>OZ010794.1:458971453-459645734 GCA_963932465.1 Maratus speciosus | reverse complement strand
AAAAAAAAAAAAAAAAAAAAAAAAAAAAAAACCGTGTAAATCATATTTCTAGAGATTCAACTACAGTTTGTGAAAGTAAAAGAAATCACAAATTAGGCGGCTCGTTCATGCACAGATGTTAGAATCTGGACAATACGTTTACGCACAAAACTGAAACTTCCGTTTGACCCTTGACTACCTTTATAAGAAAGTAGCTAGACACTTATGTTAGAATTATATTTGTATTTCGATCGGATATAATCATGAATTACTCCACTCCAAGCTCAGTCAAAACGAACTTAGGCTATTCATCATGTGGCAAAAACAACTTCAAAATCTGTTATATTCCATGAGGTCAGGATGCGACTAAATCCGATGATACTCACTTCTACTACCGTATTTATACCAGCTAGATGACCACAGATGCCCAATTAGCCTATCATCGTAAAAAATAACCGTGAAAATCAGATTTCTGGCGATTCACATACACTTTTCAAAAGTAAAAAAAATCAGAAATTAGGTAGCTCATTCACCCATAAATGTTATACTCAAAATATAATATTCACACACAAACTGAAAAATTGATTTCACTCTAGATTATTTTTAAAAAAAGAGTAGCTAGTCACTTATGCTACAATTAGATTTGAATTTCGATCTGATATAATAATGAATTAAATAAATAAGTTATGAAAATACATATCATTAAATGAAACGCGGTTAACCGTGACAGGTGACATATTTTTTATTATTTTACATATTTACTAATTATCTTCTAAAATAAGATTAAAAAAAAATAGAGAATGTGAAAAATAAAACCGCTGAAATTATCATTATTTTTTTCTAAATCTTGGGGAGAAATTCAATTAGCTTTCATTGAACACAACTTTTTGTTTCATCCACTGCTTTGTTGTTACCACGCACAAATGTTTTTTTAAGAATACATCTTTTTAATTCTACTAAAATTCTTTAAAAAACAGGCCCTTTGAAACTATTCTAATCTATTGTTTCAGCATTTCACTTGAATAAGCGTTGAATTTTTTTTTTTTCTTTTGCTCTTAGATAACGCTGCGAGGAGCTTCTTTTATCTTGTCAATTTTGCCGGTTCTCTTTATATAGGTTTTAAAGTCAATTCTAATCACAATTACAGTAAAAGATAAACATAGTTTTTAGCGTTGATATTTGAAATTTCTAGAGTATATTTTCTATTATATAGCAACCTTTAAATGAACACAAAACGCAACCTTATATCTTATATATTACAATTATTTTAATTCAGCTTATTATTGATTATTCAATTTACATTTCAGAAAAATATAACGGTATACAAAATAATTAAATACTGACAATATATAATATTAAAGGAAAGCTCTCAAATATAACTAGTGACTATTTTATTATTTTATATTTATAAATTAACTACTAAGAAAATCTATTTTCAATAAAAAATATAAAAAAAACATTTGTAAATGAATTTTTTAAATTTTAAGAAGTAGTTAATTAACTGTTCATCGTTCACATACTTTTATTTCATCGTTGTTGTGTTGTTGCGAAACTTTAGGAAATAGTATTTTAAACTTCTTAAAAGCTTTTCCCAAAAAATACAGATCATTTAAAATAGTAACAATCTATTGCTTCAGTCTTTCACTTGATTAACGCATTGAAAAATATTTCCTTTTATTTTGTTATGTTTCGTTTTCCTCAGAAAAGGATGGTGAAGAATTTGTTTTTTCTTCTTAATTTAACTTTCTCACTTTATCTTGATTTTAGAGTAGTTTCTAATCACAATCATTATTTTGAGTATAAAAACCAAGATAAAGGTTTTAGTGCTTGATTATTTAGAGATCCAATTAAAATTCTAGACGGTGTTTTAGTATTTATAAACATTTAAATCAACAGAAAATGTCTTTTGCATGTTTATTAATACTGTCAACATACTTTTAAAAAACTTTATGACTTTAGTTCGCCTATCTGCCTGACCATAACTTTTGTAAATACAGCTGGATTGTTGCAAATCTTAAATATGGCATTAAGACTCGCTGTAACATGCTTTTTTAGGGTTCCGTACTTAAAAAGTGAAAACGGAACCATTATAAGATCACTCCTGTGTCTATATGTTCGTCTGTCACAGCCATTTTATTCGTAAATTATCGAAAGTGGTAGTTCAAATTGACTGAAGTAATAAAGGTTATTGACTCACTTATTTATAGATTATTAAACATTCACAAATATATTTAGGAAAAGTAGAAGGGCTAATTAAGTTACCAGAAAAGAAATATTTTCTTTGTATATCGTGTGAAAGATTTTGTAATGCCGAACTCAAAAATATATTTCTTTTAATTTTGGACATTGTATAGTCAGAGATATCGTCGTAAATATAATGCAAAAATATGACCCCCTACCCCCATCTATTTCCGAATTTACTGAAACTAAAATTATGAAAAAATTAGGAGTAGTTGAAGTTCATTTAAAACTTGCAGAAAAAATATAGCGATTAACCTAGGTCGCATAGTTTTAGATAGAATCGCATTTTTCCATTACACACATATTTCGATTTGCGGGCGTTCTGCAAAGGAGTTGAGCAGCGTGGTACCTATCGTCGCAGAAGTATAAAAAGGTTGTTGATAATGATTTACGATAAAAAATATCCGTAATTAGTCGAGATATTAACTCTTAAAGACACGGACGATTTGGGCAAACATAAAATCACGGGCGGCGTACTCTATGCAAATTCCGGTTTTAAAGCCTACACAGCAACTTTTAAGGATATATTTGTGTAATGCAATGCCCCATTTACTAGTTAATTTATTTATTGTACGGAACGCTCTGTGCGCGAGTAATACTCGCACTTAACCGGTTATTTTATTTAAGTTTCTGCTTAATGTGAATAGTTCTTTTATAAGGACACTCAAAAGTTTTTAAAATACACTAAAAAATACAGTCTAATGGCTGTAACTATTCTAAAAGTATTTTAATATAATTAAACTATTTAAAACAAAATGGAGATGAAAAGTTGCAACAGCAATTGAAATTAGTGTCCGTTGCATTCATAGTTTCTTTTTGTGTCACACACATCAGTGCGATAAATAGCTCAATTGAAATTAGATTATCAGATAAGATAAAGAAAACAGTTTTAATTACATTGAAGTAGGGAAAAGGGAAGTCACTACTAATCGTTAAAAAAAAGAAGACATTATTTTGTAACTATAAATAACACTAGCAAAATGCAGATACTAAACTCAAACTTTTTGTGTTACATTACTAAGTGATTATGATTGTTGAACCCTACTAATTTCGAATAACAATACTCACGTTATTTAACGATAGAAATCTGCGATTAAGTAAAGCGATGATCTCTATTCGTAAATTCAAGTACAATTCAAACTCAGTAATAATCGAATCGGTGTATAACTGTACGTTCACCGCCGCATCATTCTTTACTTTACACAAAACAAGCTGCGTGATTTAAAGAGGGCTTTATTCTAAATGCTAAAATTATTCCCTTACCCGTTTCAAGGAGCTCCAAGTCAGCACTTCGCACCTCAGGATTTGTCGCCCAGAGAACACCGCCGAATTTCTCCTAATTTAAATATAATTTAAGCGACCTCGTAACCACCTGCATTTGCATACATTGTTTTCATTCAAAGCGATGTTTTTGTCAGCAATAATCGACACCGGAAAATTTGAATATCTGTACCATCATATAAAAACATCCAGGTCGTGAATTAGTTTTTCGGTACAAAATGTCCGCATTATAACGAGAACTTTTCTTAAACTTTATTAGGGGCACAGACAAGAATTCTGATGCATTATGATCTATGTGCGAGAATTGTTTGTAGTGTGTTGAAACCAGTCATTCGCAGAATGAATGATTTTATCATCGAATGAATCATTCGGGTAAACGCAAAAAAAAAAAAAGTTTCCAACATTTAGATATACATCAATTACCACAAGAAAGTTTGTAAAATAAAGAATCAAAGGCCTAGTTGCTAGCCGTCGTAATTTTTGTAACCTATTATCTTCATCAATTGTCAAAATGAAAAGAATTTTATATTTTTGTGTAGTTCTTAAATTGATTCTAATTAAAATAAGAAACTTCTTCATTTATACAAAATTTCCGCTAGAAATTGAATCTTTAGAAAACGAAGATTGGCAGCTATGCTTTTGCGCATGCCCGAATGATTCATTCGAATAGTAAAATCATTCATTCTTTCCATTACTAGTTGAAACAGTCTTTTCGTTGTTAATGTATGTCAACAAAATGTATTTTCTAAAAATTATCATTTTTTTAAATGGCTCTTTTATATATACGGTGATTCAAAACTTATCGTTCAAATTTCGTAGGGAGGTAGGGAATACGTCAAGAAACCGATTTTACTTAGGAAAGTATGTCTGCAAATGTACGCATGCATATGTAGACGGCACTGTGTGTACCCAACCTTCCATTGCATCCCTATCACTGTTTTGACTTTTCTAAAACTAGTACTATTTCTTCTCCTATTTCCACTTCTCATTTGGACTTCCACGAAGCCTTTTACATCTTTAAAAACTCCAAAAATCTCGTTAATGATCTTTATTCAACGCCTCCATTATATGACGCCTGGAAACTTCTTGTTTAGTTTTGTGCTTTTCGGTTCTTTTATTGGTTTGTTTTTTACTTTTTGCTTTCATTTTTACCTGCTGTGCCTACTGCGAGGCTGTACTTCACTTTCTTGGAATAAGAGTCACATTCGTTACCGCTTAACTATACTGTTTCCTTGCGTTCTTTTTACTTATCCATTTTGTTCATGTAGATGACATTTGCGGACATACTTTACTCTGTGAAATGGGTTTCCTGACATATTTCCTACCTCCCCACGAAATTTGAACGATAAGTTTTGAATCACCCTGTATACTAATTCTTTGATAATTTATTTTTGATTTTATTGTTTTAGTAAAAAAAAACCTGAAATATTTTAATCCTTGGAAGAATTTAAGTATTTTTTCATCAAATATATCCTTTTGTTTTCTCCCTTTGTACCAGGTATAAAATGTTTTACAAAAAATTCATTTAAGAAATCTACACAAAAGTCCACAATTCCATTACAACAATACTAAACCATTGTTTCAGTATTTCACTTGATTAACACATTGAAAGATATTTTATTTTCTTTTTTTTGTGTTTAGTTACTCTGAAATAACGACTGCAAAGAACTTCTTTTATCTTGTCAATTTATTATTTTTTCTTTATTCGGGTTTTGGAGATTTTCATTCAGAGTAATTGTTTACAATATAAAAGCCACAACAAACTCTGATATTGAGTTTGATTTTTAGTACAGTTATTTGGGGCTTTTTCATAGATAAAAAACATTTAATAAATAACAAAAGTGTATTCATTTTTAGTATTTTTTCGACTTATAATAGTTTGAGAACTGTCTCTATTTTGAAAGACACTCGCACTCATTTTTTTTATTATTATGCCATGTAAAATGTACGTAAAATGATACATAGATGGCCATAACACGATAGAACTGGATGACTTTCAAAAGCTCTTCACTGGGGACACAGTCAAAGAGGGGCATAGACTTAGAATTCAGATGCATTATGGTCTATGTGCGAGAATTGTTCCAGGTGTGTTGAAACTCTCTTTACGTTGCTAATGTATGTCAAAAAAATATCTTTTCTAAAATTTGTAATTCTTTTAAATGTTTCTGTTATATATACTAATTATTTGATAAAGTAAATTCTTTTTTAATAAAAAGAATCTGAAAATTTTAATACTTGGAAGAATTTAATTATTTTTTCATCAAATATATCCTTTTGTTTCATCGTTTTGTTTTCTCCCTTTGTACCAGGCATAAAAAACTTTTACAAATAATTCATTTAGGAAATCTTGACAAAAGTCCACAATTCCATTACAACAATACTAAGCCATTGTTTCAGTATTTCACTTGATTAACACATTAAAAGAGATTTTCTCTTTTTTTTTTTTTTTTTTTTTTTTTTTTTTTTTTTTTTTTTTTGTGTGTGTGTGTGTGTTTAGATTTTCTGAAATAACGGCTGCAAAGAACTTCTTTTATCTTGTCAATTTATTATTTTCTCTTTATCTGGGTTTCGTATACTTTCATTCAGAGTAATTATTTACAATATAAAAGCCACAACAAACTCTGATATTGACTTTGATTTTTAGTACAGTTATTTGGGGCTTATTCATAGATAGAAATTGGTAATAAATAACCAAAGTATAATCATTTTTAGTATTTTTTCGACTTACAATAGTTTGAGAATTTAGGTCTCTATTTTGGAAGACATTCACACTCTTTTTTTTTTTCACTATGCCATAAAAAATGTACATAAAATGATACGGCCATAATACGATAAAACTGGATGACTTTCTAAAGCTCTGCACCGGCCGAAATTTTAAGCTTATAGCATTTGGCTCTGTGTAAAAGCTAAACATTTATAAGTAAAAGATAAATGTTACCGGTTTGACTCAATTTCTGCCAATAAGGATTTTAATTCGTACAATAAAATAAAATATTTTATGATTAAAATTCTTTTGAAAGAATATTGCATAAGGAAAAATAACCAAATATAGTTACCCCAGAGAAAAGTCGTAATTTTGAAAATAAGATATAGCTCAACATTCCCAGAAATTCAGTTTAATCATCTCTGACCCTACCAACAGTAGCTAGCACAATAGCTGCGAACACGTAATTGCTATTACCTTTGAGTAGGCAGAATGAAAAGTAACTCAATTTTTCGAATTTTAAGTAAGGATTCGAAATTATGTTCCCTTTCTTAAATTTACATTTCATGCATTATTTGAAGGGAGAAAAGAGGCAGACATCTTCCAGGGCAAATTTTATTTTTTTTTTCAGAAATTTTGTTGTTTCTTCTGCCGTTAAAGCCAATACTTTTCTTCATATGATGTTCTAAGTGGCTTCTTTTAGGGAGATATAATCCAAAGAAAACGTAAATTAAATTTCGAAAGAAGTGCGAGGTCAAGCGGGGATGGAAAGTTGGTTTGTAGAAAATTCCTGATTTTCTTTTGCGCTGGTTATTTTTGATTGGCCAATTGATTAGTGGTATTTTACGGGGACAAACTTATTAATCTTGAATATGACGAATTTTGGACTAGACGTACTGAAACATGTTAGCCGCTCTTGTTCAAATGAAGAATTTTACCGGCGATGAACAGTTTGAACATGAAAATAATGTTACAATCTACAAATGTCAATCATGCAAGCCTAAAAAACATAGCTTGAGAACTAGAATAACATTCTGGAAATGACATCAGCTCTACCTCAGTTAGAATGTTGAATTGTACATATTACTTTTATCTTACTCAAAAAATTAATCTTAAATCAAAGTCTAAATCAAAGTTTCTTTAAAAGAATTAATTAATTTCAAATCCTGTTGTATTGGAATTCGATAACAAAAGTCCAGTTAGCGGTCATCTGTTGTGTGGTTCTTCTCGGGAGAAAATCATGACATAACGTTAATTAAATCCAAGGGAAAGCATCTGGATAAATAATTCTCTTATTTTCTGACTTGATTATATACGAAACAGAGTGCAAAACAAATTAAAATATTTACAATACAAATTTAGAAATTCTTAAAGTCTTAAAATTTGAATTCAATATTCTATTTAAGTTCTACTGTCCAATCTGGACAACAGAGGCGCTCCTAAAAGCACCTTATTTTTTTCTTATTCAGTTCTGCTGTACGTGAGTCTTGCCTTGGCACGTAATGAAAAAAGGTTTTCCATTGTGCAATCAGAATAATTGTTTATGGAACGGCAAGGATTGCTGCGTATTTCGCAACAGTACAAACGTCCCTGATTTACGTCCCTAAACGTCCCTTTGATTGATTGGTCACTTTTGGTTGTCCCTTTCACTATGGTATTTCAAGGAGAAGAATTTGTAAATATTGAGAGCGACGAATTTAGGATTATAATTATTAAAATTTATTGGTCACTCCTGACGAAACGAAGAACCTCATAGGCCATGGACAATTTGAACATAAAGCGAACACTAAAATCTACAAATACCAATCATGCAAGCATATAAGTCATAATTTGAGACATCGAAATTATATTCTGAGAAAAAATTAGCTGTAGAGAGTATAAAAGTTTCCACTTTAAGAACTTCCCTGATTTTTTTGTCGATTGGTCACATTTGGTTAACCATTTAGATTACTGCATTTCAAGGAAACGAATTTATAAAGCTTGAGGGCGACAAATTTATAAATCTTTAGAGTTATGAAACTGGACTAAAAGTATTGAAACATGCTGGTCACTCCTGAGCCAACGAAGAACATCACAAGTGATCGACAGTTTTAACGTGAAAAGAATGCTTAACTCTACAGGTAGCAATCACGCAAGTAAATAAATAATAGCTTGAAACGTCAGAATAACAATATGAGAAACAAATTAGCTCTAGAATAGGCACAAGATTCGATTGTAGAAACTTCCTCTAATTTTTTTAGACTGGTCAGTTTTGGCTTATCATTTGATTGTGGCATTTCAAAGTGACGAATTTATAAATCTTCAACGCTATGAATCTGGCTTAGAAATATTGAATCATGTTGGTCGTATCTGATTAAATGAATAATCTCACATGCCATAGATAGTTTGAACGTGAAAAATAGGCTTAGATCTACATATATCACTCATGCAAGTGTATAAACCATAGATTGAGGCATCAGAATAACATTCTGAGAAAAGAATTAGCTGTAGAGGAAGTGGAACATACGATTTTAGGAATTTCCCTGATTTGTTTGTCGACTTGTCATTTGATTTGTGGACTGGTCATTTTGGTCACTTGGTTTACCATTTGGTTGTTCTATTTGAAGGGGAGGAATTTATAAATCTTGATAGCGACAATATTTTGACTAGAAGTATTTAAATATGTTGGTCACTCTTGGGAAACGGGAACTTCATACACCATAGGCAGTTTGATATTTCAGTCTATATATATTAATCATGCAGTTCTAAACAATGTAACTTGAGATATAAGAATAATATTCTGAAGTGCAATAAAATCTATAATGAACTTCCGCTCAAACTATTATTGAAAACAAAATGCGCTAAAAGACAGCATTTTGTTTACATATCATTGTTCAACTGGAATGTAAAAAAGTGTTTCATAGAAATAGTAGATAATATCTAAAAATTCTTAAAAAGGGTCGAATTTAGGCAACGAGGGGGGGGGGGGATCGATTTACTGTATTTGTTATATAATGTTAAAAAATTGTCTATTAAATTACAGATAATCTACTGGTTTAATCAATTATCTTAACTCTTATTTACATAAGAGTTACAAAGATTAGAAAAACAGAGATTCTTTTAAATAACAGAGAAATGAATCAGAAAATTTGCAGTAGACACTGTACATTTACATCGATAAAAATACACAAGACTCTGTAAATTTATTTAGTTTAATGATTTAAAAATTAGTGAATTTTTTAACTTCGAAGAATTAAGAATTTTAACTGCTATACCGTTTAAATTTTACAATACTTATTTCTAGCCGACTCGGGTTTGATACCGAGTTCTACGAGTTGAAGACGAACGTCTTGCTGACGGTACTATTGGAGCTGCTATTCATGCATGCAAAGGATGTCTTTCATGATTCAGCGGGGAAATACTTTTACTTTTAAGTTAATTTTAATATTACCAAGCCTCATGCACATGGTAAATGAAACAACTGCAACGGGATTGACGATAAAAACTCCCGCCAACTCCGCAGAGACGAATTTTCCCTATCTAAAAAATTCCAATTTTTATAAAATAATTTTAAACCAAATTTGTTTCTTTAGTATTTCTAATAAAATTGTAAAAGAAATTTAAAAGTGTGTATTCTGAATTACAAGTTATGAAAAAGACAAAATGTCTTTAAATAAAGACATGGAAATCCCTACAAGGAATTTGATATAAGAAAAAGGAAATTAAAATGAAGATAGAGAAATTCAATCGAATGTATTTAACGGCGAACTAGTGTAAATTTACAGAAAGTCTTGGTTGTCTTTCTGTGTTTTTACAGAAATTTTTAACAGTGTATTGCAACATATATATTTGAATTTGCAATGTAATTTGCATAATTATATTGTAATATAATTATATTTGAATTTGTAATATATAAATGCAACAATATATAAATCTTGTATTACATAACTTCACTTTTACACAGTAGAGCAAACTTTCACCAGTAATTCATAAGAGAAATTTTTGCCCTATTTAAAATAAAAAAAAATTAGTTTTAAATATGTATTAAAATGTTGATGGAAGCTTGCCCCTGCAGTAATCTGGTCATCTTTAAATGAAGGGAAAAGTGTAAATTGCGGGAAAACGTGAATTCTGCAAAGTAAAAGCGGAGTTATACTGTATTTTTTTCATGTTTATATAGAATCGACTTGCGTAGTGTTCGACAATAACGCTTATACAGAATTGATTATTTGAAAACTAACCAAAATTTATGTATTCATTTTGTTCAATATAAGCAAGATTTTTGAAAAATGTGAGATTATATGACGTATACCTTCATGCCAATACCTGAAATTTTAAACAATTAAAGCAATTAAAAAACAACCCGAATTGCGCATTAACATTTTAATAAATGTTCAATAAAATATTATCATAAAAAAATCTTATTTCAAGTTTGAACTCCAGAAAACAAAATCTTAAATGGAGGATGTGGAAATTAAATCCACTACATAAAAACTTTTTTTTTCTAACATTTGCAAGCAATTCAATTACCTCTCTATTGATTGCGGGCTTTTGTTTCATCGATTATCCTGTCGTTACCAGGAGCTAAAAAAATCTTT
Source organism: Maratus speciosus (assembly GCA_963932465.1). Classification (NCBI taxonomy): domain Eukaryota; kingdom Metazoa; phylum Arthropoda; class Arachnida; order Araneae; family Salticidae; genus Maratus; species Maratus speciosus. The sequence continues at coordinate 459,634,952 of OZ010794.1, read as the reverse complement.
AAAAGAGTTTTTTAGATAACTAAGCACAAAAAATCACACAACCTTAAAAAAGAACATTATTTTGTTTAGGTATTTCACGAATCGAAAAAATTACCATCGTATCGAAAGATTTTTTTTCCCATGAAATTTTTTCCCTGATATAAAATACGAAGAGTGTCTTTTATATTGTCAATTTAATTTGCGCTCTTGTTTCGGAAAAAATCATTACACCATTTAAGATAAGTGTTAGTATAATGCAAAACTTCTGCTTAAACATTTCGAGTTTTGTTGCAAAAACTAACTGAATGGGCGTTAATGAATGAGTGATTATGAATGAGCTGGCGAGAAAACGGCTGTAGAAAAAGATATCAGAATATGCTAGTTCAGTTCTTAAGTATTTGCTATTGAATCGAAGGGTCAGGAAGAAATGATGTTAGTCACAAACTGGTTTTTCATTATTCTTTCACGTTAAGAGCCTACACTAGTCACTCAAAAAGCCCGGATGATAATGTTAATCCTATGAGGAAGTTATTTTCAAATATCTCGCTTGAATTTTGATATTTTCGAATGATTTTTTTTGCATAGGATAGCTGAGGGCGATCTACAACCGGGATAGGTTTTACTTTTTTTTTTTTTTTTTGGTTTCATATATATTTTAAAAATTACTTTTACTTTCTAAACCGGTTCTGAAATCGAAACTGTCCCAATAAATAAATTTAAAAAAAACTATAACCAAAATTGAAAAAGTAAAAACTAGTCTGGTTGTAGATCATCCTCAGCTATCCTATGTAAAAAAAAAATCATTCGAAAATATCAAAATTCAAGCGAGACATATGAAAATAACTTCCCCATAGGATTAACATTATCATCCGGGTCTTTTTAAGTGACTAGTGTAGGCTCTTAAGAACCTACACTAGTCACATGGAGAATCTCTGACGGTAATGGGAACGTTGTTTACAGATTTCTCGTTCGAACTTTAATATTTTTATTTTTTTGCATAGAATACCTAAGGTCGATATCCATTACTGTGCGTTTGTAATTTTTCGGTTTTGGTTACAGTTTTTTAAATGGGATAGTTTCACTTGAGAATCAGTTCTAAACAGTTTTAAAAGTAAAAGTATCCATTTATTTAAAAAAAATATATAACCAAAATCGAAAAATTACAAATGCACAATAAAAGCTATTGAACTCAGGTATCCTACAAAAAATAAAATTCAGTTAAAAATATTAAAATGCGCTAAGAGAAATCGGAAAACAAACCTCCCATATGAATACAATTAGTGTTTCTTCTCGTGATTAGTGTACACTGTTAAAAATATCCCTGTAAAATTACGGGCAGAGGCCGGCACCGGAGATTCCAATCATACACCGTAAAAAAACAAACAAAAAAAAAACAAACAAACAAAAAAACATGCTCATCATTTTGTGTCAACATGTACACCCTAGCGGAGGAAAATGTATGGGGTCGTACCGTATTTTTGCTAACAGATGGGCTAGAACTGCAAGAATATGTGGATTGCCCTTAATTTTCTAAGTATTTAAAAATATCCATGCAAAATTACGGGCAGCTCGTAATTCTACGGGGCAAAGATATAATGCAATTCAAAACACAATAACACGCTACTTACTGTTTAGCATCACGTAGCACGTTACATAATCATCACAGAATCGCTTTTTTGGCGGGTAAAAAAATATGTTACCATCGTCGTTAAGTGACATTATTTTTCTAAATACGACTAAAATGAAGGGTTATACCCTAGCGGAGAAAAATGTATGGGGTCATACCGTATTATTTTAGTGGATCAGACCGTTTTTCATCAAATAAGGCTGTTGCCCGTGAAGATTGAAGGGAAAACGCTCATAAATTTACATTTTTTTCTGAGAGTGTAGACTCTTAAGAATATGGGCGATGTATCTGAAATTATGTATAGAGAGTATAGACCTATATTCAACTGTATTTACACTCTTTTATCTAATTTAATTTGGTTTTTGTATGTAAAGTTGGAATTTTGTAATTGGTTTTCATGCACTTCTCGGTATGTTAAAATTTCAAACTTTATGTACAGGGGTGTGTTTGCGATGACAGTATAATATTTTGCCATCTTTAGAACTTAATTATAAATAAACAAATTACTTTTAAGGCATTTTTATCTGCGTTGGCCGCATATGGCCAATTGCCGAATTGACTGTATGGTTATAACTGTTTATGAGTTACAAAAAATAATGGAGTTAAAAATGCGCCAAACCACTCTCAATGAAATAAGTTAAATGACTCTGATACTGAAACAACGAAACATTTTAAACATTGAAAAGTAGAAAATATAAATAAAGAACAAAGAGAGTAATAATGTTTAAAAAATACTCTTTTATCATTTAATAGTTTAATAATAATGAAAGTTTGAAAAAACAATTTAGAAATCCCAAAAATATTCGTTAAATATTTTTTTCCTGTTACCATATCTTAAAGAGGAAACAGATAAAAAATAATGTATTTAAAAGAAAAATCAATAGTTTGCTCACTCTATCAAAGGTAATTTTTCAATTATCGGGGCACATGCCAAACTAAAATATTGTAAAGGAAAATTTTTGGAACATAATGAACTGCAGTTATGAAATTAGGCTTGATTTGTAAAGAAACATTGAATGCTTATAAAAGTATTTTTTATAGGGTAGAGTGGAAGCAGATGCCGCAGTTTCACATTTTTTCTGGTAAAATGTACAATAAAGCAAAAAACAACAAACTATGTACCATAAATCATTAATCAAACTTTTTATAATCTAACTTCTATGTAAACAAGTTAAAACCCTTTTAATAAAGTAGGCATATTTTCTTTTCCCAAACGTCATTTTTTAACATAATTTTTATGTGCTGGGTTAGATGCCGCATGGGGTGGGAGGCAGATGCCGTATGGAGAAAAAAGCGTGGCTTTTTTTTTCAGGCAATTCACATTTTTATTTTTTCAAACTACTTAAAATGAAATTAAATAACAGTAAACTTACAAAAATGATATTTATCACTTAATTCTGAAAAGTTTAATGAAAAATCAAAAGTGTAAGCTCTAAAAATAAAACTTAAGACAAAAAATGAAAATAAAAATGAAAACATTTGAATTTACATGAATGGATAGCATAATTACTGTAAACAATAGACAGTATAATTGCAAAAAAAGATATAAATCACTGGTTTACATCCAGGCGAACATTGCAGTTTGCCCTTAATGTAAGAATTAGTTCTATTCTATTTAGGCGCTAGTCTGTTTATTTTTGGCCTTTATTCTCATTTTTGATTTTGCATTCCCTTTCGCACACCATCACGCCACACTTTCCCGTTCCAAAAGTAAAGTGAGCGTCTTTCATGCTGCCACCGATTGAATTTGGTGCACTGAATCCTGTCCGCTTTAGATTTTGTTTCTCGATAAGACTCCAGACATTGACCTCATTCAGAGTCATCAAATTCCAATCCAATACTGACATCAGAATCCATAAGGGGAACAATTTAGTAATTGTCGGACTCATATTTTTGTTTCTTCTTCAAGTAAGGTGTTTCCACGATGATCTTTTCCTTCCTATTTTTACACATTTTACTGCCAAGCAGTCGTTTTTTGACGATTTCTACTTTCTTTTGCTTTTCATTTTCTTCCTCTGTTTTCTTATTTATAAACTCTGTGCTTGTAATATTCGCATCCTTTTACTTTCTCTTACTTGGCTGTATAGGTCTTTTGACCATTGGGATAGGAGATATTTTGTTTAACTGTTTGGGATGATGAGAATTGTAAAAGTCCTACGTTTTTCTTATTCATACATGGTGAACCACCATTGTTGCTCAAAATATTTTGATAAGTAGCAGAATGCACAAATATACGTTCATTTAAATGTGAGTCCTACTTAAAGCACAGTGATGAATTTATTGAGCCGAAGAACAAAAATATATTTTGCGGCATCTCTCCCTCAACCTCAGTGCGACATCTGCCCCATAGTGGCGGGTAAGATGCTGCGCTGCCATTTTGTGTCATGTGAGCGATGCGAGAGGAAAGCAAGCACATGTCTGTATTCTAGGAGAATCTAGTCTGCAGTTGCAATAGGTTTTGGGATGAAATCTCTCTTATTTGGCTTAAAATGTGTAATAAAACTTTATTAAAATACTTTTAGTAACGTACCATGCGGGTTCGAAGTATAAAAACTGGCATAAATATATAAATACTGAACATTAAGCGGCGGAAACGCATACAACACAGATGAACACTACAAACGTCTTAAATTTGTCTAGGGAGCGCTAGTGTCGCCCACACAATTTCTGCGACATCTGTCCCACCATGGCATCTGTCCCCACCTTACCCTATACAGGATGGTAAAAAAAAACTGATCAGGAAATTATTTATAAGACTGACACGGAATTAATCCTTGTTAAGGAACAGTAGAACTTCCCATCACAGAAAATGCTGGAAACACCGTCGACGTCCATGTAGTGCTGTGATTGATTTATCAAACTGTGAGACATGCGTTCGATTTATGTGTGCTTATAGTGTGTGAGGATTATTTGAGTAGACCCGACCTCCAATCTGCCAAACAGATAAAATTCTAGGGAGAGAGATCAGTCGATTGCGGTGGCCAGGAGATTGCACTACCCCTGTTGATTGTTCTCTCCTCACCGACCATCTCATGCACTGATGACAAGGTTGTCAAGGCAGTGTGTGCATTGTTGCTGTGTTTTGACAGCAACGGATTGTTGCATCGACGTCACCGTTTCCAGCATTTTCTTTTATGGGCAGTTCTCCAGTTCATTAACAAAGGTCAATTTCACGTCTGCCCTATAAATATTTTCCAGGTCAGTTTTTATTTTGCCCACGCTGTATACGTATATTTACTTTTATTATCCATTTTTAACTCAATTCCTGTTTACAAGGGACAGTATCCATTTCAAGATACCGTATAGCATTGTCATATCAAATTTCTTAAAATGGATTAGTATGAACGTATATGAACTATACTTAATGGATTATTATGACCCCCCTCCCGACCTATATCTATACTCATATTATAAAGAGGAAAAAATTGTTTATTTGCAGGAGGTAAGCTCAGGAACTACCGAACCGATTTCAAAAGTAATGGTATCAAAATGATGGTGTTAGTCCAACTTAGAACATAGACTATATCTTATGTCGGTGCCACTACCCCAAAGGGTGTGCAGGAGCAAAAAACGTTCTAAAAATGCGATTTTTGCGTTACTGAAGGGCCTAGAAATATGAAATTTGGAATATTAGTTACTTACAAGATATAAATGATGTCTAAGAACAGTTCTTAAACAATTTGAAATTTAAAAGGGGTGATACTGCACAAAAAGCGTTCTAAAAAACGTTCTAAATGGTAGTTTCTACATAATCTCAGGAAATACCGAACTGATTCCAAAAGTAATGGTATCAAAATGATGGTGTTAGACCAACTTAGAACATAGGCTATATTTTATGTCGGTGCCACTACCCCCAAAGGGGGTGCAGGAGCAAAAAACGTTCTAAAAATGCAATTTTTGCGTTACTGAAGGACCTAGAAATATGAAATTTGGAATATTAGTTACTTATAAGATATAAATGATGTCTAAAAACAGTTCTTAAACAATTCAAAATTTAAAAGGTGTGAAAATGCACAAAAAGCGTTCTAAAAAACGTTCTAAATGGTAGTTTCTACATAATGTCAGGAAATACCAAACCGATTTAAAAAATATTGGTGTCAAAATGATAGTGACAATGTTTGCTCCAAGATAGGCTATGTTTTATGTCGGTGCCACTACCCCAAAGGGGGTGTAGGAGCAAAAAACGTTCTAAAAATGCGATTTATGTGTTACTGAAGGGCCTAGAAATATGAAATTTGAAGTATCAGCTACTTATTAGATATAAAGGATTTCTAAGAACATTTATTAAACAATTCGAAATTTAAAAGGGGTGAAAATGCGCAAAAAGCGTTGTAAAAAACGTTCTAAATTGCAATTTCTATGCAATCTCAGGAAATACTGAACCGATTTCAAATATAATGGTGTTAAAATGATGGTGACAGATCTTGCTCTAAGATAGGCTATATTTTATATCTGTTTCCACTACCCCAGAGGAGATGCAGGAGAAAAATGAGCGAAAAGCGTTCTAAAAACGTTCTAAATACCGATTTGTCACCAATATCTCAGGAAAAATCAAACTGATTTCAAAAGTAATGGTAAGAAATTGATGCTGACAGCCTCTGCTCTAACATAGATGCTATTTCAAGTCGGTATCACTATCACCTAGACGTTGCAGGAGCAAAAAAGCATTCCAAATTTTGATTTTTGTGATCGGTAGGGGCTAGCAACTTAAAATTAGGCAAGGTACATATTTATTACATATAAATGATCTTTAAGAACAGTTTCGAAAAAATTAGAAATTTAAAAAGGGGGTGAAAATGCGCGAAAAGCTTTCTAAAAACGTTCTAAATTGCGATTTCTACTCAATCTCAAGAAATTCCAAAGCTATTTCAAAAGTAATGGTTGCAAATCAATGGTGACAGTCCCTGCTATAACTTAGGTTATATTTTATGTTGCTGTCACTACCATCTGAGGGTTGCAAAAGCAAAACATGTTCTAATTTGCGTTTTTTGCATAACTGAAGGGTCTAACACTTTGAAGTATGGCATGTTATTCCCTTACAAGATGCAACTGTTTTCTATGAACTGTCGAAAGAAAATTTCAAATTTAAAAAGATGAAGTGAGCGAAAAGCGTTATAAATTACAATTTTTATGTAATCTTATCAAATACCAAACCGATTAAAAAAATAATGATAACAAATTGTTGGTGATAGTATCTGCTCAAACATAAGATATATTTTATGTCTGTGCCACTACCACCAGAGGGTTGCAGTAGCTAAAAGCTTTCTAAATTGCTATTTCTGTGATACTGAAAAGGCTAGAAACTTTAAATATGGCATGATAGTTACTTATAAAATATAAATGCCCTCGAAGGACTGTCGAAAATAAATTCGAATTAAAAAGGGGTGAAGTGAATGGGAGGTGCGAAAAGCATTCTAAAAAAGTCCTAATTTACGATTTCTACGCAATTTCAGGGAATATAAACCAAATATAAAAGTAATAGTTGCGAATCAATGGTAACAGTCTCTGATCCTACACAGGCTATATTTTATGCCGATGATTCTACCACGTGGGATTTACAGAAACAACAAACGCTCTAAAAAGGCCTTTGAAAGCTTTCTAAATTACGTTTCTGTGGAATATTAGGAAATAACAAACCAATTTCAAAATTCATGTTGGCAAATTAATGGTGACAGTTCCTATTTCAACATAGCCCTTTATGTTGAGAGAGGTGGTAGGACTTGGAATTTGACATGATGGTTAATTTTAAGATGTAAGAAGATGGTTTCTAAAAAATTCAAAACTTCAAATGAATACTGAAATGAGCGTATTAATTGAGCATAAAAGTTTCAAAATATTTTCTAAATTATTACTTATTTAGTTTTATTTCTTTTTATTAATTTAAGTCTCATTTCTGCCTTATGCAGTGTAACAATGATGTTTAATCAAACTGTGTTTTAAATAGTAATATTTTTAATTGTTCCTAAAAGTAATAAGTACCTTTTAATAAAATAAAATATTACCTTTTAATAAAATAAAAATTTAGTTAGTACCTTTTAATAAAAATTAGACAGATAAATATCACTTGGCATATTTCAAATATTACGCGAGCAAAGCCGCGGGGTTTGCTAGTATAGTATATTTAAACTCGTCAGAGAATGAGTTCCAGTGTTGTTTTTGTTTTTGTTTTTTTGTGAACATCTTTCATATACAGAGGCCAATTCTTCTGGGTTTTTTTTTTAAACTGCTGTTGCGTTTGTAAGGAGTTGCAGTTTCGTATAGAAATATAAATTATTTCGATAGCTCACGGAGTTCTAGTTGAAATATAATTCAAGTACTCATTTGGTGACTATTGATGTTATGGGGATAATGCTGAATTAAAGAAATATTGTTTGATAGTGCATTTCTTATACTCGTATTACAGTAATTTAAAGTGAATAACAATCTTAATTTAATAAAAGCATCTTGTCTAATATACAAAGTATGAATTTGAAATGAGAATCTCCATTTAAATATTTTACGTCCTGACTGGGGGTTTTGGCCAAGAGCCCTTCCTGCGTCAAACTCCAGGCTTTCAATAAACTTGTGTGTTGCAAATTTGTTTCAAATTCCATTAGTGTAAACACATTGTAATCTACCATAAAAACCAATTAAAATTCCAAGTAATTTAAATCGTTAATGGATGGAGAGGACGGCATACAGATTAGTTGCATATATCATGTGTTTGTGTGCTTTATGTACAAGTTAGTTGATAGTTTAGTATCAGTAATGAATAGCAAATTTGTATTTATTTCCATATTCGTATAATACAATTTTGTCTGCATTATGAAATGAGTTTAAATTCAAAGTAATAACGATAAATGTATTCATACAGTAAAACAAAATATAAATTTATTTAAATGTAGATAGCCTATTTTAAGCCACTGATTGGTACAAACGCAAAAGAGAATTGTGTTGAATAATTTGTACTTATCTGTATCTTGTTTACAGTCGTCATACTGTGAAACATTAAAAAAAAAAAAACACTTTTATTTAAACTTGGATAATATATTTATCGCCAAGGGGCGTTATCGGCTTTAAAAAAAGTTAAGTTTAAATTATGCAATCTAATTTTAACTGGGAGTATGGTTGCCGCAGGAAAAATTATAGAAAAAATATCAATTTAAAGTTTCAGTTATGCAATTTCTCACCACAGGAGCTACCGACGCCCCCTATCACGTATGTGAAACCCTCTATCATGTGAATTTTTCGTTATCAAAACATAAACTTGACAGAGGTTGAAGCAGAAGCATATGCGGAGATTTATTTTTAAAAAATACATAAAAAACCAATTTAATTTAAATTTGGGTTTTCCTATTCCCTTGTAGAAGGCGCTGTAAACACAAAAGACAAATTTGATTAATCTGTATTCCATAATTTTTACTATGAGTACGTTTGCCATATTGTAAAATATAAAAAATCCAATTTAGAATTTTAGTTATGCGTTATCCCACCAGAGGTGCTACCATCGTAAAAATCTCTATCATGTGAAAAGTCTTATCAAAATATAAATTTGAAAGTACCAGAAGATTATTTTGAAGATTTATTAAAAGATATATAAAATATGAAACATATTTAACTTTACTGTCCCACCATGGGACGCTGTAAACACAAAAGAAAATTCAGTTTAATCTGGACTACATACTTTTATTTTCATTATAGCCACCGTACAGTAAAACATGCATAAAACATACGTAAAACCGGCAGTGTTCTACAAACACCGATTTAACGTAGATTCGTTTCTCAAATTTGTCTCATAAAATTTTTACATAAATTTGTTTTATGAAATCGTAACAGCAGGATTTTACTCGTTTATATACAGGGTTGATATATTTTTAAAACCGTTTTTAAAAAATGCCTGCATTAGAGTTTTACAACGAACAAAACATTTCATTTGAAAATTGTGATTTAAAAAAAAAAAGGTTTATTGTTTGTTTACTAACACTTAAACAAATTCTCTTTCTTGATATGGAATGCGAAAATAAAAACAACTACATAAAAGAAATAAAATAGAATCGAATGACCAGTAAATTTTTTTTTAACGATCCTGTTTTTATTCATTTATCGATTTTTCTGTCGTTATCGGGTATTTGAAGAGAAAAAAGAATTCTTTTATATTAATAAAAGAAAAATAAGATCTAATAAAAAATGCTATATCTATTGTTTTGATATTCCAGTTAATTAACGTACTGAAAATTCTTTCTTGCGTATAGTTTTATTTTTCAATGATAAGGGTAAGAAAAGTTACCTTTATCTTTTGAAATGTAGTTGTTCTCTTTGAAGAACATTCTGGATTTTTTCATAAAAGATCCTTTTCGAATGTACTATTAATTATTTTCGATACAAAAGTTATAATAAAATTTAATGTAATTAAGTTTTGAAGATTCTGGGCGGATTTTTAATTTGTACTGACATTTTAGAGGGCAGAAAACGTATATTGCATGTTTCTTAATTGCGTACAGAAGATTCATAGCTTATTCTACAAAACGATATTTTTTCGGTTTAGGGTAGTTTATTTTTAGCAGAATATTTATTTTTTAAACTGTATTAGTTATTTTACATTTGATAATATATTTAATGAAGGTCAATGATCTATAATTTTTTTATTTGTTTTTTATCTCTCTTACAGGTTACATTTTGTCTATTAACATTTGCTCTCATTTTTTTGAATGTAATATACAGAGTGAACCAAAAGTCTTGCCCTGATTATAATAATTCATTACAAATTAACCGTTTGTATAATAATGTAACTTGTTGTATCATTGGAGAGGTCCGTTTGAGTAGTTTTTTGTACAATAGAACAAAACATTTTCGGATCGGTGGATTGGAAGGGATAGACCAACACCCCGGCCTCCGCGCTCTCCAGATATTAATCCTGTGGATTTTTCTTTGGGGGCTATATCAAGGACAGAGTCTTTGCCACACCAATTACTGGTGTCGAACAACTGAATACTAGGTTACAAGGTGCTGTGTGTACTGTAACAGAAGACATGTTGCCAGTTGCCAAGTTGACCAAATGTTTCAATCAAATAAAAAAACATTTTCTGTATTAAAATACTGATATCCAAAAAGCCGAAGACTTGGCAGCTCTGCATGTTAAAGAAGATTTGGTGGGAACTAGAACACCGCTTAGACATTCTCCAAGATACCAAGGGGGCACACGTTGAAATTTACTGAGGTAAGTGGTCTTATAAAAAATGTATAACTGCACTTACAATATATCCAAAGAAACATATATCTAATTATAATAGTTTAAGAATAATAAATATTTAAAATCAGGGCAAGACTTTTGATTCACCCTATGCATTTAAAGTATGAACTTGTGATTAAAAAAGGTACAGATTACCGTAAAATAATTTCACTTTCTAAACGGTCGATAAATATTATTCAAAATAAAGAAAATATATTCGATATCAAAATATTTGGAGGTTGTTCACAGGTGGTTTGTAAAAGTATTAATCGAGACTGTCTTTTCTTGTTTTATTTTACATCACAGCAAGACGAAATTTAGCACATTTAATATTTAACATTTAAATAAAATCATAAATTCCGAGAATGCGATAAATGCGCATCTCGGCCAAGTAATAAAAAATATTCTGAACCTTCTAGTTACAATAATTCAAGCATTACTGACAGTTTATTGCGGGCTCTTTAGCAACATGTACCAAGTCACGTGGTAGCTGGGCTATTTTTAGATTTTTCCCCACGCACAGGTGCGAATTCGTAACACCGACGTCGCAAACTTACAAGTTAACGATAAAAAATATTAAAATTGACATAGTTTCATTTTATACTTAAAAATAAGTAAAAATTCAAATTTGATGGTATTAAAAAAACAATTTTTTCTAGGTTTCTATTTTGTTAGCAGTCTTTTAGCATTAATTATGCCTAGTTTACTCTAGTTTAGTTTTCACCCTATATTATTATTTTAGCCTTATGATTAGTTATACGACACCTATATTCGAAAGACAATCTGTTCTTTTGCATCTCCTCATATTCAATACGTGAATTTACATGTCCCATTTCTAGCATAGCAAAAATGAGCCGGTTACACAACTTTTTCGATTTCCTAGAAATAATAATAAAAAACAGAAAAGAAATACCAGAAAAAAACATTACTACACTGCAATTAAATTATAACATTGTAAAGCAAATACAATTTAATTATAACATTATAAATCAGATAAAAACGATCGATAACTACACAGACGAAAAGTAAACAAGATGTTTTTCTCCAACACCCAGTATACTGGCGGTACTTTAAGCAAGACTGCGGAGTAGATGAAAAAATGGCCGACACCGAAAGTTAAATCGTTACAATTTAGTTGTTATTTTGCTCCTCCAGACTCGAAAAACTTATAGGAAAAGGAGGAAAAATAAAGATGAAAATTTTATTGTGTTTGAAATAATTCGGATTCTGTGGATTCTAATGAAATAATTTAAAAAAAAAATGCATTTTTTAAATTAAGTTTACAATTTTGGCTTTATTTCGTGTTCTGCAGACCTGAAAAATCCCAAATTCAAAAGGTGAAAGATAACAAAATTTCACTATTTTATTGTTATTTTGGGTACCGCCGATTCAGAAAAAAAATTACAATTTCATCTCTTTTTGATTTTTGTGCACAAAAATAAATAAATAAGGGAAGGGTATTTTAGAATTTTCACTCTTGGTCATACAGACTGGAAAAATTTGAGGGGGGAAAACGGAAAAAGGCTCTTATTACAAAGCTATATCTGCTTCTTAGTTCTTTTGCTTCCAAAAATAGCACAGATTTATAATTTTCGCATTACCTCCGATAAGAGATCTGCATGAACCGAAATTTTAAGGCCCCTAAAACGTTCCGCCGTGCTTTTATATTTATTATCACTCCAATCATGCCTATTGCCTATTATAAATTGCCAGTATTTTATCGGCGTAGTTTGATTCTTTCAAATTTGTTATATTGGGCTTGTCAGCCTGCTCAATTTTCTTATGAGTCTGATCCGACTCATTATCATAAATTGTCTTCATTCTACGTACACGGCTTGTTTGAAAAATTGCCTTCATTTTCCGGGCCTTGGGTCCTTCCAAACATTTGTACTTCATATTCTATCCGCAAACTCTTAAAATACGAGAACTATGTACTAAACCATGTACTCTGTACATGAGTAGTACCTACCCCTGTACCTACCCTTGTATCTACGTTGTTCAGCGCAGTAACTCGATCATCTTTAATTTGAGTTGCCTGATATAGTCCATAAATAATAATAATAATTCATTTTATAGATTTAAAATTACATATAATTAGTTTAACTTCACTTTAAAATGTCTAAGAAAAAAATATGGAGTCGGAATCGGTTTGTTTTTTAGCAACTCTGACTCCGACTCTTTTGCTCAAAAATGGAGCTTGTAAGAACCGCCGAGTAATTCAACTGTTAAAACAAATACATGCACCACTTACTTAAAATAACTAGTCAAATTATATCCTAAGACCATAATAAACACGTAAAAAAAATCCAACACTTATCTTATGTCCTTTACTATGTTTGCAGCAATAAAAAGTCAAGCATGACAATCTGTAGAAGATGTCGACACAAACACATCGATTGTTTAAAAGATAGCCTCCTTCCTCGCTAAAATAACGAACCCAGAACTATTGCTGCCATGTATCATGAAAAAGGGGAACGAGTGTTTTTGCTCAGCACCATTAGAATATTAGTAATATTCCCTATATCATGAAAGTTTAAAGTAAATGGTACTTATAAGTACCGTCAGTAGGTAAAGGATTAAAGAAGGCTCAGAACTAAAGAAAATGCCAATATTTATAAATGCAGTAAATTTCAGATGCACATAAATATAAATAATTTTAATAAAACGTAAATATAAACTTTAAATGTGTTTTATGGAAAATGCACTTATCAGTGAAAATTCCATACAATATTTCTCAAAAAGTCATTGAAATTTCACTATGAAATTCAGACAGCAAGTTATTGACACTGTTGTGAAGGTAATGAACTAAACATTTAATTTACGAATAAATACCCTTTGTTTTATAGCTGTTTTCGGGGGATGGCAGCTATGAATTTTCAAAAAATTGGCATGTAAACAGATGCCATAACTCATAGAAAATTTATATTTCTTTGTTTTTAGTTTATTGCCTTCACCATTGTCATAAACGTGTAGAAAGAAAATGCATATATATGCGATAGAATTTCATGCAGAATGTTTTGCGACTAAATTTCACCATAAATTCCTAAATTTATGTAATCAATGTATGGACCTTTTTTACGTGTGTTCGTATTTATATAAATACAAAGCACCTATAGTCGTCGTTCAGTCCGTCTGTCTATCCTTCCGTCTGTCCGTCTGTCTGTCTGTCCGTCTGTCTCTCCGCCCGCATACAACAGAGCAAAAACTAACCAACCGAATGATCTGAAATTTTAAATATATAATTTTTGTAAAATTTTGTCGAGCGATTTCAAATTTTATGAAAATTGGATGTATAGCTTACTTACAGGGACAGTCAAAAGTTCTCCGTTGCATTACGGACAATGGAAAAAAAATTATTGCAAGTGCATTTTAATGATGTTACAGCCTTCCGAATGGTCTGAAATTTTAAATACATAATTGTTGCAAAATTTTGTCGAGCCATTTCAAATTTTATGGAAATCAGATGTATAGTTTATTTACAGGCACATTCAAAAGTTTTCCGTTACATGACGGCCGATAGGAAAAAATTATTACAAGTGTATTTTAATGATGTTACAGACTATGCACTTATAAAGTGCAAAATAATATACATTCAGTGCAATATGCGGTGCAAAAAATATTTATGAAACTAGTTATTGTACGAACACACCTCATTTGCCACGTTTGACGAGCAATTTCTAACTTGTTTTTGCTTTTCTTCATGATTTCGAGTCATAATTATCCTAAAAATAATTATTTATGAGCTACCTTATAAATGTGTCATATATATCCCCTTTATCTTTATTACTGTCAAGAAATGATTGATTTTTAGCTTTGGATGCCCTGATTTTAAAACTCTGAAACATCAATTTTAGATTTTTAACACGTTTATCAATTTATAATGAAATGACAAACAATTAAAAAAAGAATTTCTTAATTTGAAATAAAATGACAAAAAATTAATCGCTATTTATATACAAGTAATATTTAAATGACTGCAGCTACCTTTTTAAGAAAACATACGAAATTCGTTAACGTTTTTTAATAAAACGACACGGCGTAATTGCATTCATTTTTAACTAGATTTTCTATGTTAAAGATAGGTCTTTAATTAAAACTTCTCAACTTTCGCTATTTAATTGATCTCGCAAAAGATTGAGTAGTCAGCTTTTTATTGAAAAAAGTTAAGTCCTTCGATAATAGATTAGCTTTTAATAAATAATTAAATATTCGTAGTTAAACTTAGAATTTCGGTAATCAATTTTGACGCACTTTTTTTTTAATGTTGTCAGTTTTGCGACAGTTTAGTTTTAAAAACAAAAATGTAAATTGCAAAACACAAATTCACATTAATGTTTAATGAATATCCTCGCTATTCTATCATTCTAACGTATCCCGACATGAAAGCATAATAATACTTAATATTCCATAATCAGTATTTGAATTTAGTAAGGGATCATATCTTTCATATCTTTCTTTTTAGGTTGAATTCTTTAGAAATCGACATATTGCAATCACTTACTTTATATATTTGCCTATTTCCATACATATAATGAAAATATTCTTAACAGATAATGGCCGTAATAATGAACCAATTCAAACCTTATTGGAATTTGAACCGTTATCTGGAATGAGTTCGTTATGGCCATGCCGGCGAAGACACTCACGAGCTAATGCAAATCCTATGAGGAGGGATTTATCTAGTAGCTCGTTTGCATTTCGACATTTTTAAATATTTTTTTTTTTTTGTATTGGATAGCGGAGGTCCGTCTCTACGTCGCACCTTTTTTACCCGACTGCCAAGAAGGGTTATGTGTTTCATGCGTATCTGGGTATGTGGATTTCTTTATACCCTCGAAATATCCCAACAGCTGGATGGATTTTAATGAATGAGGTCTCTATCGATTCGGCTTAACCGTCCGATGGTTTTAGGCTAGTTTCTGTTTTTATGATTCAAAATGGCGGCCGTAAAATACAAAATGGCGGTAGAGACGAAAAAAAAAATTTACCCACAATATTGAGTAGTAGCATATCATTGGATAGGTCTTTCAAAATAAAGACGATGTTTCATTGACTATTTTACAGTCAGAAGCTCCGTTTAAATATTATACAACCTGAAAGTTGTGTAGGAGCAATCTCTAGCTTTACTGTAACTCTAACCATCATAGACTCTATAGGGCTCATCAAAACAGTGTTTATAGATAGGAACTAACACTTAAACACAACTTAAAAGTCATCAATATAAGTAGATAAAAAAATAGGTAAGTAATATAAAAAATAGTTTCACATTGATGAGAAATAATTAATTAGTTCACTTTTCACGCAGTCGGGATTTTTGATTTTTTTTAAATTTAATTTTTACTTGTTACTTTTTTGATTTTGGTCGCAGATATTTTTTATAAAGTTACTTTCACTTTCAAAACTGGTTCTGAAAATGAAAGTGTCATTCTAAAAAATATCTGCAACCAAAATCGAAAAAAGCAAAAAAGGTGCGATATAGAGACGGACCTCGGCTATCCAATGCAAAAAGAAAAAAAATATTTAAAAATGTCGAAATGCAAATGAGATATTAGAAAAATACCTCCCCATAGGATTAGCATTAGCTCGTAAGTGCCTTCGCCGGCGCGGACAGGAGCCCTAATACGGTATGCAATTTTTATAGTTCGTTTATATGGACACACGAAAGCTAAAAACATATGAAATTTGTTATCGCGATAACGTCCGAAATACTGAACTAATTCGATCCTAACTGGAGCAGTGTTATTGATTTTTTCAATCTCTTGAACGTGCTCGTTAATCAAGTAGGCAGCTCTTATAGTTTGTTTACAAAATTACAAAACATGCAAAATTTGTTTCCACGATGATGTCCTAAATACTGAAGAAGTTCAAATGTAATAGGGACAGGACAGTGTATTGATTTTGCCAATGTATTAGTTGAATTAGTTGATAATGTATGTAGCTCTTACATTTCGTTAACAGAAACACACAAAAACAAACAAACAACAAAATAAACATAAAAAATGCATCATCACGATAGAATCTGAAATATTGAGCAAACGCACACTTAATTAGAGCAGTAGTGTATTGATCTAGCCAGTATCTTAATGAGTTCGTTCATCAAATACAAGATGGCCATAATTAAACTGACATTACTCAAAGTGTTCTGTAGCACGATCTTATTGAGAGAAGGGCGCCAAATTTTATATGAAGATTAAACAAGACGAAGGACGAAGGATTCCGCATAAAAAATTAGTTCCAAAAATCACCGCTAGGGGAATATCTTGCGCTGTGTAACATATAAGAGAGCTTTAAAAAATCCAGATTCATACCGAAATAAAATTACCTTTTATTTAGTACATTTAGCGATATTAGTATTGATTCTGCATTTTTTAAAACTCTCTTTTCTGTTATACAGCGCCACATATTCCCATAGCGGTCACTTTTGGAACTAATTTTTTTTCGTGGAATCTTTCGTTCCCCGTCTTCTTTAATCTTCTTACAAGATATGACGTCATTCTCTCAATTATATCGTGCTACAGAACACTCTGAGTACTGTCAGTTTAATTATGACCACCTTGTATGTAGCTCATATAGTTCGTATGTAGGGGAAAGAAGTTTTAATGGCATTCATTGAATGGTTTGTTTTTTTACAGCCTAAGGGTGATATTTAAACTGTCATTTAAACAAATTTTACACATTTTTCATGTAACTGCTTCTTATCGATTAAATTACATTTGGGAAGCCTAATTTAAAATTTCCTTGCAAATTAACTTTTTCACCAAGATAGTGCTCTTACAGGGAATGAGAACAATAATCTAATGCATATGTACCTTAAAACAAAAAGAAAATAAATAAATAAAAGTACTCTTGAAAATGAGCCAAAAATTGTTTAAGCGTCGTTAGATTTTCGAGTGTTTAATTAAACAAGAAAGAAAAAATGATGCGTCAAGCATATATTATGAAACACTTTCCAACACATTGAGAATAATGTAACAAAACTGCACCGTTTCAAAAATTAATATATTACGTCTAATGCAACCATATGGAAACGCATAAGACATTTCAAAACCCAATTTCAGCTGTTCCCATTTACAATCGGAAAATTGTCAGTGCTTTTTCAGCAGCCCTGTATATTATATATAGATTTGTATCTATTAAGTATATGCATACCAAAATTTAGTTCACTTAAGAAATACACATACTTCAGTTAAAAATTCTCATTCAGCAATTTCCTCTAATAAGGAAAATGATACGTGAATACTTTTTTGCAGCCCTGTATATGAGATATAGAATTTATATATAACCAGCATGCAAAATTTTTAAAAGCGCATACCGAACTTTAAACCGTACATTCCAGCAATCATTACTTAAAGACAGTACTGTAACCGATTTCTTTTGTGTGTCCTTGTAAATGAATAAAAAATGCTATGAAGCGCCTGTTCTAAAGTGATCGTAGTGAAATTCGGTGATTTATATGAGTTTCGATACATTTGAAATAACGTAATGTCATTAAAATTATCTGTAAACGACTTTTCCCCCATATACCGTAATATAATGGAATACTTTTGAGTGCCCCTGTAAATGAACTATTAATCCTACTTACTTCATATAACTGCTTAAACACGTAACATGCTTAAACTGCTTAAACTCGTAACATTATAACACGTAACATGCTTTGGTAACCCTAAATAACTTTTTTCAATTGCATGAAAATTCGAGTATATTTACGGGAGTTAGAGCATGGACAGACGGCCAGACAGATAGACAGACAGACAGACAGACAGACGGACAGACAAACCGAATGCATAAAGACTTTTCAATTTTGTTGGAAAGTGTTAGAAAACGACGAATTAAAAAAAATTGGTTTAAATTAAATTTTAATAAATACCTCTTCTATTATACTTATTTCACATATTCCGATTTTCAATCATAAAAATAGATAATATTTCTTTCGTAATACTTATTGAAGTTTAATTCCTTACAAGTATTTTAAATTACTTTTTTATTATATCAGGAGAAATCATATTCAGGAGAAATCAGGAGAAATCATATTTCTCAAAATATATAAATAAATTATCATTTATATTTGTTTTAAAGGCGTAAATCTATAGTTATAATAAATGTGCTTGAATTAGAAAACAGCTGATTTTTAGATTTTTTTAAAAAGTGCAGAACTTTGATGAAAAAATTAACAAATATGAAGTATTTCATTTAATATGTATTTTCTTGTATTCTATGGTAGATGAATAACTTCAATTTCGCATTTATTAAAAGTTGCATTTTTTTATTTGCATACATTTATATCTCTGTGGCAAAATAATTTTTAACTAAAGCCACCTGTACAAAGTAACCTTTTCGATTAAAAAAAAAAAAAAAAAAAAAAAAAAAAAAGGACAACGTTTGTAACCCAATTTTTAACGTTATTTAAATTTTAAGAAATGATACAAATTGTTAAAGTTCTTTAACGAAATGCTACAGTATAAATATATATATAATATATTATTTTAATGTGGTAACTTTCTTATAATAAGAACCGTATCTTTAAAGGTAGCTGCCTACTTTCCACTATTTAATTGATCTTGGAAAAGATTGATTATTTCAGTATTTTCTTCAAAAGTGATTTCGAAAATGAATTGGATTCTAATATATAATTAAATATTCGTAATTAAAGTTTCTACAATCAATTATGCCACTCTTTTTAACGTCGTTCGTTTTCAGAATATTTAGTTTAAAAACTAAAAAGTAAATCTCAAAACACAAATTGACATTATAAATTAATATATTCTTTTATTCTCAAATATTTGATTTCAAAGCATAAAAACATTTCATGTGCAATAATAAATATAGAAATTTATTTTGTCACAATTTTCTAGAATTATTGTTTGATAATAAACTTTGATAAATCATGTTTTGAAATACTTAAATAAATTATTTTTCTTCGCTTTGGCGGTCTAAATCTGTTGCTGTAATAGAGATACATCCTAACTTCAGAAAATAGCAGTATATTAGATTACTTTATGAAAACGAAATTTTGATAAAGAAAGGAAGAAATATGACCGATTTTACTTTACTTCTCTTTTTAAGAGACAAATATATTAATGCATGCTGTGTAAGGGACTTAATGTGTCATTCCTAATCATTTTTGAAATTCTTTTTCTACAAATATTTTGTCATATCTCTAAAATTTATAAATTAATTATAAACTTCCATTTGTTTTGAAGGTGTAAATCTATTATTATATTTCACGTTAGAAAACAGCAGATTTTTAGATTTCTTTGTAAAGTGCAAACGTTCGTCAAAGATGTTAACACATATGAAGGAATTTACATAATTTGCTTTTGAAGATACATCTCTTTCTTCTTGTACTATATGCTGAATGAATAATTTTAATTTTACATCTTTTAAAAGATGAATTTCTTTTGGATGCATGTATTAATATATTTATAGGAACGATATTTTTAACAATCATATTCTGTACAAGAAAAGAAAAAAAAACCAAGAACGGAAAACCGTGCGTACGGCATAGATTATGAAACACTTTCCAACACATTCAAAATACTATAACAAAACTTCACAGCTTACTAAGGTGAAAGATGATGTTTAAATGAACAATTTGGAAAACGCATAATGCGTTTGAAAACCGAAATTCTTCTATTACCATGAATTGGCGGGAAAATATACGATTTTTTCTGCAGCCCTGTATATGATCTATAGATATGTATGTGTACTACATTGTATGCTAAAGGGTAGTTCAGTTAAACGTATAGCAAAGATGAAATTTTCCATTCAGCAATTTCCTCCAATAAACGGATGCTGTTAAAAACGTTTGTGCAGCCATGTAATGATCTACAGAATTTATACACACCAAGTAATAGTTAAGAAACATTTAAATTTAAAAATGTATACCACAACTGAAACGCATTTCCAGCAATTATTGTTCATTTTCTTCTGTAGCCAAATTCTTTTGTGTATTCCTGTAAATGAACGATAAATTATATGCTCTCCACAACCTTTTGTAGTATACTTTAGTGATATAATATGAATTTCAATATTTTTTAAATAGTGTAATATCACTAAAATTCACTGAAAATGATTTTTCCTAGATACCGTCATGTAGCGAAATTCTCTTGAGTGTTCCTGTAAATGAATCTGAAATACTGCATACTTCACTTTCAATACCGAACATGCCATATTAAACTCCAATAACATATATCAATTTCGTGGCAATCGGACTGTATTTACACACGGGCTATCAGCCGGCGTTCGTGTCCCGGCATGAAATCTTTTTCACTAGGTTGGCCTTTGTGCCTTTTAAGCAATTAATTTGAAATTTGATTTTCATTTGAAATATTATATGCAAGGCGAATGTTTCTCTCTGGAAATATTTCCAAGTATTAATATAGTTTCAATCGATGCTGGATTTAATTATGTTTCGTGTTTGCCCCATGTTGGTGGCTCCCGAAAATTATTCCATCTTGTGCTGCGTTTGTAGTCTTGTCAACATCTAATAGTGAGAAATTTCCCAGGCTGGGTATCATTCCATGTGGTTTAGTCGGTAGAATGTCAGTGCGCTATACTGATGGCCCGGGTTCGAGTCCCGGCATGGAATCTTTTTCACTATGTTGGCATTTGCGCCTTTTAAGCAATTATTTTGAAATTTGATTTTAATTTGAAATACAGACAAACCTAATTCATAAACACTTCTCAACTATGTTGGAAAGTGTTAAAAATAGAGCAATGCTAGTAATTTAAGTATTAATGTAATTTATGTTTAAAGAAATGGTACAAAGAGTTAAAGTTGTTCTTTAAAGAAACATTGTAGCATAATTGCACTAATTTTCAACTACTTTCCCCCCCAAAAAGAACCGTGTATTTAATTACATCTTCTCAACTTTCTTTATTTAAGTATTCTCGGAATATAATGATTAGTTAGTCTTTTCAAAGAATTGGATTTTTTTTAAGTGATGAAATTTTTAAAATGATGAAGAAATGTATTTATTATTATTAGGGTAACTCTATGATAGATAGCCATAGTTTTTAAAGGTTGAAATAAAAAAATTTAGAATGGAAATACAAGAAATATTTATGCATGTTTAAATTTTTTATACATATACTCATCATATTTTGGGCAAAAAATAATATAATATCGAAAACAAAAAGTGGGAAACAAAATTGAAATAAAAATGGCAGAAGGCCATTTCTCCTTCAAGCCGAGGAGAGATGACTATCTAATACAAGAAAGAAAAAGTAAAGTTAGAATAGCAAAAAAACAAAAACAAAAAAACACATTTCGCATAGCTAATCATTAAAAACATACAGCAATTTGCAAAGATGCAATTATATCAAGGAAAATGAGTGAATAAAATTCTAATAAACAAATTTGAAGTATAGTTTTAATCCTTCACTTTTCGTAAAATTTTACCAGACTTTTGGCAAATGCCTTGATAGTTTCTACACGTTTCATGGATCCACTTCAGGACCCTTATGCTTTGTATCCAGCCTGTCATTTTTGGTTGTGGTATTATAATCTTCAGCACAACCAACACAGTGATCCTCATTCAATTCTATTCCCCAGGAATCTGTAGAATCTGATAATTTTAAATGTATATCATTTTCTTCACTGCTAGAAGTGTCGTGTTCTAGTTTTTTTTTTTTTTTTTTTTTTTTTTTTTTCACATTTATCTTAGACCTTTTCACGGTGTTAAGTTTTTATGAACTTCATCTGTTTCTAGGGTGAAAGTTTCCGACCTTTTCCAATATTTTCTGAAAACAAAATGCATTATTTGGCCCTATTATGTAATTATTATTGAAATATTTATATTAGTTAAATTTTAAGCAATTATATCAATTAATCTAATTATAAACATAAAAATTATATACTTATTTTAAATATAATTATATTTAGTTAAAACTTTCACTCAGTATAATTTTAAAATATTGATTAAAGGGGTCATTTCTCCTCGATTTGATGTAGCCATCTATCCTGAAATTGAAGAAAGATGGACACCCAATTTAAAGCGTCACTCCTCCATTGTGCGTCTTTGTTTTAGGCTTAGATGCAAAGATTGGATTATATACGTGCGTTAAAAGCCCGTATAGTAAAAAAAAAAAAATTACGTACGTACTGCAAAACTTTCAGATACCTAACTCAACAAAAAATAATCAACCATTAAAATAAATAAACATTAAAATTGCATTTACTTTTTATAATCGAAAAACATAGCTGTACATCGCAATGAATGAATTCGTTGAATTATTTCCTACGAACAAAGTTTATGGTGCAATCTCAGATGAAGTTTTGGAAATATTTGGATTGACCATCTATCCTAGAGTTACCCTATAATAATAATAATAATAATAGTAATAATAATAATAATAATTATTATTATTATTTTTTTTTATTGTTATTATTATTATTATTATTATTATTAGTAGTAGTAGTATGTTTGAAATTTTTAGACTGTTATATAGTTGGTCCGATAGGAAAATTTTTAAAATTACGGTCATGTGAGCCTTGAACGTTGAGTCGCACAGATTAGCGATATCTGACATTTTTTTAAATAAAGAAAATAAAATTCCCTAAAAACAATTACTGAGATTTTTTTTTACAACTTATAACAAAAAATACGACCAATTTCTATGGATTTCGAATTTTGTACTAGATTTTTTTTTTTTTTAAGTAAAGGAATTTTTGTTTCCTCTTCAAGAATTACGAGAGACAGTAGAAAAAATAAAAAATAAAAAATGTATCACGGCTTAAAAAATCCTGAATTTTTACATAATTTCTCTTTAAAGACACAATTCAATCTTCTTGTATTTTATGGTGAATGAATAATTTCAATTTCGTATCTTTTAAAGGATGAATTGTATTTGGATGCATGTATTAATATATTTATACATGCTCGTTATACATTCTCGTTTCTATAAATATAGAAACGAGATTTTTAACCATAATCACCTGTACAAAGAAACCTTTTCGATAAAAAGAAAAAAAAACAGAACAAAGCTTGTAGCTTAAGTTTTTGTGTGGTTTATATTTTAAGAAATGATACAATGTGTTAAAGTTCTTTAGAGAAACGCTGCAGAATAATTGCATTCATTTTCAACTACTTTTTCCCATAAGAACTTTGTCTTTAATTACACCTTCTCAACTTGTTTTATTTAATTGTTCTCTGAAAATAATGATTAGTTAATCTTTTCTTACGAAAAAAAATTCTTCCACATAGAATTGTATTTTCTTTTAACCCTTTCAGGGACGGTGACATGTTTATGAAACCACTTAATGTTAAATCCCAAACGCCACAATGGTACCAGAATTTTGGTAAAATATTTTCAATTTAATATGAAAATGAAATATAGCCTTTTCCCCATTTCCAGTTAAATTTGTTGATGAATTCGGTGCTATTTACATATTTCAACACTTTAGCATTGAAAATGCTTTGCCCCTGAAAGGGTTAATAGGGCCGAAAATTTGTATAATGTTGAAAAAATTTATTTTAAAAATTCAAGTTTTTTATTGAAGTATTAAAGTTTTTATTGAAAAGAAACCACTATGTGCACAGTTGATTTAATTTTCAACTAGAGTCTTTTCTGTGATATTTGACACAAATATACTTGATACTAGACAACAATAAACTTTTAGTTCACTTTGTAAAATGAGGAATTCTGATAAATAAATCAACAAAAATGATCGCTTTTACTTAATTTGTTTTTGAATGTATATTTGTATCCTCGTAACATATGCTAGATGAAGAACTTCAAACACGCCTTCTTTAAAAGATAAATTTTACGAGGATGTTTGTATTACTATCTGTATAACAACTGGCTATTAAAGAACAGTCAATAACCTGTACAAAGTAACTATTTTGATATAAAAGAGAAGAATAGTGCTCATTTTTATTTGGTTTACATTTTAATAATCGATAGAAATATATCGATTATTAAAATGATAAAATTCTTTCATGAAACACAATGTACATTAATTGCATTAATTTTTGATTCGAGTTCTTCCGGATATATGAGTCGTGACTTTAATTACAGCATCTTTACTTTTGTTATTTGACAGATATCGGAAAAGATTGATTGGTAAGCTTTTAATTTAAAAAAAAAAAGTAAGAAAAAATCATGCGTCAAGCATAGATCATAAAACATTTTTCCAACACATTCAGAACTTCAACGTTTAATAAGTTGAAATATGATATCTGATTAAACCCTTTGGAAACACACAACACATTGAAAAATTTAGTTTTGGCATTTACCATCTTCAGTTGGAAAATTATTCGAATTCTCTGAGCAGCACTGTAAATGCTATATGTGTATCTATAAACTACCTGCGTACAAAAATTTATTTCAGTTAGAAAATACATACCATAGCTGAAAATTCCCCTTTAGCAATTTCCACTAATAAGCAGAATAGTCCATGGATTCTTTGCGCAGCTCTGTATACGAGGTATACAGTTTATGCAAAACGAAAAATTGCAAGAAGTTAGTTAAATTTAAAAGCCCATATCGAAATTGAAAACGCACTTTCAGCAATCACTACTCAAAGACAGTACCTTAACCGATTTCTTCTGTGTTGTCCCTGTAAATGAACGATAAATGCTATAGGTTCCCTAAGTAAAAAAAGTAAGAAAAAATCATGTGTCAAG
Organism: Maratus speciosus; assembly: GCA_963932465.1. NCBI lineage: Eukaryota > Metazoa > Arthropoda > Arachnida > Araneae > Salticidae > Maratus > Maratus speciosus. The sequence goes on along the minus strand of OZ010794.1, from coordinate 459,609,511 downwards.
CATAGATCATGAAACACTTTCCAACACATTCAGAACTTCAACGTTTAATAAGTTGAAATATGATATCTGATTACACCATTAGGAAACGCACAACACATTTCAAAACCTAGTTTTAGCATTTACCATCTCCAGTTGGGAAATTATTCGAATTCTTTGTGCAGCCCCGTATATGCTATATGTGTATCTATAAACTACACGCGTACAAAAAATTATTTCAGTTAGAAAATACATACCAGTACCTTAGCCGATTTCTTCTGTGTTGTCCCTGTAAATGAACGATAAATGATATGGGTTCCCCAAGTTAAAAAAGCAAGAAAAAATCATGTGTCAAGCATAGATCATGAAATACTTTCCAACACATTCAGAACTTCAACGTTTAATAAGTTGAAATATGATATCTGATTAAACCATTTGGAAACGTACAACACATTTCAAAACCTAGTTTTAGCATTTACCATCTCCAGTTGGGAAATTATTTTAATTCTTTGTGAAGCCCTGTATATGCTATATGTGTATCTATAAACTACACGCGTACAAAAAATTATTTCAGTTAGAAAATACATACCAGTACCTTAGCCGATTTCTTCTGTGTTGTCCCTGTAAATGAACGATAAATGATATGGGTTCCCCAAGTAAAAAAGGCAAGAAAAAATCATGTGTCAATTATAGATCATGAAATACTTTCTAACACATTCAGAACTTCAACGTTTAATAAGTTGAAATATGATATCTGATTAAACCATTTGGAAACGCACAACACATTTCAAGACCTAGTTTTAGCATTTACCATCTCCAGTTGGGAAATTATTCGAATTCTTTGTGCAGCCCTGTATATGCTATATGTGTATCTATAAACTACACGCGTACAAAAAATTATTTCAGTTAGAAAATACATACCAGTACCTTAGCCGATTTCTTCTGTGTTGTCCCTGTAAATGAACGATAAATGATATGGGTTCCCCAAGTAAAAAAAGGAAGAAAAAATCATGTGTCAATTATAGATCATGAAATACTTTCCAACACATTCAGAACTTCAATGTTTAATAAGTTGACATATGATATCTGATTAAACCATTTGGAAACGCACAACACATTTGAAAACCAAGTTTTATCATTTACCATCTCCAGTTGGGAAATTATTCGAATTCTTTGTGCAACCCTGTATATGCTATATGTGTATCTATAAACTACACGCGTACAAAAAATTATTTCAGTTAGAAAATTCATACCAGTACCTTAGCCGATTTCTTCTGTGTTGTCCCTGTAAATGAACGATAAATGATATGGGTTCCCCAAGTAAAAAAAGCAAGAAAAAATCATGTGTCAATTATAGATCATGAAATACTTTCCAACACATTCAGAACTTCAATGTTTAATAAGTTGACATATGATATCTGATTAAACCATTTGGAAACGCACAACACATTTGAAAACCAAGTTTTATCATTTACCATCTCCAATTGGGAAATTATTCGAATTCTTTGTGCAGCCCCGTATATGCTATATGTGTATCTATAAACTACACGCGTACAAAAAATTATTTCAGTTAGAAAATACATACCAGTACCTTAGCCGATTTCTTCTGTGTTGTCCCTGTAAATGAACGATAAATGATATGGGTTCCCCAAGTTAAAAAAGCAAGAAAAAATCATGTGTCAAGCATAGATCATGAAATACTTTCCAACACATTCAGAACTTCAACGTTTAATAAGTTGAAATATGATATCTGATTAAACCATTTGGAAACATACAACACATTTCAAAACCTAGTTTTAGCATTTACCATCTCCAGTTGGGAAATTATTGGAATTCTTTGTGAAGCCCTGTATATGCTATATGTGTATCTATAAACTACACGCGTACAAAAAATTATTTCAGTTAGAAAATACATACCAGTACCTTAGCCGATTTCTTCTGTGTTGTCCCTGTAAATGAACGATAAATGATATGGGTTCCCCAAGTAAAATAGGCAAGAAAAAAATCATGTGTCAATTATAGATCATGAAATACTTTCTAACACATTCAGAACTTCAACGTTTAATAAGTTGAAATATGATATCTGATTAAACCATTTGGAAACGCACAACACATTTCAAGACCTAGTTTTAGCATTTACCATCTCCAGTTGGGAAATTATTCGAATTCTTTGTGCAGCCCTGTATATGCTATATGTGTATCTATAAACTACACGCGTACAAAAAATTATTTCAGTTAGAAAATACATACCAGTACCTTAGCCGATTTCTTCTGTGTTGGCCCTGTAAATGAACGATAAATGATATGGGTTCCCAAGTAAAAAAAGCAAGAAAAAATCATGTATCAAGCATAGATCATGAAATACTTTCCAACACATTCAGAACTTCAACGTTTAATAAGTTGAAATATGATATCTGATTAAACCATTTGGAAACGCACAACACATTTCAAAACCTAGTTTTAGCATTTACCATCTCCAGTTGGGAAATTATTCGAATTCTTTGTGCAGCCCTGTATATGCTATATGTGTATCTATAAACTACACGCGTACAAAAAATTATTTCAGTTAGAAAATACATACCAGTACCTTAGCCGATTTCTTCTGTGTTGTCCCTGTAAATGAACGATAAATGATATGGGTTCCCCAAGTAAAAAAAGCAAGAAAAAATCATGTGTCAATTATAGATCATGAAATACTTTCCAACACATTCAGAACTTCAATGTTTAATAAGTTGACATATGATATCTGATTAAACCATTTGGAAACGCACAACACATTTGAAAACCAAGTTTTATCATTTACCATCTCCAGTTGGGAAATTATTCGAATTCTTTGTGCAACCCTGTATATGCTATATGTGTATCTATAAACTACACGCGTACAAAAAATTATTTCAGTTAGAAAATACATACCAGTACCTTAGCCGATTTCTTCTGTGTTGTCCCTGTAAATGAACGATAAATGATATGGGTTCCCCAAGTAAAAAAAGCAAGAAAAAAATCATGTGTCAATTATAGATCATGAAATACTTTCCAACACATTCAGAACTTCAATGTTTAATAAGTTGACATATGATAACTGATTAAACCATTTGGAAACGCACAACACATTTGAAAACCAAGTTTTATCATTTACCATCTCCAGTTGGGAAATTATTCGAATTCTTTGTGCAACCCTGTATATGCTATATGTGTATCTATAAACTACACGCGTACAAAAAATTATTTCAGTTAGAAAATACATACCAGTACCTTAGCCGATTTCTTCTGTGTTGGCCCTGTAAATGAACGATAAATGATATGGGTTCCCAAGTAAAAAAAGCAAGAAAAAATCATGTATCAAGCATAGATCATGAAATACTTTCCAACACATTCAGAACTTCAACGTTTAATAAGTTGAAATATGATATCTGATTAAACCATTTGGAAACGCACAACACATTTCAAAACCTAGTTTTAGCATTTACCATCTCCAGTTGGGAAATTATTCGAATTCTTTGTGCAGCCCTGTATATGCTATATGTGTATCTATAAACTACACGCGTACAAAAAATTATTTCAGTTAGAAAATACATACCAGTATACCTTAGCCAATTTCTTCTGTGTTGTCCCTGTAAATGAACGATAAATCATATGGGTTCCCCAAGTAAAATAACTAGTATGTTGTGGCCATCACAAAACTTTCTTCTCTATATATCACGTCAATTAAATCATTTAAATAGTAAAAGAAATTACATCAATTTAGTACCAATTCGTATCAAAGTATACCTGAATTTGAAGTTTGATGAAAATTCGTGCATTAGTTATTGAGATAGAGCTGTAGGGGAAATTCTGAAAAATGCAGCATAGCAGCGCCACCTGTTGAGCGATTTGCACCAAAACACATCAGCACTAATTCATATTAAGGTATACCGGAATCTGAAGTTTGATGAAAATCGGTGCATTAGTTCAGAAGCTAGAACTATTGTGGAAATCACAAAAATGCAGCACTGCAGCGCCACCTGATGAGCGATTTACACGAAAAGGTAGAAAACATCAATTCATGTCAAGGAATAACTGAATCTGAAGTTTGATGAAAATCCGTGCATTAGTTCTGGACATTGAGCTATTGTGGAAATCGTGAAAATGCTGCATAGCAGCGCCACCTGTTGAGCGATTTACACCAAAAACATAAACAACACTAATTCATATCCAGGTATACCTAAATCTGAAGTTTGTTGAAAACCCAAGAATTAGTTCTTGAGATAGAGCTATTGCGGAAATCTAAAAAAATGCAGCATAGCAGCGCCACCTTTTGAGCGATTTACACCACAAGGGGCAAAACGTGAATTCATGTCAAGCACTAACTGAATCTGAAGTTTGATGAAAATCCGTGCATTATTTCTTGAGATTAAGGTATTACGAAAATCGTGTAAATGCTGCAAAATGCAGCATAGCAACGCCATCTGTTGGGCGATTTGCACCAAAACTTTACCAGCACCAATTCATATCAAGCATTAACGGAATCTGAAGTTTTTTAAAAATCCGTGCAGTAGTTCTTGAGATAGAGCTTTTGCGGAAATCCTGCAAAATGCTACATAGCAGCGCCACCTGCTGGGCGATTTACACCAAAAACTAATCAGCACCAATCTATATCAGGGACTACATGAATATAACTTTTTGTTAAGTTCCGTGCATTAGTTCTTGAGATAGAGCGCCCACAATATTTGTGTCACATACAGACAGACAGACGGACAGACAGACAGACAAACAGACAGACTCACAGACAGACATTTTGTAAAAAATGTTTTTTGGAATCTCTGACCCATAAAACGTGTAAATCCGTCGAAAACTGAAATTCGAAAATTTTCATGAAACAAATACTTTCTTCTTGTCAAGATAGAAGATGGTAAAAAGCAAGAAAAAATCATGTATCAAGCATAGATCATGAAACACTTTCCAACACATTCAGAACTTCAACGTTTAATAAGTTGAAATATGATATCTGATTAAACCATTTGGAAACGCACAACACATTTCAAGACCTAGTTTTAGCATTTACCATCTCCAGTTGGGAAATTATTCTAATTCTTTGTGCAGCCCTGTATATGCTATATGTGTATCTATAAACTACACGCGTACAAAAAATTATTTCAGTTAGAAAATACATACCAGTACCTTAGCCGATTTCTTCTGTGTTGTCCCTGTAAATGAACGATAAATGATATGGGTTCCCCAAGTAAAAAAAGCAAGAAAAAATCATGTGTCAAGCATAGATCATGAAACACTTTCCAACACATTCAGAACTTCAACGTTTAATAAGTTGAAATATGATATCTGATTAAACCATTTGGAAATCCACAACACATTTCAAAACCTAGTTTTAGCATTTACCATCTCCAGTTGGGAAATTATTCGAATTCTTTGTGCAGCCCTGTATATGCTATATGTGTATCTATAAACTACATGCGTACAAAAAATTATTTCAGTTAGAAAATACATACCACAGCTGAAAATTCCCCTTCAGCAATTTCCGCTATAATAAGCAAAATAGTATATGGATTCTTTTGCGCAGCCCTGTATATGAGGTATACAGTTTATGGAAAACGAAAAATTGAAAGAAGTAAGTTAAATTTAAAAGCCCATATTGAAATGGAAGACGCACTTCCAGCAATTACTACTCAAAGACAGTACACTGTTAAAAATTTTGCAGCATTCTGTCAGGTCATTCGACCGTTTTTTGAAAAAACGGTTTCATAACCATAATTTAACTACATTCTTACCATAATATGGCCAATAATATGGTCAGAATAGTGTTAAATTAACGGCTGTGTAACCGTTTTTGAAAAAAGCGGTCAAATGATCTGCCAGAATACTGCAAATTTTTAACAGTGTACCTTAACCGATTTCTTCTGTGTGCCCCTATAAATGAATGATAAATGCTATGGGTTCTCTATTCTGTAGTAATCTTGTAATGAAATTAATGGATTTATGTGAATTTTAATATATTTGAAATAGCGTAATGTCATTAAAATACACTGCTCCCCCCCCCTCCCCTTGACCATAATGTAACGATATTCTTTTGAGTGCCCTGTAAATGAACAATTAATACTACACACCTCATATTCAATACCAAGCATGCCATGGTAAACACCTTTAACATGTATCAATTACATTAAAATATGAGGATACTGATGCGGGTTAGAGTGGACAGACGACCAGACAAATCGAATTCATAAACACATTTCAACTATGTCAGAAAGTTATAAAAAAAAGTCTTTCGAAAATAAGTTGGGTGTAGAGTTAACAAAAAATTAAATATTTTTATAATATAGTCAATCCTTTAATATTTGAACTTTAAATATACAACTACACTAAACTTTAAATATACTACATACATGCTATTTTTTCGTCAGTTTAGATTCCCAAACGAAGAGGACTCAACAGAAAGTAATATTAAGATTTACTAAATACCTATTATTCAATTATTTCATTAACCCTTTGCACTCCGTTGTCGCCGCTGCGGCGACATCATGCCTTGAAATTTTTGTTTTTGGCACCAGTGATAAAAGAAAATAAAATTTGCCTTATCAGAGCATTTTTTAAACTATGTACTTTTTCGTCTTTTAAATAAAACTTCTTTTAAATAAACGGTGCCGATCGAATAAAATAGTTGTATACGACGCGGAGTTGGTGGTAGTCCAAAGTCAAAATGACGCGGAGTTGCTAATAGCCCGCACTCAAAATAACGCGGAGTGCAAAGGGTTAATCTGTTAATGTGTTATTACATTAATCTGACCAATTCAGATATTTGGATGCAATAGCATCTAAATACTTAATATGTAACAATAAATATTGATATTAATTTTAAATTTAATTTGCGAAAACGATTTTTATTACATTTTATTTATGAAATAGGAAAAAAAAATATTACCAATTTTTATTCACTTTATGAACGTAAATTTACTGATATAAATATATATAATTTTAGAAAATTTGTAAAGTTTTAAACTTTATTTTTAACAGTGAAAATTTATAAAGAAATCACGGAAAATGATTTTTTTTTTAATTTTTCGTTTAATATACAATTATAGCAATGTATCCTGACTGAAGACTTTCAAATTGTCTTTCATTAAAGCATAAATTTCATTTTATTGTCTTTATTGATAGGTACTGATTGTTTTAAATAGATAATCACCTCTACAAACTAATTATTTTCAGAATAAAATAAAAATTACTGCAATGCTTCCAGAGCAATTTTTAACTTACATTATAAGAAAAATAATCACAAATCGTTAAATGATTTTAATGAAACACTACGTGCATAATTGCATTCATTTTTAATTGGACCCTTCCTTGTAATACGAGCTGTGTCTTTAAATACAGCTTCTCAATTTTCTCTATTTAATTGAGATTGGAAAAGATTGATTACTCCAGCTTTTTCTTAAAAAATAAGTCCTTCGATAATGAATTGGAGTTTGTTACATGATCAAATAGTCTTTGTTAAAGTTTCTGTAATCTATTATGCCACCTTTTTTAACATCGTTAATTTGACGAATGTTTAGTTTTAAAAACTAAAAGTAAATTGCTAAATACTAATTCACATAATTAAACTTTAATGAATACGTCAACTATAGGGTAATTCCGGGATTTATGCCGCACATTTTTTTTGAATTTGTGTATAAAGTCCCATGGTGGACATAAAAAAAAATCATGCTGTGGTATTTAATGTTAAATATGCAACGCGTGCACCTCGACAAAAAAAAACCCAAAACAAATTATTAATATTTTTTAACAATTTTTTTCTAAAACATTACACTGCGGCGCCTCACCTGTACATTCAGGCTGAGACGCCGCACTTGTGCGGTAGTTATGCCGCGCTTGTAATAAGAACAGAATGAAAATATAAATAAAAATATTAAAAATATTCATATCTGGACTATAATTAACGATGTAATAATAAAATGAAACTAAATGAGTACAATGAAACGTATTAGTAGATTCAAATTATTAATTGTTGCCTAATTTCATTATTAAAATTATCGACTTACTTTTTTTACATTAAATTTTAATTGTTATTTCAGCATCAACGTAACATCAATGTGAAAGGGAAAAGAAAAAGTAAAATTGTGTTTACATAATTTATTTGTTAACAATTTCGGAAAAGGTGGCTTTTACACAAATTTTATTCGGTTGGTACCACTTTTTTAAAAGAAGTTACCTTTACTTAAATAATCATGAAAATGCTCTAATTAAAGAAAGCAAATATTACTTTTCTTTTTTACTGGTGCCATAAACAGATTTTGTAAGCTCTTTATGAAGGTGCTTATATGCACCTATTGTCATGAATGGGTTAAGAGATCTGTTTTTTCGACTACAATCTATGGAAAATGTGTCGAAAAAGTAGTCTTTATGTAACTACATACACACTATATGTAACTACATACAACTAGATACACATTCTCTTTTTTGGAGTAGTTTGCAAACAACGTCTGCGTGACGCGTAATCCAATTTTTCATTATTGTCATCTTGACTTGCATCTTTCTTGCCCTTCTTACTTTTTATTTCTCCCTTTTCTCCTTTGGTTTTAGTAAACTTGATAACATGCCTAACATGGTTAGTCTGTGCAAAAAGAAAAGGAAAAGTTCATAACACTTAATCATCCCGACAAAAGGAACTGCGGCATGTATACCGGAATAGCAGTGCGGCATGTATACCATTTTAAATGGTGTAGACGTCAGCCATCACAGTTACCTGCCATCGCTAAGGGGAATGGCATAACCATACACACAGTACTCTATACAAACGCTACACTTAGTTTTGACTTCGAAATCATGCATGCATTTAATAATTAGTGTAAGAAAAATATTTAAACATAACGTGTTTAAAAGTTTGGACAGTGAAATCATGCACTTACGTCAAATTAAGGATTGTACTTCTACAAGTAAACATCGAAATATGATTCATGCTATATACTGGTTAAAATAATCTCAATGCGCACCTATACTGTGCGTTTGACGACTATCTATCGATAATTACAGGAAATACAAGGGGTGCGTCATCTATCCCGTATGCGGTGACTCTCCCGGAGTTACCCTACTATTATTCTCACGTATTCGGATTTCGGAGCATACAATTACTTTTTATGTCATACTCAATATTGAAATTTATTTTATTAATTTTTTTAGCTTTGCCTATTATTAACAAGGAGAAACCACTTTTCTAAAATATTTAAATAAACATTTTTCCTTTGATGGTCAAAAATATCCTGATGCAATAGATACATCTAACTTAAAAAAAAAAAAAAAAAAAAAAAAAAAAAAAAAAAAAAAAAGCTTTTATTAGTTTGCTTTTAAAACACAAAATTTGGATGAAGAAAAGAAGAAATATAAGCGATTTCACTTTTAACTTGATTTTGACGATACTAATATATTTATGCATGCTGCATGAGGAGTTAACTATTATTTAGGGATAAATTTTTTTGAATGTTTAATTTAATATTTATGTAACAGGTGAATTTTTGTCGGCCATACTTTGTACAAACTACTTCCATGAAAAATCTGCGTAACGCTTGGTGCAATTTTTAGTTTGGTTTACATTTTAAGGAAAGATGTACGCCATTAAAGTCCTTAATGAAACACTACGTGCTTAATTGCATTCATTTTTAAGTCGTTCCTTCTGTAATAAGATCCACGTCTTTAATTATAGCTTCTGAGCATTTAAATTTTAGTGATCTCGGAAAAGATTGATTAGTCAAGTTTAAAAAAAAATAAGCCTTTCGTTAAAGAATTGAGTTTTAATAAATAATTCAATATTCATAGTTAAACAACGCGAAGGTAAGTATAAACTGTAGCATAAAGTTAGGATAATAAGTTATGCTACACTTTTTAACGTCGTTAGTTTTCCGAAAATTAGTTTTAAAAATTAAAAAAATAATTGCACCTCGAAAATTGACATCAATTAAATTATAATGAATACCTTGTTTCCTTTACCACTCTGATAAGTTTAGCAGAAGAATATTCTATCAATTTCCTCGTTATTAGTCTGTTTTCACTTTTAAAAATGCCTCATTACGGAATTTTTTAATACGATCAGCATTTAAACGGACAGTTACATAAAGCAATGTTGGATGATCTAATGAAATTTAAGTGTTATCGCTTTTAGCTTATTTTTAAGCGCAAAGTGAAACTAAAAAATGGAGAAAACTCACATCTAAGTTTAATTGTTATAACTTTACTATAACAGAAATTTAAGAAGATGATTAATTTCATGCAATTAAAGAATATGTGCGAAAAATTTTTCAAACTTTACTTAACATCTTTTGACTCATTTTTCACCCACTTCCTGTTGACACAGAGCTTTGAAATTTGGACTATTTCTACAACCAATACAGAAATTAAACATTGATTCTTTAAGGTTCGTTCCCTAAGGGGGGAGACAAAGGCAAATTAAAAAAAAATCACCATATTTAATAAAATAATGGAAATAAATCTTGAAATTTGACATCCCTATAGCATAACTAAAATGAGTAAACACGTATTTCGAAATGTTTTAAAATTCAAAATTCATTTATAAAAAGGAATATTCCGAAAGTCTGCTAATTTTGAGTTTAGAAAATGGGCCTAAATCCTCATTTTTTCCTCAAAACATTTTCTCACATAAATAGGGCTAATTTCATCAACTAAGAGAGAAGAACATTGTTAAAAAAATAATTCATTAATAACATTTTCAGAAAGAACATGGAATTTTTAATAAAGCAGCATTTTGTGAAATTTATAAAAATCTTGTCTACAAAAGTGTGATTTTTTATAGGTGTGGTTTTGAAATTGGCAACACTCTTTGTAGTCTCAGTGAATTTGACAAATGAATGATGATTGAAGCTCAATATGTTTTGCCATTTGACCATGAATAGACTTGCGCCACAACAACGCTTGCAAATTGTGCAATTTTTTTTCGAAAATTGGGGTTAGGTTCGAAAGATTTTACGGGATGATCTTGGTTTACGAGTTTAAAAGATCTAGCTTGTTGAATTGAAGCCCCGTGACAATCTTGTGCATCGATCGGTGAAGCGCATAATTTCTCATGATGGATCTGTGAATTGGCCTCCGCGGTCATGTGATCTCACACCAATGGATTATTTTCTGTGGGGATATGTGAAGTCGCTGATCTACGCCGATAAACCATAGACGTTGCACCACTTGGAAATCAAAATTTTCCACGATATTGCTGATATACGGCCCAGATGATCTATAAAGTGGTCGAAAATTGGACTTACAGATTGCGCTTCATTCAAGCCAGCCGCGGCACTCGTATGACTGAAATCATATTCAAACACTAATGACATAAAATTATTCGTTTAATAAAACCAATACCATGACAATTAACAATATTTTTATGTGTTTTACTTTGTGTTAAATTTGTATACCTCTAAAAAAAAAGCTTTATATCTGACAGTCTTCTTACCATTTTGTTTCTAAATAAAATAAAAATCCCTAATAAAGCGTTAAAAAAAAAAAAAAAAACTTGCTGTTTGAAACGTAGATTACTTTATCTGCAAAAATCGCAAACATAGTAATCATGCTCCGCGTCGGTGCAATTGTTAAGAGCCTCTATATCGCATTCTATACTTTGAATTCATTTCTTGTCCAACGAGAAGCACCTTCGCAGAGGACCCAAATTGCAACATTTTCCTCTGTTGGATTTCTTTCTCTTTTTACCTTTTTAAAATCCAATTCCTGCCTCTTTCGTCTGTTCTTTCTTAGTTTTTTCTCCGGTATTTTTTTCTTTCTGTTCCCATTTATTACTGACGCTTTTGAAATGTCTCACAATTTTCTTCTCGGAGGTGATCTTGTAACCCGTAACGCACCTTAAGATATCTGAATAATCAAATGACACAATAAAGCAATATACCGTCCGTGATCCCTTAAATGAATTATTTTCCTCCCCTTCGCGCTGAGCAAACCGAAAAATATCCAAATACTGATGATTTACCTTTTAAAATCCAATTTTTTGCCTCTTTTGTCTGTGTTTTCTTAGTTTTTTTTTCTCCGGTATTTTTCTTTTTCTCTTCTGCTTATTACGAACGATTTTAGAAACAACTTTAGTCCAACAATCTTTTCTGTGGGATGATCCGGTATTCCGTGTCAACCCTGAAGGCATCAGAACAGTCAAATGACGCAACAAAACAATATAGCGTCGGCGAATCCTTAAATACCTCCCCTTCGCCCGGAGCAAACGCAAAGAAGTCCAAATACCAGCGATTTACCGTTTTAAAATTTATGCCTCTTTCGCCTGTATTTTCTTAGTTTTTCTCCAGTATTTATCTTCTTTCTCTTCCCATTTATTGCGGGCGATTTTGGAATATCCAATAATTTTTTTTTTCTGTGACGTGATCCAGTAACCCATGTCGCTGCGGAAGACATCGGAACATTCAAATGGTGCAACAAAGTAATATAGTGTCCGCGATTTATTAAGTTGATCCTTTTTCCTCCCCTTCGCACGGAGTAAACCAAAGATGTCCAAATACTAAAAAGCCGGTATTTAGACCATGGTTTGGGTGGCGAGTATTTGGGCCCACTGCTATCTTTAAGATAAAACTGGTATTACTCATTCATATAGCAAAATACCAATAACATGCGGAGCTAAATATGTCTAAAAAACAATTTAATCGTCAAGCCGGTCCAATAAGCGATCAGTATTTCTTTTAAAATGAGAAACACATATCTGAAAAATTCTTGATATCTGAAATTTCGTCTTGTCGACACTTTTGCTCTCACTGTTTGTAAATGAGTCAGACTTCTGGTGCGTTTCGTCTTTCAATTAAAAGGACAAACTGTGCCTATCGTTGCTCAACTGCGCTCCACTCCTTTCTCAGAATACCTACTAGCCGGTATTTAGATCTACTCCTCTAATTATTAGTAGTGACATAAAATATTGACTAAACTTCTTAAAATTATTAGGTAGATTTCGCATGAAATACTACCTATTGGCATCTCTCCTGCGTTGGAGTTTCGGAAACTTTTTTTGCAGATCTACTCAGATCATGATCCCTAGAACCCAAAACCACCCCCAGTTGTAAACTTTATATATATATATATATATATATATATATATATATATATATATATATATATATTGATATTTTTATATATATCAATATATATATATATATATATATATATATTGATATTTATATATATATCACTTTTTTATGGACACGATAACTTCCATAATTCTGCACAAATCTTTTCCAAACTGATACATAAAATCAAATCAAGGGGTATAAAATCTCGGTCAAGTTCGTTAATGGGCAAAATCGGATCAAGGGGGTGGAAATATGGAAGGACTATGTGAAAAACGAAAAAACCCCAAAACTTATTAGTTATAATACATATCGACTCAGTTTAAAGTTATTATTACTTCTAAAAAAATGGACCAAAAATTTATGTATGACAGAATTTTGATGAAACTAAAAATGGGCTGAAGGCGATAAAAATAGGGTTTTGGGTAGAAAAAAATTAATAACTTTGTCTGTTTTCAAGATATCAAATGCAATTAAATATATTATACACTGTCTTAATATTATCTACAACTTTTATACTGACAAGATTTTGATAGGATAAATTCTTATCGCAAAAAAAAAATTAAAAACGAAAGCTAAAAGGGGGAGTTGAAGAACAAAAAAATCCATAACTTCATCAATTCAGATATCAAATCCACATGAATTTATTATATATCTTCTTAATATTATTACAACTGTTATATTAACAAGTTTTTGTTAGGACCAATTCTTACAGCAAAAACAAATTAAAACTACACAGAGGTTGAATAAAAAAATATCGTATTAAGGATGTACTCAAATCCAAACTGCTCTTTTTCTGACTCATTTTTGCTTTCAAACGCATCCAATTGGTAGGTTCTCTTATTCAGAAACTGTATAATGTGCCGTAATGGTCAATTTTTTTATATAGGCAAAATATATTTTTAAAAATGATGTCAAAGTGGGCATTTTGAACCGAATTTCTCGAAGCGATTGTGTGGGAAATGAAGAATATAGTCCTACTGAGAAAATATTTGCTTAAAAATCGAGTTTTAATTAATTGAACGAAAAAAAATAGGTAGCTTATGAATCTCTTAAAAATTCACATCAGCAAATTTTTCCTTTAAAAATGAATCTGAAAATGTGTCGGAAAATTTCGAGTTGTTGAGCATGGAATGATATTTTTTGAATACTGCCTTAACATCATTCTGATAAAACCTGATAATGGTGATAATTTGTCTCTGATAAAAGTGCCCATTTAAAATTGTTAAAGTGGGTTTATCTCTAATCATCATTTAGGTTTTGTTGGTGAAATTAGTACTTAACTTCGAAATCTACCTGCACCTGTAGGCCGAGACGGCGGCATACATTCTTTTAAATGTATGAATACTTTAAAAATAATTCATAGTTTAAATATATTTAACAATAATTGTTATTCTTGCTACCCTTTTATTCATACTTACTATTCCTTTTAAATGAAGTCACTCTTCCCTTAATTTCAACACATGTCTGAGAAAATGATTACACCGTCAATAGTATAGTGAGAATATTTATTGTACAAATATCGTGCTGGGTCTTAATCACAAACCACATTAATGCCTTATTGTGTTATTCAGACGGAAAAGTGATTAGCTAAGTTAAAATGTTGCAGAATAACTATGTTCTGTAATTTTAAGGCATCATTATTCAGTGCATTATGAACTGGGATGTAGATCATTCTTTTAAATTCAGATATTATTCATACTTTCTTTTGGTAAATTATATTTTCATGCAATTTCGGTTTTAATGTATTTGTGTAGTAATATCCGAAAGAGCTCTGGTGTGTAAAATTATTTCCCGTTTCAATATACTAACAAAGAATGAAAACGAAAAATAATTACATTATTATAGTGCACATAATTTGTATGTACCAATTATTTTAATTAAAGGAAGACATTTCAGACATGTATAATATGTCTTGTGAAGCAATTTGTTAAATTAATTTGTCTAATGAAGATACAAAAAGCTTTTAGAGTATATGAAAACCTCAAAAATTTCGGAATTTGAGTAAAAATATCGATTTTATCAACTGCATGTTAGAACTGATATTCTTAGATGATCAGACACGTTATCCTATTTACAAATAATATCAGATATCTATACTCCTATTATAAAGAGGAAAAAATTGTTTATTTGTAGGAAGTAAGCTCTAGAACTACCGAACCGATTCCAAAAGTAATGGTATCAAAATGATGGTGTTAGTCCAACTTAGAACATAGGCTATATCTTATGTCGGTGCCACTGACCCAAAGTAGGTGTAGGAGCAAAAAACGTTCTAAAAATGCGATTTTAGCGTTACTGAAGGGCCCAGAAATATGAAATTTTGAATATTAGTTACTTATAAGATATAAATGATGTCTATGAACAGTTCTTAAACAATTCGAAATTTAAAAGGGGTGAAAATGCACAAAAAGCAATCTAAAAACGTTCTAAATGGTAGTTTCTACACAATATCAGGAAATACCAAACCAATTTAAAAAATATTGGTGTCAACACTTGCTGCAAGATAGGCTATGTTTTATGTCGGTGTCACTACCCCAAAGGGGATGCAGGAGCAAAAAACGTTCTAAAAATGCGATTTATGTGTTACTGAAGGGCCTAGAAATATGAAATTTGAAATATTATCTACTTATTAGATATAAAGGATTTCTAAGAACAGTTCTTAAACAATTCGAAATTTGAAAGGGATGATAATGCGCGAAAATCGTTCTAAAAAACGTTCTAAATGGTGGTTTCTACACAATCTCAGGAAATACCAAACCGATTTAAAAAACAATTGTGTCAAAATATTGGTGTCAAAATGACGGTGACAACCCTTGCTCCAACATAGGCTATGTTTTATGTCGGTGCCACTACCCGAAAGGGGGTGCAGGAGCAAAAAACGTTCTAAAAATGCGATTTTTGCGCTACCGAAGGGCCTAGAAATATGAAATTTGATATATTAGCAACTTATTAGATATAAAGGACTTCTAAGAACAGTTGTTAAACAATTCGAAACTTAAAAGGGGTGAAAATGCGCGAAAAGCGTTCTAAAAACGTTCTAATGGTGGTTTCTACACAATCTCAGGAAATGCCAAACCGATCTAAAAAAATAATGGCGTCAAAATGATGGTGACAACCCTTGCTCCAACATAGGCGATGTTTTATGTCGGTGCCACTACCCCAAAGGGGGTGCAGGAGAATAACCTTCTAAATTGCGGCTTTGCGTTACGGAAGGGCCTAGAATCGTGAAATTTGGAATGGTAGTTAGTTATAAGATATCAATGATTTCTAAGGACATTTCCTAAAAAAAATCAAAATTTAAAAGGGGGTCAAAATGCGCAAAAAGCGTTGTAAAAAAACGTTCTAAATTGCGATTTCTGTGCAATCTCAGGAAGTACTGAACCGATTTCAAATATAATGGTTTAAAAATGATGGTGACAGCTCTTTCTCCAAGATAGGCTATATTTTATGTCTGTTTCCACTACCCCAGAGGAGATGCAGGAGCAAAATGCGCGAAAAGCGTTCTAAAAACATTCTAAATACCGATTTGTCGGCAATATCTCGGGAAGAATGAATCTGATTTCAAACGTAATGGTAGGAAATTGATGCTGACAGCCTCTGCTCTAACACAGACGCTATTTTATGTCAGTATCACTATCACCAAGACGTTGCAGGAGCAAAAAAGCGTTCTAAATTTCGATTTTTGTGATCGGTAGGGGCTAGCAACTTAAAATTAGGCAAGGTACATATTTATTAGATATAAATGATCTTTAAGAACAGTTTCGAAAAAATTGGAAATTCACTGTAAAAAAAAATGGTAACGTTCCATGTAAAATCCAGGAACGTTTCGCTTTTTCTCAGGTTTTCAGAATAATTTAGCTCTTTCCTGTGAAATTCTGGTTTTCTTATCTGAAACGTTCCTGAACAAAAGTTAGAAACAGCAAAACGCTGCGGCCGCCATTTATTATTTTTTTGCTATAATCCGCGCGAGTGTCGAAAACGAATTCCTTAAATGAATGTAAAAAAATCAATATGGAATGCAAATAAATCAATAGACGACATAATCCTTTACGTCTCTATTGTCAAGACAATTCAGATGAAAATACAATACCTCTGTGACATCGCTAAGAGATTATCTCTCGTACTTGTCTGTGGAATGTTTAACGAGCAGACCGTGTAAAAAAAAAATACACCTATTATTTGGATCTCCATTAACCAGGGGACCATCAAACATGATTCTCACCGATTTTGATTAATTTAAAGTATGTTTTAGAGTTCTTATCTCTAATTATTCTTGTGAAAGGATTTCTTCAAATGGGCCTTAGATTTTCAGAAATTAGATGCCGAGGTTTAGCATACGTTTCAAATACCCATTAGTTTGCAGCTCTCAACGTGTCTTTCGTGGTGTGGACGCAGAAAGCTCGCACGCCACCCGTACGGCCCGAGTTCGATGCTACCTCTTGACTTTTTTTTTCTTTTTTAATTAATTTTATATTTTAACACTTTATTACAATTTGATTTAAATTTGATATATATTTGACACTTTGAATTGCTGCAAATTTGAATTTTTTTTTATTTTCGAAAAAAATATACAATTACGTTTAGTTTTTTTTTTTTTCATGAAAATTTATATGTATTTTATCTAACTTGTAAACTAACATAATTACTGACGAAAATCCAAAATATTTTATGTCTAGATTTTTTTTCTAATTATTATTTACATTTATATATTTTTATATTTTAAGCAAAGTTCAGAAACAATATATCATATATATATTTACTTTATTGAATTTTAACTGAAAATTTATTTTTTCGTGTAAATTATAAATAATAATTTTGATGTCAATTTCAAAATATTTTTTCATTCTAACAAATAATGATAATAAAGCGAAAATTGTCAACTGGAAATGTAAAAATCGTCTGCGGATCCCGCATGCTGTGAAATGTCAGTAATGTTTTGCTGTCAACAGAAATATTCCTGGTATTTCGCAGGAAACTTACTGGCATTTCTCTAGAAAGTTTTTAACATATACAGTAAAGTTCCAGTCATTTTCAAGAAATGTTTCTTGGAAATAATGGGCAACTCAGCTGCCCATTTTTTCCCAGGAACGTTGCGGAATTTTTTTTAACAGTGTTTAAAAATGGGTGAAAATGCGCGAAAAGCGTCCTAAAAATGTTTTAAAGTGCGATTTCTACTCAATCGAAGGAAATACCAAAGCTATTTCAAAAGTAATGGTTGCAGATCAATAGTGACAGTCCCTGCTATAACATAGGTTATATTTTATGTTGCTGTCACTACCATCTGAGGGTTGCAAAAGCAAAACATGTTCTAATTTGCGTTTTTTGCGCAACTGAGGGGTCTAACACTTTGAAAATTGGCATGGTATTTACTTACAAGATGCAACTGCTTTCTAAGAACAGTCGAAAGAAAATTCGAAATTTAAAAAAAATGAAGTGAGTGAAAAGCGTTATAACTTACAATTTTTAAGCAAACTTATAAATTACAAAACCGATTAAAAAGATAATGATGACAAATTTTGGTGATAGAACCTGCTCAAACATAAGCTATGTTTTATGTCTGTTCAACTACCATCAGAGGGTTGCAGGAGCTAAAAACTTTCTAAATTGCGATTTTTGTGATACTGAAAAGGCTAGAAACTTTAAATATGACATGGTAGTTACTTATAAAATATAAATGCCCTCGAAGGAACGTCGAAAATAAATTCGAATTAAAAAGGGGTGAAGCGAAGGGGAGGTGCGAAAAGCATTCTAAAAAAGTTCTAAATTACGATTCTATGCAATTTCCGGGAATATAAACCGATTATGAAAGTAATAGTTGCGAATCAATGGTAACAGTCTCTTAACCTAAACAGGCTATATTTTATGCCGGTAATTCTACCACCTGGGATTCACAGGAACAACAAACGTTCTAAAAAAGGGTTTTAAAAGCTTTCTAAATTACGTTTCTGTGGAATATTAGGAAATGATAAACCGATTTCAAAATTAATGTTGGCAAATTAATGGTGACAGTTCCTGTTTCAACATAGCCCTTTATGTTGAGAGAGGGGGTAGGACTTGGAATTTGACATGATAGTTAATTTTAAGATGTAAGAAGATGGTTTCTAAAAAATTCAAAACTTCAAATGAATACTGAAATGAGCGTATTAATTGAGCATAAAATTTTCAAGATATTTTCTAAATTATCATTTATTTAGTTTTATTTCATTTTATTAATTTAAGTCTCATTTCTGCCTAATGCAGTGTAATAATGATGTTTAATCAAACTGTGTTTTAAATAGTAATTTTTGAATTATTCCTAAAAGTAATAAGTATCTTTTAATAAAAAAAAACCTTTTAATAAAATAAAATATTACCTTTTAATAAAATAAAAATTTAGTTAGTACCTTTTGATAAAAATTAGACATATAAATATCACTTGGCATATTTCAAATATTACGCGAGCAAAGCCGCGGGGTTTGCTAGTTTCCTTATAAAGCTGTTTTTTGAATTGAAAACGGTCGACAACACATCTTGTAATAGTTTGTCTCTCGTAACTTAGAGAATGAGGAATTTTTTGCTTCTGGTATCATTAATCTTAATGTTATACGTGATACCTTAGTACAAGAAATATAAGATATTTTCTCATGAACAGGTTTATCAAATTTAAAACGACCGATAATGCACCTTGTGGTAGTCTACCACTCGCAACTTTGCCAGACAAACTTATTTCTATTTGTATGTCCTATGATAGATACAGCTCAAATTCCACAAATCACATCATTCTAAGAATAGCTGTTTTCAGTTCTTTGGTTTTGTGTTGTTTTTAAAATACTTATCAATGATTACTCGAAAAATGTTCCGTTTAATCTTGAAAACAACCCTACTTGCAGCGCGAAACTGCAGCTCCAAGTAACCTAGACAGAATAGCGTATATTTCAGATCGTAGGCCAGTATGTGTAATTTAAACTTTATAATTTACAACCATAATCTACCGCAGCTTTTACACATATTTGTTAACTGTTTGTATTTATCAAATATATATATATATATATTGTATTTTATTGCGCTTTTATATTATAATACAATTTTGGTTATAAAACTTATGTACGGAAACAGCTGAAAGAAATCTGACGTAAAAAAACTATCTCTTGTTCACTAGCATATAGAGAAAATTGTAATTAATCATATGGTTATAATATTCACAACATGTATAAAATAATTTTTTGAATGAGGTGAAGCTGTGTAATTTTTTCTTTCTGTAATCAGTTAGTTAAAATAACGTGTTAAATAAATTTTTTATTGAATGTTTAAAAAAAATTTCAGCAATATTAGCATCGGAAAGTTCCAAAATTTTGTAAAAGTGTCGCTTTAAAGATTTTAATGCTGATACACAAAGAGATGCTCTAGGATTATAAGCAGTAAATATAATGGTAATTGCTCTTTGCAATAGTGAAGAAAATCTCAAAACATTTTTCTCTATTTAAATGACGATTATTACCTTCACGATTTTAAACAAAGAGCAATGTTCCGTATGACATAATATTTACCCCCCTTTAATTAGTCTCTAGTAATCGCATAAAAGTATTCCCATACTTTCTAAAATTACAAAATCACATAACACTACTGTTAAACTGAACATTTACAATAGATTTTCGTTGTTGAAATTAATGCTATTCGCACCGAACCTATGAATTGTACTAACTCTCGGATTCTGAATGAAATAACTCTTCCACAATTTCAGTAGATTATGAGTAAATGACTACATTGACAATAGTAATGAGAGAAATTAATGATAACATATTGTACTTTATTTATAATTAGGGACAAAGAGTAACTGTTTTGCCAAGGCATAAAATTTAGTTGAATTAAGCTGATTTAGGAAATACAATGTTTTTTAAATTTAGGGCGTCATCATTTAATGTATTATAAACAGGGATATAGACCATCCTTTTATATCCAGATATTACTTATATTAACTACTTATATTAATTCGCGCTTTTATATTATAACACAATTTTGGTTATAAAACTTATGTACGGAAACTTACTGAAAGAAATCTGGCTTTTAAAACTATCTCTTGTTCACTAGCATATAGAGAAAATTGTAATTAATCATATGGTTATAATTATTCACAACATGTATAAAATAATTTTTTGAATGAGGTGAAGATGTGCAATTTTTTCTTTCTGTAATTAGTTAGTTAAAATAACATGTTAAATAAATTTTTTATTGAATGTTAAAAAAAAAAATTCAGCAATATTACCATCGGAAAATTTCAAAATATTGTAAAAGTGTCGCTTTTAAGATTTTAATGCTGATACACAAACAGATGCTCTAGGATTATAACACGTAATATAAACTACATCTCAGAAAAATTACTTATCCTTCAAGATCGTAAACTACATCAGTTTTTACGAACATTTGTCAACTTCTTGTACTTTTAAATAAAATCATTACGGGGTCCAATAAGTTTGGAGGTAACAAAAATTGACTCACGTTTGATTGTGGATTAGGATGCCTATAATTAGTTTAGAAAGATACTTCTTTTTGAATTTATTTATTTATAGATGTTTTATGGAAATAAAAAAATATTTTTCAAATTGTAAAATCCATACAAAAAGTTTTAGTATTGTACAATAAAATTAATCATGTTAAGTTAGTTTTTTCACGATTTTGAACTCCATGTTCCATATTTTTTGAGTTGCTGTTTCTTCTGTATACAGCTACAGCTGACGTTGTATAAAGTACTGCTACTGTTACACTTGTGGACGTGAGTTTCAAAACTCGCCTTATCCAAAAAATCATGTTTTGGGAAATCGCGAAAAACCTGTGACTGAGACGCCGTGCATAGAATACCTCCATTTTTTTTTTGTAGACTTATAGGTAGTTGCTCTGTGATATCATTGTGTTAAGTTGGAAAATCTACTTTAAGTCATTTAATTAATTAATTGGAAAAAGTTTCGGATAAGAAGAGTTTTGTTGCCAACCTATGAATAAGAAGAGTTTTGTTGCCAACCTACGAATAAGAAAGTTTTAATATCGATTTCTGAAAAAAAAAACATCGTTTATCATACTTGCGGAAAGAAATTAATAGTTTCTATTTTTGGTCATCGGATAATAATATTTTGTATTCAAAAATAATTCTTATGACATCAATACGTATGATTAAAATTTTGTCTATATAACATGTCTAAATAATCTATATAACATGTAATGTTATATATATATATATAACAATATAATGTACTTACAGAATATCCAAAAATAAATTAAATAATTAACTCTTTGAATTTTTCTTCTGGAATATCATCGTAATCCTACTTGACCCTCTCCTTATGTTCTGCTTCCTGAGAAATAATATTTTTATAGAAAGTAAGCATCTCCATTTCTGACCAAATTTCATCAAAATATTTTTTAACAATGCGTGGGCATTCTTAAGTTTCTCTAGCTTCACTGGGACTCCCTCCCCCTTCTTTCTAAAAAGAAAGTCCTCATTTTAGATGCCTCTAACACAACTTTTACATTCTGAATTTTGATATTCCAGGAATCTTTCGAAATACATTTCCACAAATTTGAAGCTGGTCATCCATAGTTCTTAGTCTTTATATAGTACCTTATTGTAATGCTTTTGAAAGCGCACTGAGATGCACTTAAAAAAATTTTTCAAAGTGAAAATTTTACTTTTCTGGATGTTTCATGAAAGGAAAGAAACTTGGACGGTTTCTTGAAGGAGATGTTTGAGATGTGAACTTCAAAATAAAGTTATCTTATGCAGTTTTATCTTTATTTGAAAAGAAAAAAAGCTTGGTGGAGCGTCATACGTCTTGCATTGAGAGAGTTAAATACTTGAGGTCCCTTTCTGGTGAGTGCACTTTGAGACGACCGGAAATGCCTTAGGTTTATGCCTGAGAATAAAAATCAAATCTTTTAACACCTTCTGACATTTAGAAATATTCAAAATGGTTCTCCATTTTGAACTTCAAGATCTTCTTTTGCGTGTATTCTTCACTAGCCCATGTGTTCGTATTTCGTTTTCTCTTCTCCCCCCCTTCCCCCACAAAATGCATGAGTTTATTCACTGTCCGTTATACATAAGACATGCTGTAAAACTTATTTAATTAATTTGTATCAGTAGAACAGGTAAAAACCTTAATCGAAAATAGCAACAGGTCGCAGAGATATGAAGGAAAATTACTGTGATAGTAGCTGATAAGCTAGTTTTCCGTTGGTCTACGCATGCACATTGATAAAGTAAGTTTTGTTGCCAACTCCCTAGTGGATAAGGCGAGTTTTTAAACCAAACCAATATTTTAAGAACCCAAAAATAAAGGATAAAAATATTTTTTTTTACAGATTATAGTGTTTTTTCTATGCAGGTTTTCGAATAGAATAGATAGGTACAGAAAACTCGATTTTTAAAGTTTTGGATAAAGCGAGTTTTGAAACTCACGTCCTCACTTAAATTACATCTTGCTGTTACGTTATCTGACGATTATACTTGAAAGATGAACAAAAAACAAAATTTTGAATTTTTTGTTGATTTTTTTAGACTTTAATTTTATGGCTGTTTATCTACTTTTTACATTGTTTACAGAGAGACAATAAGCAGTAAAAAAAATGTCAACTACTAGAAAACAGGAGTTCTGCTTTTTAAGAATTTAGTGTCGACCCCGATGAAAAAAAATATACATGTATATAAATATAGATAGTACAAAACAAATTTAGTTTAAAGTCTTAAAACACACGCTTTTATTATATATAAAATGACGTCATCCGCATCCGCTGAAGAATTAATCATTTACAATCTAGTCTTAAACAATATATACAGTAAAGTACGCATAGTACGTCACTATCGCTAAATAATACACAAATAAAAAAAAAAGAAAGAAAAAAAAAGGGATGCCGTCATCCAAGAAACTCGATACAAAATATCGGCTATCTAATGTTAAACATTCATTTATATCTTTTCAAAATAGCACGTATTTTAATTACATTTTTTAGAACTTGTTACGGGAATAGGGCAACAAAAAGATCTAATTACTATTTTCCGACTATTTTTCCTTTACTTTCTAAGGAAATGGAGTATTTAAGTTGCAAAATTAAACAAATGGCGCTAAAAACTATAAAAAATTAATATTTAAAAAATAAATTGATATGCAGTTTTCAAACAAATCGCATTTAAATGTACTTTTACCAATACGACGATATAAAAAATGAAAATATGCGATACTTAGAAGTTTAAAATGTTTCAGTAAAGTATTTAACAGTACAATGATACATCTGTCTTGTTTTACGGCTGTCTTATACAACGGAATGTTATTTTTTGGAGACTACACTTTAAAAGCGGGGAGAAAGAAATAGCATACCGGAGGCTAAAAAACTATGAAACATGGACTTCCAAATCGTGGCAAGACTAGTTTTGCAAGATTATTTTTGCCGTAGAATATTAATATTTTTTCGATTGTTTTTTTTTTACAGTTTAACAAATATTACTTATTTAGATAAAACATACATGAATTATTGCAAAAAGAAGTAACAGTCTTAATTAATTACAGGCTTTCTAATTCATGATACAACTACAGTCAAATTTCGTCTTTTCAAACTTTTATGATTCCTTTAAGTACATTTCTCCCAGCCTGTGTTTTGTTTTTCAACTTAAACATTACATCATATACGAGGTGTTCCAAAAATGACTGATGGATTTTAAAATTCAATAAGTTGCAAGCGGTAACATATATTAACAAATTCTTTCAGGAGTGTTATGCAAGATGTCAGGAGTTTTTATGCTGCGATTCTCAGTTTTAGTTACATATAGCAGCGATAGATGGCACTGCAAGCAATAACCGCTAAATCCGGGCTCGATTTTTCAGCCCCTCTCTTTTTCCATGCGAAAATAGGACATTAAAATGCATTGAATGGATCCCGAAGTATCAAAAATCGGCTCTGGACTGAGCACCTATTGCTCTCAGTGCCATCTATTGTTTGAAATTCGAACTAAAATCAAGAATCACTGTAAAAAAACTCATGACATCATACATAACACTCCTGCAAGATTTTTTTTTTAAATATCTGTCACCGTTTGCAAGTTATTGAATTTTAAAATCCATCAGTCATTTTTGGGACACTCGGTATTAGTAAATATTATTTATTTAGATACAACATAAATGAATAATCGCAAATAGAAAGTAACAGTATTACGTAATTACAGGCTTTCTAATTCATGATACAACTACAGTCAAATTTTGTCTTTTCAAACTTTTCCGATTCCTTTAAGTGCATTTCTCCCAGCCTGAGTTTTGTTTTTCTAGTTGAAAATTACGTCATATATTAGCAAATATCATTTACTTAGATAAAACATAGATGAATAATAGAAAAAAAAGTAACAGTCTAACGATCGTCTTCATCAACTACTTCGACCCCGAGTTATACCAATAACCTCGGTCGAACGCTCAAACGGTATGCACCTTTAATCCTGATTGGACGTCTCCTTGATAATATCCAATCAAATGGTATCGTGAATTTCATTTGAGCGTTTGACTGAGGTTTTCTAGGTCGAGGTAGATGGTGAATACGAGCATTAATTAATTACATGCTTTCTAATTCATGATACAACTACAATCAAGTTTCGTCTTATCAAACTTTTCTGATTCCTTTAAGTGCATTTTTGCCAGCCTGTGTTTTGTTTTTCTAGTTGAAAATTACATAATATATACAAGAGAAGGCAGATGGAAATAATACACAGTTTGCAACAGCGAAACACATCTCTAAGTGCCATTCTCTTTATGCACTAGAAAATTAACCCATTATGGTTTTATTTAATTAAAAGAATAAGCACTTGGAATGATTATTTTTTTCCATCCCTTGTGCACTTATCACGACATAATTCCAAATTCAAATCGGAATTTGAAAAAAAAACAGAATAGTTATATAACTATAATATATATACTATATATAATATATTATAATAACTATATGTAATTACAAAATGTCTGGCATTAAGTAAAGCGCAAATATTTGTTTGAAACCAAACAGTTCAACCTGGGAACCCTGATCACGTGCCACATTCGTGATAGGTTCACAAGGCAAAGTTTGCTTTACACGAGTCACACTCGTTGGTTAATGCATGAAGATCAAGATTTGAAACATAGTATAATATTTCACATGGCAAAATTTATTTTCTGTTTGATCCCTCTTGATCACACGAAACAGTCACTAAACTTCTTAAAATTACAAAATACAATATGCCATCATTATAAATGAGTACTTTTAAATGTATTTCGTAATCGAGATTTAAAATATTTAACAGCACTGTTCTCAACGAACATATATATTGTACTAACTTTCCATTTTAAATTAATTCACCCTTTCATTAATTGCTCTAAACGATTACAGTGGCCACATTAATGAGAGCAATATTTACCAAGATATTGTGTAGGGTTTTAATTAGGAATCATATTAAAACTTCATTTTGTTATCTAATCGTGAAAATCATTGCTAAATAAAGTTGTTTTAGGAAATACAATGTTCTTTAAATTGAGGACATTAATAGTTAACGTATTATAAAAAGGGGTGTAAGACATCTTTTTCTATGCAAATAGCATTCATAAATTATTCCTTAAATTATATTCTCGCTAGCAAATCCTCATGATCTGCAGAAAAGGTCAGGTCTCCCAGGTCTGCAGAAAAGTATTGTCTATCAGTACTGTCTGTACTGTGTTTATAATGTCTAACCAGCCAAAGTGGTTGGTAATTTTTAAGTTCAGAAATACCACAAAATACGAAAATGACACTCAGAAAATATTTTTTTTTTTGCAACACTGTTGAGTTGTCCTCTGTAAAAACATATTTTTTCAAAATCTCTCCCGAAAGAAAAAGTCGAATAAAGAATGCAAAAGAATTAAATATGGCTAAATTACAGCATTTTCAAACTAAGATTTTGATGTTGAGCATTCTTCATTTGATTTCTTTATTACAAAATGGCAGCCAATTAAGCGAAAAAATAACACATGTTACCTGAACATATCATGCACCTGACATAATAAGCATTTTATTGTTTATTAATCGTCTAACATGAGAACAATTAAAATTGGACGCACATTTTTTAAAAATTATAATATAACAAAAAAATCTGCGAAAATAAACCTCATATTTTGCTAGAATTCTGTATTGTTAGCTTAAATTATTTTAAATTTAATAAGCACTACTTAGATTTTTAAAAATATTTTTATTACTCTAAATGGTGCATAAAAACAGGAAAGAATAAAAAATTGACACCAGTGAAATATTTGATGAAGTACTAGGGCGGGTTGTTCTAGGAAACGTTTAGAGTGCATCATAATAAATATTAATTTATAAAGGTATGTAGTTTAGTGCAGAAAAGTATTTTCTATCAACGAATATTTTTTGTATCTACAGGATGATTATAATTAAAGTTTAATTTTCAAAAAGATGTAAGAAAAGAACCACTGGTCAGAATGACTTCAAATTTGAAATGAATATGTTGGAAGGAGGGGGAAACGGTATGGCATAAGGAAAAAATTGTTCCAAAGTGTCTCAATAGATGGAGCTGTAAGCGGCATAACGAAAGTGAATTCGGTGTCAAGTGACATTTTTAATCAAAATACGACGATTTTGTCATGAGTTGCACAGTAAATCAACCGTACTGTTCAATGTGCATGAGTGTTTCGGTTGTTTTACGGAAAAAAAATGACTTCCATATCAGTCAACAGTTGTAGTACTGTTAGTGGAAAGTCCATCCACCACGGCAAGCTCGTACCACATTGGATGGGAAAAATCGGTTTTTAATTGTCCTTGGGGCAAAAACCGCATTAAAAGCACATAATGATTCCTTTTCTTATTTGCCCTTTAGCCAAAAACCGCATAAAAATCACATAATAATTCGGTTTTTAATTGTCCTTGTGCCAAAAAAAGGCATAAAAATCACTTAATGATTTGGTTTTTAATTGTCCTTGGGTCAAAAACCGCATAATGATTCTGTTTTTAATTACTGCTAGACATGCGATGAGGCAATCGATAACGATTATCGGTTTCAACTTGAGGCGGACAATGGTGTATAGCATATGGAACCTGTCTGCGCATGTCTAGCAATAATTAAAAACTGAATCATTATTCGCTTTTTATGCGGTTTTTGGCCCAAGGACAATTAAAAATCGCTTTTCAAATCCAATGTGGTACGACCTTCCCGTGGTGGATTGACTTTCCACTAACAGTACCACAACTGTTCGCTGATTTGGAAGTCATTTTTTCCTAAAAACAACTAAAACACTCATGCACATTGAACAGTACGGTTGGTTTACTGTACAACTCATGACAAAACCGTCGTATTTCGATTAAAAATGTCACTTGACGCCGAATATACTTTCGTTATGCCGCTTACAGCGCCATCTATTGAGACACTTTCGAACTTTTTTTCATATGCCATATCGTTTCCCCCTTCTTCCAGTATATTAATTTCAAATTTGAAATCATTCTGACCAGTGGTTCATTTTTTACAGCATTTTGAAAGTTAAACTTTAATTATAATCACCCTGTATTTCTATTTTATTCGTAGTACGAGGATGCAACTTTTAAACAACAGGCAAAATAAAAATTAAAAAAAAAGCAATTTAACAAATTACAACGACCATTTGGAAAATGACTTTTTCGAAGACTAAAATTTAAGACATAAAAAATTGCAAGGAGTTGATCATACATTACGTATGCCATGGATTAAACATTAACATTCTTGGACCCGTTATGAACAAATTTTAAAAGAAATTTCAGTTTTACATTTTTCGGTACTGTAAATTTTTAAACTTCTACGGAGCTGGTCATACATTACGTACGCCATGGATTAAACATTAATATTCCTGGACCAATTTTAAATGAAATTTCATGCATTACGTACGCCATGGATTACATTTTTCGGTACTGTAAATTTTTAAACTTCTACGGAGCTGGTCATACATTACGTACGCCATGGATTAAACATTAATATTCCTGGACCAATTTTAAATGAAATTTCATGGATTACGTACGCCATGGATTACATTTTTCGGTACTGTAAATTTTTAAACTTCACGGAGCTGGTCATACATTACGTACTCCATGGATTAAACATTAATATTCCTGGACCAATTTTAAATGAAATGTCATTCTTAAACATCACACAATATTAATTTTTGCACCGTCGTATAGAGAAAAAAACGTACTTTTAAATGCAATTTGTTTGAAAGATGTATCTCAATTTGTTTCTGAGTTATTAATTTTTTTTATAGTTTTATTACTTTTTTATCATAGTGGCAACAGAAGTATCCATCTCTGTTGAAAGTAAAGGGAAAATACAGATTTACGTATAGACCAATCAGAAAACGAACAAAATGCGGATTCAACTAATCAAACGCTTCAGATATGTTTTTGATTTCCTACCCTGACAGAGGACAATAACCATTTTTCCAAATGGTTAAAAAAATGTTATGACTATCAGCAAGATGTTTTTTGTCTCCTACTGTTCAGTACATGTCCTTTTCTAATATAAAAATATCAAAATTTGACATTTTAATTTGATTCGGAAATTTTTACTGCATCGAGTCTGCTTTATGCATGATTGTACATTCAATAAAAAGTTTGATTTAACAGTTATTTTAACAAATTTATTACGCAAATATGTGAAAAACTTTCGCCTCATTAAAAAAACATTAATTACATAGTAATAATGAAAATAATAATACTGTGATAATATATAGTTCTCGTCATTTGTTAATAGACGGTAAATAGTTTATATACTTGAACCCTTTCGGGATATTCATATACAAATGCATTAAAACCGAAATTGTATGTGGATAAAATCGAAATTGTATGTTGATTAAACCGATATTATACAGGGTGCAATATGTTATCTATCGCCGACCTTTAATTTCTCAACCGTTGGCGGTAGACATATAGTCCCAATTACAAAAACGTTTCAAATGAGCTAAATATTCATGTTGTGGCATTATTTAATGTAAAAAATCAATTTTATAAAAATTACAAAATCTAACTTTTTATACGGTCCCCCAGTCCCTATAGTTATATTTAGTAAAAGTTTACGCATATCATAACCGATATAACACAAAAAGTTTGACATCTATACTGCAAAAATTGACACAGTTATTAAATTTCAAAGTTTGAGGTTTTTGTACATGATTTTGTCTTTCATTAAGGGATCATTTAAAAGATGAATTAAAGTAATTCGAGATCAAAATCCGAGTGCAATGTCCTTTTTATGTGCGAAACCACCTTTAGCCGGTACCACCAAATAGGGGAATCTCCAAATAGGATTATTTCATCTAAAAATCTGAGCTAACTTTTTTGGGTCGAACAACATTCAGAAGTACCGACGATACCGGCTAAAAATGGCTTCGCCTTAAAAAGGACATTGTACCCTGATTTTGATCTCGAATTACCTTAATTCATCTTTTAACTGATCCCTCAATGAAAGACAAAATCATGTGCAAAAATCTCAAACTTTGAAATTTAATAACTGCGTCAATTTTTGTAGAACAGATGTCAAACTTTTTGTGTTACATCTGTTATGATATGAGTAAACTTTTACTAAATATAACTATAGGGACTAGGGGACCGTATAAAAAGTTAATTTTCGTAATTTTTATAAAATTAATTTTTTACTTTAAATAATGCCACAACATGAATATTTAGCTCATTCGAAACGTTTTTGTAATTGGAACTATATGTCTACGACGAACGGTTGAGAAAAAAAAGGTCGGCGATAGATAACATATTGCACCCTGTATATAAAAATAGTAAATAAAGCCTTTGTGCAACAATATTAAAAAGCAAAAAAACCAACGTTTAAAATGCACAAATAATATATGAAAAGCAGCAAACAGCTGTTTCGAATCTACTAGCGAGATTCTTCTTCAGTGCAAGATAGGGAAAAAGGAACAGCGTGCTAGAAAAAGCAAGGCTGAGCAAAATCATAGACGCAGACGCGCTGGCTTATATACCCTATGCGGGTAGCGAAGGCGCCAAAAACAACCAATGAGAGAGAAGCAGTGGAAACAACTGGGTGGACAAGAAGCGGCATCTACCGGAGAAGGAGAGAAAAAGAAACCAAAAAAGGGGAAATTAAACAGGAAGAAATTTAATTTCCCCCTTTTTGGTTTCTTTTCGAAGTAGATTCGAAACAGCTGTTTGCTGCTTTTCATATATTATTTGTGTATTTTAAACGCTGTTTTTCTGCTTTTTAATTTCCGATATTATAGTGTTGCGAATGGATGTATGAATTCTATCTGGATATAAAGAAACAACCTATATATTTCTGTTTATAATGCGCTATACAACGACATCCTAAATTTGACGAGCATTTTGTTTACTAAAACAGCATAATTTAATTAATCCTTTTTACCCTAATTAGCACTTTATATCATACTTTAATGTGGTTCTTAATTAGAACAGAGCACAGTATGTCGATTATACTTGCTGTCAATGCTGACGTCACTGTAATCATTTACTCAAGCTGTGCTGAAATTAATGGAAGAATGACTTCGTTTAAAAGGAAGAGTTAGTACAATAAAG
Source organism: Maratus speciosus (assembly GCA_963932465.1). Taxonomy (NCBI): domain Eukaryota; kingdom Metazoa; phylum Arthropoda; class Arachnida; order Araneae; family Salticidae; genus Maratus; species Maratus speciosus. Next base: position 459,577,919 of record OZ010794.1, on the reverse strand, counting down.
ATTTACATTGGTAATGACACTGTTAAATATTTTAAATTTCGAATATGAAACGTTTTTAAAGTTTACATTTTAAGGGTAATATCGTGCATTATTATGAATTTGCATAATTTTTGATATATTTTATACATCCGTTAAATATTATTCAGAGAGGTAAAATCTTTTATCTCATGTAAATTTTGGTTAAAATCTTAAAGGTTATAATTCAGGCACGCACACACAATCACAGCGAGAAAATGAATTTAAGCATTTCATTTATTATTCGAAACATTTGTCGCTGATGTTTCTAAAAACAATTGTTTTAAATTTCTGACGAACTCTTGACATTCATTATCGAAATAGAAAAGTAGCCATGGCACAAGATTTAACAATATCAATAATTTACTTAAAGTAATACAGTATTGCAGATGGAGGTGGAACAGGCAGTCTTAAAGTAAAGATGATCAAACGATAAACTTAAAACCTTAAATCTTTGACATAAAACATTAAAACTGATGGGTGGGGGTTACTGTCGTTCATGAAACTTGTTAAATTCTAACTCTTGTTCGAAACAAGGTAGCTACGCTGATCGGTCGCCGGAATCTAATAAAAGTTCATTTCAGCACTTTAAAAAGAATTTCGCTATAAACACTGTAGTTAGCAATGTAAAATGCAACTTTAAAATACTGCAATATCACTAACAAGGGGACCCCGTGGCTCCAATTCTCCTTTATTTGATATACCAAATTTTAATTCCTTTCCACGCTGGCTACTCAGCACGTGGAAACTTTAACTTCGATAGCGGGAAGTCGTGAAACTCCAGTCTTATTTAAAATCATGAGTGAGAAACCACTAGGTATCCTGCATCAAACTCCTACCGCAGTATTTTTAGAAACTGGAGGGCCGCAGATACCTAATTCATATCATTCCTAATTCATAGTTTATCATATCATTGCACAAAATAACTACGAACATCAGTTTCCTGTAACACATTACGAAATTAAAAAAAAATGACAGAATAGGTAGCTCATTCATGTACAAATATTAAAATTTAGGAGACCACAATCGCACGCAAAACTCAATCGAAAATGGATTACTTTCATAAAAGAGTTGTAGCTAGACTTGCTAGGCATTTATGCTGCAACTTTCTCTCTTACGTGAGGTGTAATATTTAAAGAATAAAATAAAAATTTCGTTAATTTTTCACAAAGCGTTAGTATTTTGAAAGTAATTGAAACAAGTTGGAAATTGCTCGTCAAACATGACAAATGAGGTGCGTACGTACTATAACTAGTTTTATAAATATTTTTTGCACCGCATATTGTAATGAATGTATATTATTTTGCACTTCATAAGTGCATAGTCTGTAACATCATTAAAATTCACTTGCAATAATTTTTTCCTATTGGCCGTCATGTAACGGAAAAATTTTGACAGTCCCTGTAAATAAACTATACATCCGATTTCCATAAAATTTGAAATGACTCGACAAAATTTTACAACAATTATATATTTAAAATTTCAGACCATTCGGAAGGCTGTAACATCATTAAAATGCACTTGAAATAATTTTTTTCCATTGGCCTTAATGTAACAGAAAACTTTTGACTGTCTCTGTAATTAAACTATACATCCGATTTTCATAAAACTTGAAATGGCTCCAGAAAATTTTACAACAATTATATATTTAAAATTTCAGATCATTCGGTTGGGTAGTTTTTGCTCTGTTATATGCGGACGGACAGACAGACGGTCAGACAGACAGACAAACGGACAGACAGACGGACTGAACGACGACTATAGGTGCTTCGTATTTATATAATTACGAACGCAACTAACAAAAATGGAAGTAAATAAACACAAACATATTTTTCATTAGTGCAAACAGTTTACAGATGTTCATTAGAGCCACCGTAAGTTAGTGTCTTATGGAAAATTTTGCCGAAATGTGCTATAGAATGCATGGACGGTTTTAACATAAAAATCTTAAATTCGGCATTTTTATAAAACTTTGAAATTCGTAATTATTCATATTAATATTTGTAAAAGTGTGTTACATATTTCCTAAACAAATAAAATTATTTTAATTATTCATCTTTACAAAATATCCCAAGAGTCACTTGCTATTACATTACAATATTACATAGAAATTATGTAAATGATAATAACTAGAAAGAGGTACAATAGCTAATCTTTTATTTTACATCGCAAAAATGTCACTTTACATACGTCGCTGTGTGACTTTCACCAAATTTGCCAATTAACACGAGAGTAGTCGCGACATTTTTTAGAACGTTAGTAGTCGCGTTCGGTCCATTTGCCGCCGTTACCAGCAGGCCGAAAACGAAGGGGAAACTTGCCGGTGTTATCAGATGATCGAAAACGGATAACATAGGGTGAAAATATTGACTGAACTTTAAAAGATTACAGCAATTATTCATTTTACAACTTTTTACAGCAATTATTTTTTTTCGCTTCAGTATATATTCAGTTGGCATCTAGATAAATGTCTTTATAACTCTTTCTTCGTTTTGCATAAATACTTAAAAGTAAATAGTTTTACGAATATGAATCTAAATTCGTGATAGGGTTTCTTTTTCTTTTTTTTCTTTGGAAAGACAGAGTCAGAGTCAGGTAGATTTTTATGATACTCCGGCACTCTCTATCCATTTAATAAAATAAAATAAATAAATTTAGCATCAATATATTACACTGACATTAAATTGAACAATTAAACTGAAAGTAAAAAAGGGAACCTATGACATGCAACAGAAAATCAAATACAATACCACTAATTCACCAGCATATTGCGGACGATTAATTCATTTAAAACATATGAAAAACCATCAAATTTGATGCAATAAACAATTAAAGACAATATTTATAGATATATATATATATATATATAAACTTTCTGTACAATAATACCATTGAAAAATAATGAAAATGACCAATAATTATGAAATCACAAACACCACATAAACCAAATATTATTAAAAATGTATAATTATATATATATATAATAAAGAAAAAGGTAAAAAATACTTAACTTCGAAATTATAAATGTAAATATTGTAACTACGTTTTATTTATTTATTTATTTTGTGGGGTGTCTGTGTGTGTATGAGGAAGGAGAGGAGGCGGGAGGCTCGCGAGATTTTGTGATTAAATCCATTTTTCAAATGAAAATGCACGATTTGTAGTTTTTCTACTTATTTCAGGGTGGGAGCAGCGCCCTTGAATAAAAACTCTGGATACGAACTTCGCTTATATAAAGCAAATAATAAATAAGTTATTGAAATTATATATTTAATTTAAATACATTTGCAATTGTAGATTTAAATCCTAAGATGGATAAATTATTTTAATTAATAGAATCACTGAAAGGTTCATCTTAATAGGGATGTATTTTACAGTAACTATTTAATTAAAATAAATATTCAATTGTACATTTCATAATAAGGTATTAATGTTATAATTTATTGTTTTATAATAACATTCATTAAAATAATAAAAACAATAAGAAAATTTTCTCCGAAATTATAAATATGCAGCAATAATTTAATTTAAATGAATTTTCTCTCATATTCTGGAAAACAATATTCTGAAAAATAGTTTGAATAATTGATAAAGGACAACAAATTTAAATTTGTTAGATACCGTGCCCAAGCCTCTATTGGATTTCAATAATAATAAAAAGAAAAACATTTTCTGCGGCGTTGTTAAAAAAAATGTGTTTTTACTTACATTATGAAAATTTAACAATAGATAAATTTTAGAAAAATACTTAAAATATTTTTTCTAATCATAGTATAAACATTCACTGAATTATCCAAAAGAGATTTTTATTTGCGTAATTTCTAACCATAATTATATAATTCTCATTATTTTTCTTATTGTACAAATAAATTATATGTATGTTCTTCGCAGATATACATACTACATTTCTGAGAAAATTGTTTTATCTTTCGAATTTGTTTTATTGTACAAAAACGATACTTTTCAGATTTTGGAGATACGGCAATTTTTTTACTGATTCCCACAAAATTCTCTTCTCTCTTTTTTTAATGGTTTGGCAGTGTAATTGTCTGTTTTCTTTCATTTATATGTTCCGGTAATAAATGGAAAGCAAGTTCTTACAAATAATGATGATGAATTTCCCTTTTAATTCCACATTTAAACGATTATTAATTTGAGAATTTTTTCGCGCAATATATCGCGCAAGTGACCATCCATCAGTTTTTTGTGCCAACAGACTTCACAACTAATATAATAAAGCAATTTTAAGTCACATTCTAAAAGTAAAAAAAGTACTCTACGAACGGGTAAAATAGCAGAAAGAAAGAAAGACGAAATAACAACAGGCAAAGAGTCCGTACTTCGAAGAAACTTTCCCCCACAGATTTCGCGGAAATGGTAAAGGATAAACACGAGGGGGAAAAATTCAACTAACGCAAGTGGTCGCAACGCGGTCATTTAGACCGATTGAAATTTAAGAATGCGATAAAATGCTAAGAAATAGCAGGAATGACTTGCAATTTTACTACACAAGAGTGTAGACACTCAAGGTCAGCTACACGGAATTTCGCTATCGTAACTTTAACGGGAAATGAGTTACAGGAAGATAACGAATTTCGGGCGGGGAAAAGACCAACGCGCGACTATTAACGGGTTAATACAAAATCGACGTTGTTTCTGACGATTTGTTTTAGGAGTTAAATTATGCAATATTATTCGCTAATTATCGCTAGGTTTGAAAAAGAATTCGAGAGATTTTGCATGCGTTTAAGTGTATGTACACACGTATAACTATGCGAAAATGTACGTTGAAATAGATTCAATATTTCCCCGCTTTACATGTATCAACGTCATGATGCCATATCGTGTAATGTAGAAGTCAGTGCAAACCTACGTCTTTTTATGTGCGTTCGTAATTATATAAATACGTAGCACCTATAGTCGTCGTTCAGTCCGTCCGTCCGCATATAACAGAGCAAAAACTACCCAACCAAATGGTCTGAAATTTTAAATATATGATTGTTGCAAAATTTTGTCGAGCCATTTAAAATTTTATGGAAATCGGATGTATAGTTTAATTACAGGGACAGTCAAAAGCTTTTCTTTACATTACGGCCAATGGGAAAAATTATTGCAAGTGCATTTTATTAATGTTACAGCCTTCCGAATGGTCTGAAATTTTAAATATATAATTGTTGCAAAATTGTGTCGAACCATTTAAAATTTTATGAAAATCGGATGTATAGTTTCATTACAGGGACAGTCAAAAATTTTCTTTACATTACGGCCAAAGGGAAAAACTATTGCAAGTGCATTTTAATGATGTCACAGCCTTCCGAATAGTCTGAAATTTTAAATATATAATTGTTGCAAAATTTTGTCGAGCCATTTCAAATTTTATGAAAATCGGATGTATAGTTTCATTACAGGGACAGGCAAAAGCTTTTCTTTACATTATAGCCAAGGGAAAAATTATTGCAAGTGCATTTTAATGATGTCACAGCCTTCCGAATGGCCTGAAATTTTAAATATATAATTGTTGCAAAATTTTGTAGAGCCATTTAAAATTTTATGAAAATCGGATGTATAGTTTCATTACAGGGACAGTCAAAAGCTTTTCTTTACATTACGGCCAATGCGAAAAATTATTGCAAGTGCATTTTAATGAGGTTACAGCCTTCCGAATGGTATGAAATTTTAAATTTATAACTTGCAAAATTTTGTCGAGCCATTTCAAATTTTATGAAAATCGGATGCATAGTTTAATTACAGGGAGAGTCAAAAGTTTTTCGTTACATTACGGGGAATGGGAAAAAATTATTGCAAGTGCATTTTAATGATGTTACAGACTATGCACTTATGAAGTGCAAAAAAATATACATTCAGTACAATATGGGGTGCAAAAAATAATTATAAAACTAGTTATAGTACGAACGCACCTCATTTGCCCCGTTTGACGAGCAATTTCCAACTTTTCTTTTCCGTGATGTAGTATCATGACTTTAGAATTGCTAGAAGAACAAAACGTTTTACTTTTATACAACAGATGTTATTTTAATTTTCGTTAAATTTTAATTTATTAAACAGGGTATAATTTTGGGATCTCGTATGGATATTATTACGCAAATAGATTAAAACTAAAATTATAAGAGAATATAATTTTGCGATGGAAACGCAGGGATGCTATTTAGATATAAAGGATATTCTACATCCTGTTTGTACTGTATTAAATGATTATGTTCTAAATTTGACGAATATTTTATTTCCTGCAAACAGCTTAATTTTACTAATCACTTTTACATATGTTTTGAACAATAAAGGATTAATGCAGATCTTAATTAAAATACCCACAATAAATTGGAAATAGTTGCTCTAATTACCTTTGTTATTGATGTCATTTACTGAAGTTCTGCTGAAATTAACGCAAATGTGACTTCATTTAAAAGGGAAAATACACACAATAACAGTGTATAATGTAAATGGCATTGTAAAATATATTTAAATTTCAGCAATGAAATACATTTAAAGTACCTATTTTCAGGGTGATATCATACAACATAATATTTTTTCAAAAATTCGTGAATGTGTCATACATTAGTTAAAGCTATATTAATATTATTAAAAAAAAAAGAAAAAAAAAATTTTAGTTTGTTTATAGAAGGTAATCTGTCGAACAACCAAACCAATTTCAAAAGTAATGGTAGCAGTCTGTTAGAACAAAGGCTACATTTTATTTCAGGGCTACTAAGCCTAGGGGTTTGTATGAGAAAAAACAGTTCTAAATATGCAATTTTTGTGATACTGAACTGCGTAGAATCTTCCTCTAATAGAAATAGGCACACAAATACTATTTGATATTTTGACTATTACTACTATTAGATAAAGACTAAACCTGTTGATTCTAATTCAAAAAGTTACCGAAAAGAGTTGTTTGCTTCGAAAATTCTTGTTTTTTTTTTGTTGTTGTTGTTTTTTTATATATATTTCCCTTATAGTTAGTGATGGGCGATTTCGATTTTTTTAATCGATTTAATCGATACTATGGCCAACTCGATTTAATCGATACTATAAATTTTTTAATCGATGTCTCTAAAGGTCATATCATTTTCATTTTCCTTCAAGAATTTAAGGTCAAGTAGTTGGATGTCCAATCCCAAAACTTTCTTCTGTCTCATAAATGTTAAAACTTCAAAATTCGCTATCACAGTGTCAAATTTAAATAACCTATACCCATCATGACGATCCAAAAGTATAGGTTCGTTGAAATATGTGTAGTTAAAAAATATATATAAGAATCCCATTTTCCTAACAAATCATTGAATTTCGGCCCACACCCTCTTTGATGTCCGAAACAACGGAAAATCCCAGTTCAAAGGGCATAAAAGCGACACCTGTTGGGTAGTATACACCCAAGCCTAATAAGGATCTATTTATACGACAGTGTAACAGAATATGAAGTTTGATTAAATTCCGTGCATTAGTTTTGAGATATGGCTGTCATGAATATCATGAAAAAAGCAGCATAGCAACGCAGCCTATTACATGATTAAAACGAAAGACTCAGAAACAACTTACGCCAATGACTAACAGAATATTAAGTTTGATGAAATTCCGTTCATTACTTCTTGAGATGTTATCGCAAACATTGTGTAAACCCTGAAAATCAGTGTTGAATTCAGGGACTGGTACGGGTGGACACCCCCCCCCTCCCCGGAACATTGAAATGTCCCCTAGGGAGATTTGAGATTTTATGCTTAATGGACGAAAGTCCAATCCCCCCCCCCCCCCTCGTAACTCTAGAATGTTCCTCGCCAGAACCATAGAAATCACCCCCCGGAGAAAAATGTCTGAATTCAACACTGTTGATAAAAGCAGCATGGCAGCACAATTTGTTATATCATTTACACAAAAACCTAATCATGGATAACTTATGGCATTGTCTAACAGAATATTAAGTTTGATGAAATTTCGTTCATTAGTTCTTGAGATATTATCCCTGAAATTGTTTAAATCCTGAAAAACGTGTTGAATTCAGGGGGTGACCCGAGGGGGGGTGACAATCCTCCCCCTGCAACAAAGCATAAAATCTCAAACTTTCTGGGGGGCATTTGAGTGTTTCGGGGGGAGGAGAATGTCACCCCCCCGGGCCACCCCCTGAATTCAATACGTTTTTGTACATTAAAAATTGATGAAATTTCGTTCATTAGTTCTTGAGATATTATCCCTAAAATTATTTAAATCCTGAAAAACGTGTTGAATTCAGGGGATGGCCCGGGAGGGTAACATCCCCCCCCGCAACATTCAAATGCCCCCCAGAAAGTTTGAGATTTTATGCTTTTTGTACATTAAAATGTACAAAAGTCCAATCTCCTCCCCCTCTGAACTGTCCCTCCCGGAGAAAAATGTCTGAATTCAACTCTGCTGATAAAATCAGCATAGCAACGCCCCCTGTTGGGCGATTTACACCGAAAACTAATAAGCAGCAATTTATGCCAACGTCTAACTGAATGTGGTTTTATGAAAATCCGGGTATTAGTTCTTGAGATAGAGCTATTGCGAAAATCGGGAAAAATGCAGCATAGCAGCGCCACCTGCCGGTAGATTTACATCAAAACCTAATCCTCAACAACTTATGTCAACGTCAAACTGAATCTGAAGCTTGGTGAATATTCGTGCATTAGTTCTTGAGATAGCAATCTTGCGGAAATCATGAAAAATGTAGCATAGCAGCGCCACCTGTTGAGCGATTTTCACCAAAAAGTAATCAGCACCAAGTTATATGAAGGTCTAACTGAATCTAAAGTTTCAACAGATTCCATGCATTAGTTCTTGAAATAGACCGCTCACAATTTTTTTGTCTTAGACAAACAAATAGACAGACTGACAGACAAAAAATTTATAAAAATAGTCAAATCGTATTCCAGACAAGAAGTTCTAAAATTATAAATCCTTAGAAACCGGAAGTCGAAAATTTTCACGAAAACAACACTTTATTTTTCTAAAGACAAAAGAAAGCAAGAAAAGATGAACGCATCGATTCTGCCCTTGGATCAGAAACGGTGAATCGATTCAGTTCAGATTCGATGCCGATGTCGATCTTCAGAATCGTTATTTTTTGATTTACTTAAATTCTTTAGATGCAATGTCGAATCGTTATATTTTGATTTACTTCAATTCTTTAGATGCAATGTCGAATCGCTATGTTTTGATTTACTTCAATTCAAATCGCATCACGGTCGATCCATGATTCGGGTTGAATCTATTCTTCCAATTTTGCTGTTTTAGTGCCAGAATTGCTGTAAAATTTTGTATAAGAGCCTTTTTTTACTTTCTAGGTTAAATCAGTGTTGAATGCAGGTATTTTTCTCAGGGAGGGATTTATATGACTCCGGTCGGTATTGAGGGGGGGGGGGGTATTTCAGAGTTCCGTAATGGGGGGGGGAGGTGCACATTTGTCCATTAAAAAGCATAAAATCTCAAAACTTACGGGAGGGACATTTCAATGTCCCGGGAGGGATGTCCTCCCGGGCTACTCCCTGAATTCAACACTAGGTTAAATCGTTATACTTTTGTTTAGAAGCCTAGTTATTCAGGTTACTAGTTTATTATATTGTATTTTTCAAGTTCGTCCCTTCTAATCTCCCCACCCCCCTCTCCCCTTTTCCTCGCTAATCTTAATTTACAGGGCCGTTCAAAATTTGCATGCAATTTTTAAAATGTCCAATTCTCGTTCTATTTTATTATAAAGCCACATTTTGAAACCTTGACCAAAGATACTTTTGAGGTCGCCCCTCCGACCGTTTGGGGCTTACCTGCTCCCTCGGGGGGGGGGGATATTTTTTGTTTCTTCCAAACCATATCGTATAACATATCGTTGGAAAGCTTTTAATGTGATCTTTTATTTTCTGTCTCTAGCCTTCCTTCTTTTTGGTAAGGGTCAATCCTGCTCCAACTTTTTTATTGATATTTTTGACAGTAATTTCAAAGGAATATATATTTATTCTTTCGGATTTACTGTTTTAAAGGCAGAACTGCTGTCAAATTTCGCATAAGAGCCTTTTTCTTTCTAGGTTAAATTGTTATATTTTTAGTTTAGGAGCCAAGTTATTTGGGTTACTAGTTTATTAAGCTGTACTTTTCCAGTTCATCACCAATACATCACCCCCCCCCCCCCATCCCAATTTTCTTAATAATCCCAATTTCAATGGGACCTTTTTTGACATTCTTCCCGAGTCATTTGTTTACCAACTAAACACTGATATTATATCTGCAGCTCTTGGTGAGCACTATTTATGAATGGTAATAACAAATTTCGCCTCTTTTCCATTTTAAACTTATCATTCTTGGTTTAAAGCCACGTGACTCAAGGTTCTCGTTAGTTAAGCGGTATTTCACAAGTTTGTCAAAGTGTTTGTGTAAGTTGTATTATAAAAATTTCAGTCGTTTACAACCAAACTTACTGATTTATGATACTTTGAATTTTAGGAAATTTCGGAGCTTTCCGAAACTAAAGGATCCCCTGTATGTTATTAATTTTTTTCAAGTGTGTAGGTATGAAAATACGTGCTAAAATGCTTTAAAACCTTTTTTTTTTCAAATAATATATTTAACAATTTAAACAAAGTGATTCCCGAGAATTTTGTACTGTTTTAAAAGGGGACCACTTCTTGGAATGTAAGGGGCGTAAAAATTCGAAACTTGGACAGGGCGATGCAAAAAAAAAAATTCTCCTTTCAGAAATTCGAAAAAATATTATCTTAATTACAAGCTGAGATATTAATTATTATTTCACTAATTGGTTTATTTCTATTAAATTCTTTTTTTAAAGGCAGTCACGTGATTTTTTATATCATCATTAACGTTTTCTACCGTTTAGCGTGCGGTTCTTTGACGGCGGGCTGAGATAATTACTACCTTTTCAGTATCAAAAATTTTATAAGTGTTCATACCACTATTTTCGAATAGTAATTTCACAAATATCTTGAATTCTTGCTTAAGACTACCACCCTATAGACTAATGTATCTTCGGATAGGTTGTATAAAAGATTTTCGTTTAGATACACTTTTGTTTTGAATAGACCTCCCTGGTGGTGGAATATAGAACTAACAGACCGCGATTTCATTTAAAGTAGAAAATCTAACAAGGCGATCTGTTCGAAACTTTAAGATAGTTTATAACACATAAGAAAAAGTTTAAAAGAGAATGGTGCGAAAATTTCGGGAGGAGGGGGGAAGGCCGCTAGAATTTTTTTTAAACTTTAGCGTTCCTTACCGTTTTAGGTGGGGGGTTTTGACGGAGTTCTGAGATAAATGCTACTTATTAAATATAAAAAATTCAAAAGTTTAGTTACCACTATTTCCGAATAGTAATTTCGGCAAATAGCTTAAATTTTTGATCAAGATTGCCACACTCTTGAGTAATATACCTACTGATAGGTTATTTAACGGGGTTTCATTCACAGTTTTGTTAGGAATAGAGTGCGCACCCTGGGGGTGGAATCTGGAACTAACATAACGCGATTTTGTTAAAATTAGGAAATCTAACAATGCGATCTGTTTTAAACTTTAAGATTGTTTATAACACATGATAAAAAATTATAAAAAAGAATGGCGCGTCACATTTCGGGAGGGGGATAGAGGGGAGGGGCAGAACAAAATTAGAAAATATAACAGGGCGATTTGTTTGAAATTTTAAGATAGTTTATAACACATAATAAACATTTTTTAAATGATGAATGTCAAAAATTGGGGGGGGGGGTGAGGTGAGCGCGTTTTTCCGACACGGTGGCCAAAGTGGGGGGGGGGGGGGTGGTACACCTATACGGTGCTGTAGGCAGCGGGAACCCTGTTCGCGGTTCGTTCGCTTCGAGATTTCATATTGGGGGAACCCGCTAGTTACTAGCTATAATGTAAAGATTTCCAAGCAATATACATGTGCGTCCACCATCCTTCTAAGACAGTAAAATTAATCGATTTTTATTTCTTCTGAGAAAACTAAATTTTCACGTCTTGCAGCGACGATTTTTTTTTTTTTTTTTTTTTTTTAATAAAAGAACTTTAATAAACTTTGCTAGTTACATTATGAAACTCAAATTGTAAGAATACTAAATCGGTTCTTATGGCAACGTGAATTATGTACCTGAAAATTTAAATTTTAATTCAGGCTGGAAGAAAATCACAGTGATTTACATATGATTATGATACAGGGACAGTCAAAAGTTTTCCTTTACATTACGGCCAATGGAAAAAATTATTTCAAGTGCATTTTAAGGATGTTACAGACCTTCGAACAGAATGAAATTGATATGCACTTATGAAGTGCACTGTTATAGTACGAGCGCACCACATTTGCCACGTTTGACGCGCAATTTCCAACTTGTATTTAACCGGGACCTTTCTTAAAAAATAAATTTAAATAAAATCTAAAATACAATATTAGTAAAATTACATCTTAAAACTAATAATTTAAAAGTTAAAAACTTTATTATTTGAGATTTGACTCAAAAGTCTGTAATAGCTTACGACTGGGCCCCTGACTTTGTCTACCCTTTAAATGTGAGGTATGGGAGGTGGTCGCTACGGCTCTGTTGATTCGCTAAGTTTTGAAATTAATATTTTTGAGCTTATCTGTGCGAATCTGTGACTATCGAAATATCGATTCAAGTATCGATTCTAGAATTTGGGAATCGATTCTTATTGTGATCGATTCAGTTTTATACGATGTCGATTTTAATCGATTCCTGAATTTTCCAGAATCGCCCATCACTACTTATAGTTAAGTCTTTTTGAGGAGCTCTGTATATACATATTTTCATACATAATTTGGTACTTTTCTGTTAGCTGGGCGCCAGTGTTATCGATGTATATACATATGTATGCATACATATATATATATATATATATATATATATATATATATATGTGTGGAGATTTCGCAAGCAACACCTGCATTAGACTGTGTGTCCCCGTATTTTCTGCTTCGAGATTAAAAAGGAAACGAGCCTTAACGAAGCTGTGTGAAGTGGAAATGCGGAAGAAGTAAAGAGAACGAAATGAGTTTTTGACGACGCAGGGTTTTTGTTAAAATAGAACAGAACATATTACGGTGAAATAAGATTGAATATTTACACGACGTAAGAAAATCTGAGAAATATTCAACGACGTCCTGAATTATAGACTTCAAGCTAATTAAAGAACGAGAAGAGTGTTTATATCTGTATTTTTGTTTGTTTATTCGTCTCAATAAATGTCAGTGTTCGTCCTAAAAGTGAGTTGTGAGTTATGTATGGAGTCTCACCCCCATAAATTGGCGTCAGAAGTGACAGTTAACCCACCAATATGATTAATTAGAGTTATTCATCCTACATAATCAAGCCGGATATTATTCTAACGGTGAGTTCATTATTATTATTTTGATTATGAAGTTAGTTGAGATACATGAACTGGAAGTTGCATTTAAAAACGAACGAACGCATAAAATTAAATTGCTGCATAAATTCCTATTTGATGCTGACGGTGATCGCTCTAATAGAAAGAGAATACGTGATTTTACTGGTTTCGGTTTTCAAACCGACAGCACCGAATTCAAAAATAAAATAACTAAAGTTCAAACTGATTTTTCATTAAATGGTCTGATTACAGTGTGCAATCTACTTTGTATTGATAATGAGGGATCTTTAAACGATCTCGCAACCCGATTAGTTACATACCTTTCAGACTTGACCTTACTACAAAATAATATTATACAAAATGAAAGTGACACTGACTCGGAACCCGAACTGCCTTCAAATAATATGACTTCAAGTAATAACACTGAATTATCAAATTTTGACAAACAACAGCAATTTCCAGTTCAAAGTTTTATGCCATCGTCTATTACTTTAACTGATATTGAAAGTGTAATACCTCCTTTCGATGGTAGTTCTTTTAGTGATATAAACGTATGGTTTAATAATTTTGAGGATGTTACTAATATGTTTAATTTATCTGACTTTCATAAATTCATATTTTGTAAAAGATCATTATGAGGAAAAGCCCAGTTATTAGCACAAACAGAATTTCATATCAATTCATATGACAAACTTAAACAACTCTTAATATCAGAATTTAGCACCACTTATAATTCTGCCGAGTTACATGATATATTAAATAAACGAAAATTGCAAGAAAATGAATCAATAGAAGAATATTTTCTTATCTTGAAACAAATATGCTCGCGTGGTAAAATCGAAGATTCCGCATTAATGCGTGGCCGCCCCTCCGGGTGGTTCCGAACCGACCCCTTGAGTGGGGGAGGAGACCGGAAGCTCGGCAGAGTTCGTTGTGTACGAATGCGAGGGGGCCGGATGGGGACGATTCGCCACCTCCAAGTGAGACTTGCGGTCGACAGGCCAAGAGTCCGGTGGCCACGGTTAGCGGAGGTCGTGCATAGGTGGGAGCGGTTTTGAGATGTTTACGCAACCACCTCCGGCACCCGGGTTCTCTGGGCAAGCCGGGTAGCGACGTTCCATAGTCTGATCCCAGAGCCGGCGGTGGCCGGGTGGTGACTCTGGGCAAAGGATAGCTAAGGCGATAGGACCCCATCCACCAATTGACTAAGAGGGAGCCTGAAGTATGAGTGAGGGCTTTGTAGTGGAAAGTCCTCGGTGCTCGCTAGTGACGACGGGGCTCGCGGGAACGCCATGCAGGGTCTCCCGGAGCAACCGAAGGGCGAGGGTTACGGACAGCGCCCAAGTTACTTTATGACTTGGGTGGCTCATCCCTCCGAGGACCTCAGCTGGAGCAGTTGGGAGCCGACCCTCAGGGTGGTAGGGTTTGGCGGTGCCCCCGTCGACCAAGGAGCGGTCGCGTGGGGAGGCCAGTGTGTCTCTGGTTGCTCCATGTCGTGCCGTGACCCTTGGGAGGGGGTCGGCGGCAGGTCCACCATCGAACGCTATTCCCGCAGGGAAACGGGCCGGAGGCTCGCCGGTAACGCGGCGGCTCATCGTGCCTCAGGTGAACTCTTGGTCCGATCCAGGTCCTCCGCGTCTATGCGGTACCGGAGTTTGCCTCGCCTGGTGATGAGGACCTAGAGGTGTCTCCACCTAACTTTCGAACGCACTAACAAAGGTAGCGGTCGGTCACTGCACGGGGTCAGGGGTCTTCGGGCCTGGGTACCCTCGACGACCGTGAGGTAAGGTAGTGGCGGGCGGGCTTCTGTCGGCCTCCGCTGGCTTCTCCGTCCTAGGATGGAGTCGAGTCGGTGGGGGCTGGGGGACTCCGTTCCGTCCGACCCCCTAGCGAGGCGGAGTCTATTCCGTCTAGGTGGAGCTTTCCGTGCCCGCCTGGGGTCGCTAACGGCACCTAGTCTGGGCCAACTGGCTCCCGGCGTAATCCGCGAGGGGTTCCGTCGGTTGAGCCGGGTGGACTGGGCGAAAAGCCAGGAGCTGGGTCGCTTTACGGCCGGAGGGATTTTCCCCGTCCTCCCTGGTTTTCAAGCTAGGGGCTCCTCACTAACTTTCCGATCGGCTGGCCCACAAAAATGTCTCTGCCGGAAAATGGTATCTGATCTTGGGGGCCTGTCCGTAAATTAAATTCGGGTCGGGAAGCCTCGGTTCAGTCCGTGGGCCCAGCGTCCTTATAGGCGTCTGGTTCCTGCGATGGCTTGCGGGGTCTACCGGCTCGAGTAACCAAGTTTAGGGACCACTTGGTTTTTCTAGCTGGGTGGTGAGGACTGTCGTAGCGGCCGTTCGTCTCTTCTTGGGAATAGCCGTCACCGTGTGCGCTGGGCAGCGGTGTCGGTTTGACCGGAGTTGGCGCGGGGTTCCGCTCTGTTGGAGTCTGTCTGGCGGCGACCTTCGGGACGCGTCGCGGGGCTTGCTTCACGGGTGGTTCCTTGTGTCGACAAATGGGCCTGAAAAGGGCCTGGGACCGGAAGATGGACCCCCCATCTATTCCGCATTAATGCAATACATCATAAATGGTATAACCGACCCCGTTTTCAGAAAATCAGTGTTATATGGATGCCAATCCATTGTAGAATTCAAGCAAAAGCTCAAAATTTATGACAAAATTCGACATGACTTTGAGAACACTAAATTTCGTAAAGTCAAACCTGAAATGCCAGTGAAAGAGAAATCCTTTCGACCAAAATCTGATCTTTTTTGCTTTAATTGTGGTTTGTCAAATCATAAAAGTAGCCAAGGCAGACATAAAGATAAAGGCCCTCGTTGTTTTAATTGTTCGAATTTTGGCCATAAATCGGCTCAATATGATCAACCAAGGAGGCCTAGAGTTAAGTCAGAACCCTCCAATGTTTCCACTGTCACGTCGAACACTTTCATGACCAAACAAGTCATTATTTCGTCTGTAAATGTTACATCATTGGTAGACACAGGTAGTGAAAGAAGTTTACTAAAGGAAAGTATTTATCGCAAACTCCCTACAATTTCGAACCTTGAACATTCAACTATCACATTAACTGGATTAGGAAATACTATAATCAAACCCCTAGGTTTTTTCTCTACGAACATTATGATAGATGATTTTAATTATACAACTAATGTTTATGTAGCCCCAGATTATTCCATATGTTTTGATCTTATTATTGGTACAGATATCATTCAACAAAGTATTTTAACAATTTCTGGAAATAATATTTCGATGCAAAAAATCGAGAAAAATGACGATACGTCCAATAATTTTTTGATTAATATTGCTCATGTGTTAGACGATCTTAATCTTGATTTATCTCATATTACCGATGAAACAATACGTTCAAAAATTTCAGAACTTATTCAAAATTATTCCCCTAAAAAAATAAAGACAACTGATGTTAAATTATCAATTCATCTGGAAAACGAAGAACCTGTTACTTGTCCTCCCAGGCGCTTGGCGCAAATAGAGAAAAACTTCGTCGAAAAACAAATTTCTGAGTGGCTCGAAAAAGGAATTATTCGTAAAAGCACTAGTAATTTTTCATCACCTATTGTCCTAGTAAAAAAGAAAGATGGTTCATATAGATTGTGTGTTGACTATAGGAAGTTAAATTCTAAAACACATAAACAACGTTTTCCCTCCCAGTAATTGATGACATTATTGATCAGTTGCATTCTGCAAAAGTATTTACTACTCTTGACCTTAAAAATACTTTTTTTCATGTCGAAGTAGAAGAAAATAGTAGAAAATATACTTCTTTCGTAACACATTCTGGTCAATTTGAATTCTTATATATGAATTATGGCCTTAGCGATGCACCGTTAGTGTTTCAAAGATATATTTATAACGTTTTTCGAGACCTCATTAATGAAAAAGTACTTATTGTCTATATGGATGACTTCATAATACCAGCTGAAAACGAAGTCGAAGGACTCCAGAAATTACAACGCGTCCTTACAACTGCATCCGAATATGGTTTAGAACTGAATCTCAAAAAATGCCACTTTCTACAACGAGAAATTGATTTTTTGGGTTACCACATTAAAAATGGTCAACTGCACCCATCCCCCTTAAAAACTAAAGCTGTCCTTAATTTCCCAGAACCAAAAAGTATAAAAGATGTACATTCATTTGTCGGATTAACTTCATATTTTCGTAAATTCATTCAAGATTACTCTTTAATAGCTAAGCCTTTAACAGATCTTCTTAGAAAGGACACTAAATTTCACTTTGGCGACCAGCAACGAAATGCATTTAATCAGCTGAAACACATCCTTTCTTCAGGTCCTGTTTTAAGCATTTATAACCCTAGTAACGAAACAGAAGTTCACTGTGATGCATCTATTGACGGTTACGGAGCAGTCCTCCTTCAAAAGTCTTCTATTGACAATCAATTTCACCCTGTCTATTTTATGAGCAAAAAAACCACAGATGCCGAACGTAAATATTCGAGTTATGAATTAGAAGTTTTAGCTGTCATAGAAGCCCTTAAAAAATTTCGCGTTTACATTCTAGGTATTCCTTTCAAGATAGTCACAGATTGCAACGCATTCGCCCTTACTATGAATAAAAAAGATCTTTGCACCAAGATTGCTCGATGGGCTTTAATGTTAGTTGACTATAACTATACAATCGAACACAGACAAGGTACACGCATGCGCCATGTCGACGCTTTAAGTAGAAATCGAATATGTATGGTCATTCAAGATAGTTTTACTACCAAAATCATACAATCACAGAACACTGACGAACATATACAGGCCATCAAACAAATTTTGAAAACAAAGCCATATGACAACTATTTCCTTAAAAATAACATTCTCTATAAAAATCATAAAGGTATCGATCTGATAGTTGTGCCGGATGAAATGCAGCTAAATGTCATTAAACACGTTCATGACAAAGGACATTTTGGCCGTAAACGCTGTTAAGAACTCCTTAACGAAGAATTTCTCATCCCTAATATGTCAAATAAAATTGATAAAATTATAGCAAATTGTGTAACATGCCTTTTGTATAATCGCAAACGTGGCAAACAAGAAGGTGAATTACATCCCTTACCTAAAGAAGAGACTCCTCTCCAAACCTACCACATTGATCATTTAGGCCCTCTTGAAACAACCAACAAAAATTATAAACATATTTTGTCTTTAATAGACGCATTTACTAAATTCGTCTGGTTGTATCCATGTAAAAGTACTTCTGCTACCGAAGTTATATCAAAACTACGACAACAAAGTCATACTTTTGGCAATCCTTCCATTATCATTAGCGATAAAGGTCCTGCATTTACAAGCAAAGAATTTGCTGATTATTGTCAAGATGAAAATATAAAGCACGAGACAGTTACAACTGGCCTTCCCCGTGCCAATGGTCAAGTAGAGCGACTTAATTCCACCATAATTTCTGTAATCTTTAAAATGTCCAAAGACGAACCGACCAAATGGTTTAAACATGTTCCTAAAGTTCAACAAGTCATTAATTCAACTTACCAAAGAAGCATTAAGAGAACACCGTTTGAAATATTATTTGGTACAAAAATGAAACAGAAAGAAGATGTACAAATTATTGACCTCTTAAACAGTGCAGTCGAAGAACAATTTATGAAAGACAGAGAAGAGCTCCGTAAAGAAGCCAAGAAGAATATTCTGGAAATTCAACAAGAAAACCGCAAGCACTATAATTTACGACGTAAGAAACCCCGTAAGTACAAGCTTGGTGACCTTGTAGCAATCAAGAGAACCCAGCAAGGACCAGGTTTAAAGTTGAAATCTAAATTCTTAGGTCCGTATAAAGTAATCAAAGTGAAGTCTAATGACACCTACGACGTAACGAAAATCTCATCAACTGAAGGACCGATAAATACTAGCTCCTGTGCTGAATACATGAAACCTTGGCCTGACGAAAACTGAAACTTAAAAAAAAAAATACGATGTTACGCTACTTCAACTATGATGTGCAGATTAATTTTTCTTTTTCTCTTTTCCCCTAAGAACAATTACTGGTTTTTGTTTTTTGTTTTTCAGATTCTATTTTACCACATGTCGCTGCGGCAGCTCCAGATGTCAGGACGGCCGCTTGTGGAGATTTCGCAAGCAACACCTGCATTAGACTGTGTGTCCCCGTATTTTCCGCTTCGAGATTAAAAAGGAAACGAGCCTTAACGAAGCTGTGTGAAGTGGAAATGCGGAAGAAGTAAAGAGAACGAAATGAGTTTTTGACGACGCAGGGTTTTTGTTAAAATAGAACAGAACATATTACGGTGAAATAAGATTGAATATTTACACGACGTAAGAAAATCTGAGAAATATTCAACGACGTCCTGAATTATAGACTTTAAGCTAATTAAAGAACGAGAAGAGTGTTTATATCTGTATTTTTGTTTGTTTATTCGTCTCAATAAATGTCAGTGTTCGTCCTAAAAGTGAGTTGTGAGTTATGTATGGAGTCTCACCCCCATATATATATATATATATATATATACATATAGAGTGAAACCTCTCTGCAAGGTACATCTGCCGTTCCATTGAAAATTGGGCCTTATGAGGGGTGGCCCTTGAATAGAGGTGACAAAAAAAACTAAAATAAGGAAATCAAAACCTAAATAGGTGAAAAAACTGTTTATTTACATTTTCAAACTGTATACATCATTGAAAAAAATTTCTATTGAAGTTTGTTTCCTTTTCATAATTTTTTGGCAGGCAATTTTGGTTCCTAATGATTCTTTTACTTTATGGAACAAATTACTTAAATTTGCATGATTTATGAATACCTTAGAAAGAGATATTAGTTTATTTATTTCTGCTAGCGTTTCCTGACAGGTGTAAAAATTGTGCTTCAATATGCATTCGCCGTTTTAATAAATGTGGAATCTAGTTTTTCTAGATAACCTGTAATCTTTTGTGTGCCCACAACAAAATGTCATATTTTCCCTCCAACCTAACCCCTAAAGGTTGAAAGGTCCCTCCAGCCTAACCCCTACAGGTTGAAAGGTCAAACAAAGTGTAAGGAACAACTGTTTGTCTCACTTGTGGAAAAGTTTGTAGTCCTTCATTGTGTTACTATATCCTCCCCATCCCCTGCCTTCTTTGTTGCAAGTACAGTTGTCTTCTGAACTCTTATCTTTTGGTTCAAAAATAAGTTAGTCAAATATGAATCAGAGCGAAATTGATGTAAATTACTAATGGCAAAGTTTGGACTGTGAATTAGCAATACAAGCGTAAAAACTGTGATCGTACTTGTCAAGTACAATATTGAAAAATAGATATGGGAACCCTAAACAAGGCTAAAAGAATTGATATAATAAATCTTTGCGAGGAATGCGGAATCGAAACACCAGAAAAACCGACGATCCCTATACTAATAAAACTAATTAAAAGCTGTGAGGATTTCGACGAAGATTTTATAAAGGACCGCTTAGAAGTAATTATGACAGCTAGAAAAGAAAAGGCTGAGCTTGAAGAGAAGGCTAAAAGAGAAAAAGCTGAGATTAATGAGAAAGTTAGAAAACAAAAAGATGAGATTGAAGAGAAGGTTAGAAAAGAAAAAGCTGAGCTTGAAGAAAAGAAACTACAGGCACAAGCAGAGATTGAAGAAAAGAAATTGAAGATGGAAATGGAGGAGAGAAGATGGAGAATAGAATTGGAAGCAAAAGGTCGCGAAAGAGAGTTTGAAATTAAGAAAATTCAGCTACAGGAAAATTCAAGACAACACGTCGATATGAACCCAAGAACAAAAACAGGTAAGCAATATGAATTGCTCAGATTATTAAACAAATTTAGGATATTAGTTTATATTTGGCTATGTACGAAAGACAAATGTCGCAGACGGGCATTGATAAAAAAGAGTGGGTCAACTATTTAATTAACATAATGCCATTAGATGTGATTAACATAATAACCAGCGAGAATGTACCCGAGATGCATGATTATGATTACATAAAAAGTATTCTTTTAAAACGATACAAACTATCTCCAGATGAGTTTAGGCTAAAGTTTTTCTCACTTAAAAAGGAGCAATCGGCAAATTTGCGTTTTGCAGAGGAATTGTTAGTAATAAAATAGATAGACGAATTAGTAAACAAATTAGATATTTACGAAACGGCACGAAGGGTTTGCAATAAACAATCTATAAGGAATACAAGTGGGAGTTTTGAGGATAAACGATCGAGAGTGGCTGACTACGCCAATTCGAAAAGGCGCCAAGTTGACAATAGGCACAATGGGACCATGGAAGAAACGAGGCGCATATAATATGTTATAGTTGCGGCAGATCTGGTCACGTGAGTGGGAAATGTACCATGAGGAGTAAAATACAACAAGAATATTCAAATCATAACCCGCAACGTACTCAAAATTGGCGAGATACGAAATACCAAGATTAGAACCAAAACACGCAAAGAAAAGTAGTTAATATGGGCACGTTAAATGGTAAGAAAGGAAGAATCCTGAATATTCAAGGAATAAAAGCAAATATAATAATTGATACAGGGAGTGATATTTCAATCGCCAATTCAAGATATCATACTGCAATAAACGCGCCAAAATTAACCAGCGATAATATATCTATATCGGGCATAGGTGGAAAAGAAATTAAGCCAAAGAGTTATTTCTTGCATAAAGTTTATGTAGATGGTATAGAAATACAGGATAAATTTTACATTGTACAAGAAACTGACTGTGATTTAATAATAGGGAGAAAAGCAATCGAAGGCTTGACGTTAAAAATAGAGGAGGATGTTGTTAGAATAATAAACGACAATACAGTACGAGTAGGATTAACGAGTAGGTAAAATTAATAAAGTCCCTTCCAAAACAGATGAAGTAGCCACATTAAGTATCAGCAACAATAATCGAGGTTAGAAAGATATGGATAATATCGACTGCGAAAATGGCGGAATGGATTTGACTCATACTACAAATTTAGCTAACATAGAAAAAGTACGACAATTAATAAAATCCTGGAAACCGAACAAAACAAAAGATACTTGATTAAACACGAAAATACTACTGGCAGATAAAAAACCTATCTGCGAACGTCCAAAGAGATTCTCCCTAGTTGAGCAGGAAATCATCAATAAACAAATACGACAGTATTTAGATAATGACAATATCAGATGGTTCGCCTCAGACTTTGCGGCACCTGTGATCCCGAGTAAGGAAAAAGAAACTGATAAGAAAATCGTCATCACTAAACAGGAGAGATCCGAAAGTAAAGCCACTGGGAAGAAAGCAGAAATTAAAACCAGTTCAATGACTATTTGTGGAGATACTAATAATTTTAAACACAAAATAATAGAAAAAGACATAAAAGAAAAATGATTAGAAAGAAAAAGTCCAAAAACAATTCTGATCAGAAAATGAAAGATAATCCTATTGAAAATAATACAAAAAAGGTTAAAGAAGAGAAAAATAATAACGCAACAAGATCTACAGGAAAAACTTGAATTCAACCTGAAGTATATAATGACGAATCCAAGTGGTATAAATATGTACCAAAATTACAAGGAATTATCAATAGCACAGTAACACGAAGCACCAAGTATAGTCCATTCGAATTAATGACAGGAGTTAAGATGAAAAATAGTGACATGCAAAACATTAAGAAGATTTTGGAAGAAGAATTTACCGAATGTATTATGGAAGAATGCGAAGCCATGAGAGAAGAAGCAAAGAAAAATATACTCAAAATACAAGAAGAAAACAAGATGCAGTTTCATAAGAAAATAAAACAGCCACGAAAATATAAAATAGGAGATATCGTCGCCATAAAGAGAACGCAATTTGGCAATGCTATCAAAATTAAAGAAAAATACTTAGGGCCATATGAAATAACGGCCGCCAAGAATCATGATCGGTATGAAATAGGGGATCATGAAGGTTCAGGAAAGACGTCAACCGGAGCCGAATACATGAAACCATGGTCTATGGGTTAAACTCCTGCATAAGTCAAATAGATTAAGTATATGTGTATGTGTATTGAACAAGTAATCAAAATTTTGTGACAGAAAAATGTATAAAAGTTTCCAAAGTTTAGCTGTTTAAGCATGAAAAAATAATAAGCCAAGATGCTGATGTCGAGGCGCCATCATGTCAGGATGACCGATATGTAGAATTTAAATTTAAGCATCGTTTATTTTCTTTATGACATGCATGATCAGTAAATTAACTGACGCTCTAATATTTTCATTATCCATGGTTTCAAAGCACGAGTTATGAAAATTCACGATCACGAGGTCAATTTTTGGATATATTCAAAGATTGGAAAAGAGTCAGTCTATAAAATTATATTGTTCATCAAGCATCGACTTTTGCAGTGCCAAGGGAGGCATTATTAGGCCTAAGTGGCTTATTCGAAGGAAAATAATTCATAGGTTTTGTGTCGGAAATGTAACGTATTTAAATAAGCTATCGACTAAGTGAAGTAAATATTAAAAATTATTAGTAATGTTATATGCAGAGTATGATAGCTTTGAGTCGATTGATAATTAAATTAAGTACACATTAATAAGAAAGAAATGAACGCATTATTTAGAAAAGAAACTTACGAAATGAATTTTAATAACATCAATATGGATAACAGAACAGCCATTTCATCTCGATAACATTTTCTATCAGATATAACAAGTTTAGTTGTCTTTTACAAATGACCAACTTATCAATGCATAATGTCACAAGTTCACGTGAGACAAAATATGAATTAACATAAAACAAAAAACTATATTTTAACAGTAAATTTATCTGTATAGAATTGTATTAAAGTTTATGTGTTATTATTCCAACATCTAGTTAGTCAAGTCGTTAATAAATTAGCATTTCACAAACAAAAACTTCTACATATATAAACACACACACACACATATATATACATATGTAAACAATTTTTTAGCCTTTATATGAACCCCTAAATCTATTACATTAAATTTGCCATGGCCGAATTGGCCTTAAATATAAATTTTCATTCTGATTAAGAGCACCGCAAATATGATTTAAAATGTGTTATAAGACTATTCCACTTTCAGAAAACGTATTTTCAAGATTGGGTTGGTATAACTATAGAAATGAGGAACTAACAGTTATTTTTAAACAAAAGCAAGGATAATCATACGGAAATTGATAAATATATCATTTACTTGCTAGGTTAGCATACATGAAATAGGAGGGAAGAGGTTTTCAAATTTAATCTAAAATATGGTGCCTTAAATTTGCTGTATTAAATGAAGGGGATAGAGAGGCGACATGTTTCCGATGTCTGCGTAATGTTGTTTTCGTGCGAAAATACCGATAATTAATTGTAAGAATCACTGGCTTACGAGTAGAACATTTTTTCCCATCGAAATCCTGAGTGAGTTTTTTTTTCAAACTGAATATCGCATTTTCACCTTCCTGTGCTAGGGAGCGCAATATGTTCTAAATGAACCTCCGACACGTATCGCCGCTGTCTGCGTATCGTATAGCAGGCATGCTGCGCAAGCGCTGCAAAACATGTTAGTTCCACTTTCCACCACAAGGGGCGCATTCGTTTCTACACAATCTACCTTCCGAATGAAACTCGAACAAATGTCCCCGCTACCTGCGGCATCGTATAGCAGTGGCGATGTGTGAGGTTTCCTGATGGTTATCGCTAGTATTAATCTTAAAATAGATGTATAAAGCGAGTCGACAGTTTCTTTATAAAAATCTTTATAAAATGAAAATACTAATTTTTTTTAATCACATACCTAATAATTAATTAAACTCTAAACGTGTTAAAAATGGCAAAATTTGTTATTTGGCATAAAATTTTATTAGTAAGAATAAAAGTTGTTTTTTGGCCTAGTTTGTAAATGGCAAAATGTTTATTTTGATAAATCTCATGCTTGATAATTCATTAAACTCTAAACGCGTTAAAAATGGCAAAATTTGTTTGAAATAACTGATTAGACAAAGTTTCCGCGAAAACTGCCTGCGAGACGTACAAAATATTATTAAAATCTTAAATGAAATCTAATTTATTACCTAATAAATAAATGTAAAACCTTTTATTTTAAGTTCTAAAACCATTTAATATAGGTATTTTTAAAAACTCCCCCCCTTTTTACCTTGTATTTATAAAGATCAAAAGGTAATTTTTAATTCCTTCGTTGTACAAAATGTGCGCTTTTTATTTTAAGTTAATCCTTCTGTGCTTGATCTAAATCGACCAGAAAGGGCATAAGAAAGATTTTTGGAAGAGCAATATAATTTGGAACAGCAAAGTTTTTTTTTTCTAAATAAGAATGTCTTTTAGTAAAAAGCGTAGATTTTTTTTCTTTTTCGAATAGACTACTAGCTACAATTTTTTGAAGGTTTTGTATGCTTTGAAATAAAAAAAAAGTTTTTAGATGTAATATATTTCTAAAAAAGAAAGGCATATGTACATCCCAAAAGAGAAAATCATTTTCGAATAAAGTTTTGGAAGCTATAGAATTTTGTTTCTTATTCTTTTTACGTTTACATCAAAAATATTTCTGGAAAATTATTTTTTTATATTTTCTATATAATTCATTCAAGAAGTAGATGTATTTTTTATCTTTCAATTTGAAATTATCTTATTATTCTAAAATCTAAAACTTTTTGGATGAGGAATACTAAAAAAATATGGAAAGATATGTACTGAACAAAAATCATTATTATAAAAGTCACCTCCTAAATATATTTAAAATTTAGTAACTTCATCCATATACAGGTTATGGTTTATATCCAAGGAATACGTAGTACATGGATGGTAAAAATTTGATACAAACGGTTCTGGGATGCAAAAACACAATCAGAATAACATAAAATATCTTACAACGCATGCTCAGAATTTAAGTGGTAAAATGTTAGATGATACTTTCTACACTCATGTCCAAAATTAAGGGAAGCGACCGAAATCTTTAAATTTTATACGTTATGTCGAACATCTACTGAAATTCTCGAGAATTATTCTTCAACTTCTAGGATGTAAAGAACATGTTTGACTTCATATTTCTCAGTGAAGTTTTAGTCGGGAGGACAATTATGAGTTAATAGAAAATTAAAATAATTTTTGCGTTCACCCATAAAAAGTCCAGTCGAATATCGTGAAAATTCAGAAATACAGAGGCGATATAGTAAGTTGCTTTCTAAAAGCAGCTGGGATTTTCTACAATATTGTAATCAGCTCACTGCATCTTTCCGAGTTTTCACAATATTTGATTGGACTTTTTAATTAATTTGCCTAAAAAAGTCTGACTACTAAATTATGAAATAAAAATTTTGGAATCTTCCATGCATTAAATAGCAGTGTACCAATAGGGCACTACCAATAAGATTACCTGAGCGTAATATGCTGGCTGGTTGTCGGCCCAGTAGGCTTAAACGGTAAAGCATTGGCCTTGTAAGCCAAGGATCTGGGTTCGATTCCCAGCCAGCGCATTTTTTTGCTCAGTTGGAAATATTCAATTCGTATGATAACTTTACCAATCAGTTTGATTGTGTTAAAATATAATAGTTCATCTACGTATCCATCGTTTATATGGAGTTATTTTACCTGCGGTTTATTCTGTTGAGCTGTCTATATGACAGAGCAGATGTCTCTACCAATAAGGTTATCTGAGCGAAATATATTCTCTAGTTGTCGGCGCCCAGTTAGCTTAAACAGTAAAGCATTACCCTTCTAAGCCAAGTATCTGGGTTCGATTCCCAGCCTGGGCATTTTTCGCTCAGTTGGAAATATTCAATTCGTATTATAACTTTACCAATCAGTTTGATTGTGTTAAAATAACAGTTCATTGGCGTACGCTTAAATAATCCATTAGGGTTAAATCGCACGATCTTGGCGGCCAATTCACTTCAGAATTTCTTGAAGTTACGCGATCTAGAAATTTCTCGTTCAATAAGTTGATAGTTTGGCGAGCAGTGTGTAACGTTGCACCGTTTTGTCATACAAATGCCATACATAATTGGAAATGGCTTACATTTGACAGTCCACACATGCATGACACATGAAAGCTGACACAAATTGCCTGTGAAATATTGATAGTTCAAAAAAAAAAAAAAAAAAACCCAGCAGGTGGCCATCTTATACTAATATACTAATAATTATTAACATACTAATATTCTAATTATTTATATTAATATACCAATGATATAATTTTTTTTGTTATTAAGGTACGTATGATGTCTCTATTTTCTAAATTTACAATCTCTTTACGTACAGGATGTTCATAAAAGAATGTCTCAGGTTCAATGGTATGTTATAACAGTTTAATTTAGACATTTTACAAAAAAATCACACATCAAATTGAAGGTAAACTAATTTAGTTTTTCTCACAAATGTTCAATATGTGCACGTTTTAGGTAGCTTTCTTTACAAAAAAGCTACCTATTGCAGCCGTTCGGAGGAAAGCGATTTCAAAAAATTTTGGTATATTTTCATCGATCATGACCCCCAGACCCCGAAACAACCCTCCGTTCAAAATTGATATATATAAATGTATATATATATATATATATATATATATATATATATATATATATATATATATCTGACCTATGTCACACTGTAACTCCCGTAATTATGAACCGATTTCGATGTAATTCGGTGTGTACATAGTACATACCAATGTCTCGACCGAGTTCGTTGGCCAGCTTCATCCGCCATTTTGTTTCACAATGGCGGCCATTTAAAATTTTAAAAAAAATTTAAAACTTGAAATGTGGTACCAAAAAATTAAAAATGGAAAAATATTTTTTTCTTATGTATTTGACCTTTATACAAAGATTTCGGAGCAGTTTTTGTTTCGTCTATATCTTAAAAAATGGCTGAGTTATAGCATTTTGAATTTCTAGCGTGGCTGACATTTTGAAACGTCCTGAATTTTGTCACGCGATAAAAGGCGTATTTATGAACCGATTTGGATGTAATTCGGTGTGTACATAGTACATACCAATCTCTCGACCGAGTTCGTTGGCCAGCTTCATCCGCCATTTTGTTTCAAAATGGCGGCCATTTAAAAAATTTTTTTTTAATTTAAAATTTGAAATGTGGTACCAAAAAATTAAAAATGGAAAAATATTTTTTTCTTATGTATTTGACCTTTATACAAAGATTTCGGAGCAGTTTTTGTTTCGTCTATATCCTTAAAAATGGCTGAGTTATAGCATTTTGAATTTCTAGCGTGGCTGACATTTTGAAACGTCCTGAAATTTGTCACGCGATAAAAGGCGTATTTATGAACCGATTTGGATGTAACTTCGTTTATACATAGTGCATACCAATGTCTCGACCGGGTTCGTTGGCCAGCTTCACCCGCCATCTTGTTTAAAAATGGCGGCCATTTAAATTTTTAAGAAAAATTTAAATTTGAAATGTGGTACCAAAAATTGAAAATTGAAAAAATATTTTCGTCTTATGTGTTTGACCTTGATAAAAAGATTCGGGAGCAGTTTTTGTTTCGTCTATATCTTAAGAAATGGCTGAGTTATAGCATTTTGAATTTCTAGCGTGGCTGACATTTTGAAACGTCCTGATTTTTCTCACGTAATAACAGGCGTATTTATGAACCGACTTGGATGTAACTTGGTGTGTACATAGTACATACAAATATCTCGACCGAGATCGTTGGCCAGCTTCATCCGCCATCTTGTTTGAAAATGGCGGCCATTAAAAAAAAAAAAAAATTAAATGAGATACCAAAAATTTGGAAAATGAAAAAGATTTTTTTTTGTATGTGTTTGACCTTAATACAAAGATTCCGGAACAGTTTTTCTTTGGTCTATATCTAAAAAAAAAATGGCTGAGTAATAGCATTTTGAATTTCTCTTGTGGCTGACATTTTAAAACGACTTGATTTTTGTCACGCGATAACAGGCGTATTTATGAACCTATTTGGATGCAACTTGGTCTGTACATAGTACATACCAATGTGTCGACCGAGTTCGTTGGCCAGCTTCATTCGCCATCTTGTTTCAAAAGGGTTGCCATTTTTAAAAAATTAAATTTAAAATTCAAAATGAGGTATTAAAAAATTTCTGGAAAATGAAAAGGATTTTTTTTATGTGTTTGGCCTTGATACAAAGATTCCGGAGCAGTTTTTGTTTCTGAAAATTTGTTCTTTTGTTGATATCTTAAAAAATGGTTGATTTATATCACTTTGAATTTTTAGCATGGCTAACATTTTGAAACGATCTTGTATTTGTCACGCGATAACACACGTATTCGCCTATTTCGATGTAAGAAGGCATGTGGATAGTATACATCAACACCTCGACCAAGTTCGCTGGCCAGATTCATCAGCCATCTTGTTTCAAAATGGCGGCCATTAAATTAAAAAATATATATATATTTAAAGTGAGGTGCAAAAAAATTAGAAATTGAAAAAGGTTTCTTTCTTAAGTATTTGATCTTGATATAAGGATTCAGGAGCATTTTTTGTTTGTCTTTACCTTAAAAAATGGCTCAGATATAGCAGTTTCAATTTCTATTGTGGGTGACATTTTGAAAAATCTGATTTTTTGCATGCGACAGCACTCCTATATATTAACCGATTCCGATGTGAGTGAGCATGTGCACAGCAATTACTAAGGTCTCGACCAAGTTCAATGCTTAGCCTCATCCACCATGTTGTCTTAAAATGACAGGCACTTTAAGAAATTGCCGAATTTGGCAGCCAAATATAAGTTACTTTAAAGAAAAGCAGCTTGGATAAAGCTGACTAATTTCGCGAAATTCTCATTCATTATATTGATAAAAATTAGTATTGAATCTCCTATATTCGGTTTCCACTAAATTGAGTTTCTTGTGTTTGCATGATATAAGTTGGCTTTTTTTAAATAAGGATTATGAAAGCTACCTCTTCCTCCCGGCACTGGCCGGAAGGACTTTTAGTTATACGGCCCACAACCAACCTAAAGTTTTATTATTCCCTTACTTCGGTTAACAAGTCCGGAGTAATATTCTCTTAAAATATAAATATTCTCTTAACCCCTTAACTGTTTTGCCCGAACTGAGTTCGGGCAAGGAGTGTTTGCTTATTTCGTTATAAAAGCTTTTGGATACCACTAATTTTTAACTGTAATCTTCGGTTTATTAATTGATAGATATTTTTAGATTATTTGAGGCAAATACTCCAGTACGTAAAAAGTGGTGTTTCCCATCTGTTTTTAGTTTATGGTGTCAAAAAAAAAATGACACTGTTAAGGGGTTAAACTGTCCTCTTAAATTCCGTGTCTCAACACTGGGAAATCATTAGGTAACGGCGGGACACCGATACGATCTTTTATAAAGACCCAAAGGGGAAAATCTCATGGTCAAACATAATAAGTCAAACATATCTATTATATCTTTGTGGTAAGAAAAATCCGTACAAGTTGACAGTTATGACATGGTAATGTACCCTTTTTAATAAAGATTACCCGATTATGGATAATTAGATGATGTCGCGACTATCTTCTGAAATCGGGTTGCCATGCTTTTCCGTTTGAATGGGGCGTTTTTCGGCTACTATATCGTCATCCACCGCTGTCGAGACAGCTTAACCCATTCGGGACCATGGGTGCATATATGCACCCCCAAAAATAGCATACAAAATTTGCTTTAGGCACCAGTAAAAAGAAAAGTAATATTTGCTTTCTTTAATTTGAGCATTTTTGTAATTGTTTAAGTAAAAGTAACTTTTAAAAAAAGCGGTGCCACCGAATAAAATGTGTGTAAAAGCCGCCGCTCCCGAAGGAGTTAAGGCTGTTTTGGGATTCATAAGTAAGATCAATTGCACATTACAAAATCAGCTGTATAAAATAGTTAGATTAAAAATATCGTTGGCTCCCGGACTTTTATAACAAAACTATGTTCCTTCTTTTGGGTTCGAGGCTAAAAATTTCCTTGTTTTGGGGAATAACATTCAGAACCAAGTTATTGAAAAGCATTGCGTTTTAAAGTTTTACTCTTATATGTCTGGTTTTGGTCGAGTTCCAGATATTTTCAGGAACAGATATAGCTTCTGCATGAATTTTTTTCACAATTTTAGTGCACCACCATGTATACTTTTATGTTATTTTTAAAACGCAAGTTGTTTATTTTAATTAATAAATCTATATAAAAATTCTAATATTATTTATCGAACAGTAATTCGAACAAAATAAATCGAAAGTATTTTGCGAGTGCATTTACCTGTATTTTTGCTGCATCGAGTGAGGAAATATATAAACAACTTTGCTAGCTGCTTTATTTTTTCACCACTAGGGGGCTCGGCCCCCTACGAGCTACGCTCACCAACCCCCCGTTCAGACACCGCAGTCTCTAAAAGCACGCTAATTTGATCGGCTTTAAACAGATTTTGAAAGATTGAATTATAATTTAAAAAACAGTGGCGATCTCCCTATAAACGGGTTTCTATTTATTTCTCTTCGATTAGGGAATTTTAAGGAAAAATCAGTTGCTGTTAAAAGATACAATGGCTGTTTTCGTCTCTGATTAAATAAAATCAGTTAAACATTTCAAAATAAGCTAATATAATAAGCAAATCTGCATCAAAATGCAAATATATTTCGCAAATACCAATGCCTTCTTTTGACGGAAACGACACGGTTAACGATTATTTATAACGACGTTAGATTTTTCTCTTTCATATCATGTTTTTTGTAACTGACACTTCATTTTCAGCTTGTAATGTTTTTTGTTTTTATTAAATTACTAAATAGTCGCTCGAAAGCAGTCTAAACGCGTTCAATAAAATTAATATTAATCTTATTAATATAATTTCAAAATATCAAAATAATGTCTCGCGCAATTTTTAAATTTAAACTTTTTTGCAATATCACTTTTTGTTCATTTTACGTAATAAGTGTAATGTGACGTAAATGTGACGTAATTTCTCCTATTTAAGACTTCTAACGCATGTTAATAAATTTATTATTTTACAATATCCTTTCGCTTTTAAAATTCACGCGTAAGTAAATTTTTTATGAAGTATTTTCAATAAGTTTCTGCTTTTCATACGTAATTATTTAATCCTAATTTGAAAGTTTTTTTGTTTCTCTTAATAATAGTCACATGTAAAATAAATTTTTAATTTGAAGCAAACATTATTATTTGCGCTGTTTATACAGTTGACAACAGTTTAAATTGATACCAATTTCTAAAATAAGCAAAAAATATATCTCGAAATGCTGAAAATTTGAATTTAAAATAGAAATAAAAGCTCAAAAATGAGTCAAATTAAAAAAAAGTAACGCAGTCTGCACACCGGAAAATTCTAACGTATAAAATGATCTAAAAATGAATTAATTCCCATATATAGTTTTTGCTCCTATAAAACTTTTTTAATGGAACGATTTTGTCTAACTTTAGCATTAAATATCTCTTAAAATAATTATTCGATTTCAAAACTGTCTGCACCAGCGAGTTTATCAAACATTTCTCTATAATACCGCCGATTTTCATATTTTTGTATGCAGTATTTTTCTTATTATTAACGGAGAAAGACCTCCACTCACAAAAAATTCAAAACCGGCTGCGGCGGTGACAGCGTAAGTTACTTTTTTTAGAATAGAGAGATATCATTCCCAATTTTACAATTCCACAAGAATATTTTCGATAAGAAAATAATTTTAATTGTTTTGGTTTAATGTATGACAAAATTTTCACCAGTGAGTTTCGCGTAAATAATTTAATTATTTTAAGAGGTCTCGGGACTCTTAAAGCTTCAAAATTTTTTGAAATTTTAATTTATTGTTTATTGACGGAAATTGTTGAGTG
This sequence comes from Maratus speciosus, assembly GCA_963932465.1. NCBI lineage: Eukaryota > Metazoa > Arthropoda > Arachnida > Araneae > Salticidae > Maratus > Maratus speciosus. The sequence goes on along the minus strand of OZ010794.1, from coordinate 459,544,772 downwards.
GAAATTTTCAACTCTGCTATGAGTTTAACTGGACTTTTAGAATACTGTATAGTATGCATAGACATATGTAGATCATATACAGGGCTGCACAAAAAAATCATATATTTTAACGACTATTTATGATAATAGCAAAAATCGGGTTTTCAAATGCGTTATGCGTTTTCCAAAATCTTAATTTAGACATTATCATCATCTTTCACTATCGTTAACTGTGAAATGTGTTGGAAAGTGTTTCGTAATCTATGCTGTATTCATGATTTTTCGTTCTTTTTTATTATTACATATAAAATTGTCATATAAAAAAATAACACTCAAATAAATTTTTAAACGTACCAAAAACATATTAATGTATATAATGTAATAATATATATAAAACATATTAATATGTTTTTGGAGATTCGATTCGATAATGCACGTGTAGAAAAATTAAATATTTTCTTTATCTCTCACACACGCTCATGTATAATTTTACATATACAGGCATCCCTCGACTTACGTAATACGCGACTTACCTAAATTCCGAGGCTAACGAGAAAGACAGGCTACCGCAGTGGGTCCGATTCTTCTTTTTTTACAGACCGCTGGAGTCACGTGATGCTCTTTTCGAACACCTTCATTGGTGCATTCGAGCATCACGTGACTCAAGCGGTCTGTAAAAAAAGAAGAATCGGACCCACCGCGGTAGCCTGTCTTTTTCGTTAGCTTCGCCTAAATTCGCCCTTGCGTAATAATTCTCGAAAATTACATTTATGAACATACTAACGCATTTGATACACATTTGCGTACTTTTGATAATGGCTTTATAAATAAAATAGGCAGATAAAAACCACAACAATAATATAGTTTTATATATTAGATAGAGTTATATTTTTATTGGGATATGCAATCAAATCTTTAACAAAACAAACACAAATCTGATTAAAATGAGGCCAAAAAAAAATTCGGTTTAACCGTTATAATTTTGTTAGCTGAATTCAAACCGTAGAGAAACCTAATTTTAAAGTTTCGATGAGGAACGAGCGTATTTTTTCTTCTAGCTTCAGCTGCTTGTTTGATGTAGATTCTTCACTTAGTCGTTAGATTTAGATTCAAAATTGATATAATTAATTCATCAATGTTAAATTTATAAATGCCATATTCCACAAGATATTTTTTTTTAATTTGAAAAGTGTTCTTTCAGTTTGTTTTATATATTTTTTTTATACTTTTATAGTTTACTAGCAAACACCGCGGCTTTGCTCGCGTAATATTTGAAGTATGCCAAGTGATATTTATATGTCTAATTTTTATTAAAAGGTACTAACTAAATTTTTATTTTATTAAAAGGTAGTATTTTATTTTATTAAAAGTTTTTTTCTATTAAAAGGTACTTATTACTTTTAGGAATAATTCAAAAATTACTATTTAAAACACAGTTTGATTAAACATCATTATTACACTGCAATGGCAGAAATGAGACTTAAATTAATAAAATGAAATAAAACTAAATAAATGATAATTTAGAAAATATTTTGAAACTTTTATGATCAATTAATACGCTCATTTCAGTATTCATTTGAAGTTTTGAATTTTTTAGAAACCATCTTCTTACATCTTAAAATTAACCATCATGTCAAATTCCAAGTCCTACTTACCACCTCTCTCAACATAAAGGGCTATGTTGAAACAGGAACTGTCACCATTAATTTGGCAACATTAATATTGAAATCAGTTTGTTATTTCAAAATATTCCACAGAAACGTAATTTAAAAAGCTTTTAAAGCCCTTTTTTAGAACGTTTGTTGTTCCTGTGAACCCCAGGTGGTAGAATCACCGGCATAAAATATAGCCTGTGTAGTATATGAGACAGTTACCATTGATTCGCAACTATTACTTTTATAATCGGTTTATATTACCTGAAATTGCATAGAATCGTAATTTAGAAATTTTTAGAATGCTTTTCGCACCTCCCCTTCGCTTCACCCCTTTTTAATTCGAATTTATTTTCGACGTTCCTTCGAGGGCATTTATATTTTATAAGTAACTACCATGTCATATTTAAAGTTTCTAGCCTTTTCAGTATCACAGAAATCGCAATTTAGAAAGTTTGTAGCTCCTGCAACCCTCTGGTGGTAGTGGAACAGACATAAAATATAGCTTATGTTTGACCAGGTTCTATCACCAAAATTTGTTATCATTATTTTTTTATCGGTTTGGTAATTCTTAAGTTTGCTTAAAAATTGTAATTTATAACTCTTTTCACTCCCTTCATTTTTTAAAATTTGGAATTTTCTTTCGACTGCTCTTAGAAAGCAGTTGCATCTTGTAAGTAAATACCATGCCATACTTCAAAGTATCAGACCCCTTAGTTGTGCAAAAAACGCAAATTAGAACATATTTTGCTTTTGCAACCCTCAGATGGTAGTGACAGCAACATAAAATATAACCTATGTTATAGCAGGGACTGTCACCATTGATTTGCAACCATTAATTTTGAAATAGCTTTGGTATTTCCTTAGATTGAGTAGAAATCACAATTTAGAACGTTTTTAGGACGCTTTTCGCGCATTTTCACCCCTTTTTAAATTTTCAATTTTTTCGAAACTGTTCTTAAAGATCATTTATATCTAATAAATATGTACCTTGCCTAATTTTAAGTTGCTAGCCCCCACCTATCACAAAAATCGAAATTTAGAACGCTTTTTGCTCCTGCAACGTCTTGGTGATAGTGATACCGACATAAAATAGCGTCTATGTTAGAGCAGAGGCCGTCAGCATCAATTTCCTACCATTACGTTTGAAATCAGATTAATTCTTCCTGAGATATTGCCGACAAATCGGCATTTAGAACGTTTTTAGAACGCTTTTCGCGCATTTTGCTCCTGCATCTTCTCTGGGGTAGTGGAAACAGATATAAAATATAGCCTATCTTGGAGCAAGATCTGTCACCATCATTTTTACACCATTATATTTGAAATCGGTTCAGTACTTCCTGAGATTGCATAGAAATCGCAATTTAGAACGTTTTTTTACAACGCTTTTTGCGCATTTTGACCCTCTTTTAAATTTCGATTTTTTTAGGAAATGTCCTTAGAGATCATTGATATCTTATAACTGACTACCATTCCAAATTTCACGATTCTAGGCCCTTCCGTAACGCAAAAGCCGCAATTTAGAACGTTTTTCTCCTGCATCCCCTTTGGGGTAGTGGCATCGATATAAAAAATCGCCTATGTTGGAGAAAGGGTTATCACCATCATTTTAACGCCATTATTTTTTAGATCGGTTTGGTATTTCCTGAGATTGTGTAGAAACCACCATTAGAACGTTTTTTAGAACGCTTTTCGCGCATTTTCACCCCTTTTAAATTTCGAATTGTTTAAGAACTGTTCTTAAAATCTTTTTTTGAACTGTTCTTTATATCTAATAAGTAGCTAATGTTTCAAATTTCATATTTCTAGGCCCTTCAGTAACGCTAAAATCGCATTTTTAGAACGTTTTTTGCTCCTGCACCCCCTTTGGGGTAGTGACACCGACATAAAACATAGCCTATCTTGGAGCAAGCGTGGTCACCATCATTTTGACACCAATATTTCTAAATCGGTTTAGTATTTCCTGAGATTGTGTAGAAACTACCATTTAGAACGTTTTTTAGAACGCTTTTTGTGCATTTTCAACCCTTTTAAATTTCTAATTGTTTAAGAACTGTTCTTAGACATCATTTATATCTTATAAGTAACTAATATTCAAAATTTCATATTTCTAGGCCCTTCAGTAACGCTAAAATCGCATTTTTAGAAAGTTTTTTGCTCCTACACCCCCTTTGGTGTAGTGGCACCGACATAAGATATAGCCTATGTTCTAAGTTGGACTAACACCATCATTTTGATACCATTACTTTTGGAATCGGTTCGGTAGTTCCAGAGCTTACCTCCTACAAATAAACAATTTTTTCCTCTTTATAATAGGAGTATAGATATCCAAGTAAATACTGCTGCATGCTACTTTATTTATAAAATAATACTGTGTAAATAACGTATATATTCCTTGTTTATATATAATAAATATTGCATTTTCTTACAACAATTTATCTAAGCAATTTACAAATTCATTTACGTAAAAGTCAAGTTACGTAAAGGTTTACGGAACGCATTACTTACGTAAGTCGGGGGGACGCCTGGACAAGGGGAATAAAATTGCCTTTTCAACTATTTCACTCGAACAAATTCGATTTTTCTTTTTACAAATCATCTATCAAATTAAAGTTTATCATTAAATTTTTAATCTCCTTACTTCCACTCCTCTTCCTAATAAAAAAATATGCTATAAAGTTTCCCTTGCAGATATAATACGGTAAACTTCGTTTTTTATATCTTCGTTTCTCGTATGACATGCAATTAGAACCTTTTATAGATTGCTGTAATTAAACCTCAGCTAATTTTCCTCTTGCTAATAATTTTTTTAAATCCTTAATAAAGAAAAACTTTAAATTCTCAAAACTAATTAAGAACTTTTCTTTATAAATTTTTTCGTTATCGAATCTCTTATACATTTACTTTTTTTTCTGTTTATCAAAAATTATTTAGATCTTTTGCTCTGGAAAAAAAAAATATTTTTTCCAAAAAGCATTTTTATGTTAAAATAAAAATAAAAATAAAAATAAATTAAAAATAAAAAATAAAAAAGAGAAAAAATATCAAAATCCGTTTTGATTTATTCGAGACTTATGAGATTAACGTGAAAAAAACTTATTTTACTAATATCGGAAGCGAAGTAAAGAAGAAAAAAATACAGACAGACGAAAATTAATCGTAATTATCGCAAAGATACATTGGAAATGATAAGAGAATTTGAATGTCATCCAAGTTCTTAATGAAGATTAAGTTATTTTTTATCCTTTTTTAAGAATGTATATAGAAAACCTGAATTTAGATCAGACAAAGCGAGCGTAGCTTGCAGGGGGCAGAGCCACCTAGTTAGATATATAAAATTTCAAATTTGAGGAATTATTCATACTTAAGGAAAATATGAAGAAAAATATATAGTTAAATAAAAGTTTAGCTTTACAAAATTGACACTGCTACTCTTAATTGTGACTGAAAGCTCAAATTTTAATGTAAGGAAAAATAAATAAATTCGAGAAAAGAAATTCATGATGAAAAAAAGATCATTCCAGTTAGTTTTAAAATAAATGAAATTTCTTTGCCTGCAGTAGATTTTAATTATGATATTTTAAACAAAGGTTTTATATTTACGACATATATAAACTTGATACAATTTAGGTCAGACTATGGGGCCAATATAACGACACTTGGGGTCACTATAACATTAAAAAGGGTCAATTTGGCCTTGGGGGTCGGTTAGAAGTCAATACTAAAGATTCTTAAGCGAAAGAAAGAATACTTCATCGCAACAGATAATTAAGTGCAGTAACATTTCGTGTAGATATATGTACTAGAACTAGACGATAACACCCCAAAGAGTGGCTAATCCATAGGATGTAGAACCAGATAAAATCCTTAAACTCGGCAGAAGATCCTTTTTTTTTATGTTAAGGCTGTTCTCAACTGCTCTGCTTAACAAGCGCAAAAGGTTTTGACGCATTTGCAAATTCATTTTTTAACTGAAAGATATAAAATTGGAAGGTTTGCTCATGGAAGCGATTTGAAATCTAACTGTTTTCCATTTTTTGATAAATAAATTACCCATTGAGTTATAAACGTCTTTGATCACGTGACAAACACGTTTTTCGCTCTTTCTTGAGTGATTGTTCTACTTTCGTGCCGAAATTCGGTTCAAAACGTCCACTTTGACTCCATTATCTGATAGATCTATTGCGTTTGCAAAAAAACAAAAACAAAAAAAAAAAAAAACGGAAAAAACTGCTCAATTGCATCGTTTCTGAACAGCGAAACCTGCTAGTTTCATGCATTTCCAAACAAAAATAAATTAAAACTTATGCCATAGAGTTGCCTTCTTGGATTTAAGAACAACCTTAAAACAAATAAAAGGTTTATAAAAGTTGAAGAATTATGAAATGTTACTAAAATATATACATAATCAGTTGTCACAGATTTTAATACATAACCAGAAATTAGATAAGATGCTGGAAGATCAGTCTGACAATATCAGTATAATAACAATAATGTGAATAACATGCTGGAATCAAGAAGATTGTCGAAGTACAGTGGTACTTGTAATGACAGTAGAATCAATACTTAGATTTTCGTTAAATTGGTATCTTTATATAGCATATGACATTGTTATTCTTTTATAAATTTTCAGAAGAAAGAAAAATCATGTCTCAAGCATAGATTATCAAATTATTTCAGATATTTTTGTAATACTTCGCAAAACTTCATAGTAAAAAAAATCCATTAAAATACGGAAATTCTACTGGCAATCGAGAGGCCAATACTATTTCCGTATTTTAACGGATTTTTTTCCGTAAATTCCAGAAAAATTTCGTTTTTTCACAAAATTTACGGAAAAAAATTCTGTTAAAATACGGAAATAGTACTGGCGTCTCGATTGCCAGTACAATTTCCGTATTTAATGGATCTTTTTTACAGTGTTCACCTTATAATAAGGTGCAAATATATGCCTAAGTAAGAAATTAAAAAAAAAAAAAAAAAAAAAAAAAAACGCATAAAACATTTGGAAATAGATTTCAGCATCCGGCATCCGTAGCCGGAAATACACTTAAATTTTTTGGTGCAACCTGTATATTATCTATAGATTTGTATATATTCTACATAGTATGCTAAAAGTTAGCACAGTTAGAAAACTCAGAAATATATTTCACATTCCTCAGTATTCACCAATAGACGTAAATGTTCTCGAATTGATTTGTACAACCCTGCTTATTACCTACCAATTTTTTATACAAGTCACATATTAAAATTGCAATTAAAGCCTTTGTGTAGGAATATTAAAAAGCAGGAAACCAACGTTCAAAAATGCACAAATAACACGTGAAAAGCAGCAAACAGCTGTTTCAAATCTACTAGCGAGATTCTTAACTGGGACATTTACCAAATCTCTTGCCAGTGTGGTCTATCTTATATGAGGCAGACTAAACGAGCTCTTAGATTTCGTTTAAAAGAGCATGACGGTTAAGTTAAAAATCAGGAGCTTAAAGCTTCCTTTATTGCTCAACATTATTGGCCTTTTCAACATAGGTTCAATTTTTCCTCAGCCATCATTATCCAGAAATGTTCTTCTAACCTTGATCTTGATTTTTGGGATGCTTACCACATCATTAAAAAATCTCACTCTTTAGTCTATGACTTATCTAGTACTCCTGATTTTCCAAGTATTTGGTAAGCATTAATTTAATTTCCCCTTTTTAGGTTTCTTTTTCTCGCGTTATCCGGTAGATGTCGCTACTTGTCCACTCAGTCGTTCCACCTGCTTCTGTCTAATTGGTTGTTTTGGTGCATTCGCTACCCGTATCGGGTATATAAGCCAGCGCGTCACTGTCATTTTGCTTAGCCTTGCGTTTTCAAGCACGCTTTGTCTTGTTCTTTCTTGCACTGAAGAAGAATCTCGCTAATAGATTCGAAACAGCTGTTTGCTACTTTTCACGTATTATTTGTGCATTTTTGAAAGTTGGTTTGCTGCTTTTTAACAAGTCAAATATTAAGATAAAATTTAACCCAAGCTTAAAAACTTCTTAAAACTACAAAACTCACACTTCCATTACCACCTATTAACGGCAATCTATCCAGTTCTTAGTGTATTTATATTATAACAATATCTCTCGTTGAAATGATTATCGCTCATTCTTGAAAATTCATTCCTGAATTAAAAACCTCCTTTAAGCAATTCATGCGCATACTCAGTAATATTTGCGAATTCTTTTGTGTATCCTTGTATATGCGTTATAGAATTTATATACACAACATATATGTAACAATTAAGATAAATTTAAAAATACGTACTATAACCGAAAATGCACTTACAGCAATTATCGCTAATAGACAGCCAATATCTTATATAATAAAACGTACATACTACCATATAAATTAAAACACACATAAATAACGCTTGCATTCAACAGTTAAAGGTATGTATGAATATTTTACAGACATACACACAATAAATACAATAAACCCAACTGGAGGGAAAAATTAGCCAGAGACAGGAACCGAACCCGGGACCACTGCATTCCAGGCAGTCGCTCTAACCACTGAGCTACTTCGGCCGATACCTGGGTCTGGAATTTCTCACTAATAAACTAAGATGGGGGAAGTCACCAGCCATCTATACGACAGCCTGGATGACCGGACAATGCAGTGGTCCCGTGTTCGATTCCTGGCTCTGACTAATTTTTCACTCCAGTTGGGTTTATTGTATTTATTGTATGTATGGCTGTAAAATATTTATATATATCTTTAATATCTTTAGTGTTTGCTGTAATGCTATGTACATCATATTTTAAAGTAAGCATCCTATAGTAAACTAAATTGATGCATATACATTTTCATTATGCTTGAAATAGCGTAGCATAACTGAAATACGCTGCAAACAGTTATCCCCATAGATCATTATGTAACCGAATACTTTTGTGTGCCCCTGTACATGAATGATAAATGTTTTATAAAAAGCATGTTTAAGTGCGCCTCAAAAATGTGTATGGGGCATTCTCACAAACTTTTGACTTTCATGTCCCTGAATAATAATTTTTATTTTAATATACTTTTTTCTGTTTTTTTATATCATATACTTGGGAACATCCCATTGCCTGATTGCACAACAATATTAACGAGATAAATAAGTTTTGGATGATGTTGGGGGTCCAAACACCCGGAAAACTCCTATACCGCCCCGTGTCTCTGATGCTGATTTTTAAGTTTGCAGCTGTCTGGATAAAATTGTTTCAATACAAATAATTCGATGTAATTTTTTCTGAAACTGGAACTATTGTTTTATATAAATAAGTAGCTAAAAATTAGCCTGCACACATTTTTAGGGTTGTTATTATTTTTTAAACTCTGTCCCTAGGTTTTAGATTTTTTACCATCCCTCTTCTAAAATTATACAGAAAATCACTTCAGATGCAGCCACAGAATTTTTTTCAAATTTTTTCGCATGCAGAAGTATGCTAAAGAAATAATGTCTAAAATTCTTTGGCAGAAAATTTACTGTAGAATTTAAATCAGCATTTAAATATCAATTTCAAGCATCGTGGCTTTATTGGTAGTCTCACGGTCCCCAAGGTTTACTCCTGCACTTTTCGAGGTAAATTAATTTTTTTTTAAATTTAATCCAATGTAAATAACTGTTTCTAAAAATCAGTGAACATTTTGGCTACCACTTAGTCTTAGCATGATCTGCCTAAAATAGGTGGTAATTTTCCTTGCTGTTTCATCCTTACCGTCCCTTTTTTCCCATTTCGTCCCTTTTTTTACATTACCGTCCCTTTTTTAACACCCCTTTAAGACAATGTTATACTAAAATTTTGTACTAAAAATAGTACATTGTCATTATTTCTTATTTGAATGCCCTGTGGGTACTATGCAAATTTATTATAAGTAAAGATTTAGAAGGAAATAAAAAGTTTTAGTGGTAAAATGGTAAGGAAAATTAAACTCGCAAGTTATTTAAACCTCAGTTAAATAAAAACATTTTCGCTGCTGACCATTTTTTCTTTATTTTGAATCATTAAGGCATTCGTCTATCAGATTAAAATGTTATTTTAGCAAGTTTAATTTCGTCACATTTTTCCCCTAAAAGTCAAAAGATTGTGAGAATGCCCCATATCAATTCCATTATGTCTGTACAGAGTAACATCATTAAAATACACCGCAAATGAGTTTTCCCCCATATATGATAATGTAACGGAATTCTTTTGAGTGGTCCTGTGGTAGAAATGCAGTGAAACCTCCCTGCGATACCACCTCCATTAAGCGACCACCTCCCTGAACGGTCATTTTTCTTGGAATGAAATTTATTCCCATAGGCTCAATACTAATTTTACCTCCATTCAAAGACCATCCCAGTAGAATTCCCTCCATGAAAGTCTAATTTCTTTGTAGAAAATGAGACAAATTCTGTTTTTTCCCGGTCGCCTGAAGAAGGTTTTATTGCAAAAATAATTCCGGAAGGCGCATTATTCATCAAACTTCTAAACTAAGTTTAGATTTTCTTTTATTCTAATAACTTTTAAGTGTTTAAGCCCTTTTTTGTCTTTTTGGGCAATGTATTTAACTGTGCTGGCGAATTAAGAATGACGGCCAATAAGCTCCCCTTCCCTATTCTGTTAGGAAACTCTCAAAGAAATAGATAAATTAATGAAATAATCCTTATTCGTTCTTGTCCAATAAAATAGTTCTATTTATTTACTGAACTCCGAAAGGACGTGAATAAAAAAGTTATGAAAGGCAAAACCGTAAAATCAAAGCAAACGTCAATATATTCATTTTTTAAATTCTGCAGTAATTAACTTTGCAATTAACTTGTGTTTTGATACTTAAATTTTTTAATTTTTTTCCTAATGTGAAAAATAAATTTTAATAACATTAATTGTTACCCTTTTTCAACAATTGAAATCTAGATTTAAACATAACCTCCATTAAGAGACTACCTCTCGAAGCGACCAATTTTTATTGAAACGGAATCGTGGTCGCTTTAAGGAGGTTTTACTGTATAGATGCTGCGAATTCCAGTTTCTTCAGAAAGTGCACCTCATTAATTAATATAAGTTTCATTATCATTTTTTATAGAGTGACATCTTTAAACTACACCACAAAGTACATTTCTTTTGAGTGTCGCTGTAAATGAGCTACAAGAGCTACACTCTTCATTTTCAATAGCGAACGTGCCATCAATTACAAGACAATCCGAGTATATTTTCGAGAGTTTGAGATTGGACAGACGGCAGACAGAGAAGACAAACCAAATTCATAAACATTATTGAACTTGGTTGGAAAGAGTTAAAAAGATGATATATTAGTCAAATGTTGTTATGATTTAACAGGTGATTATTTTGACTGTGTCCCAAAAATGCCTGATGTATTTAAAATTCAATAACTTGCAAATGGTAACATATATTAAAAAAATTCTTGCAGGAAAGTTATGTATGATGTCAGGAGTTTTTTTTTTTTTTTTTTTTTTTTTTTTTTTTTTTTTAACTGAGATTTTTTTTTAGTTATCTTTATATGATCCCATTGTCATCCCATTTTTAAACTTTGTACACATCTAGTTAAGGCATTTTAGCATTCAGAAAAAAAAAAAACTATGAAATTGAAGAATTCGTTTTTTAGTAATTCAAGGTCAAAGGTCAAGTGCCATGACCTTGTAACTTTTTTTTTCAAAAACATCTTGTGTTTGATATCATATTAAAGGTCATTTCATATGCTTTAAAATGATACCAGGCTCATGTCTATACATGAATTAGAACAGGAGTTATGATGATTTTAGTATTGCCATCTGACAGAAATTTTTCTTAGTCGGCCATCTTTAACTGGCTATAATTAAAAAACTAATAGCCCTAGAAATCTGAAATTGCAGATTTTTTACTTTCTCAACCAGTCTAACTAGTTCCCCGAATTTTGTAAAATTCGGAGATGCACTGTAAAAAAAAAAATCCGTCAATATACACAAACTTTTCCGTAAAATTTTACGGAATAGTTTCATCTTTCTAAGAAAACAGTACAATTTCCGTAATTGATATTATGAGATTATAAATCCGTGTAAATACAGTAAGTCTTCCGTAAATTTTACGGAATGTTTCCGTATCGCATTCAAAACAGTACAATTTCCGTAAATGATGTTTAGAAATAACTGACATGCTTGGAAAGTGAAGGAATTAATTGTTGTATGCAAGGACGGATCCAGCCCTTAATTTAGAGGGGGAGGGGGGGGGTGTATGCTCTTTTTTTGAGGGGAGGAATTGGGAGGTCACACCATTTCATGATAAATTTTTTTATTGAAGGCTATTCCCAAATTAAAACTGACGATTTTTCTGATATTTTCGTGAATTCATTTTCATTCATAAATACAAAAAATTTGCATTAGTGTTCGTTAATATATATATATATATATATATATATTTCATTCAGATACCAAAAAATCGAAGCATTTCCCATTTTCTTATAAATGCGAAGAATGATTCAGAAATGTTGTCAAGTTAGCATTTTAAGCCAATTTTTAGGACTAAAGAGCCAGAGAAATGTCGTCATGAGGGAGCAATTAGCATTCGTGTCTGTAAATTTTGTTTAAAATGCCAAATTTTATGGAATTTTTGGAAAGATCTTTTGCTTGTATTGAAAAATAGAAAACACTTTTTAATCACATAGTTTCAGAATAAGGGCACTTGCAAATTTCTTGAGATAAAAAATATTTTCACGGGTATATCAGAAATTACCTAATTTTGATTTGAGTAGAGCTTTAAAGAGCCGGAGAGATTCAGATTGTTGAACGGGGATTGGGGGAGGGGCTGTCATGACCCTTGGATCCGCCACTGGTTGTATGTACTTGTCTTACAGTGATATTATTTTCAATGAAACTCCAATATTGGCTAAATGTGGCTCTATATTGAAAATATATCCAATGATTTCCCAATGTGTCGCTTTTACGTGGGTTTTCAAGTAAAACCACTAAAAGTTTTGGCGCCATCTATGCATGTACATTTAAACTACATAGTATTTTAACACTGTAGTATTTTTCTTTCTTTCTTTCTTTTTAAATAAAAAGTTTTTAAAATTTAAAAAAAATATTTTTTTACAATATTTAAAAAAAATAATCTGATATTTAAATAAATTTTATTAATTCTTTTTAAGTTTCAGACAGTTGAGAAGGAAATGTTACAGTTTATTTTTCATAATGATTTTAAAATAATACTTATTATTATTTTTAAAAAAAATTGAAAAACTCTATTTTTAATTTTGATATTTTTTAATCTATTCACTTTAACGGATTCGCAGATAAAAGTTAAAACATATCTGACACATAATACCGAAATTATAGATGTATATACAAATAAATAAATAAAAATAATAGTACAATAAAATTTTTTAAATCTTGCAAAAAAGAAGCAATTATTACTTCTTTTTATTAATAGCAGCAATAGAAGCAATTAATACATTCTTTCATGCACGTAATATTTTAAAGGCTATTTTTTTCCTTTTTATAAAGCATGAAATTAAAAAGCTAAATTTTCAAAATTATGGAAATATTCAGAATTGTACACTCAATTGAAAAATATCTCCAACGAAAATACGTTCCTAGTTTAACATCGTGCCTTTACTTCATAAAAAGCATCTGAAATAAGTAACGATATTTGGAAACGTAACTCGAGTCCCCAATGGCATGGTGGATAAGAGCGCTAATCAGGTAAAGGCCGGTTCCCCAGTTCGATTCCACCCTAGGTAAGTGCTGTTTCATTATTGTTATTTGAATAAATTAGAGATACGTTACCTTGATAAACGTGTCCGTTGAAATTGATGAAGGTGTAAGTTTCTCGAAAAGTTATATGATTTTTTTTTTTTTTTTTTTTTTTGCCTTTGAAACAAAAAATTTTAAATACGGATATATGAACAAAAAGACGGAAAAATTTTGTGAAAAAACGGAAAATTTTCTTGAATTTATGGAAAAAAAAAATTTCGTTAACAAACGGAAATAGTACTGGCGTCTGGATTGCCAGTACTATTTCCGTTTTTTAACGGAACTTTTTTTACAGTGTGGTGAGGGGTACGGCTATGTTGATTTGACATGGAATGACCCGTTTATTATTCTTCGTGTTGCAAAAATGCCGGGTCAATGCTGGAGAGTGCTGAGGAACGTCGTGGCAGCTGCTGGGGAACTCAGGGTACTTTCGAGAACATTAACTCTTTCATGCGCCGTTGATGCTCTTCCAAGCATCACGACCCGGGGCTGTAATTTCGAACACCTACTTTGATGACGATCGCTGTCTCTTTAATATTCTTTTTTCTTAATTTTTTGCTGTACTAAGTATAATAAACATATTTTCTCCTCGTATTCGCGTCCTGTCTTTCTTGTGTTTTGTGTTGTCGCTACCGCGCCCGGAAAAACCGACCATGGATTGTTATGCAAATCTGAATCCTTATGATATGCCCTACCTCCCCTTAAAGTTTGTCCCAATAATCCTGGAAACCCTGTATATACATACATACACATATATATGTGTGTGTTTTAATAACTTTAAATTATTTTTAGGAGGCGTTTTCTTTTTGGCCGAACAAAGCACATAACTGAAATTCGGTTTCGGTCGAAAACTATTTAAAAGTGTAGAGTTTCAATGCAAAGGGAGGGTGATTTAAAAAAAAATACAAAGGGGCTGTTTAAAAACCCATAAAAATGCCTACAGCTCAGCGCGTTTCGAATGCTTTTCTTTATCAGACGCAAAATTATGAGCTATCATTAAGAATAAGAACAAGACTGATATAAATTATTCTAAAACAATTCCTATAGAAACAGTGATTGCCTAATTTTATGCTGTAATTTTAATCACATGAAAAATAAATTTACATAATACTAGCGGACTTCGCCCGCTTCGCTGATCGGTTTCTCTAAAAGAACCTTGAATCAAACAAAATATATCTAGACAGGATGAAATGTGTTTACCTATTTTTTAAATAAGTTTGTTATCTTGAATTTCACGCTTCTACCTAAAAGTGGCTGCTGAGATATGCCAAATGCTATAAAATTTTCGACCCCCACCCCCTTTTAACCCCTTGGGATGGGGAATTTGTAAAATCGCTGAAACATGTTTTCAATTATATTTTAGTAGATTTATTTTCTGTAATGTCACGCTTCTACCTAAAACGGCTGCTGTGATATGGCCAAATGTTCTAAAAGTCTCAAAATTCCCCTTTAATCCCCTTAAGGGTGAATTTCTAAGAACGCTGAAAGACATATTTAATTATTTTTTTAGCAGATTTGTTTTCTGGAATTTCACGCTCCTACCACAAATGGCTGGTGAGATATGGCAAGTGTTCTAAAATTTTCGACCCCGATATTAACACGTTAAGCGCCACGTCAGTCACCGGCGACTGACACTGAACTTTCCGTTTAGAACGCGTCATTCACCGATGACTGACGGTCTAAAATATGATATAAAACTAAATATATGTGGGAAAGCCTTTTTAGTATCGCAAGTTCCTTTAATAGTTTCCAGAGCGCCACCTGCATGCCTCCTGGTGCAGTAAGTGTCTACTGCTTACAGCACCATTAACTTCTTATGTAACTAACGACCAAAGCGACCTCATCCAGTTTATTTCCTTTCCCCATGAACAGACAGCGCGCATGCGCTTGAGGGACAGATTTCCGATCTACAGACGTTCTTTTGGAGAGTGTGAGTTGGAACTGAAACGAAGTGAGAGACGACAGCTAATAGAGAGAAAGAGTTATGTTTTCGGCGGTAAAAAGACAGTAGAACGATGATATCTGTGCTATGAGAATATGTTGTGATCGTTTCACAGAATTGTGATGTTAGAAGAAGATGATACCCTTTCTTTGTAAATATTTTGTAAATAGCTTTACTTTAAATATAACTTAGTTAAAAATTAATTGTTGTCAAGCTTCAATTTCCATAAATGGTGATCGGAACTGTGATGCGAACTTTCCGACCAGAAAGTTTTGATTTTAATAATTCAAGTGTTTATAAGATGCCCTGTTGGTAGACGCCGCCCACAAAATTCTTTATGTGAAATAGTGCAAGAGAAGAAGTGTTTGTATGTAGTCAAGCTGGACTATCTATTTATGACGTGAGTTGTTTTACTTATTTAATAATGTCAAAGTTGGTTGATTTTAAGGAATTAGAATATTCATTGAAAGTGGAAAAGTCTTCGAGTATTAAGACCTGGCATACATTAATTTTTGGAGATGTCGGTGACTGAAATAATAGACGTAGAATTCGGAATTTTACTCGATTTGATTTCGAAATTGATTCTATTGCATATAAATCAAAATTCCAAGATATTAATGATAATTTTTCTGTAAACAATTTGATAACTATTTGCAATGTTTTGTGTATAAATAATTCGGGAACTTTCGATGAATTTGCTGCCAGAATAATTTCTAGTTTATGTGACTTTAATGTATTGAAATCTAATTTAATTCCAGACGAAGGCTCTCTTAGCGATGATGAGAGCGATAATGATTCTAACAATGATTCGAATAAAATTAATGATATCTCAAATGTTTCTGAAAATAATTTGAGAAATGATTCTGGTAGTTCTAGTTGTGAAAATAATGAAAATCAGAAAATTCTAATTCCTGATTATGTTCTTAAACCTGCTATTTCTATTAATGATATTGAGAATATGCTAACGAAATTTGATGGTAGTCAATTTCAAAATGTTGAAAAATGGCTTGCCGACAGGTACTGTTTCTTTCTTTAATGTTAGTGATTTGCACCAATTGATTTTGGCTAAACGGCGTATGGCAGGTAGAGCTAAATTGTTTATTGAAAATGAAACAAAAATAAATTCGTGGTCTAAAATGAAAGCGTTACTTATTTCTGAATTTGGTCATACGTGCAATTCAATTGAATTACATGAACTGTTATCTAAAAGGAAAATTAAACCAAATGAATCTTTAGACGAATATTTTTTAAGTATGAAACAGTTATGTTCGAAAGGCAACATAGAAGATTTTTCACTTATTCAGTATGTGATTAACGGAATAAATGATCCGGTTTTTAAAAAATCCTTTTAGTATGGTTGCCCAAATATTGCTAATTTAAAGAAAAACTTAAAATTTATGATAAATTGCGTGTCGATTATGATATTAAACCTGATGTTGATGTTAGGCCTAAGATGAAACCAGAAGTTGAATTCAAAAACAAATCTAGACCCATTAAAACTGATATACGTTGCTATAATTGTGGCGATAGATTCCACAAAAGTAATCAGTGTAGAAATAAAGATAAAGGTCCCCTCTGCTTTTCTTATAATTTGTATGGCCACAAATCATTCGAATGTGGTAAAACCAAAGATTCAAAATTGCCTAATGATTCTCAAGTAAATGTTCTAACCTGTTCTCAGAATTTGGTTTTTAAAGATGTAAAGTTGCATTCATTAAATTTAATTTCATTAATTGATACAGGAAGTGAATGAACTATTCTAAAGAAAAGTAATTTCGATGAAATTAAAAGTTGTGTAAACGTGGAACCAACAGATATGCTGTTAAGTGGATTGGGTAAAAAATCATTCAGACCAATTGGTTACTTTGAGGCCGAAATCGAAATTGATGATTCTAAATTTCAAACATCTATTTTTGTGATTGATGATAAATCTATTGAATTTGATTTAATTATTGGTACTGATGTAATACAACAAGGATCCTTAATTGTGCCTGGTAATGATGTTAAGTTAAATAAGAGTCAGAATAATTCCTTAGTCAATGTTATTAATTCAAGTGAAGTAACTGTAAATTCTAAATTTAACCCTTATTCTTCCACCTTGCACAGTAGTAACCCACAAATTCCAAACCAAAACAAATATTTGCCTTTTCATCAATTGTCATATTCTAGCTCAGAAATAAAAGAATTACGCCTAGAAAATGAAAATTTAACTGTCCAAGTTAAAGAAGTTGAAAGAAAATATAAAATATTAGAATTAGATGTAATCGAATTAAAAGAAGCATTTTTGTCAGAAAAAAGGAAGTCGAAAATTGCAATAACATCGTTAGAAGATAAATTAGAGCAAGAAGTAGCAGAAAAACAGACCGTTTGAAAATTGTATAGAAAATTAGAGAGATGTTTTCATGATATAAAGTCCCAATTAGATGAAGAAAGTAAACGTTCGGAACAATAGCGATTACGATTAATAAAAATAAATAACAATTCAAAACATCTTGAAAAACAGTTAGAAGAATCAGAATATGAGCGTTCTAAAATAAAAATGTCCAAAAGAAGAATCCAAATAAAATTGAATAATTCCCAGGAAGATTTCGAAAATTTACAAGAAATGACTAAGTTAAAGAAGCAAATTAAGATGAATAACAGTGCTAAGAACCTTAAAAATGATCCAGATTTCCCTAATTTCAAATATAAAGAAAATATGATGTATTCTTCCAGAAAGGAAAATAACCAGAAATTTGATGTAATAAATTAAGAAAATTTTAGAGAACATAATCTTAAGAAAACGTCTAACGAGAAATTGAAGAGAAATATTTCTAAGAAAATTAAGAATATCCCTAAGTCGTCAGATGAAATTGAAATAAATGAAGATGAAGTTAAGAAACCTAAGCAGAAGTTTACTAGAAAGAGACCTAATTACAGAAGATCCTTTTTAGAAGAAAATACAAATAATTTGACTTAAATTCCGAAGATGACACTTTGACCGATGTTGACGAATATGGTATATCTTTCATGATAAGTTCCTTGATTCTGAAGATTATGCCGAATTCCGAAGAAGCAAAAAATTCTTATATGATAGTGACTATGAAATGTGATGAAAGAAGACGAAAACACACAGTTAAAAAAAAAAAGACGTAAAAGAAGAAAAGACTTAGAAAAATAAATAAGACTAAAAAGACGTAAAAAAGGGATAAAGAAGGGGAAATAATTTTTTATGAGGTTTTATGACCTGAGAAGCATTTTATGACGAACATGTTTCGTCAAGATGAACTTTTAAAAATTTTAACCCTTAGATGTCTAAAGAACTTTATTCTGTCGAACTTTGCTTTTTAGAAGATGATGTGCTTAACTTTTTGACGCTTCACAATGAACTGAAGATGTTTTCTTTTTTTAAAAAGACCTTTGGGTCCTGCTCTTTCTTTTTGTCTTTTCAGGTGCTCCTGTTGCTCCTACCAGCGGATCTACAGTGTCACTGAGAGCAGTCGACCGGTCAGTCTAGCCGATCTGTGGGAAAGCCTTTTTAGTATCCCAAGTGCCTTTAATAGCTTCCAGAGCGCCACCTGCGTGCCTCCTGGTGTAGTAAGTGTCTACTGCTTACAGCGCCATCAACTTCTTATGTTTACTAACGACCAAAGCGCCCTCTTCTCCATGAATAGACAGCGCGCATGCGCTTGAGGGACAGATTTCCGATCTACAGACGTTCTTTTGGAGAGTGTGAATTTTAACTGAAACGAAGTGAGAGACGACGGCTAATAGAGATAGTTATGTTTTCGGCGGTAAATAGACAGTAGAACGATGATGTCTGTGCTATGAGAATGTGTTGTGATCGTTTCACAGAATTGTGATGTTAGAAGAAAATGATACCCTTTCTTTGTAAATATATTGTAAATAGCTTTATTTAAATATAACTTAGTTAAAAATTAAATGTTGTCAAGCTTGAATTTCCACATAAATATATATATATATATATATATATATATAGTTTTAAGTAATTACTGAAAATTTATTTAAAATTTACTTACCTTTTTTTATTACAGGATTATACTTTCTTAAAAATTACTTAAAACAATGTACATTTTTCAGCCTCAGTGTCAGTCACAGTGGTACTCAACGCGTTAACCCCCTTTTTTGGGGGGGGGGATTTCTAAAATCGCTGAAATACATGCTTAATTATTTTTAGTAGATTTATTTTCTGAAATTTCACCCTTCTAGCTAAAACGGTTACTGAGATATGGCCAAATGTTCAAAAAATTTCGACCCCCCACCTTTTATTAACCCTCTTATGGGAGGAATTTCTAAAATCGCTGAAACATGTGTTTAAATCTTTTTCTTTAGCCATTTGGAAAAATGATTATTGTCCTCTGTCAGGGTAGGAAATCAAAAACATATCTGAAGTGTTTTATGGGTTGAATCCGCATTTTGTTAGTTTTCTGATTGGCCTATACAGCAATCTGTAATTTCCCTTTACTTTCAACAGAGATGGATACTTCTGTTGCCACTATGACAAAAAAGTAATAAAAACTGAAAAAAAATTAATAACTCAGAAACAAATTGAGATACAGCTTTCAAACAAATTGCATTTAAAAGTACATTTTTTTCTCTATACAACGGTGTAAAAAGTAATATTGTGGGATGTTTAGAAGTTTAAGAATGAAATTTCATTTAAAATGGGTCGTCAGATTTCTTGGAAATCTGACGATGGAAAAGCCTTTTCCCGAACAGCCAATGAAATGTTTGGATAATACGTAAGTTTCAGGTGGATAATACATAAGTTTCAGGAAATGTGACGAATCGCAGGAGATTTTTGTCGCTTGCAATTTTTACGTGTTTACACTATTAATGTTTAATTCATGGCGTACGTAATGTATGATCAACTCCGTGCGATTTTTTATGTGTTAAATTTTCGTCTTTGAAAAAAAAATCATTTTGCAAATGGTCGTTGTACTTTGTTAAATTGCTTTTTATTTTGAAATTTAGATTTATTTTCTGGTGTTTCACGCTCATAACTAAAACGGCTGCTGAGATATGGTCACATGCTCTAAAAATTTTGACCCCCCCTTTTAACCCCCTTAAGGGTGAATTTCTAAAAACGCTGAAACAAATGTTTAATTATTTTTCGGTAGATTTATTTTAGATTAGAGGGGGGAATTTTCAAAAATCCTACCTTAGTGATCACTTATGTCATAAGAAGTTTGTTTTTCCCAATTTTCATGCTTCTAGGTTTAATAGTTTGGGTTAGGGCTTTTGTATATGGAGATAAGGCTTAAAACTATCTGAAACAATTTTTCCCCATAGGCCGTAATGTAATGGAATTCTTTTGAGTATCCCTGTAATCCCCCACTTCCACCCACCGCGACCAAACTGCCTTACTAATAGCAGAAGACCAAGGGCTATCTAACCACTACAACCGCGTGTGGGTGGCAGTAGGTTTTTATGGAGAAAATGGTTCTCTTTACCCACAGATAATTGACTTTTATAAATACAGTGAAACCTCCTTGAACAGCCACCTCTAAACGACGAAAACCTCCAAATACCAACCGCATGTTAATGGAACCAACACGTTCCATAGCATTAACATTGCTATGAACCTCTAACTAAGGAATTCTGAAAAACGGCCACTCAAAAGTCACGAGAAAAAAAAATTACAGCTCCTGGTACAATTTCATATTTATTTGCAAACCGAAATGTGAAACAGATCAAACAAAATTTACTTGATATGGGAACAAACAGAAAATGAATACATTAATAATAATGGGGAAATTTTACATAATATTCTTAGAACGGCAGGCATAACTAGCGTAAAGGTCAGCTTATTTGTATGCCTGGTCAAAAATGTGGCAGTTACTGCCACATTTGATTCCATTCAGAAAATGGTGGAAGATAAGAGAGAGGAAGAGAAAATAATAGAATCATCCAAAATTTCCAGTATTAACACATATACCGAAGGTTTGATGAACCTTCGTGAAATCCAAAATTTCTCCTTAAATAATAATGAGGATGAGTTGTATATCAAATCAAGTCATATTTTTTTTCTTTGGAGAAAGACATTTGCAGCAAAAAAAAAAAAAAAAAAAAAAAAAAAAAAACTAAGCAACTGTCAATCACTGATTTTCTTATTATATTAAAACAATGAGGATGAATTAAAATGACTGTGTGTATTCTATTCAAATATTCTATTCAAATTTCTATTCAAATTTCTATTCAAATTTATGCAATTTTGATTTTTTTTAATGAAATCTCTGAATAACACCCACCTCTGAAGAGCGGTCACTTTTCACCGGTCCGACGAGTATTCGTTAATCAGAGGTTGCACTGTATATAGATAACAAATAACTCTGATCAACATAGTCTTGAATCAAATTTAGAAATCTTCCTAAAGGCATTTTCTAGCGATATGAAATTATTCTGAAAAAAAAAAAAAACGCATTAAAAAGCACTTATTTTTATATTTGCATAGATAACATACGTCTTTTTTATTACCTAATATGGTACATTCCATACAAAGAAATGTTTTTTATTCAGAGAATGCAAAAAATAACGACATCAATATTGTTGCAATATAATGAATACGAGTGTCGTATACATTATTGAAAATCTATTTTCCTATATTATGCATATTGAGATACATAATAGATATATTCTTGATATATTTTTCTTATCCCAGCTATACATTATCTAAGTTATTCAATATATGTAATATTTTTCAATACAACTGAGAAAGTACATGACAATATCTATACTGTTTAGGGAAATAAGGCAAAATTATATTAATTTTGTACACTTTCCAAAGTATATATCTTAAAATTACTGTCTGGAATAATTGGGAAGATTTCTATTTTTATTTAAGGTGCCTACCCTCTAATCGCTGTTTTTGCGAAAATTTTCGATTTTTTTTTAATATTTTAAATTAAAGTTCAAACATTTAGTATTCCAAAAAATGCCTTACGTTTGGGTCAGCGATAATTAGAAGCAAAGTTATGGTCCAAAATACAAACCAGGAATGATATTTCTTAAACTGGAAGTGACCCTTTAAAGATCCACAGAAAGGTAAACAATGTATTTTAATACACAAATATATAAACACCTATAAATAGGATGGATTTTAAAGGTGTAAACTTTATACATATTTTTTTGTGCTTTTTCAAAATCTTAATTTGCGTTTTCTGGAATTACGAGAAACATCATATCATTTCTTAAAAAGTTTTTAAGATATTGAAATGAAATTTTTTAACAAGGTTCTGCTAATCTATTGGTATGTTATGAAGCAAAATATAGCTTGTAAGCAGTGTTGCCAGATAGTCAAAAGTCAATTTCCCCCCAAATCAGTGTTTTTTTCCGTAAAAGTCCCCAACTCAGTTTTTACTCAAAAAGATAATTTTTAAATTTTCAATTTACCGCTATAAAAAATATCTAAGTAATTTAAGCTAAAAAGATTTCCCCAAATCAAGCCTTTTTTTGAAAAAATTCCCCATTTACAAAAAACAAACTCTTAAACTGGGCTGAATGCATATTCTGTAACTACATGAGAATGAGAGATATTTTGCGGTGACAAGTTATTTCATGTTTGTTTTTAAAACTATTGTCTAACAATGTTGGACTATTGGTACATTAGCGCCATAGCTTTAGACAATCTCTTATCAATTGTGATTTGAATGAATCCGATATAGTACGCTGTTTTAATTTTTTTGTCATCCTTATACTGAAGTACATAATCATAATGCAAAGTATTTTCGCTGTATCAATCGATGTGCTTTTGCATATCATAAGAGAAAAATATCTGCTTTCCACATATTTGAGTTAAAAATTTTTAAAAGTACGGCGAAGGAATTTTTCGTTAAAGTTCTGCAGGTCACGTGCAGATTTAAGCTGCTTAAGACTTTAGAGTCTCATGCATCTCTAATATGTGTAAACTGTAATATAGTAAACAATGAACACGACCACATCCAAGAAAATAATGATTGATATTTCTAATTTTTGGATTGTATTTTCGTTTTTCAAATCAAAATAGAGTTTGAGACTGATCCAGTTTTTCTACAGAACTAAAAGAAATCTAAAAATTCCCCAAGTTTTTCCCCAAAATTTTTGTAGTCCCCAAAAGTTTCCCCACGAGCTACTTGTACCCAAAATATTCCCCTAGATGTTCAAAATTCCCCAAAATGGGGACAAAATCCCCAATCTGGCAACACTGCTTGTAAGTTTATAAAAATTAATTTAAGAGCTATTTTTATTGAAAAATACCCTTTTATTTTTTTAATCATGTTTTCTATACAAAACATTGGTATATGTTAGTATATTTAAGAGATATTGCAAATATTTTGCTTCATAACACAGGCAAGTCATTT
Source organism: Maratus speciosus (assembly GCA_963932465.1). Taxonomy (NCBI): domain Eukaryota; kingdom Metazoa; phylum Arthropoda; class Arachnida; order Araneae; family Salticidae; genus Maratus; species Maratus speciosus. The sequence continues at coordinate 459,521,123 of OZ010794.1, read as the reverse complement.
GCTAATGCATTGTTGTAAAAAATAATGAAATATATTGATTTCGTTATACAAGTTTTGGCATAAACGCAATTCTTTATTAAAATTTGACTAAATATTGCCTAAATTTGAAAAGTTAATTAAAATTTCATTAAAAAATTATATGAATTGATAGTTTTATTCCCTGTTTTAACTAAAAGCACATGTGCTTGAAAATCGATTTTGAAACTTTCCAAAATAAATTATTTAAATGCATACCATATTCTATGCATTATTTATGGGATGCTCTATTTTACAAAACTTTAAAATCTATCTTACAGTTATAAACCATTGATTATTCAATTACATGTCATATATCATGTAGAATCGTACATTAATATTTATGAAATTTCAGAGATGATGGTCGAATGAATATTTGAAGCCCCAAAAGCCATGAAATGTCGGATATTTTATTCCAAAATTTAACGTCATTGCAATCTTTCATATTCACAGAAAATCCATAAGTATATTATTGGATTGTGCATTGAAGTTAAAAAAATATTCAATGATACGACTGAGGGGTGGTGAACAATGTTTGTGTAATGATCTATATATTTAAAAGACAAGGCTTGTTTTTTTAGTCCGCTGCCATGAACTTTCTGCAGAACCGATTTTGCTAATTATTTTTTTTAATTAAAGCTGTTAATTTATAGATGTGCCCACACTAGCTGTTTTTTAAAATATTCTCATTTTCTATTTTCATTTTAATTTTAAGAGTTCTTTATGAAATTTCTTCAAAACGGTGGCAATCGGATTACTTTCATTGTTACAGAGAAAAGAGAAATAAACGAACACTAGAGAACAGGAATTCTGCTTTTTCAGAATTTAGTGTCGCCCCCGGCATTTCCATTACTTCATTTTCTTCTGATGGACTGGTGGCTTCTATTATTATGAAACAGTCATTATAAATTACGTGTTAGGTGAAGATGAAAGAGCAGCCGTATAAAGTTAGAACTCTGCTTTTCTGGCAGAATGGGGGGGGAAATGGCCATAATTTGTTTTTACGGCTGCTCTTTCATCTTCACCTAACACTTCATTTATAATGGCTGTTTCATAATGATAGAAGCCACCAGTCCATCAGAAGAAAATAACTCGGTTAAGCGGGACTCTACTGCAGTACAAAACATATTTCAATTTTAAGTCTTAAAGCACACGTTTTATTTTATGTAAAATGACGTCATTCGCATCCGCTTAAGAATTCCACATTTACGCTCTACTCTTAAACATCTACAGTAAAGCATGCATAGCACATCACTATCGTGAAATAATTCACAAATGCAGCAAAAAGATTCCGTCATTCAAGAAAATCGAAAAAAAAAAAAAACGGCTATCTAATGATTCATAGATACTTACAATTAAATATAGCATATAATAGCTCCATTGTTTTAACAGAAATCATTCGTTTATATTTTTTTTTCAAAATAGCACGTACTTTAATTACATTTCCTTTCTGTTGTTACGAGAAAATGGCAACAAAAATATATAATTACTATTTTAAAACTATTTTTCCTTTACTTTCTACAGAAATGGAGTACTTCCGTTGCCAATATTAAGCAAATGGCTCCAAAAACAACAACAACAAATTTCAAAAATAAATGGCGATACAGTTTTAAAACAAAATGCATTTAAAAGAACTTTTTTTTCCCAACACGACGGTATAAAAATTGAATATGTGCGATGCTTAGAAGTTTAAAAAATTGCTAAAGAGTATTTAATCGAAATGCTTTGTTTTACAGCTAGCTTCTGTAAGGTAACGTTATTTTTTGGACACAAAATAAGCTGGGAGAAAGAAATAGCATACCGTACCGGAGGCTAAAAAATGTTTCCTATATTTTCTTTAAAACTTTTGAGGTTGCACTTTTGCGACAAAGTCCTATTTGTGACTTTGATGTCGTTATCATAAATGTGTAAGCCTCTTAAACTCATTTTATTCCTCGCACATTACAACTAAATGTTGCACGAAGCATGTTTTTAAATTATCGAAGGGGGGGGGGGGATGTATTTTCGAATGAAATTTGTTTAAATATTGTGCTGAATTTACTGACTTTTTAAATAATGCTTGAAGTAGAAAATTTTTTAAAACTATATTTCAACAAGGAAATTACAATTTAGAATAGTACTTTATGTTAGTAATCTTAATATTCACTAACTAAAATATTGGCATGAGAACGGTTAACCTCAATGATAATGTTATATTTATAATAATAATAATATAGGTATGTTAAAATTGCTTCCCTTTCATGTAAGATATCCAATTAGACTTCTTTTGAAATCTTCATTGTGTTTAAAATATATTTAATTGTGTAGAAATATTTAAATATGTGTAACTTTATTTTCGTAAATCAGCACTTGAAGAGAAGAAGATTATTTATTAAATTACTTAAACAAGAGAGCGAAAAAACTGCATGTCTCTTATTGAGACATATCATAATAGGAACTGAAATAGCAATGCTTTATATAAAAAGATAATTGTATATGTTATAAACAGGAAACTATAACAATTTAGGGAAATTTATTATATTTAATCTTAAAGTCATTAATAAGAAAATGTTCAAGAATGCATAAAAGTCTCTATTGAGTTTTGGAATGGCCTTGAAACAATTAACAGTGATTACACATAAGAGTGATAAATAAACGTCTTACTTCCTGATTCGTCTATCAAATGAAATTGATTTTCTTGATTTATTGTGACACATGGAAGAACTTTATTGCAATAATTATTATTTTCTTCATTTGGGGATTGATTTTCTTGATATATTACAACAGTTTACAGTAATAAACTGTTTCCATTGAAATTCTATGTGTTTTTAACACTTTCTAACAAACTCGAAAAGTGTTTATGAAATGGGTTTGTCTGTAGTTCCGTGCATTAACTCGAGTAAATATACTGCGATTACAATGAAAGTGATATATGGTATTGGGGGTTTACTATGATATGTTCCGTATGGAAATTAAGGTGCTTAGCACTTACGGTTCATTTACAGGGGCATTCAAAAGAATTCCATTGCATTGCGGCCTATGGGGAAAAATAATTGCGGTGAGTTTTAAAAGATATTACACTATTTTAAACATATTGAAAATTATGTATATCACTGAGCTGCACTACAAGGTGCTTATTGTAAAATCTGGTGTGCATATAATTTATCGTTTATTTACAAGGAAATAAAAAAGACCTGTGAAGAATAATTGCTGGAAGTGCTTCTCCGCTGTGGTACGCGTTTTAAAATTTAACAATTTTTTTGCATATTACTTTATATTTATAAATTTTATAGATCGTCTAAAGGGATGCACAAATGCAATAGAGTACGTTTTCCTTTACTGACGGAAATTGCTGAAGGGGAATTTTAAACTTTGGTATGTGTTTAGTTGAATTAACTTTTAGTATGCGATGTATAGTATGAATACCAATCTAAAGATCTTATACAAGAATGAATAAAATAATTCCGATGTTTTCCAATTAGTGATATACAGTATACTGAAGATGTTAGATACAGGGGTTCCCAAACTTTTAGGCTGACGTACCACTAAATAGAAGTTCATACTTTCGCGTACCATCAGGTGATAAACTCAAAACTAATATAGAAAAACCTGTGTAAACGGAATGTGTCTAAAAGGAAATATTTTTCCAGCCTTTTGTGCTTCCTTCTGAACATATTTTACTATATTTAATTGCATGATTACATTATTAACCTTTAACTGATGTGACTAAAATTTGTCACACAACTGATGTGATCCGGTCTCTCAAACCCCTCAAATAAAATGAATAAACAAAATAACTCAAATGGTTGAATTTACTTAAATTGTGTCCTAACAATATCGTTGTACTTCTCTTAGGAGCATGTGAATTAAATTGCATGAAAAAAGTCTTTTATTCACATTATTTAACTTCAGTAAAAGTAAAAAGCTGTAAAAGTGTTTACAGCTGGGAGTCGCGGGGTCTGGGAGACCGCGTGACATCCAGTTAAAGGTTAAATTGGTACTTAGATTGACTGCTTTATATCAACACTGAAATCGAGGGTAGTATAATCATTACACTTTAATAAAATGTACATTATCAATACACAGTATTTTTGTACATACTACAATACTTAATGACATACAGGCGTCAATTTTTTGTTATATGAATACTCTGTTTGCATCAATAGTAAATTACACTTAAGAATATTTAATAAGTGAATAACCTACATCAGAAATCCACATTCCTTCCGAAAATAAATTGATTATTAATGCGAAATCGAACCTCGATGAAATAAGTAATATACACTACACTCATACAATATAGTAATAGAAGAAAAAATTTCCTTTTTTTTCATCGAAGATGAAAATTCAACTCAACATCTACCGGAGTATTAGCGTTATTTATCCAAAAACACTACTCCAAATTACATTAAAATAAGAGAAAGCAAAACGCTGTCACAACATTAATACTAGAGAGCAGACACCACAGAGCTGGCGAACTGTCAAATCAAGAAAGAAGAGGAGGGATTGAGCTGTTTTTTTTAATTTCACATACTGTATTTTTTATTTCATTGCACTTACCGTTAACGGACTTTCGCGTACCAGTAAACAGAGCTTCACGTACCAGTACTGGTAAGGGTACCATAGTTTGAGAACTCCTGTGTTAGAACGTGTTTCATAATCTATGCTGGATGCATGATTTTTCGTTTTTGTTTAAATTTCCATTAAATTTGCCTTCAAGAGAGTAGGTTTACTTTATCTTTTCTAAATAAAGTATATTGAATGTATTCAAAATATTTTTAATATAAAACGGTGTTTTTTAATTCTCAAGGAAATTAGTATAATTTATACAGTTTTTCGAATGACTTAACCCTGCGAAAAACAAACTGTTATAATGGTAATCTCATTTGTACGTAGTACTGAAAATTAAAATTCCAAAAGGTTTGAAGTAATCTCTGGGGAAAAAATCCTAAAATCTAGAAAATAAGTTATTAAAATGCATGCCATTTTCAATGCATTATTTATAAGTCACTTTACTTTTGTAAACCACAAAAATCATCCTTACGGTTATAAACCACTGATTATTCAATTTTATACCATATATCATGTGGAATCATATATTAATATTTATGAAATTTCAGAGATGAATTTTAAAAACGAATATTTTAAGCTCAAAAAGCTATAAAAATTCGAATACTTTATTCTTTAATTTAAGGTCTTTGCAATTTATCATGTTCTGAAAAAGCACAAACTGATTAATGGACTCGGTTATGGGAAATGGATTTAGGTTAAAAAATGTTTTATGTTTAATACAAACGTTGCATAAATTTTTAATGTTATACATAATTTGAAAGTACTTCTTTAAAAATGTGTTTTATCTAATTAAATCTGAAAGATCCAGAAAGGAATTTTTACTCCATAAAATTACTCAAAAAATAATGATACGTCAATTTTGTAAATAAAAAGCATATATGGCAACTGATTATTTCTTAGAATTTGTTTTAATATAATGATGACATATTTTGTCACTTTTAGGTGCGTTCGTAATTATATAAATACTTAGCACCGGTAGTCGTTGTCTGGTGCGTCCGTCTGTCTACCCGCATATAACAGCGCGAAAGCTACCCAACCGAATAGTTTGAAATGTAATGTACAGTCGTGGAAAAAAAAGTAAACACCCCCTATTAACTCCTCAACAAATTATCGTAGACAAAAGTTACTGGTACCGAACGATTGGAAATAAAGTCTACTTTTGAATGATGTATATAAAATTGTTTTAGGGGACCATCTACATATTAAAACGAATCCAAACTTCGTTTTTTTCAATGGCAATACCCAATTTTAACGAGATATTTCAAATCTTCGATTCAAAGTATGCCTAGACACCAAATTTCAAGTCATTTGAATGATAAGTTTTTGAATTATAAACATTCAAAATTGAGTGCTTCTAATGTTAAATTACATTTTCATATTTTTATTTATATCTCCTGAAATTATGCTCCTAATGTGCAATTTTTTTTTTGTATCAATAATACTAATATACCCAAACATATATATGCTTAAATTTGCAATTTTTATAATTTTATGATATGAATTATGAAATTAATATTCGAAAAAATTATGAGTTGTAACCTACAATTTTTTTGATGGATTTCTATTTATTAAGTCCTGCTTTATGGAAATCCGAAATTTTAGATTTTTCTCCCAAGTAGTTTTCAAATTATGCTTAAAAAACGGCAAAATGATGGTTTAAGGGGCTGTCTATGACACAAGTGACTAGATATTTTGAAATTTATTTTGCTGTCCTGCAATCTAACACGCTTGATTGACTCCTTGAGTGGAGCTTAAGGTGCCTTGATCAAGAAGTACATAATCATTGCAGAATTTTTTCGAGTTACGTCAAATTTTATGAAAATCGAACCAAACTTGATGTTAACAAAAGTTTTCTTTATTCTATTAAATCCTTTCATACGTAATTAATTCGATGATATCCCGTGCTAGGTAATGATTATGCATTGCCATGGTGATTACGTCTTATTTAAAATGGGGTCCTATTATTTCCGTATTACTGAATTTAATATATAGAAGCGTAATAAATTTTGTATTCATGCATTTTGGCATAAGAGTGCAACAGCTATTGCACCAAGATCCGAATAATTATTATAGTTTCAATACGAACGCACCTCATTTGCTACGTTTGACGCCCAGTTTCCGACTTGTTTCTCTTTATAAAGAAGAATAGCTTTTAACATATAAATAATAATGCATATCGCAAGCTAAATCGACGTAATAGAGCGATTTCCCATTAATACACGCTCCATTTGTACAATATTTTCTTTGGTTTCTTAACGTTCGTATAAATGAGAGGTCATTATACTTTAAAAACAATTTAATGATATCATAAAATTGACGTGTCCAATCTTTCACAATCGATGGTCACATTTATAAATTCTTAAAAATATGAGCCCCCACCCCCCTAATTCGCTACTGTTTTAAAAAAATCAGATTGCTTCATTTGTACCACTTTGTTCTAAAAGTAATATTTTCTTATTTAATTACAGATTAAATTCAGTGAAAACTAAACGAATACTATTCATTCAAGAAAGTTGCGGCAATCAAATAATCAGAATTTTGAAAAAAAATAGCAGAGTGTGAACACTGTACCTATAGGGTAGTCCATGTGTTGTTTCTTTTTTTATTATGAAAGAAAACGCATTTTTATGAGTGAAAATCGAAATTCTTTATTGAACATTGAAGGTGGGTTTATGCCATTTATGTATGTAATACAACACCGCACATGTGGCCACCGCAGTTGTGCTTGCATGTCATCATCCGAACATCAAAATTTTCGATGACTTTTCCCAGAATGAGCGGGTCCATGGCCAAAAGTTCAGCCCGGATGTTGCGTTTGAGGTCTTAGATTGTGCTGGGGGGCATTGCTGTATACTTTTTTCTCTGAAATCTCCAGAGAAAATAATCTATTGAGGTTAAATCGCACTATCTTGGCGGCCAATTCACATCAGAATTTCTTGAAATTACGTGATCTGGAAATTTCTCGTTCAATAAATTGATGGTTTGAGAGCAGTGTGTGCCGTTGCACCGTTGTTGTGTTGTCAACGAGTCCATAATTACAAATGGGATACATTTGACAGTTCATACGTGCATGTTGTATGACAGCTGGCACAAATAACCTGTGAAATATTCATAGTTCAAAAAAGAACCAACAGATGGACCATCCTATATAATTCAATTAACTAGCATAAGTAAGAAATGTATGCGCACCTATATTTCAAGACCAGGGAGGGATTGTATATAGGTGTTATGGATTTTCCCAAATGAGGCACTTCTTGTAAAGATAAAAGAAAAAAAAATCACCGCAAACGATTTTTCTTCAGAGCCGTAATGTAACGGAATTCTTTTGAATGTCCCTCTAAAGGAACTGTAACAACTGCAAGCTTCAATTTTAATACCGAACATACCATAGTGATTATCAGTAACGTATATCAATTTCATGGTGATCCGACTATATTTACGCAAGTTGGAGCACGAACAGACAGGCGGCCCACAAACTAAAATCATTAACTCTTTTCAACTTTGTTGGAAATTGTTAAATAAGTGTAAAAAATAACTAGTCGGATATGCCAATCCCAAAACTTTCTTCTATCGCATACATGTTAATTCTTCAAAATTCGGTATGACACAGTCAAAATTAAAAGTCAATATATGCATCTCATGAGGATTCTAAAGACACGAAATTCCGTGAATTAGTTCTTGAGATATGTCTATCGTTGGTACCGTGTAAATCCAACAAAATACAATCTAGCAGCGACACTTGTTGGGTGGTTTATACCAAAACTTAATCAGCAACAACTTATGTCGACGTCTGACTGAATCTGAAGTTTGGAGAAAATCCGTTTATTACTATTTGAGATTGAGCTATTGCGGATATTGTAAAAAAAAATCCACATAGGAGAACCACTTATTGAGCGATTTACAGCAAAAAATAATTAGGACCAATTTATACTAAGGATTAACAGAATCTGAAGCTTGGTGAAAATTCATGCATTAGCTCTTGAGATATAGCAATTGCGGAAATCAGGAAAAATACAGCACAGCAGCGCCACCTGTTGGGCGATTTGCAACAAAAACTAAAGAACACTAATTTATATCTGGGACTAACTAAATCTGAAGTTTGAGGAAAATTCGTGCATTAATTCTTGAGATAGAGCTATTGCGATAATCATGAATAATACAGCATAGCAACGCCACCTTTTGGGCGATTTACACCAAAAAGCAATCACAACCAATTTATATCAAGGTCTAACTTAATCTAAAGTCTTGTGAAATTCCGTGCATTAGTTCTTGAGATAGAGCGCCCACAAAATTTTTGCCACATACAGACCCACAGAGTGACAGAGTGACAGACAGACATTTTCTAAAAACCATCAAATCGTGTTCAGGACCTTCTAAAACGTATAAATCCATTGAAAACCGGAAGTCCCAAATTTTCACGAATCTAATACTTTCTTCTTTTAAAGATAGAAGAAAGTAATAATTTGTATTGAAGTGAAAAATAGTCCACATAAAAAAATATATATGACTTGTTCAAATAATAGCTATTATGACTATACCTCTTTCAAATTTTCGAATATATCGCAAAATATCTATGAGCGTAATAATGAAATCGATATTATTAATTCAAATTTCATGTTTTGTTAGATTGGCCTTTTCATTTGATTGCTTTGAAAAGATAATCATGACCTGAATAATAGGATAAATACAATTATTTCAAATAGAATTCCGTCATATATGATTACTTGTGCTTATATTAAATTCTCCCTTTTCATCAATTTTAAACAAACATTTACTCCACATTATATGCTTTTCAAATGCTAACGATGGATTCATTTAAAAAGAAAATGTAACTTTTAAATTTAAGAACTATCAAAACATAGATGTAATTTATATTGTAATAAATTATTTCAAAATCAATGGTTAAAATGAAGAATTATAATACCCTTGTTAGAATTTCTATACTTAATGCGATTATTCGCCCTTATTTTTATTACGCGTACACATGCAAATATATATGAAGCGTTCAGAAGACAATCCGATTAAGTCCATTTTAAGTGGTGTTTTTTTAAGCAAAGGAACATTGAAAATTTTCTATATACACTGCTCAAAACAATTAAAGGATATTTAAAGTTTTATATAAAATAAAGATATAAACGAAATTTTTTTTGCCGAAAATAGAAGAAGAGAATCACAAATGCAAATTTTTCTGGTTTTCAAACTGTGGAGTATGCAAATTTTGAGTTCGACGTCAAAAACGTCGCTTCAGCGGCAGCGAATGAAATTTGACTTTCAACTGGATAAAAGAGAATGAAGACAAGGATGATCGGTATTCAGTGATTGCTTTGTTTCGATGAGTACGATGTCTCAGCGAAGTCATTTGACAGATTCAGAAGCTTTGAGAATTGTTGGTAGGTTAGAAGGGGGCCAAACTCAAGCCGAAGTAGCGCAAGCCATTGGAGTGTCACAAAGTGTCATTTCCAGGATCTGGAACCGTTTTTTGGAGAGTGGATATGCAGGCCGAAGACCAGGGCAAGGTCGTAGACGGGCAACAACGCCCAATGAAGATCGGTATTTAGCGTTAACAGCTCGGAGACACCGAACCATGAACGCTACTCTTCTCCAACAACACCTTCGCTCGGCTACAGGCACCACGATTTCAACTCAGACTATCCGAAACCGGCTCCATGCTGTAGGTCTGTATGCTCGCCGACCGATGGTATGTGTTAGATTAACATCAAGGCATCGTCGCGACAGCAGGGAGTGGGCAACCGAGCATGTCAACTGGAGGAGAAATGAATGGAGCAATATTCTGTAGAGTCCCGTTTTTCTGTGCATCCGGATAATAGGCGTATTTTCATCTGGAGGGACCGTGGCAGTAGGAATAATCCTGCGTTCGTGCACGAAAGTGTCAGATTTGGCGGTGGAGGAGTGTTGGTGTATGGTGGCATCTCCATTGACGGGCGCACTGACCTCTACATCATTCGAGATGGAGCTCTGACTGGTCGCCGATATAGGGATGAGATCCTCAGACCTATTGTAGTCCCTTACGCTGCAGCAATCGGAGATAACTTCATTTTAATGGACGATAACTGCAGGCCACATCGTGCAAACCTGGTGGAGGATTTCCTTTTCGAGGAAGGAATCGTTCGAATGGAATGGCCAGCGTGTTCTCCAGACATGAATCCAATCGTGCACGTTTGGGACGCTCTAGGAAGACGAGTTTCTGGCCGCCAACAACCCCCACAAACTCTCCAAGAACTGGAAAGAGCTCTTCTAGAAGAGTGGGGCAGAATACCCCAACTCGTCATTAATAGCCTCATTGAGTCCATGCCTCAAAGGTGTTCAACGTTGCTGGCCGCCCGTGGAAACCATACCCCCTACTGAAAATGATTTTCTATGAAGAAAACACCTTTTTTTATTCTTTTTTTCTCATATGCACAAATTGTGTTTTTTTCCTTTAGTACACAAATGCGCAATAAAATGCATTTTTTTTCTGCCAAACATGTGTAATTTATTCTCATATAACCTACTATGTCTGTCGACCATGTATCAATCAGCTAAACAGTTTACCAGATACAAAATCCACCTAAAACTGCAATATCCTTTAATTGTTTTGAGCAGTGTATTTATACACTGATAAAAAGTTCCCCTTAATTATAAGAAAATTAATGAGTTCAATCAAAATATCACGAGAAAAAAATATTATATAGATAAAATATGTTTATAATTACAATAACTTTAACTGTTTATGCTGAACATTTTCATTTGATGGAGTTAATCGATTTGTGCACTGAACGACTCATATGCACATATATATGAGGACCCCACAAGCCAAGGGGTATAAGTGACAAAATTGAAAACACTGAACTAAGTACACAGACGACCTGGAAATATGCTTTTTTCTTTTCAGGTAAAGAAATATAAGTGATTTTCTAATTATGTGTTGTGTTTCAGAGATCAACCACTTTTGCCGAATAATGATCAGTATTGATTAATTATAAATTTAAAGAAAATTGCACTCTACTTTTTTCACATTTATTGAAATAAGAGTTCAAAGACCACTGTGAAACAAGCAGCAGTTTCCTATTTAAATTCAGTCAATTATTATTGATGTTCAACTTTAACGTCAATTATCTTTGAACTCAATTTACTCCAAATCGAAATTTTGTCACTTGTACCTCTTGGCTTCTGATCTCCTCATATATGTATATGCATACATATGTATTTGTAATGATAAATTAAACCCTTGATTATAAGAAAATTATTGAGTTCAATTAAAATATCACGAGAAAAAATATTATATAGATAAAATATGTTTATAGTTACAATAACTTTAACTGTTTATGCTGAACATTTTCATTTGATGGAGTTAATCGATTTGTGCACTGAACGGCTCATATACACATATATATGAGGACGCCACAAGCCAAGGGGTATAAGTGACAAAATTGAAAACACTGAACTAAGTACACAGACGACCTGGAAATATGCTTTTTTCTTTTCAGGTAAAGAAATATAAGTGATTTTCTAATTATGTGTTGTGTTTCAGAGATCAACCACTTTTGCCGAATAATGATCAATATTGATTAATTATAAATTTAAAGAAAATTGCACTCTACTTTTTTCACATTTTTTGAAATAAAAGTTCAAAGACCACTGTGAAACAAGCAGCAGTTTCCTATTTCAATTCAGTCAATTATTATCGATGTTCAACTTTGACGTCAATTATCTTTGAACTCAATTTACTCCAAATCGAAATTTGGTCACTTGTACCTCTTGGCTTCTGATCTCCTCATATATGTATATGCATATATATGTATTTGTAATATGATAAATTAAACTGTGAAACAGGAAATGTGCCTAGTTCAGATAAGCTCAATATTGAATAATAGCTTATTCTTTGATGTTGCATTACGTTAATCTCTCGGAAAGAATTAAATTTGTCTTAAATTAGCACAGTACGAGATGACTTCAACGTCTCAGCAGATCTGACCTAGAGTCTAATGGTATAAAGAGAAACGACGGATTACTCTAATTTTTTTTTATTTATGAAAGGTAATAACTTATGCTATTGCTATTGACAAATGCTGTTATAGTGGTAATGTATGAGTTAAATTATCCTTTTCACTAAATAATGACAAAAGAAGTTTTTAATATACAGGATATCCTTGAACTGTATCGGCAAAATATGCAAGTTGCACCAATGAAAAGGGGGGTAATACTGAAGTGACATTGTATATAACAGGGGTCAGCAAGTAATTTTTAGTAGGCTCCGAATACTTTTGAAAATTTTTATCGAGGTCCAGAGAAAAAAAAAAGTAATATAATTACTTATTACTTTAAAATTTTTATTTTTACATACACATACATATAATAGTAACAGAAAATAGAAAAGTCAGGTTTTCATTCTGAAAAATTACTACATACACAGGTACATTCTGAAAAGTTTTATGCACTCAAAATAAAACTACTTGGATGTGGCAATGCCAAAACTTTCTTCTATCTCATGCATGTTAATACTTCTTAATACTGCTAAAAATGCAGCATATAAGCACCACCGGTTAGATGATTTACACCAAAATCTAATTATTAACAACTTTGACGACTTCTAACTAAAGTTTGATGAAAATCCGTGCATTAGTTTTTTAGATAGAGCTGTTGCAGAAATCGTGAGAAATGCAGCACAGCAGCGCCACCTGTTGGGCAATTTACACCAAACATTAAACAGCAATAATTTATATAAAGGACTAACTGAATCTGAAGTTTGATAAAAATACATGCATTTTTCTTGAGTTAGAGCTATTCATGAATAGCGATAATCATGAATAAAGTATCATAGCAGCGCCACCTGTCGGGCGATTTCACCAGAAAGTAATCAGCACCAAACTTTCCGGACTAACTGAATCTGATGTTTTATGAAAATCCGTGCAGTAGTTCTTCAGATATAGCTATTGCAGAAATAGTGAAAAATACCACATAGCATCGCCACCTGTTGGACAATTTTCACCAAAAACTAATCAGGACCAGTTTATATCAAGGTCTAACTGAATCTAAAGTTTTGTGAAATTCCGTGATTAGTTCTTGAGATAGAGCGCCCACAAAATTTTCGTCACATACAGACTCACGGAGTGACAGACAGAGTGATGGACAGAGTGACAGACAGACATTTTCAAAAAACCATCAAATCGTGTTCAGGATATTCTAAAACGTATAAATCCGTCGAAAACCGGAAGTCGAAAATTTTCATGAATCAAATACTTTCTTCTTGTAAAGAGGGAAGAAAGTAATAAAAAAAGTCAGGTTTTCATTGAAAATTTAATGCGAAAAATTACAATTACGGTCTTGAGCCAGTTTTTTTATATTTCGGTTCACGTGATGAACAGCTAATGCAAAGAGTGTCTTCAAGGTGGGCGTCCGTTAATCTCGAACGACATTTGTTCTTCAAAAAATACATTTGGGAGAAAGTTGTTTCACATATGTATGTGGAGCCAAACATAGCCGTCAGGTTAATAGTTAGTTTTTTGCAATTTTCATGCATTTCTGAGACATGTTTATCCCAAAATTCTGCAAGGCGCTGTAACTTGTAAAATTTGAGAAACATTGATAAGGTTATCGCTCAAACGTATCTATTATACGTAAATATTAATAAATTATTTATTTAAATAGAAAATTTTCGTCGGTACAGGCTTCGACTATCCGCGGTCTGCCTATTGCCGACCGTGGGTATATAATCAATGTCATTAAATACGTTTTTCGATAATTGGCGAGGTTCTTTTCTCACTTTGTAATATCGAACGGCTTTGCCTTCCGTTTCTTCAGTTGTGAAAATGTGTTTAATATGGTAGTGTGCACTATGGATTCCTCTAAGAGAGCCTAAAGAGTTGATATTCTTTACTGTACTGCAACATATTGCTGAAACTTAAACAGGCCATCAAAAACATGTGCAAAGCTAAGCTCTTGAAAATGATTGTGCTACCTTAGGACAACCCTCGCCGCGTTGAAAATGATTCACTGGAAAGTACATAAACATCTTCCGTCCAACCCCTATATCTACTTAAGTGACCACATATCTGCAATCCCCCTAAAAATTACTGTACGGTCATCTGTTCAGACGAGATAAGGAAGTGCTAAACACAGTGAACAAATTACCTGTTAACAACCCAGTAGTTTCTACCTCAAGCCATCAACTCTCTTCTTACGCGGAGGGATCAATGCATCAATATCAATGGAATTTATGTGTAAATATCCTGATACACATGAACTATAATTTCTGTAATTAAAATTTCAAAATTTAAAATATTCTTTAGAAAAAAACGTTGTCTGCATTTAATTTGGGAAAACCTCAAACATTTTCCGTTCAGCCCCGATATCTACTCATGTGATCCCATATCTACCCCTCCCCCCTCCATAAAAATCATTGTACGATCAGTTGTTCAGACGAGATAAGGAAGTACTGAACAAAGTGAAAAAATTACCTGTTAACAAACCAGCAGTTTCTACCTGAAGCCATCAACTCTCTTCTTACGCGAAGGGTATTAGTGAATCAATATCAATGACAATTATGAGTAAATATCATGCTACACATTAACTATAATTTCTGTAATTAAAATTTCAAAATTTAAAATAAGCTTTAGGAAAAAAACGTTGTCTGCATTTCACTTGAGAACACCTCATAAGAGAGTTTAGTGATGAGCATAATGAATTATTTTGATATTCGAATGATTGATTTGAGCATGCGCCAAAACATAACTACAAACCTTCATATTCTTTTTAAACAATTAAAAACAAAAATTCTGTAAAAAAAAGTACCTGTTTCTTAATTTAATTCTTTTCTTAAACTTAATGTATGGCCACTGAAAAATGTCTTTTTTTTGTAAGGTCTTGGACTTCTTCTGCTTCGGTAGCTTTTTCGTCTAGCTAGGAATTAATATAATATCTTTTTGTAATTATTTTTTTCTTTATTGTTATTTCTCATTAAATTTTTTAAATTTTGCATTTTTATCTTTCATATTTTTAGTCTTTAACTTTATATTTATTTTTCTTTCAATGTATGTTTTTTTTTTTAAATCACAGTTAGGCTTAATTTTCTCATATGTCTCCCGAATGTCTCAGACGCTTACCTATAACCTGAATGTGAAGTTCCCTGCAACTAGATAATCCATTGATAAGCCATACATTTTCCATTGTTTCTTATTACATTTAATTCTTAATTGATTAACCACTTCAACGGGACCCCCGAGATAAATCGGGTTTAACAAGACTTCCGAAATATGAATATACAAAGCAGAATCGTCGCTCAGTAATTTCGGATATTTTTGGGTATACAGATGGCGATTTATCTTATCCGTGCGAGTCAAATGTCGTTTTGTACTAATTAATTGATGCTCTAAAACTTTCTAATTGGAAATTTTGCTCTATCTCTTTTCGTTTTCGATTTGCAATGGCTATCTTCCAAATTTCGCCCTAGGGGCGCTGCTGTCGTTTGCATTAGGTCGCGTGTAAACGTTTTACTGTGTCGTTACCACACTTGCATAGCTGTAGCTTTCTCCGTTCGCAAGTGTTTTCCTGTTAAAGAGACTTTCCTTTGCACCCTGTATGTGAGCTCTTTCTTTCCAAATAGGTGTATTAAAAATATTTTGCGGAATATATTTCTGGCAATAATGATAATAATTTCCAGACAATTATAATAACAATTTTAAAATAAAACTTTAAATATTCATTTTATTTCAATATCTATGTTGTATACGTTAATAATAGAAGTTTTAGCACTATATTCAACAAAATTATTTTTTTAATTTTATTTCAAATCATGGAGTTTAAGAATAGAACATAAATAATGGTGTCAAAAGTTTAAGCACAAAATCGTTTTTATGCACATCTTACAAACTGATGTAAGCGGTTACGCACGCAAAGGACTTCTGGGTGTATAAGAAGCAGCCAGTTGTTGTTTTTGAGTTAGTACATAATGCCTAAATCGAAAGAATTTTCAGAGGAGGAGGCGATAAAAATATGGAGTATGATAACAAAACATAAGTCTATTTCTGGAATTGCAAGGGCATTAAAAAAATCAAAATGAGATATTCATCAACTTGTGGCTCGTGGTAATGATTTCAAATGAAAATTCCGTTCAGGAAAGCCACGTGTGACTACTTTGCGCGAAGACTGCCGCATCAGAAAGTTGGCTTCAACTGGTAATTACTCTCTTTCGCAAATAAAACATTCAGTTTGAGGACAAATACCAAAAAAAACTGTTCATGAAGAGATTTGGAATCGGAATACATCAAAAACCGTAATATGACTCGATTACCATGTCTGATACGACACAATCAAGAAACTAGATTACAGCGGGCCAAAGAGCATATGTCGTTTGGTGATAAGTGGCTGAATGTCATAGTTCAGTAATGAAAAAAATAGAACCTCGATGGCTCTGATGGGTTTATGTACTATTGGCATGATCTCCACAAAGAACCTAGGAATGTATTTAGACGACAGCATCGTGGTGATTGTGTAATGGTATGGGGGCTATTTCTTTCAAAGTTCAGACATCTCTAGCCTTCATCAGCGGTCGGGAAAACTTTGAAAACTATCAAGAGACACTTGTAATTCATCTGGTTACTGTTTCCGAGGTTTGGGAGTAAGAAAAATGATTATTTCAACATGATAATGCTTCGATCCTTATCTCAAGCTTAACTTCAACGTGGCTTAAGTAGAAAAAAGTATATGTTTTGAAATGGCTCTGATTAGACCTGATTTAAACTCTGTAGGTAATGTGTGGGGTATTCTCACTCATGCAGTTTATCCAAATGGAAAGCTGTATATTCTTCAGTTAAAGATTTGAGCGTTGCCATTGAGAACACGTGGTTTAAAATTGAACCAGAAGCAATACAGAACCTCATTTTATCGATGGAAGACCATATAGTATTTAAAGTAATTTAGCAGAATGGAGCAATAATCAAGTATTATTTTTTTTTTAAATTCTTGTTTTACTAAAGACTAAAGAACTACTGTGCTTAAATTTTTGACACATTCATTTTTGTTCTTTTGATAAATTCGATTATTTGAGATAATTTTTAAAGCATAAATCTGTTAAATATCTTTTTAAAACTGAAATTTGTAGGTCACGTGAAAAGGAAAGTAACTTTCAGTCAATAGTAAAATTTGTTTTGAAATTTTATGTTGTGCTTAAACGTTTGACACGCACTGTACTGGTTAGTAATATGGAAAATTGCCACAATGTTTATACAATTGTGGTTTATTAATAGAGTATACCCAAGGCTTGATTACCGAAGAAGAAAACTTCCACCAGTAAAGAATAGAAACTTTTGGCTTAATTAAATGATATATTTATGTATCATGTCTTTGGAAAAAATAAAAAAATATATGTATTCTTTTTTGTTGATGAAAGTTAGTCCGGCTGGTAACAGTGGTTAACAAATGTGAACATTTGCTCTGTCCCAAAATAGAAATTACTTGTTTTTTATACGGTTTAGGGTGCTGATTCCGAATCTAGTTTTAAATGTACTCCAGTACGTCTTGTTTTTGAGATATTTGCATATTTCGATTTATACAAATTTAGTAAATTTTATACAATTATATGCAAATTGAAGGTATAAAGCCATATCAGACTGGCTTTTCTATTTTCTGTTATGATTGTTGTCTAGTTTACTTCACATAATCGTTTTTTCTGAGATTATATTGACATGTGACCGTGAAATAGTGTGCCTAATTTGCATATTTTGCATATTTTTCTAATAATGTTTCTTGACGTTCAAATATTTCTGCCGCCCGAGTTCGCTAATATGTTTCTAAAAGAGTTCTTTGTGCTGATTTCAAATCTGGTATCTATTTTTTTTTTCTATCACGTCCACTTTTTGAAAAAAATAAAATATGAAAAAAGGCCAGAAAATTCTTTTTATGCTGCTTTGTGATGTACTTCAGCTAATTAAGATATATTCTACTACTTTTTGCAATAGTTTGTTTAACACTATGACGTCCGGTGGCACTCCGTTGGTGCCATGCGAAAACTATAGGTCATGCGCCGGTGTCTCCACGTTGGTGCCATGCGGAAATTATCGGGCAAGCGCCGGTGGATCTGTTGTGGTGTTCAGAACTGTTGATTGAGAACTAGATAATAGATAATAGACTGAAAATACTACTAGATAATAGATTGAACTAGATAATATGAAATAGACAACTACATAATAATAGATAATTAGATAATAGATGACTAGATACTAGATACTAGATACTAGATAATATATACTATATAATAGGTACTAGAGAGATAGATAATAGATAATAGATAATTAGATAATAGATTGAAAATAGAGGGACAGGATTGAGAACTTATGGGAACTGACGAGAAGATTAGTAAACTTCACGATTTATTGTCTCCCAAGAACCTCGAAAAACCGCCGGCGATAAGCGAAATGATGCAAGTCCGTTCTACCGGCGCGACACGACTAGACAGAATCTAGACTAAACGTGCGGACGGCATAGTGTTAATATACCCATTGTTTATTATGCCCCTGGTAGGATTCTGGCACTGTTCACCTTTTTCACGATGAGGTACATACCTTTAAAAAGCATTTTATATCAAATTTGTGTCAATACCATACAAAAGTAGAAATTCATTTTACTGAAAAACTAGACGTGATATGCGGAAGCGGATAGCAGATTTGAAATCAGCATAAAAATCTAGTCTAAAAAACATCACATCAATCTTGTGGCAATTACTTTAAAGTTGAAAGTGATGTAAATATTACAGCATTGCAAAATATGCAAATTAGGCTTAATAACTGAGAGATAAATGTTTAGAATATGCAAAACGTGACACATATCGGAAGCAAATAATCCAGTAGTCATTATCTTGAAAAGGTAATTCAATGTGACATACTGTGTCTAAAATTCGCATAAAATAGCACAAAAGTCTGAAATTTGCATAAACTTAAACATACAAATTTCTCAAAAACTGGAGCACTTAGAGAAAAACGGAAAGCATATTCGGAATCAGCGCAAAAAAAAACTCATCTAGATAAAACTAATTTCAGTCCTGAGACAAATCATTGATGTACAGTGTAATTAGATTCCGACCCCGAGTATATTTCATGTACTAGTAACAATAATCACATGAACAATTACATGTGGTCTAGTTTCTTATTAAAATAATATTACATTTTCTATTTTTAAACATTTGTAACAGGTAAACATGTAACTTACAATTTTAAATAAACTTTGAATTAAAAAAATTTTTTGATATGAATTGTTATAAGTAACATTCTTTACTTTTAACCGTCAGAGCAATAAAGCGAGTTAAAATTACCTATACGTCTCTAGCCTTTCTCGAAACAATTTATGTGATTTATTAAAACTCTGCCTCATATCTCGGGCAACACCTGGTATCTATCACTGGAACGCGTAACCACTTCTATTTTACCTCCTTTAGTTTCCCTAAATCTGTAAACGAAGTTATTGGAGCATAAAAGTTTGAAATTGTATTTCAACGACATTGTTGAATAATTCAACTTTGTTAAGTATATACTATATAACATTTCTACATTTTAGAAATAGTTTCAATGAATTTCCTATTATTTTACCGAAAGCTGTTTTCAAAACCTTTTTGATGTAAATGGTAAGTGTAGGATTGTTTTCGCATAATCATGTATTTATTGTAATGAATTTGTCAAACTAAACTTGCTTTTAAATTAAAACTCATAGATATTGAAATGATATCATGAATGTATTGTTTTTGCATGACAAACTGTAAGGTATCCCACTATGTTTGAGACTCATTCGTTTTAAGTGCACTAAAAATGAGTATAATGCTGATTGTTTCAAGTAGATTAGCATATAAAAATAATTATTTCATATTATAAATGAATTATCTTAATCCAGTTACTGTTAATTTTCAAAATTTTAAGGAAAGATATTGCAAATGTTCTCACAGTGAATATAATAAGTTTACTATATTTCCCCCTTAAATATATAGCTTGACTTGATAAAATGGCAATGAACTACAATCTAAGTTGCAAAATAAAAATCTATTGGAATATACTTATTTGAATTATCACTTTCATGCTATTTCAAGTATTTTTTTAACACTTTCCAACATAGTTGAAAAGCGTTTATGAATTCGGTTTGTCTGTCCATCTGTCCGTCTGTTCGTGTTGTAACTCCCGTAAATATAGTCCGATTGCCATGAAATTTATGTATGTTATTGGTGTTCACTATGGCATGCTCGGTATTGAAAATGAAGTGTGTAATATTTTCGGTTCATATACAGAGCCACTCAAAAGAATTTTGTTACATTACGGTCTATGGAGAAAAATCGTTTACCATGTATTTTAAATATTTCATAGCATTTTAAACATATTGGAATTAATATACATCATTGAGGTGTACTACAAGGTTCTTACTACAGAAAATGGTGTGCATAAAACTTTTCGTTCATTTACAGGATCAGACAATAGAGTTTGGTATAGAAGAAAGTAAGCAATAATTGAACTATTGAATTAAGAATACGGACAATAATTTCAATAATTTCTGGAACTTCGTTTTCAGTTCTGGTATAGGTTTTTAAATATAACAATTTTTGAAATATTACTTGATGTGTATAAATTTTATACATCATATACAGGGTCGCACAAAAGTTCTCAGTAACATCCTTTTATTGGCGGAAATTTCTAAGTGGAAATTTTCAAATGTGCTATGCGTTTAACTGAACTAACATTTAGCATACTATGTAGCATGAATATATATCTGTAGATCTCATACACGGTTGCACAAAAAAACCGTATATTTTAACGGTTATTCATGGTAATAGGAGAAATCGTGTTTTCAAATGTATCATGCATTTTCCAAATTATTCAATTAGCCATCATCTTTCTCCTTAGTAAAGTGTGAAATTTCGTTATAGTCTTCTGGGTGTGTCGGAAAGTGTTTTATAATCTATGTTGGACTCATGTTTTTCCATTCTTGTTCAATTCCTACCATTATTTCACACACTCACTACGTATATCTTGTTCAAATTTTCAATCGTTAATAAAATACTTATTATTCATCCACTCAAGTTCAAATACATGTTTTTAAACTTGTAGTGGATGACACTTGATGTTAATACAGTTTTTTCAAATATTAATTCATTAATTTAATTTAATTAATTAATTTTAGTTTTATATGGGAGAAAAAATGGCGGCCATTGGTTATTGAGCAGCATTTGATGCATCTTCATAACATTAAGGGGTTACCATAGAAGGGACCCTGTTCTGTCACCAAATTTGGCGAGCAAAACGAGTCTCCAAAAGTGACGCCAACTTGATGATATCTCTAATATTTCGCCAAATTCCTATACACTTCCATTGTAAACTAATAGGGTTTACTTGCTTATAGAAAATCAACAAATTGAGATATTATAATGCAGCAAAAACTAATATTAGCTTAAGGGATTATATTAAATTTTTCTTTGATGAACTAAATAGGAATTGACTTAATTTTTTTTATATTACTTGTTGATATATTATTTCCCGAAACGTCAGTTGAGTCCTTATTGTTAATAGCGACGGGATTTTCATGTCTGTCTATACTAGCAGGTTTGCCCGCTACGCTGATCAGTTTCATCAAACAAACTTTAAATTAAATGAAATATACTCGTGAATTTTACCGTGTATTTTAAAGCAATATGGAATTTTACCTGGCATGTACTTCCGCTTTGTTGAAAACAATTCGAACGCAGTTGGGCTGTTATAGTTTCTAATATTTCAGACAAAATATGGGCTGTTAAGGACCGATAGTTTTCGCTGATTATTAGCGGTGGGATTTGGTAAAGAACGGTGTAGAATATACTACAACCACCCATTAAAGTTATCTAACATACAATGTAAGTTTCATAAAAAGCCATTCAGTAAAGCTTTTAATAAAAAGCCAATCTTTCATTATCGAATTTACCTAATTATAAAATGTCACCCATAATTCTCTAGCTAAGTAATGCAGGACAAAATGTGTTATATACTAAAACCTTTCCTGAAAAATTATCTAATTAACAGTACAAGGCCAATCAAAATCAATTTAGTAGAATTCAAGTTATAAGCAGTCGGAACAAAATTCCCATTTGCATTATATACATATAATAGATTAGAGATGAGCTCACGAGCTGAGCCAGATCGTGGGCCTGAGCCCGGACACGAAATGTTCTCGGGTTCAGGCTCAAGGGAACATTTTTTTTTCTTTTTACAAATTGAGAAAAAAAGGGTAAATATGTATTCGAGAATGAAGAATGTAGTCTAAGTTTCTTAAAGAGTTTTACAATCCTTTAAAAATCCGTTTGAGAAAAAATTGAATTGTTATAGATGGTATATAAAGAGAAATTTTCTATCTGATGAGGGCTGAAGATTTTGCACGGTCAGCATTAATAACATAAAGAAGCCACGGGATATGAATTGCCTATCTTTGACTTCTGTTTGATGTCTTTTTCCAGAATTACTGAAAAAGCGATGTCATGTCTTTATGCCATGGTCATAAAATAATATATAAAGAAGAAGATTTGTGACTTCTGCGATTCCCGGCAGTGGTTGGGTATAAATAACACTGATAAACAAAAATTGACTTTTTATTTTTTTCTTAAATTTAAAGCCAGTATTCCAATTATATACACTCTTGAGTAAAAAAAATGATATTAGAAATTTTTACTTTGTTCCAATTTTTTTACGAAGGATACGTATTTATAGCTTATTACGATATATCACAATTTAGGAGATCGTACAATAATGTATAATAATAATACATAAATGTTAAATTTACCAGAAGTATACTTGTACGCTGCTTATACACATTTTCCACATATTTTACACACATTTTACGCAGCTGAACACAATTTGAGTGTATTAATTTGAGTACAGTACCTATTATTGCGTTTATATTTATGTTCAGTATCTTCTAGTGATGAACCAACAGTAATCGGCAAGCATTGCTGCATTCCATTGCGATTGATAACGAGACTTCATGGCAGAAATTTGTTGGTGAAATCAATCCCCATGCTCGTCACTTATTTCTCCCATATTATCTGGGAAAAAGTCAATGAGAGAGTGTGATGAAACGTTAATGAAGCTTTAATGACATGTGACAATTTAGATTTTTAAAATTGTATACCATATTTGAACTATACTCTTGTAATTTGTAGCTTTGTTATTCCCTAAGAAATTATGCACAATGTCCTTGAATGAAAGCCATCAAACTTCATATTCAGGTATACCTGGATAAATATAGGGGCTGATTATGGTTCGGTGTAAATTGCCAAACAGGTGACGCTGCTATGCTGAATTTTTCATGATTTCCGCAATAGCTCTCAAATAGCCGCAATAATCTCAAGAACAAATACATGAATTTTCATCAAACTTCAGATTCAGTTAGGTGTTAACACAAGTTGCTCCTGATAATGTTTTTCTCTTAATCGCCCAATAGATCGCATTGCTGGGCGCATTTTTCTTGATTTTCGCAATAGCTCTATCTCAAAAACTAATGTACGTACGGATTATCATCCAACTTCAGATCCTGTCAGACGTTAACACAAATTATTGCTGATTAGGTTTTAGTGTAAATCAACCAACAGTTGGGGCTACTATGCTGTATTTTGTAGGGTTTACACTGTTTTACCAATAGTCATATCTCAATAACTAATGCACGGAATTTCATATCTTTAGAATCCTCATGATAGGCATAGATTGCCATTTAATATTGGCACTCTGATAGTGAATTTTGTAATATGTATGGGATAAAGAAAAGTTTGGGAGTGGCGCATCCGACTAGTTTTGTCGTCTGCTGTATTTGTTATTTTAAAATTTTCTAAATTTCTACTGCTACACGCTGAAATCCCGCCCCCCTTCCCGGCCATTTGAATGTTTAAAACTTGTATTTACAAAAATAAAACCCTTTATTAAAAATGCATATGCATTTATTAGTTTATTTGATTTGTAGGTCCTTACAATTTCTTTTATTTTGGTCCTTGAATGTCCTTGATTTTTATTTAAAGAAATGTGTACGAACCCTGTATTTTTCTATCTATCTATATATATATCTATTTCTGCTTTTTCCTGCCCAAGTAAAAAATATACAAAGTTAAAATAATCCATCATATGAATTGGTGCTTATTATGTTTTGGTGTAAATCGCCCAACAGGTGGCGCTGCTGTGCTGGGTTTTTTACATGGACGAAACACATCTTATTGGCGCCTAAATGTATTATAACTAGCAGATATTTGTTCACTTTCAAGGGTATTAGACTGTAGAAACAAAGTAGTTTAAAAGGCAATAAAATAACATAATGAGATATATTTAAACACAGATATCTCTGAAATGGAAATCAACTTCTCCTTTTTGTAAATATTTCCTAAATTTACATGGGTATGATTACTTAAATCTTTTAAAATTTTCCAAGAAAAAATTTCTTGTTTATCAGTGTAATGAATTTCCTTTTTTGCACATATTTTCAGGGACGTTAAAAGTCACGTAACGTTGTCACGAAGGATAGACTGGAAGGCAGCTGCACAAACTATCACCTCATCACGTTGACGTCTGAAATTCCAGGTATAGTTAAAGTTCGATACATATATTAAAATGTAACTGGTCTGCCAAGTCATCTCTTTGAGGAAAATTCCTGCAAACCCGATTTTAGTCGTTGGCTGGTAGATTTATCATTGTGTTTTCCAGCTACTAGTCCTCCATGTGTTCATATCTTTGGTGCAGGAAAACACAATGATAAACCTATGAGTCAACCAATAAAACTGGAACTGCAGGTGGTTTCCCAATAATATACGACTTGGCAGACCAATTGGATTTTAATATGCTAATCAAGTTCTTGTCTAAACATGGAATTTTAGCCGTCGACTCGATGAGGTGATGGTCTGTGTAGCTTCCTCTCGGTCTAGGAGTATTTAAGATTATAAGTTATTTCTATGTAAGAACGCATTTTAAATGAGAAAATTAACGCTGAAACAATTTAACAAGTTGGAAATTGCACGTCAATTGCATGAGGTGCGTTCGTACTATAACAAGTTTTATAAATATTTTTTGCACCGCATATTGTACTGAATGTATATTTTAGTGCACTTCATAAGTGCATATCAATTTCATTCTGTTCGAAAGGCTGTAATATCATTAAAATGCACTTGAAATAATTTTCTCCCATTGGCCGTAATGAAACGGAAAACTTTTGATTATCCCTGTAATTAAACTATACATCCGATTTTCATAAAATCTGAAATGACTCGACAAAATTTTGCAACATTTATATATTTAAAATTTCAGACCATTAGGTTGTGTAATTTTTGTTCTGTTATATGCGGACGGACCGACGGACAGACAGACAGAAGGACCGAACGAGGACTATAGGTGCTATGTATTTATATAATTACAAACGCACCTAAAAATGTTATGAATTTTGTATTGGGAACTCGCGGTATGGGATTCGGGCTTTGATGACACACATTTTTTCGCTCTTGGATTTCAATTCGTCGAGCTCGGGCGGTAACAAACAATTACGCACTTTCACAAGGTCGTCATTCCGATATTTTTGAACCAGTCTTTATCGCAGCGGTCATAGAAATGAGGAAGACCTGAAGTTGCCATTCTAGTCATCTTATTTTCTGGATCTAACTCACTGATATTTGATATGTGGGGAAAAAACAAAGCCATGTCTCTATTGCACCTTTTTCTTCAAGTAACAAATCTACAAATATGACCCGGAACTGCCATTGACAGAATCCACAAAAATACCCTGCGACAGATATACGGAGAGAAAAAATAACAAATTTAAAAGATAATTCCACTTTTCACTCAGATATTAATTTAAACAATGTATTGTAAAAGTTAACTAGTTACAGTGGGTTGTTTACAGAAGAATAATGTAAAAACTTTATGCAAAAGCAAAAAGAACAAACATTTTAGGCATAAGCCACACTTTATCGTCTCGCCAAACTATTCTACGATCCACTACGTCTTAACCGAGTCATTTCCATGTATTATCTCGAAGCGTCTATCTAATTTCGTCTTGGTTGGACATCTAGTTACTTTGGTACTATTTACAAGGGAACCACTTTTGGTGTTGCTCGCACCTAGCTTTGAAACATGGCGCATTTTAAAGCCCTATATTATGAAGTTTGAGAATCGATAAAATTTTTCTGTTAAAATAATATTTCTTGATTTTACAGCAGCATAACTTTCTGAAAATGCAATTTTCGAGACCACTTATCGGACTATTAACATTGTATTTTTTTAAAGAAAAGAATTTAAAAATAAAAATTAGTTAATAATAAGTATAAAATATTGAAAAAAGTTCGAAAATTCCTTCAAAAACCCACGAATTTGATTTTGAAAAATTGCAACATTATATTCATATTTTTGGCGGGGAAACAGTTGGCGCTTATTTTCAAAAGTAGAGCTTTCCGGCAACCCTAGCCAAATGTCATAGCTGAATTTGTAATAGCTAGAAATTGCAATGTCTGACATTATTTAGCCACAGTAATTCTTCTAAATTGGGTAAAAATATTAATTTATGATTGCTTTTACCAAAGGACCATTTAATACAGCAACATTTCATTTTAAACATTCGAAACTTTATTCCATTCGATTTCAAAAGAAAATAGCTTGCTTATTTTCTGTTTTGAGTAAAAAAAAAGTCCTTCCGGCCAGTGCCGGGAGGAAGAGGTAGCTTTCATTTTCCTTATTTTAAAAAGCCAACTTATATTATTCAAACACACGAAGTTCAATTTAGTGGAAACCGAATATAGGAGATTCAATACTATTTTTTATCAATACTAAATCATTATGAATGAGAATTTCGCGAAATTAGTCAGCTTTATCCAAGCTGCTTTTATTTACAGTAACTTATATTCGGCTGCCAAATTCGGCGATTTCTTAAAGTTCCTGCCATTGTAAGACAACATGGTGGATGAGGCTAACCAGTGAACTTGGTCGAGACCTTAGTAATTGCTGTGCACATGCTCACTCACATCGGAATCGGTTGATATATACGAGTGTTGTCTCAGGCAAAAAGTAAGATTTTTCAAAATGTCACCCACATTAGAAATTGAAACTGCTACATATGAGCCATTTTATAAGATAAAGACAAACAAAAAATGCTCGTGAATGCTTATATCAAGGTCAAATACTTAAGAAAGAAACTTTTTTCAATTTCTAATTTTTTTGCACCTCACTTTAAATATAATTTTTTTTAATTTAATGGCCGCCATTTTGAAACAAGATGGCTGATGAAGCTGGCCAGCGAACTTGGTTGAGATATTGATGTATACTATCCACATGCCTTCTTACATCGAAATAGGCGGATACGTGTGTTATCGCGTGACAAATACAAGATCGTTTCAAAGTGTTAGCCATGCTAGAAATTTAAAGTGCTATAATTCAACTATTTTTTAAGATATAAACAAAAGAACAAATTTTCAGAAACAAAAACTGCTCCAGAATCTTTGTATCAAGGCCAAACACACAATTTTTTTTTTTTCATTTTCCAATTTTTTAATACTTCATTTTAAATTTTAAATTACTTTTTTTTTTAAATGGCAACCCTTTTGAAACAAGATGGCGAATGAAGCTGGCCAACGAACTCGGTCGAGACATTGGTATGTACTATGTACAGACCAAGTTACATCCAAATCGGTCCATAAATACATCTGTTATCACGTGACAAAAATCAGGACGCTTCAAAATGTCAGCCACGCTAGAAATTCAAAATGCTATAACTCAGCCATTTTTTATGATATAGACGAAACAAAAACTGCTCCCGAATCTTTTTATCAAGGTCAAACACATAAGAAAAAAATATTTTTTCAACTTTCAATTTTTTGGTACCACATTTCAAATTAAAATTTTTCTTAAAAATTTAAATGGCCGCCATTTTTAAACAAGATGGCGGAGGATGCTGGCCAACGAACTCGGTCGAGACATTGGTATGTACTATGTATAAACGAAGTTACATCCAAATCGGTTCATAAATACGCCTTTTATCGCGTGACAAAATTCAGGACGTTTCAAAATGTCAGCCACGCTAGAAATTCAAAATGCTATAACTCAGCCATTTTTTAAGATATAGACGAGACAAAAACTGCTCCGGAGTCTTTGTATAAAGGTCAAATACATAAGAAAAAATATTTTCCCATTTTCAATTTTTTGGTACCACATTTCAAATTTTAAATTTTTAAAAAAACTTTAAATGGCCGCCATTTTGAAACAAAATGGCGGATGAAGCTGGCCAACGAACTCGGTCGAGACATTGGTGTGTACTATGTACACACTGAATTACATCCAAATCGGTTCATAAATACGAGAGTTACAGTGTGACATAGGTCAGATATATATATATATATATATATATATATATATATATATCAATTTTGAACGGAGGGTGGTTTCGGGGTCTGGGGGTCATGATCGATGAAAATATACCAAAATTTTTTGAAATCGCTTTCCTCCGAACGGCTGCAATAGGTAGCTTTTTGTAATGAAAGCTACCTAATAGTTTTCAGTGACCTTCGAAGCTTTTATAAAATTATATTTATTACTTATATATTTATCGTCTGCATAGAAAAAGAAATAAAAACCTAATATTTGTTTCTTAAGCTAGCAATTCTAAAGAAAAAAAAATCGCAATCTGATATACTAGTAATGTGTATTGTATATTTACTCTTTGGATAAAGCGGGCGGAAAAATTGTAGCGCCATATTTGGCGACTTAACTCACTTTTGGCGTGAAATAAACAAGTAAAAATGTAATAATAAAAAATTATAAGTATAAAAAGTATACAAAATATGATTTTAACAGAGAAATTTTATCGGTTCTCTAACTTTTATGTATAGTGTTACAAAATGCACTAGGTCTCGATGCTAGGTGCGAGCAACACCAAAAGTGGTTCCCTTGTTAGTTATCCCGTCGACCAAAAATCTATCGCCAAATTATAAGATTAAATGCCAATAATGGATGATCGTAAATGTCACCTTCACTTGACTTTAAGCAAGTTACACGTGTTTACGTCATCAAGTGATTTTTATTTCGACGTTTTATTCGTACTTTTATTAATGTTATACTTATTTAGTTGTTCTTTCGTTATTTAAAATAAAAATTATATCAATTTGTATAATTTGGCGAGTGGTTTGGTGATTTATATAATTTGGCGAAATTTGGCCAAGGGATAACTAAGTAGTACCGTTACTTTTTAATTACCTACTCGGCAGGACTGCTATCACATGAAAAGCATTGTCGAGGGTTTCTATCTTTGGAACGTAAAAGAAAGCTTTTTGTAGGCAGGAGTTAGAATGTGTTACACAAAGCTATTTACAAGGAATGAACAGACGTCTTCAACTCTTAGATAAAAAAGAAGCTTTTAATACTGTCAAGCAGCTCATCTTTTAAAGAAAAACGTTTTCATTTCATTCGTACACCGTCGTCTATTCTATGTCTTTTACTTTCAACTCATGTTCTGCCGCGTTTTTACCCCAGCATCAAACAAGTGTTCTTCTGCTCAAGTCACCTACACTATCAGAAAAATTCGTCCTTCTACAGTACATTATTCGTCAATTTTAAACAAATCATTTTCGTACTCGTGGAAAACATGCTTTTGCCGTTAAATCTTCCCGAAAGTCTGAAAAAGAAGGACAAATTCCGTTTATTCCTTGCATGCATGCGTATTGGCTGTATTAATGCCCAAGTTCGAATTTATTATTAAAATAAAAAACCGAAAATTCAATAAATTAAAATTTATAATTTATTTAAAAACAAACAAACAAAAATAATTCTTTCGCATTTAAAAAAGTAGTAATTTTATGATTCATTTAAGTTGTTGGTAATTTATTTTTTAGAGCAGGGCGCGAAATTTCCACTCGCCATTGGCGAGCAATTAAGGTTGGCGAGTAAGTTTCGTCTTATAAAATGTTATGTTTCAAATCAAACTATACATACTCAGAATATCGTGCCTCAATTCAGCGATACACGGAAGTGTTTTAAAATCAAACGACAGCATTTATCTTCCAAAAAAAAAAAAGAAAAAAAATGCGGCGTCACCTACTCCCCTACCGTCGACCATGTAAAAGACAATGACAGTGCTAAAGCTAAAGGTTTGCTGAAAAGTTTGAAGGATTAAAAATTTCTTAAAGTTCCGTACTTCCTCTTGGATCTCCACAAAAAAATTGAACCCTTTAAGTGTGGCATTAAAAAACGAGGAACTTATCGTTTCATCTTTAAAAATAAAATTGCAACTCAAATACATTGCAAATCAGTTCGGACAGATCTCGAATCTAGTGTTGGACCAAGCGAACAGGAGTTTTTGAACCAACTATCCATCACAGGAATAATCAAGGATGTGCAGTTGACAAATATTAAAAATTGGGATTAAGAATTTCAGACTTTCAGGAGGAGATTAAATCACAGAAAGACTGCAATCTATGTCAACAGATGTGTTAAAATTTCTGCATGCTTTTGACACTTTGGGTTGGTCTTCAAAGGAAAAAAGTTTTGAATTTGGGATAGAAGAAATTAAGAAACTCTTCATGTATTTGAACCCAAGTGTCTTTAATTAAAATTAGGCTATTGTATTGGCAAAGTGGGCAGAATTCAAGTTGCTGTTCCCTTCACTAACCCTGAAAGATATGCTGGAGAAGTTTTAAAGTGAAAAGTGTTCAGCAAGAAGAATCCCCTATTTGCTTCTAATATTTTGTGCTGTTCTACCAGTGAGCACAGATTCGTGTGAGAGAGGCTTCAGCTGTCACAACAGACTCAAGACTGCATGCAGTCTTGAGTTTACAACTTTCTGAAGACTAAGACACTCGATGATAGCTCAGAATTTCTGTTAATGGACCCACCCTGACAGAGTTTGACCCTACAGCTGCGATTGATAAATGGTATTTCAGTGCAGAAAGGCATGACAAACATGAAGTGCTAAAAGTACAGGAAATTTTTCTTTCATGATTTTATAGTAGTATGTGACAATTTCTGTAACCAGAGAAAAATTATGGCAATCTTATTTTGAGTTAATATTTTTTTATTTTGCAGTAAATATGTTTTGATTTTTTAATTTCTACATTCTTTTATGATTTCGGTCACCAGAAAGTTCTTCATACTACATCTGTTAAGATTTAAAAAATTGTTCATATTTTTCACGATTGTCAAATATTCTGGATTTAACAGACAGCTCCTTCTAACAACGGTTAATTTAAATTCAGATTGCCATAAATAATTAATTTCCTGGGCAAGTGTGGTGGCCGAAGTCACTGTCTGGATGAATGTAAAACAGTGGAGAGCAAATATTTTAGTCTGTCTAGTACCTTTTCAACTCAAATTTCATGCCCTGTTTTAGAGTATTAAAAAATATTCGCATGTAAATTATATTCTAAATTAACTCTTTTAAATACAGTATAGTAATTTAATCAAGTTTTAAAAAATCGATTTTATTCAAAAATGCAAACATTAGTTCAAAATATAATATTCATATTTTACATCTAACAATCAAATTGTCCTAAGAAAAATATGTCTAATATGTAATAAACTTTATCCTCTATTATTCTATAAGTATTAAAACACCAACCATTATTTCATAACGTCAAAATGTCCCTGCAATTAAGTGTAAATTTCCGATCTTTCTAAACAAGAAATTTAACAAGCCTTATCAGTCCCTCGTTTGAAAAAATTCCGTATCTTCATTTTAAACTCACTCTCTACCAAGTGCTGACTGCCTGGGTGGTTAAGACGCTCGATTCAAAACGCGCAGTCCCAGGTTCAAAACCAAGTGGATCGATGGAATCAAGAGATAAGCTTGCTTGCTTTTTTTTTTGTTTTTTTTTTAATATTCCATTTTTCAGATTACAGACATTTTTTGTCTTAGAACGGGAAAAAGAACGAAAGTTTCTTCAATTCTAGGATATATATCGGTAGCAGTGCTACCAGGAATATTTCCGCGAATTGAAGAAAGTATTTCTGAGATTGTATGTGATTCTGCCATCTATCGAGATTAGATGAAAGCTTAGGACTGCAGAGATATACGGCGAGGTAGGTTATCTTATCGATACTTATAGATATAGAGTGACTGAAGACGCCCATGTCGAATATTTATCGATAGTTGTGAAGATTCTTAGATGGTTATACTATAATAAAATATATCACCACTTCTGTTCGTTTTCCAGCTGATGTAGAGTAAGAAAGGTGAAAACTAAGAGTATGCTAAGAAATAATATACTTAAGGCAGCCCTATATGCTTTTCAGCTCACAGGATATCAAAGTTTGAGAGCTAATGTACCCGCAGGTTCTGTATGTATGCACGTAACGCGATAACTCTTGACAGAAGTAACCGATTTGTTTCAAATTCGGTAAATAGCTTCATTCGGATAAGGCGCTTCCTTGATTAGTTTTGGGTGTTCTTTGGTTAAGTATATAGGGGGAAAGTGGGACTAATCCTTCCCCCTTATTTTAGATAAATGGGTTTTCAGGCAGAATTATCCGATTTGCTTCAAAATTGGTATACCGTTTTATTCTGAGAAGGCGCTTACCTGATTATTTACCGTTCTCCTCAAAAATTGTGAGTTCTACTTTATGAATAATACACATAAATAAGGGTATAATATACAATAAGTGTGAATAGCCAGTGAGCTCAATGCCATCAGTTTAACTGGGCACTTTTCTTTTCTTTTATATTGTGACTGTTTAGTGTGTATATAAGAGCAGCCAAAGACGGGTTATTGTCCCTAATCTGCTAATTTTTGCTCTTGATTCGTACACTATTATGCACTTATCTTGTTTGCTATAAAAAAAAGAAGAAAAAAACTTATGTCATTTGTCTACATAATTCAATATAAGCTTCTCAAATGAAATCCATAGAAAGCAGTAGATAAAATAAAAAAGAACAGTGCCCAGTTAAACTGATGGCATTGAGCTAACAGGCTATTGACACTAATTGTATATTATACTCTTATTTCAAAGAATAATGCCCCTTGAAAAATAAATTAAGGCGGGGGATTACTCCCCCCCTTTCCCCTCTTTATACTTAACAAATGAGCCTCCAAATGTCATCATGGAAGCGCTTTATCTAAATAAACCGGTATACTAAATTTGAAGCAAATCGGATAGAAAAACTCATTTATCTAATTTAAGCGGGGTATTAGCCCCCCGTTCCCCCTTTATATTTAACCAATGACCTCCAAATCTAATCAATGAAGCGCCTTTTCAGAATAAACCGGTATACCAAATTTGAAGCAAATCGCATAGAAAAACACAGTTATCTAAATTAAGGGCGTATTAGCCCCCTGTTTTTCCCCACTTTAGACTTAAACAATGAACCTTCAAATGTAATCAGGTAAGCGCCTTATCAGAATTAACCGGTATACCAAATTTGAAGAAAATCTGATAATTCTGCATGAAAAACCTATTTATCTAAGTTAAGTGGGGGGGGGGGTGTCTAGTCCCCGTTCCCCACTTTATATTTAACCAATGAACTTCCGAATATAATCAGGGTTACGCCTTATCAGAATAAACCGGTATATAAAATTTGAAGCAAATCGAATAGAAAAACCCAGTTATCTAAATTAAGGGAGTATTAGCCCCCTATTCACCGCCTTTAGACTTAAACAATGAACCTTCATATGTAATGAGGAAACTGCCTTATCAGAATTAACCGGTATACCAAATTTGAAGAAAATCCGACAATTCTGCATGTAAAACCCATTTATCTAAGTTAAGGTGGGGGTAGCCCCCGTTCCATCCTTTATACTTAACCAGTGAACCCTAAAAACTAATCAAGGAAGCACCTTGTCAGAATGAACCTAGAAAAAAATTGAAGCAAATCGGATATTTCTATAAAGAGTTATCGCGTTACGTATATACGTACATACAGAACCAGCGGGCGCATTAGCTCTCAGGCTTTGATAGCCTGTGAGCTAAAAAGTATATTCAAACTAATATATTTTTCATAATATTTTACTCTATTGTGAACTATACAATAAAAGAGGCATGACAAAACATTATAGGAAATAACACTACTGTAAGATAAATTCTCTCTTCTAAAATATATATTTTGATAGGTCTTTAAACTATTTTCGATCAGGAAAAACATGATTACAAATCAACAAGCAGTGCTGTAGTCTGATCAACAGAATCAGTAGGTAGTAGTCAGTAGTTGGCATAAATTTGAAACTGTAATAGACCTTCTAAGTACTTTTAACCAATTCTGCCTTTTGATAAGACGTGACACGTAAACATATAAACTTTTCCTAATAATATATTTTTCATTCACTCTTTGTCAATTGTAAGTTTAAAAATCACATTATTAGAAGTCAATTTGAACGTATAAATGACAACGACAAACAATATTGTATACCTTATTTTCCTATTAATTTTTTTTTAATTATTTGAAGGGATCGTCAAAATTATTAGAACAAGTTTTTAAAAGTGATAGTAATACTTCTGAAGACATTTTATGTGTATAGGAAACAAGGGTTGTAAACTATTTATTCAGTCATAAATACACGATGTTTATCTCCATTCGTTAATAATTTTAACAAGAAAGAATGCATTTTAGCACAACTTTCATCAGACCAACTTTTCTTTAAGGGTCTCAGGACTCTTAAAGCTTTAAAATATTTTAAATTTTAATTTTTTTGGATGTTAAACTGCTATCTTTTCAGAACAATTTGATATAATTGTTTCCTTGAATTTCCCATTAGAATAGAAGTTATGCCTTTTAGAATTATACCCGCTCAATAGCGGAAGCGGCGTTTCCGAAACTTTGAATTCATTTTTCTCCAAATGAGGTTTTGAGGCATAACGCGCATATCTAAAACACTTGTGAATATTTTTTCATGAAATTTTCAAAACACATGTTTCATGTTAGTCTGTGTAAACTAAAACTAAAATTTCCTTTTCATTGTCCAAAAACATATTTTTAGGTGATTATACTTTTGAAATTTTCTAAATTTTGCATTAGTTAAATACAACTTTATATTAAAAATATAAAAATGCTTTAAATACAAATTTATTGAGGTTCAGGGTAATAATTATAATCTGAAGTATAAGTAGGCACCAAAGTTTTCATTTTAGTTGCAAAATTAATTTTGTAATCCTGCGCGTAATCTGCTATGCCGATTTTCTGCTCGTCAAATATCTGACAGTTTGGAACCCCCTATAAATGCTAATTCTGCATCTTGCAATTTTTTAAATACATGAAATAAAAGAACACACTCATATCTTTCATCTCAATTAATATCGTGTCTTAAAATCAAATACATTTTTAGATATTAAATGTTGAAAATGGTCTTTTTGTTCATTTTTCCAATTTTAAGAGTCCTGAGACCTCTTAGCTAAAATATGATGGCATTACGCAAGAGCTGAAAGACAGTGATACCGTATATACTTTCAGCTAAAGTCTGTCTTATAAAGTGTTTTGTTCAAGGTTGTTGAACACAAATGGTGACGATTTTCAGAACTTCTTGTGACGTCCTCACGTTTAACAGAAAATTTAAATTTGTGGAAAACATCTTTACAATAGCTGCATTATTGGTAAAGAAGAAATTAATAATAAGTGTGTTCTGTGAGGAGTGACACCTTGCAGTTTTGAACAAATATAGGAATTGTTTGTTCTGCTATTTACAGTACAAAGTCGAAAGTCCGGAATCCTCGGGACTTTGCCAAGTCTGAATTTCGGTTTTTTCCTAACTTTGGGTCATAAAAAATATTGCTTTTCCAATAAGGAGAAAAATAAATTTCACTACTTAAAAAGGCAAAATATGACGTTCATATATTAAAAATTGTTTATAAAAGCTGTTAATACTAAAATAAAAAATCCTTTTCATTAAATAAATCATAACAAAATAAAAAATAACACAACATTTACTTAACGGAACATACAATTTAAGAAAAAAAATTAACTTACTTAACTACAGAACATTTCAGTTCATGTGCACTGCTTTATAAACTTAGGTTTATCATTAAGAAGTTTTTCTTTTATTCTATATGTAGTTAAAATTCTGCATGGAATTAAGATTCAGTAATAAAGCTTTTTTGCTGTAGACTTTTTTTTCTTTGTTCGTTTCAATAATTTTGTTTTTTCCCTCCTTTCTTGAATACCTAATGTCGCTGGAAAGTCCAAACTTTGGGTGTCCAAACTTTACACTTTGTACTGTATTATCTGCCTAAACTTTTGTTCAAATAACTTTGAGACACCGTGTATTTATTAAATGCATAAATTGCGGCTGCAAATTGTCAACCAGTTTATCATATTATAAACTTAAATAAATATATGAATTTTATACACGTCGTCAATTTCATACTGAAAACTTCGCTCAAAACATTAAAGAAAAAAAAAAGAGAACTTAATATCCTCTTTTGAAGAGCGAACAAAAAAATTTGTCGTAAAAACGTGAAGTAGAAAATTTGTCACATGAATGAAGACAGAATTTAAAGAAGTATTGACACTATATTTTTTATCGATTCTGTTTCAAAGTTTAGTTGGAAAAAAATGCATTTCCTTATTTTCTGCTTCAATTACTTCTTAATAGAAAAAAGTATTAGTATCATTAATTACTTTCATAAAAAAGTATCCTTCTAAAAAAATGGTTATAAAAGTTTTTCTAACATAAAATGTTGATTTTACATCTTTGCGTATTGAAATTGATTAAAACTAAAAGGTAAAAATTACTTTTAAATCGATTTTTAAAAACTGTTTTAAAACGAATTTTCATATCAGTGTTTTCTTTTTGCATCAGATAATTAAGGCAATGGTTTTTTACATCTTTTTCTTTTTGTAGTATAAAATGCTAATTTTTAAATACATGTTGGTCAATAGGCATCGATATTTAAACTGAAAGATAAATTTTAGTTATGTATTTTTAAAAATATTTTGGTATTTTTATCGCAATTTTTAGATTTTGCTTTGGTTAACATAAGAAACCACAATGGTAATCTTAAAATAAAATTCCGCAATATGTTTATTATATACTGCACCGTTCTTCCCGCGTTAATTAAAATTTGAAATTCTTGAGGAGCTTTAAAATCTCGCGCTTTTCGCTAATATTTTCCGAATATTTACTAGAAATAAGTGATTTTTTCTAAATTTTTAGTGTAAAAGCACAATTTCTTCAATAGTTACATTTCTTTGCAAACATTTTCATCAAAAAGTCGGTAGTAGTTAACTGCTATTGGTATTTCATTGTAAAGATTTCGATAAATGCAATATTGCCGAAATATTATTCGCCAATATAATCAATATAACCAATGTTGATTTTCTAGTTGGGTGGTGACATCAGTATCTAGTTTAGTAATGGATAAATTTTGTTCACACAGATTTTAATAATAAATTAAATTCTCTTGAACAGATGGCGCTACACTGTTATGTTATGTAAGAATGCTCAAAATATTTTCAAAACTGAAAATTTTTGTTAACTGTTTCAGCATCTAAACAAAAAGAAAGGTAAAAATTGAGTCAAATTTTATCCATTTATACTCCTAGATTTATAAACATTAAAAAAATCTTTTAAAAGTTGATTGAAAAGTATGTTATTGCTATAAAAAGGAGGATATAACTATTGTTTTTATCGAGAGTAAATCTTATTATAGGATTGCATTTGGTGAAACATAACTTAATTGAAAATGCAGGAGTTAAATTTTTTATTTTTATGGAATGTATGAATTGACCCTTATCACTGTCGTTTTTTCACATTTGTTCGCAATCTGTAAAATAAAAGTAAGAATTTGATTAAATTAAAGACAATTTAATAAAAAAAAAGTTTTGACTATAATGATTTTAACGCGTTTCCAATTAAAATACATCATTTTCATATTTTTATAAGTTAATTATAAATTAATAAACTAATTTTAAGGCATTTTTCTGTTAGCCCAATATACATGATAAATCATCATTTTGTTCTGGCTATTACTGTATACGATTTATAACAATAATGGTTTTAATAAAGTGCCAACAAAGGCTAACTGGCTGTACAGCTGCAACAGGAAATAATTTAACCACTAAGAAGTACAAAATATAAGTAAAAAATGAAAAATGAAATATATTAATATATATATATATATAGGTTTTAATCAAATACGCAAAAGTACGCTTTAATACTTTTATATTAAGAAAATTATGATTCTAAGATGAATTTAAGAACCCCGAACAGATAATTTAAATAATGTTTTTTTAGGGTTTCGTTCATCTGACGAAACCCTATTCGTCTCACTCCTTTGTCTGTCTGTCTGTCTGCCCTGTCTGTCAGTCGTTCTCAGAAACTATACATGTTGGAGACTTGAGATTTTGGGTACTTATAGCTGAACACCTCACATCAAACGACAAATCATAAAATTTTGAAAAATTCGGTAATTAACCGGATTACGGGCTAATTAACTTCTAAAATTAATCAATCAACCTTTTTAACACAGGTACAAATGGACATTTTCCAATTCATCGGAGTTTCTCCTAAGGGTTGCCAGTAAAATCAGCGGATGCACGGTTACCATGGAGGAAATTAAGCCGAAAAATGAAGTGGACATTTTAAAGCAAAATCGCATATCAGAAAGTATTGGTCCGAGAAATTTGTAAATGGTATAGACAGACGCGGAAAAAAATTTACTTTCATTTGGTATAAAGTTCACATTTCTGCGATGTGTATAAGTTAAAATATTCACTAAAAATCGATCGATAAAAATTTAATTTCTTTAATTGGAAAGACAAGGAAAAAAGATTTCATTTTGTCAGACATGACGACGCTTCAGTTTTCCATAGTAGGATATTTTAATATGAAATTTTAACTTTTAAAATATTAAACTTTTTGAATAAATTTTTTGGCATCCCGATGAGAAATTTCTCGCTGATTTCATGGATACCCATTTCCAAGTCCTATCTTAATTACAAGCTGAAATATTAATTATTATTTAATTAATCGGTTTATTGCTATGAAATGTGTCGATTAAAATGGAGACACGTGCTTTTTAAACCACGAAATAATTTAACCTTCAGACTACCAAAAAAAAGTATATGCAAGAACTACCATTCGGGTCCATTGGACCCATATGTAAAATATATAGGATTTCAAAATATACAAAACACCCATTTATCTACAATGAATATATTTGTTATTAATGCACCTTATACAATATATAAAAGTGATATATATAGTAATAGAGTAAAAAAGTAACACATACAGTAAGAAAGTAATATATATAGTATATTATAATGACTACAAAACGTTTTTCATCATAATAAAATTATTCTGTACATGAAGTACAAATAACGACGGAATGTTCTCCGCAAACATTTTTCGTACACTTCTTGCATAATGTTCGTGTTTTTCGATCTTTTTTAGAGAGACAAATATGACATCTTGATTTTTTTCGTGGCGGTTCAAAACTATTTGCGTAAAGTTGTTCTGAAGTAGATGTTGAGACGGCGATACCTCCTTCACCCACCAATTCTTCTGCAAGTTGAATAATGAAATTCCGCCTTTTTTTCATTTTCGGATCACATTCAGCATTCAGTGACAACCATATTATGTATGCATTCATCGCACTTATATCGATCATATTATAAAATACAATCAAAGGCCACCGACGTGTCATGCGTTTCACACTATATGCTCTTACCATTTTGTCCATCGTATCTACTCCGCCTTTGGTTTTAGTATAATCTAGGATTATTTGTGGCTTTTTTTCTAAGCTGTTGTCAATATCATAAGTGTTATGCATTGTGCTTAGCAAAGTAACAATTCTACCTTTTCTGGGACAGTAAGAGATGATGGTCGCCTTCTCTTGAAACCCAAATAAAGTAGAATATACAGAACGATGTTTTGGATTTGTGAACACAGCGGGTAATTCAGGTTTATTTTTTCGAATTGTTCCAATAAGAGATAATTTTTTTGAAGCAAGATGTGTTGCTAATGCATATGACGTAAAAAAGTTATCACATGTAATATTACGACCAGAATTTTCAATTTCCTTCGTCAATCTTTTAACTACATTTTCTCCCTGATGAGATTCTCTTACTTCATTTTTGCCTGTATATAGTTCCAGTTTCCAAGCATACGATGTTACGCTGTCACAAATAACCCAGAACTTCAATCCATACTTTCCAGGTTTAGATGGCATATACTGACGGAAAGGACATTTTCCACGAAAAGAAACTAATTGCTCATCGACAGTCATAGACCAATTAGGAATATAAGGGTCTTGTAAATAGCTATTCCACAATTCAAAGCATTCTCTTATTGGCTCTAATTTATCAGTTGATCTTCTTTTACGCCTCTCAGCAGCATCATCAAATCTTATGACACGTAATATACTTGTGAATCTATTGCGACTCATAATGTCCCGAAATATTTGTCTTCCATTTTTTATGCTCCAAAGTTCGCTTACTGTTTCATTTTTCGATTTATATACTCCAATAAGTAATAAAAGTCCGATGAATTTTTTAAGTTCTATAATATCTATAGGTTTCCACTCTTTATCGAATACTCTATTGCCTTCCGCGTTTGTCCATTTTACTATAATTTCCAAAAGTCTTTTTCGGAAATAGATAAGAAATGAGGATGATATGGAATCCACTTCACGATTTGCAAATCTTGAAGGTCCAGATTTTTCACGTAAAATATTGATTTCAGTACGTCTTCCTTGTGGTCTGGCAACTTCATTCTTATACCAGATCTGTGAATTATTTTTGGAAACAAAAGTAGAATTTGAAGTACTTGTGGTTACTACATTTACTTCATTGGAATCATTATCAGATTCTGAGTAGGAATCAGAAATTTCATTATGTATTTCAACATAATCTACTTCACCTTCATCAGACGACAGATTTTCATCATCGGTGTCGAATTCTATATCGTCCGGATTTTCCATAATTTTTTGAATTTCCTCTTGAGTCAATACTTTTTTTCTGTTCATCTTCAATTCAGTTTTTAACAAAAAATAAGTTAGGAAATAAGAAAATGATGAATATTTGTAAAATAACAAAGCACGTACAAACTACACTTATTACTTGTCTTCAAATATCAAGTCCTATTTTCAATGAAAAGACTCAAAAACATCAATAGACACCATTCGCTCACTAACTGTGTCTGTTGATAAATGACTCTCTGAACCAGAAGTAACCTTTTATATATAGAGCACGAAGTCTACTAGATCAGTCTAGAATGTTCTCAAAACTTCATTATAAAGTCGCCAAATTTGGCGAGATTGGCGCTAAAAATCCATCGCCAAATGGGCGATAAACAGCCAATTATGGTAACCCTGTTCCTCCTCATGATTTATGGCAACCCTAGAAAAAGAAAGCAACAGTATATTACGTTTGTTTTAATGTTGGGTCCAATGGACCCGCGTGGTAAACAATGAAACAAATTAAAAATAGGTAAAAAATTTCGAACAAAATTTTAATCACAATTGCATATACATAGAGGAGACAATTGCAGGAAAAGTCATGTAATCGCGAAACTTTGAATGCTATTTTTCATGAGAAAAATTTACATTAAATATTGCTGTCGGGTCCAATGGACCCGTCTGGTAGACGGAAGGTTAAATTAGGAAATCTAACAGTTTGCGTGGGGATTTTGAACAGCGCTATAAGATAAGTATAACTCATTCATCATCAGAAATTTTACAAGTATTCATACCACTATTTTCGAATAGTAATTTCAGGAAATATCTTAAATTATTGGTTAAGACCGCCACTCGATCTGTTTGAAATTTTAAGATAGTTTATAACACATAAGAAAAAGTGTAAAAACAATGGAGTGTGATATTTTGAGGAAGGGGGGGGGGAAACTAGATTTATTTTAAAAATCTTAGCGTTTGTTACCGCAGCAAATGTTTTAAATTCTTGGTTAAGACCGCCACCATCCCGACTCATGTATCAACGGAAAGATTGCGTGAAGGAATTTCGTTGAGATATGCTTTTGTTAAGTATAGAGTGTGTTCCCTGGTGGTGGAATGTGGAACTAACATAACGCGATTTTGATAAAATTAGGAAATCTAGCAATTCGATTTGTTTGAAATTTTATGATATTTTATAACACATAAGATAAAGTGTAAAAAAGAATGACGCGTGAAACTCCGGGGAGGGGGCGGTGGGGGGCGCTAGATTTCTATTTAAAAAGTTAGCGTTTATGACCGCTTTAGGTGCCTTCTATGAGAGAGTCCTGAGATATATGCTACTTATTTAATACAAAATTGTCTAAAGTTTAGTCACCACTATTTCAGAATAGTAATTTCAGCAAATATCTTAATTTCTTATTAAGACCGCCACCAACTCGAGAAACATATCTACTGATTGGTTGTTTAACGGAGTTTCCTTACGATAAAGTTTTGTTAAGAATAGAGTGCGCTCCCTGGTGGTGGAATGTGGAACTAACATAACGCGATTTTGTTAAAATTAGGAAATATAACAAGGCGATCTGTTTGAAAATTTAAGATAGTTTATAACACATAAGAAAAAGTTTATAAAAAATGGCGCGTGAAATTTCGGCTGGGGGAGGGGCGCTAATTTCACTAATTGATTTATTCCTATTATATGCTTATTTTAAAAGGCAGTGACGTGATGTTTAATTGCAGTATTCTTCTGTACGGTGTCCGATTTTTAGGTAGATTTCGTAAGAAATACTACCTATTGCAGTCGTTACCATGGTGCGACTTTTGAAAAATTCCTTCATAACTTTTCATTACATGACCCCAGGAACCCAAAACCACCTCCACCTAAAAAGTTTATATATACATATATATATATATATATGTATGTATGTACTAAATTTTGTCCGCACGATAAAAGTCGCAATTATGCACGGAACGTCTTCAAACTCGCCAACAACTTTAAGATAGCTAATTTCTCGGCGGTGATTGAAAATGAGCAAAATCGGTCCAAGGGAATGGGAATGGGGAAGGTTTAAAATTTTGAATACCGTCTTAACATGATTCTGATAAAACCAGCTTTTACACAACAATGGCAGGAAAAAATAAATATTTTTCGTTATAGCTGTTGCCAACAATAAAAAAAAAGCAATAAAATTCTCACCACAACAATTGCTTTTCTAATGCAGTGTTTTCACGTGAAAAATTAAATTAGATAAACAGTTTAACGAATTTAAAACAAATTGAATATTACGTCATAAGTTTCTAGAGCAAGATTTCTGCATGGAAATTCAAAATGAAATAAATAGTTTGACGACTTGAAAACAAATTGAATATTACGTCATAAGTTTTCTAGAGCAAGATTTCTGCATGAAAATTCAAAATGAAATAAATAGTTTGACGAATAAAAAAAAAAAAAAAAAAAAAAAAAATATTGCGTCATATTGAAAATATAATGGACCACAGCAGGTGAATATGTAACGTCATTGAGTTTGGAGAAACGTATTAAAACATGATAAAAACCCGACTATGGAAATATTAACATATTTTAACACTTTGAGGTTCTCTGAATTTGATTTAGCCATTTTTAAACCTATTCCATATACATGCGTGTGTGTATATTAGAATTTTCACAAAATGTTTAGCTCCCTAGAGCTCATTCTTAGCGAAGGAACTGGGTTTATCTTTAATCTTGATTTAAGTTTTGTTGGTGAATTTAGTACTTAACTTCGAAATCTACCTCCGCCTGTAGGCCCGAGCCGGCAGGGATTTTTTAAAAATACAGCATAAATGATACTTATGGCAGATAAAAATGTCAGAAGTATTGATACCACTATTTCCGAATAGTAATTTCAGAAAATATATTAAATTCTTGGTTAAGACCGCCATCCCCCGATCTATGTACCTACCGATAGGTTGTGTAAAGGAGTTTCGTTCAGATACACTTTTGTTAAGAATAGAGTGTGCTCCCTGGTGGTGGAATGTGGGACTAACAGACCGCGATTACATTTAAAGTAGGAATTCAAACAAAGCGATCTCTTTGAAACTTTAAGATAATTTATAACAAATAGTAAAAGATTATAAAAAAGAATGGCGCGTCACATTCCGGTTGGAGGGGGGAAGGGGAAGGGGCGCGAACAAATTTAGGCAGTATAACAGGGCGTTTTGTACTGTTTTGCATGCGGTTTTTTGATGGCGTAGTGAGAAAACTATTACTTATTCAATATCAAAATTTTTATAAGTGTTCATACCACTATTTTCAAATAGTAATTTAAGCAAGTATCTTAAATTCTTGGTTAAGACCGTCACCCCCTCGACTAGCATATCTCGTGATAGGTTGTTTAACGTAGTTACGTTCAGATACAGTTTTGTTAAGAATAGAGTGCGTTCCCTCTAGGTGGAATGTGTAACTAAC
This sequence comes from Maratus speciosus, assembly GCA_963932465.1. Lineage (NCBI taxonomy): Eukaryota > Metazoa > Arthropoda > Arachnida > Araneae > Salticidae > Maratus > Maratus speciosus. The sequence continues at coordinate 459,476,297 of OZ010794.1, read as the reverse complement.
AGATCGCGATTTCATTTAAAACAGAAAATCTAACAAGGCGATCTGTTTGAAACTTTAAGATTGTTTATAACACATAAGAAAAAGTTTATAAAAAATGGCGCGTGAAATTTCGGGCAGGTAGGGAGAGGGGGGGGAGGCAAAATATTTCTTTTTTTTTACCTTTTTGTTTCATACCGTTTCAGGTGCGTTCTTTTGACGGAGTCCTCAGATTCATGCTACTCATCTATACTCCTATTATAAAGAGGAAAAAAAATGTTTATTTGTAGGAGGTAAGCTCAGGAACTACCAAACCAATTCCAAAAGTAATGGTATCAAAATGATAGTGTTAGTCCAACTTAGAACATAGGCTATATCTTATGCCGGCCACTACCCCAAAGGGGGTGCAGGAGCAAAAAACGTTCTAAAAAAGCGATTTTTTGCGTTACTGAAGGGCCTAGAAATATGAAATTTGGAATATTAGTTACTTATAAGATATAAATGATGTCTAAGAACAGTTCTTAAACAATTCGAAATTTAAAAGGGGTGAAAATGCACAAAAAGCGTTCTAAAAAACGTTCTAAATGGTAGCTTCTACATAATCTCATGAAATACCAAACCGATTTAAAAAATATTGGTGTCAAAATGATAGTGACAACGTTTGCTCCAAGATAGGCTATGTTTTATATCGGTGCCACTACCCCAAAAGGTGTGTAGGAGCAAAAAACGTTCTAAAAATGCGATTTATGTGTTACTGAAGGGCCTAGAAATATGAAATTTGAAGTATCAGCTTCTTATTAGATATAAAGGATTTCTAAGAACAGTTCTTAAACAATTCAAAATTTAAAAGGAGTGAAAATGCACAAAAAGCGTTCTAAAAAACGTTCTAAATGGTAGTTTCTACATAATCTCAGGAAATACCAAACCGATTTAAAAAATATTGGTGTCAAAATGATAGTGACAACGTTTGCTCCAAGATAGGCTATGTTTTATGTCGGTGCCACTACCCCAAAGGGGATGTAGGAGCAAAAAACGTTCTAAAAATGCGATTTATGTGTTACTGAAGGGCCTAGAAATATGAAATTTGAAGTATCAGCTACTTATTAGATAAAAAGGATTTCTAAGAACAGTTCTTAAACATTTCGAAATTTAAAAGGGGTGACAATGCGCGAAAAGCGTTTTAAAAACGTTCTAAATGGTGATTTCTACACAATCTCAGGAAATACCAAACCGATTAAAAAAATAATGGCGTCAAAACGATGGTGAAAACCCTTGCTCCAACATAGGCTATGTTTTATGTCGGTGCCACTACCCCAAAGGGGGTGCAGGAGAAAAACGTTCTAAATTGCGGTTCTTGCGTGACGGAAGGACCTTGAATCGTGGAATTTAGAATGGTAGTTAGTTATAAGATATCAATGATCTCTAAGGACATTTCCTAAAAAAGTCGAAATTTAAAAGGGGGTCAAAATGCGAAAAAAGCGTTGTAAAAAACGTTCTAAATTGCGATTTCTAGAATTCTCAGGAAATACTGAACCGATTTCAAATATAATGGTGTAAAAATGATGGGGACAGATCTTGCTCCAAGATAGGCTATATTTTATATCTGTTTCCACTACCCCAGAGGAGATGCATGAACAAAATGATCGAAAAGCGTTCTAAAAACGTTCTAAATGCCGATTTGTCACCAATATCTCAGGAAGAATCAAACTGATTTCAAAAGTAATGGTAAGAAATTGATGCTGACAGCCTCTGCTCTAACACAGACGCTATTTTAAGTCGGTATCACTATCGCCTAGACGTTGCAGGAGCAAAAAAGCGTTCCAAATTTCGATTTTTGTGTTCAGTAGGGGCTAGCAACTTAAAATTAGGCAAGGTACATATTTATTACATATAAATGATCTTTAAGAACAGTTTTGAAAAAAATGGAAATTTAAAAAGGGGTGAAAATGCGCGAAAAGCGTTCTAAAAACGTTCTAAATTGCGATTTCTACTCAATCTCAGGAAATTCCAAAGCTATTTGAAAAGTAATGGTTGCAAATCAATGGTGACAGTCCCTGCTATAACATAGGTTATATTTTATGTTGCTGTCACTACCATCTGAGGGTTGCAAAAGCAAAACATGTTCTAATTTGCGTTTTTTGCATAACTGAAGGGTCTAACACTTTGAAGTATGGCATGGTATTTACTTACAAGATGCAACTGCTTTCTAAGAACTGTCGAAAGAAAATTTCAAATTTAAAAAGATGAAGTGAGCGAAAAGCATCATAAATTACAATTTTTATGTAATCTTATCAAATACCAATCCGATTAAAAAAAATAATGATGACAAATTGTTGGTGATAGAACCTGCTCAAACATAAGCTATATTTTATGTCTGTTCCACTACCACCAGAGGGTTGCAGAAGCTAAAAATTTTCTAAATTGCGATTTCTGTGATACTGAAAAGGCTAGAAACTTTAAATATGGCATGGTAGTTACTTATAAAATATAAGTGCCCTCGAAGGACTGTCGAAAATAAATTCGAATTAAAAAGGGGTGAAGTGAAAGGGAGGTGCGAAAAGCATTCTAAAAAAGTCCTAAAGTACGATTTCTACGCAATTTAAGGGAATATAAACCAAATATAAATGTAATAGTTGCGAATCAATGGTAACAGTCTCGAATCATACACAGGCTATATTTTATGCTGATGATTCTACCACCTGGGGTTCACAGGAACAACAAACGCTCTAAAAAAGGCCTTTAAAAGCTTTCTAAATAACGTTTCTGTGGAATATTAGGAAATAACAAACATATTCCAAATTTAATGTTGGCAAATTAATGGTGACAGTTCCTATTTCAACATAGCCCTTTATGTTGAGAGAGGAGGTAGGACTTGGAATTTGACATGATGGTTAATTTTAAGATGTAAGAAGATGGTTTCTAAAAAATTCAAAACTTCAAATGAATACTGAAATGAGCGTATTAATTGAGCATAAAAGTTTCAAAATATTTTCTAAATTATTATTTATTTAGTTTTATTTCGTTTTATTAATTTAAGTCTCATTTCTGCCTTATGCAGTGTAACAATGATGCTTAATCTAACTGTGTTTTAAATAGTAATTTTTTTAATTATTCCTAAAAGTAATAAGTACCTTTTAATAAAATAAAATATTACCTTTTAATAAAATAAAAATTTAGTTAGTACCTTTTAATAAAAATTACACATATAAATATCACTTGGCATTTTTCAAATATTACGCGAGCAAAGCCGCGTTGTTTGCTAGTTAAATATAAATATGTCAAAAGTTAAATTACCACAATTTAGGAATAGTAATTTCAACAAACATCTTAAATTCTTGCTGAAGACCGCCCCCACCTCGAGTAACATATCTACTGGTAGGTTGTGTAAAGGAGTTCCGTTCAGATACGCTTTTGTTAAGAATAGCGTGCGCTCCCTGATGATGGAATGTGGAACTAACAGACCGCGATTTCATTTAAAGTAGGAAATCCAACAATGCGATCTGTTTTAAACTTTAAAATACTTTATAACACATGATAAAAAAGTATAAAAAAGAATGGCGTATCGCATTTCGAGAGGGGGTGAGGGAGGGGCGCGAACAAAATCAGGAAATATAGCTGGACGATCTGTTTGAAACTTTAATATAGCTTATAAAACATAACAAAAATTTTAAACATCAGGCCGCGTCAATACCCCCACTTCACTCCCCCCCAAGGGGGGCACTTTTCTAAATTTGACAGATACCCGTCATGTGATATATCGTAGCATTTCGGGGGGGGGGGGGCACGAACAAAATTAGGAAATATAACAAGACGAATCTGTTTGAAGCTTTGAGTTTTAAAAGGTGTTCCGTGGCGATAAATGTACTGGACGTTTTGAAAGATATATTAAACGAAACCCTTTGTGCGATCTATGATCACACTTACCCACTTGTTTTCCTTCATGTTGCCATCTACAAAAAAGAAACATAGATATATATATATATATTTTCAATAAATTTACTACCTGGCACATTCTACCAAGCATAAAAAAGCAGTGAATTTTCTATAATCAGGATCGGTGCCTGTACTTAATTGTAAATGAAATTTTTGAGAAAACATCATGAATTGCAATAATGAAATTAGGCGTTATTTTTCAAGACAAACATTGGATATTCCCAAAGCAGCGTATATAAAAAAAAAAAAAAAAAAAAAAAAAAAAAACTAGAGAACAGGAATTCTGCTTTTTCAGAATTTAGTATCGCCCCCGACGGAAAAAACAATGTGTATAAATATAGATACAGTAGAGTCTCGATTATCCGAGTTAATTGAACTTATACCTTTGAAATGGACCCTTTTCTTCTGATGGACTGGTGGCTTCTATTATTATGAAACAGCCATTATGAATGAAGTGTTAGGTGAAGATGAAATAGCAATCGTAAAAAGTTAGAACTCTGATTTTCCGGTCATAATGGGAAAAAAATGCCATTTTTTTTTTTCAAAACAAATCATCAGTCCATCAAAAAGCCTTCAGTCCATCAGAAAAAAAAAAATATCTGTGTTAAAGCAGCAACTCGGTCAAGCGGGACTCGGATAATCGGGACTCTGCTGTAGTTCTGTTTTAAGACCTAAAACACGCGATTTTATTAAATATAAATGACGTCAATCGCATCCGCTGAAGAATTCCTCATTTGTGATCCAGTATTAAACAACATCTATAGTAAAGTATGCATAGGAAGTCACTATCGCTGAATAATACACAAATCCAAAAAAAAGAGATTTCGTCACTCAAGACACTCGAGAAAAAAAAAATCGGCTATCTCATGATTCATATGCCTTCTTTTGTTTGTAATATTAATATAGATACTTAAAATTAAATTTAGTTTATAATAGCTCCATGTTTTATCAGAAATCATTCATTTATATTTTTTGAAAATAGAACGCATTTTAATTACACCTTTTTTTCAGTTTTTATGTGAAAATGGCGACAAAAAGAGATAATTGGTATTTTCCCTTTACTTTCTACAGAAATGGAGTACTTGAGTTGCCAAAACTAAACAAATGTCGCTAAAAACTACAAAAAAATGAATGTATCAAAAATAAATGGAGATGCAGTTTTCAAACAAATTGCATTTAAATGTAATTTTTTCCCCCAATACGACGGTATAAGAATTGAAAATGTGTGATACTTAGAAGTTTAAAAAATTGTAGTAGACAATTTAACAGTACAATGATACACCTGCTTTGTTTTACGGCTAGCTTATACAACGCAACGTTATTTTTTGGAGACGACACAAAATAAGCTGGGCGAAAGAAATACCGGGGGCTGAAAAAATTCAATTTTATGTTTTTTAACCATTTGGGAAAATGGTTATTGCTCTCTGTCAGTGTAGTAAATCAAAAGCATATATGAAGGTTTTTATTGGTTTAATCCGCATTTTATTCGTTTTCTGATTGGTCTATGCAGTAATCTGTATTTCCCTTTACTTTCAACAACGATGGATACCTTCTGTTGCCACTATGACAAAAAAGTAATAAAAACTACAAAAAAAATTAATAACTCAGAAACAAATTGAGATACAGCTTTCAGACAAATTGCATTTAAAAGTACATATTTTTCTCTGTCCGACGGTGTAAAAAGTAATATTGTCGGATGTTTAGAAGTTTAAGAATGATATTTCATTTAAAATGTGTCGTCAGATTTCCAAAAAATCTGACGATGGAAACGCCTTTTCCCGAACAGCCAATGAAATGCTTGGATAATCCGTAAGTTTCAGGTGGATAATACGCACGAGTCGCAGGCGATTTTTGTCGCTTGGAATTTTTGCGTGTAATAACACTATTAATGTTTAATTCATGGGGTACGTAATGTAGGATCAACTCCGTGCGATTTTTTATGCCTTAAATTTTAGTCTTTGAAAAAATCATTTTCCAAATGATCGTTTTTTTTTTTTTTTTTTTTTTTTTTTTTTTAACACAAAATACTGAAGCTGCAACCTATGAACGGATTTTAATTATTTTTTTTTTACTAATGTATATCATCTTAAATAAAATAATTTCATAACTTTGATTATAATACTAAACACATTGTCATGCTATGTTCTTACTCTTATCTTTAAATTTCGAATGTATTTGGAATATATTTTCCAAAAATATTTTACTCTAATGTCATATCATATCAAAATGCTCTCCACTGAGAATTTTCTCCGAAAAATACATGTTTTACCCATACAAAGTATCACCGCATGACCCTTTTTGTATGTAACTACATTTGTTTGATGCCAACAAATCACGACACTCGCTGGAAAAATGCGAGTTGCAAAATAAATCAAAAGCACTAGAAGTAGAGAATTTGATGTAATATATACTGAATAAAAGTTAATACCTATTATTTGAAAATATTTATAATAATTTATAACTCGTGTTTCTATCTTTTATGTTAAGATAGTAAATCCAAAACCTATAGATATACATTGTTTAATTTTTAGGCTAATGTCAGACGGACGTCTTTTTGCACGCCTTTTTCCTTACGTTTTATCCCTACACAATGCTAGCGGCATTGTGTAAGGATAATACGTAAGTAAAAAAGAGTTCAAAAAGACGTCTGTCTGACATTAGCCTTAAGGGGTCTCAGGACTCTTAAAGCTTTAAAATTTTCGAAATTTTAATTTTTTTAGATATTAAACTCCTATCTTTTCTGAACATTTGGATATAATTGATTCCTTGAAATTCCTGTTAGAACTGAAGTTATGGCTTTTACATTTATACATGTTCAATAGCTGAAGCGTCGTTTCGGAAATTTTGAAGCCATTTTTCTCCAAATGACGTTTTTGTGCATAACGCGCACGATATCTCAAAAACTTATGAATATTTTTTCATGAAATATTCAAAACACATGTTTCATGTTAGTCTGTATAAACTGAACCTAAAATTTCCTTTTTATTGTGCGAAACAATATTTTTTTAGGTGATTGTATTGTTTAAATTTTCTTAATTTTGCATTAGCTAAATACAATTTTGTATTAAAAATATAAAAAAAGCTTTAAATACAAATTTATTTAGGTTCAGGGTAATTATTATAATCTGAAGTGTAAGTAGGCACCAAAATTTTCATTCTAGTTGCAATACTTATTTTGTAATCGTGCGCGTAAGCTCTTATGCCGATTTTTTGCACGTCAAATGGCTTGTTTGGAGCCCCCTGTAAATGCTAATTCTGTATCTTATAATTTTTTAAATACATGAAATGAAAGAACGTACTTATATATTTTATTCCAATTAAAATTGTGTCTTAAAATCAAATACATTTTAAGATATTATATGTTGAAAATGGTCTTTTTTTTCATTTTTTCCAATTTTAAGTGTCTTGAAGCACCTTAACACTTTGCAACATAGGTGAAAAGTGTTTAACAATTCTGTTTGTTTTTTTGTCTACCTTCCCGTGCTCTACCTCGCTTACATATAGTCAGATTGCCATGAAGTTGATATATGTTATTGTTGCTCCATGTGGCATGTTTGGTATTGAAAATGAAATGTGTAGCATTTACGGTTCCTTTACAGGCACACTCAAAAGAATTCCGTTACATGACGGCCTATCGGGAAAAATCGTTTGCGGTGTATTTCAATGATATTACACGATTTTAAATATTTTTAAATTCATATGTATCACTGAGGTGTATTATAAATTGCTTACTGTAGAATCTGGTGTGCATATAATTTATCATTCATTTACTGGGACACACACATGCATTTGGCTACTGTACTGCCCGTGAAGAATAATTAAAGGAAATGCGTTTTCAGTTGTGATGTGCGCTCTAAAAATTAACTATTTTTTGCAGATTCCTTGGTGTGCATAAATTCTATAGATCATATACAGGACTACACAAAAGATCTCAAGTGCATTTCCGTTCATGGACAGAGCTAGAGGGGGTTCCGAAGGACATATGTCCCCCATCAGGGTCAAAATTTAAAGTCGTCAGGGGAAGTATTTTGATTGATAAATTTAGGTCCGGTTGGGTTGGGTCGAGTTGGAGCTCATTTTTTTTCCGTAGAGACCATGAATGTTTTAAGTATAAAAGCGGATTTTCAATAGGCACGTTGCATTTTTACATGGTTTACTGAACTATGTGCAGTAAAAACTGTAATAACAGAAGCGCCAGGACTGGAAAAATATTCCTTTAAGAGCTGGTAGATTCTCTTTGGCAAAAATTTTCTATTCTAAACAGGTTGTGCTTTAACATCTTTACTACATAAAGTTTTTTTGGATGCAGACAAACGGATAGCACGATACGAAAAAAATTTGAAAGACATTATACATTCTGAAAAATCGGGACTTTTTGCATCTCGCACACTGATTTTGCAGAATGTTCTTTAATTGTCTTCAAAATTGAGGTATCTCACGTAAATTCTTATACCTGGTACTATTAGTTAAAGATGCTAATTTTTTTTCACATAAATATGAAGAAAAGAAATTAAATGATTTTTAAATTCGAAGTTTCCAATATGGAACATTTGTCTGTAAAATTAAGAATCGATTTTCTCAAAATCTTGAAATTTGTCTTCTACCTCTACACACCTTTTATTCTTATTCTTTCACAAATCATCTAATACGTATAGGCGATAATGTAACTGGACTAGATTATAATTTATCGAAAAAACAAATATCTAAACTAATTTTTTCTTATTATATATTTCCCTTCATTATTTTTCCGGTAAGATAATTTCAATATCTTCTTTAGTATGGAAAACAGTTAAAAAAATCCTTTCATAATAGTTGAAAACAGATTTAACTGAAAACGCCGATAGACTTTTTACATTATAGGGTGACCGCGCCAGTAGTTATAAAATTTTTGAAATATTGCGCCATTGCAGGCAAAAATGAGTTTTACACGTGGCACTAGATATAATATTTTTGCTTGAATGTTGGAGCAGCCGTTGTCATGTTGTTGTCAGATGCTTGCTGTAAAAGAAGCTATTTTATGTGGGTGGGGATTAGAAATGTAAAAATTTAGTTTCTGATTAGTTGGAGACAATTACGGTAAGTTAAAATAATCCACGTCCTCTTGCTTAATTCAAATAATAGTTTTATATGACTTACTGTTAATCACAGCTTAAGCATGGTATTTTAAAAATTAATTTTTGAATTTTGGACTGATTTCTTCGTTTGATCAACTACTGGTAAAATGGCAATTAAAGAAACTATTTACTTATAATTTTGTTGCTATTTCATTTCAGCATATTTCATTTTTGCCCATTATAGGTCAGCCATTAAGGGTTGTGGTAATTGGGTTAGTTTACTTCTAAAACTTAAAAGGAAGGAAATATAACAATAACCCAGTAGCACCAACCTTATTTGATCAACTACTGGCTCGGTCACCTTATATATATATGTTCCATTCTAGCAACATTGGATTGGCTTTATCGTTGAAAATGCCATACTGGCTGTCACGATAGTAGTTGTGGATCACATTCAGCGATAATGACGTAAAAGAAGAAGTGGTCAGAACAGATAATTCGAATCTGTTATATTAGTAGAATAAATTGTTGAAATGCAGTTGTCGAGCGAAAACAATAGAATATATCGTTCCGTGAAGTTTCCTCAGAAGAAATTGAAACAACTCATAATATCAGCTAAGCACTTTATTAGAACATCTTGTAAAAAGTGAAGTTTCCACCAAGATAATTAGCCATCGCTCCGTAGTAGTAATTAGGTTTAAACAAAGTTCCAGATAATCGAATAACAAGACGGTGACCAGGGGATGGATGAAAACTGGAAATACGACTCAAATCTGCTAAAATCTGCTGAAACACAGCGAGTATCACCTTTTTGTTCCTCACGCGTAAGGATACAAATATGACGTAGGTCGCGCTCTCAACCAATGAATAATTAAGAATGTCACGTCATATAAAGAGTGCGAACAGAACTAGCGGATGAATTTGAAGGAAAAAAGGATAACATCAGAAATGCGCGGGAAAGTAAAAATTGAAGCTAGCATATTCTCGAAAGAAAAAAGCGCGGGAATGGAACTTTTAATTTAAGAATACTAAAAGCGTAATATTTAAGCGATTAAGACAAGTGAGACATTAAATTAAAGGGAATTTAACAGAGTTAACGATAGAGATTATTTAATAAAAAAGATTTAGTGAATATAAAGTAGTAATTTAGAATAAGATAAGGAAATCGCGGAATTAGATCTAATAATGCAACATATATATATTTTTTCCCACCATCTTCACCCAAAATTATTTTTATGTGAAAGATGTCGATTGCGAACTCAAATAATAAAATTCGGAAATATACTAAAATTAATATGTTGTCATTTGTGACCTAAAACCTTTTAAAATTTATTTCTATAAAATAAAACTTCATAGTAATTATTTCAGCCAATTTTCAGTTTACAACACAGAATACTTTATTTATTTATCTATTTGATAACGAACGAAGGAAAAGAAGAAGGAACGTTAAGCCTACGTAATTAATTACTAATTGTTATCGAGCTGCCTTTTTCTTCTTTTGCAAATGTTATTTTACTTTATAGTGGCAAAAATAAAAGTTTTGTTATTTTAAAAAAACCTGCTTGAAAAAGATTTGAAAAATCAGTAAATTAGTTACAGTTTTCAAACAAATTGTCGTTGAAAGTAATTTATTTTCTCTACCTGATAAAATTTCAAATTTTGCAATATTTAGAATAGAATATATATCAATAAAAACGAAAGCAAAAGTGCAGGTTATTACCACCATCGTTAGGATGTCAGTCTTAGTGATTGGCCTGTTATTACTTTATAATATAGATTGCACACTTGAAACTTCACGAATTATGTCATAAGGCGAATGCGTTCAATCCTTGTGTGGCTATATGTGTTTCTTTTTGTTTACATTTCTTGATTTATCATACATATTCCATACAAGCGAATTATATAGTAGCGAAGTCATATAAAAACTAAATATAAAGAGAAAATACACGTGTTTTATTATTATTATTATTAATTGAGGCTCAAAAACTTGTCTCCAAAAGTATGAGTGCTAGATACCAAACTGAAAGTAATAATTTGTCTCAAATACCAAAATATGACTGCATTCTGCTTGTTTTAAATGCCCATTTTTAACCATGTTGTGAAGGAAGTTACCTTCACATATTCATTTTTAATGGCGATTTCCTTTTCATCCACCCCCCACCCCCCCCTCCTTCAAAATAATACCTTTTTGCTAAATTATTTACTTTGAATGTTAGTTTTTATGTTGTCTTATTTTTATTTTGAAACAGTCCTTTCCTTTTATAAAATTAAACTTCCGTTTTTAATTATCTCTCTGTTATTCTCTAACCGCAGCACACTTTATTAAAATAAAAAGAGAATATACGTTCTACCCGCTCAGTAATACTTTTTACATTTCATTCGCACGCTTGATTTAGTTGTTACGTAGAATTTATCAAGGTATTTTACATCTCTCCTCTTTACCGTCATCCCAGCTGCCTATATTTTCTGCAACGTATAAAATTATCTCAGTATAGTTACTTTGCCTAACTCATTGTTATTTTTCTTAACGTTCGTTTTCTGCGCTTCTGTCCTTATCATTTTGGCAATCTCCTGTAAAATTGTGGCTCTGTGGTTTTTACAGTATTCATAATTTCTCCTGTTATACTTTGGCGTTAAAAAAATTCATATTTGCACTTTGACTCTCCCATTCAATTTTCATTAACTGGAAATGAACGCATAACTCTTCCAGGGTTTTCTCTTCCGCTCGCCATTGCGCAAAATCGCGACCAAATGTTTCATTTGGCGAGTAAATGGACAATTAGACTCGCCAAATTGCGAAAGCTCTATTTTTGCTCACATTTTTTCTGTGTATGGCAGCCAGTACAGGCAACATTCGTATTTGAATTATTGAAAGATTAATGTCGCTTATTAGGTTCAATCGTACCGTACCATTTACATTATTTTTAGCGATAGTAACCCAACACCAGTTCAATTTTGCGTTAGCCAAAGCCACAGTAAGGGGTTATGGGAACGGTGTTAAATCACCATGTGTCAATCTAATAGGTGATTCTCTATTGTCAGCTGATCACTATGTCTGGAAAAGGAAATTCTAGAATTCTAGAAAAATAAAGTTTTCAGACATATTTTTAATTTTTCAGAATTTATTGAATGTAATATCTTAAAATTCTGAGTTAAGTGGGATTGGAAGTTTTATTTCATAATATTTAATTGAGTTAAATCGGGTTTGGAATTTTTTTCTTGATAGCGCAAGACATTTAGAATATTGTTATTTTCTTTTTAGTTTCTGTAGCGGATAGTTAAATTTAGATGTATAACTGATCTATAAGCAGTTACAAAAACTTTATTTTAAACATATTGAAAAAAAAGGGGGCGGCCGTACATTAAGGAGTTAAAGATCGAATTTTCAATTTTTATGAAGAATTTATTTTACTATCATTTTGTTTCATTTGGCAAGTGTTTTTTATTTCTGATTAGCCAAATTGCTAACGCTGGTGAATAGTCAGCGAGAACCCTGGACTCTTCTCAACTCAATCACGCCATATGATACACTATTGGCTATTTTCATGTATATGTATTCGCCAAAAATCCCAAGGCTATGAGAGAATGTAATGATATCGCTTCTCTCTTGATCGTGGTACTGTAAACGTAATGTAACAAGTCTCTCTCTCCAGCATCGAAATTTTACTGCCGAGGGCTCGCTTTGTGTTTAAGGGTCATTCCACGTAAAATGAGCAAAAATTTAAAAAAAGTCGTAGCCACATAGTAAACGATTTTAATAAAATTTGATATACAGATTCAATTCATATTCAAATAGATGCAAAATATATTTACAAAAAATAAATTATTTTAGAAATTTTGGACATTTAAAAAACTTGTGATAAAGAATGGCATGTGTGCAATCGTCCAAAGTTGCTGGTTTGAAGTTCTGTATCTTGAAAATTATTTAACTGAAATGAATTTTTTTTATAATAATGTAACCTCTGAAAAATTATCTTCTTATTTATTGAGTAATAATAACCTGGTAACACCATGATTAATCTTTAATTGGTTGTAAAAATTGAAAATTTGCAAATTTTGAGAAAATTAAAAACGTTATAAAAATTAAAGGAATTCAAAAACATCTGAGAAATTAATGCCTGATGTAGTGTTACAATGTTACATATTAAGATAGAATTACTAAAGTTTTTAAGTTGCCATGTATTTCCTTCACCTTTAAAACAATTTAGAAACTTTAAAAAAAATGACAAAATCGTAATTTTTTCTCTTTTTGATAGGTAAAAAAATAATGAAAGAAAGGTCCCACATTACAGTTATTGCACAGACATAAAGATCAATAAGTCCATAATCTGCTAAAAAAAATTCAAGATTGCCTTTTGATTCCTAACGTCACAAAATTGGGTTAAAAAAAGCAATATTAACTACATTCCATGAGCTATATTTTTTTTAATTCGCGCGCGTTTCTTAAAATATTGCAAGATTTCAAGGTGAAAAAAATTTAGCGCTGCTATCTATTTTCTGTATGTGAGTTTAGGTGTTAATATATATTTTTTTGTTCAATTGAGCTTTTTTTTTCTACTTTAATTAAAATTCTTCTTGAGGCAAAAATAGATTGAAAGAAAGTATAAAAGTTTTTATATTTAAAATGTACACTATTACCTGTAATATCAAAAGAATTAAAAGTTTTAAAAAGCTTTCCTTCATGTCGAAACAAGTGATAGAAATATTGCATTTTATCCTCAACATTTTTTACTATTTATTTTTTTTTCATTATCAAAGGAAGAAAGTTTGAATATTTAATACTATACTTTTAGCCACAGCGTCAAGCAATTTTGATATTGTCAGAGGTATCCTTCATCTCAATAGAAACGTTACATTTTACCCTCAAAAATTTTCACAAATAATTTTTTTCTCATTAAGGAATAAAATTACAATTACTAACTTACGTCAATCTGTTACTTATTATTCATTCCTAATTATAAATAATTTTTAATATAGTCTTTGCATTCTTAAGGCTAATAACCAAAATTGAAACTTCAAGCATGCAGCCAAAACCACGATTTAGCATCCACTTTTAATATAATTTTTAATACTTAAATAAATAATCCTAAAATCTATTATTTTACATTTACTCATAAATAGATATGATCTACTTACAAAATGATTTTCGTTAAAATCTGTGACATGTCTGCCACAGGTGATTTCCTCATTTTGTATGGAATGACCCTTAACTAAAAAGAATCCTGGTGTTCACAAGTTATAATAACGTAACGCTGAAGAACAAGTTTTTTTACTTATAACTATATCTTCTAGTATTAGATAGTCACTACTCCTAACATCGATATTTACATCTGGCAGCGAAACAATACCATGCATGCGTTATCGGTTTTTCGTATGTTTTGCATATGTGGGAAGTTTTAAAATATTTATATTGCAATTTTTTTAAATAGAATTAATGTTTTATTAGCAGATTAAGGTTTTATTAGTTAGTTATGTGTTATTTCAATTTATTTTTGAGATATTATTATTATTATTATTATTATTATTATTATTATCATTATTATTATTATTATTTTTTTTTTGTAGCTTTTAAAGAAAATTTTTTAATGTTGGCAACTGAAGAACTCCATTTCTGTAGAAAGTAAAGAAAAAATAGTAGACTATAATATATTTTTGTTGCCATTTTTCCATAATAACTGAAAAAAGATGTAATTAAAATACGTGCTATTTTTAAAAAAATATTAATTAATGATTTCTGATAAAACATGGAGCTAATTATAAACTATATTTATTTTTAAGTATATATATTAATGTTACAAACAAATAAAGGCACAGGAATCTTTTCTTTTTTTTTTGGGGGGGGGGGGGTCGAGTTTCTTGAATGATGTCATCGCTTTTTACTGGAATTGTGTATTATTCAGCGATAGTGACGTCATATGCATACTTTTCTGTAGATGTTGTTTAAGACTGAATTGTAAATATGGAATTCTTGAGCAAATGCGAATGACAGAATATTACATAAAATTAAAGTGTGTATTTTAAGTCTTAAAACTGAAATATGTTTTGTACTATCTATATTTATATACATTCAATTTTTTTTTCATTAGAGGCGACACTAAATTATGAAAAAGCGGAATTCCTGTTTCATAGTATTTTATATTTTGCATCACATATGTATTCGAGCATATACTAATTTAATCATATTGCCATTTAACGTAAAATACGTTATAACGGATGAAAAACATGCGGCTATTCTGTAGTTTGTATTACTTTTCTGAAAGTAATGTAATAATTTTTATATATTTCTCGCTTTAATATTTTTTAGAACTTGACTGTAACTCCAGTTACATTAATATAAAAATACACAAAAGTTCAGAAGAAAAAATTCTTCAATAAACCCTTTTATTTTCTTAAAAATGAAAAGATGTAGGTGATTAAAAAAATGAAAAATAGGCTCTTTCTTTTTTAATTTCCAGTAAGACTGGAGTGATTTAATACTCATAACCCCAATTTTTAAAATAGCTAATAACTTTTGAATTGTTACAACATCATAACATTCTTATGGAATATTTTAATTTTTAATTCATTTTTTTTTTCTCACTATACTTTTTTTTACACTGACAGTATGGCATAACATGCACAAATGATAATTAAACGTCTGCAATTATTTTTCTTAATTACCTTTTCTTAAATCCTTACAAAGTTTAAACTTCATTTTTTCAGACTAATTAAATACTTTTATTAAAGCATATTTTTTAAGGAAAGATTACATGAAAGAAGAAAAAAAAATGTATATTTTAGGGAAATGGATATTATATATTTCCTTTTGACTTTTTATAATGTATAGTAATTTTGAACAGAATTTAATAATAATAGTATGAGTAATTAAAAAATATATATTATCCGCCTCTTAGTTCTTGGAAGTGATTGGCGAATAATTGTATTAGCATTAAGTAGAAATTGAAAATTTTAGCATTGCAAAAATATCAGCTTTGGATTAAAAATATTAACAAACAAAGGTCAATGTTTGCTCACCTTGAAAAAGACTATCAATGAGATAATGAAATCTTTTTTGTCAATATAGACTACTGTTGGCAAAGTGGTAGATGGTAGGTATGGGCAAAATGTATCGGTATATTATTGACAAAATGTTAATATCACAATGTTGAAGCACTATTTTGTACCAAGATGCCGAATATAGTTTAAGTTCTACTTTATACACTATGACGCAAAAGTTTAGACAATGAAGAAATTCTTACATACTTTGAAAAATATTTATTCAATTTTCAAATCACTGCTTGAAATTAATGTGCTGTACATATAAACAATATTTATAACAAAGAAAAGTGGAATTGTGCATATTGCAATAAATTAAATGGTAACAAAAATAAACTGCTGTCTCAAAAGTTTAGACACAAATTAAATAATATCGAAATAAACAATTTTTAAAACCTGGTTGCGCATCCATGCTTATGTATTACGTCATATACACGAGATTGCATGGAAGAAACTAAATCTTGCATAGTTTGTGGATCGATATCGTACCATGCATTCTCAATAGATGTCTTAAGTTCCTTTTCAGAAGAGTATTGTCTAGCGTTGCTATAAACTTTGCGACACATGATGCTCCAAAGGTTTTCTATAGGGTTAAGATCTGGGCTACATGCTGGCCAGTCGAGAACTCTTATATTATGGGAATTAAACCAAGATTTTGAATGTTTTGCAGTGTGAATTGAAGCATTGTCTTGCTGAAATTCCCACTGAGGACCCCCTAGAAGCTCAGCAAATGGCAGTAGGTTTTCTTCTAATGTCTGTGTATAATGCTGTGAAGTTTGACGACCACTGGTGAAGGTCAGAGATACTTGTCCATTATAGCAAAAGGCTGCCCAAACCATCACCGAGCCCCCTCCTTGTCTGCGACTAAAAAAACGTCGAGGTTCCTTCCGCAAGTCATGCCAATACGATAAACAACCATCTGGACCATCCAGATTCCACTTTTTTTCATCGCTAAATATGACTGACTGCCATTTCTCTCCATATGACATATGCTTTCGAGACCACATAAGTCTTTGTAACTTATGATGTGGTTTCAGAGCTGGTTTCTTCTGCATTTTGCTATAAACGATTGTTCCTTTTTCCAAAATTCGTCTACGAATAGTATCCTTTGATACAGAGAGTCCCGATGAGCTTTGAACTCCACGTACGCTCATTTGTTGAGTACTCGCTAGTCTTTGTATCAGGCGATCCTCTCGTACATTTGTCACACGTGGCCTCCCAGACCGACATTTTGCTTTATATTCGGAACCACTCGATAAAACTCGATAAATAGATTTTTTTGACCTATTAATAATAGCAGAAATTTCAGAAATGCTCTTCCCTACACCTTTCAACTGCCAAATCCTTGAAACCTCATTCACTTGAATTTCTTTAGCTCTCGGCATGTCGACTATGAAGCGCAATCGTTTGCAGAACTTAAGTATTCCAAATTTGTGACATCATCGATTCTAAATTTGCATATGCCAGCGAATATTCAAAGAAATTTAGAATAGTGTCTAAACTTTTGCGACAAGCACATTTGAATTTTTATGAAAAAAATTAGTATTATAGCAAATAAAACGACTGTCTTTTGTACATAGCCTTTTAAATCAGTTTTTGAATATATTTACAGGTTTTTGAGATTCTGACGTCATAATTCTACATTTTAAAGCTGAATGACGTCATTGTCTAAACTTTTGCGTCATAGTGTAGCAAAGATTTTCTAGGATATAGTCAATACCCGTAAGGCATGGTGACGTCACGGCGACGTCGTTGTGAAGTCACACTGTGATTTTGTGACCGTCGATGTGACGTCACGTGACGTCGATGTGACGTCATAGTGACTAGAATGCGAGGTCGTTATGGCCGTTTTAGAGGTCGTTTGTGACGTCACATTGTGACCACTCTGTGAAGTCACGGTGTGACAAATTTGTGAAAAGTGTGTCATTTGTGACTATTTTGGCATTAACTTTGTGACTAACCTGTGACGACAGCGACAATGCTTTGACGTCACACTGTGACTAATTTGTGAACTATGTGTCATTTGTGACGAACTTGTCATAAACAGAGTGATGATTTCAAATGAAAATCAAATTTCAAATTAATTGCTTAAAAGGGCAAAGGCCAACATAGAGAAAAAGATTCCAAGCCGGGACTCGTATCCGGGCCATCAGTGTAGCGCACTGACATTCTACCGACTAAACCACATGGTACGAGACCCAGCCTGGAAAAGTTCTTACTAGTACATGTTGGCAAGGCTACAAACGCAGCACAAGATGGAATATTTATCGTGAGCCGCCAACATCGGGTAAACACGAAACTTAATTAAATCCAGCATCGATTCAAACTATATAAATACTTGGAAATTTTTCCATAGAGAACCATTCGCCTTGCATACAATATTTCAAATAAAAATCAAATTTCAAATTAATTGCTTAAAATGCAATTTTAATTTGAAATTTGATTTTCATTTGAAATATTGTATGCAAGGCGAATGTTTCTCTCTGGAAAAATTTCCAAGTATTCATATAGTTTGAATCGCTGCTGGATTTAATTAAGTTTCGTGTTTGCCCCATGTCGGTGGCTCATGATAAATATTCCATCTTGTGCTGCGTTTGTAGCCTTGCCAACATGTACTAGTAAGAAATTTTCCAGGCTGGGTCTCGTTCCATGTGGTTTAGTCAGTAGAATGTCAGTGCGCTATACTGATGGCCCGGATTCAAGTACCGTTATGGAATTTTTTTCACTATGTTGGCTTTTGCGCCTTTTAAGCAATCAATTTGAAATTTGATTTTCATTTGAAATATTGTATCCAAGGCGATTGTTTCTCTCTGGAAAAATTTCCAAGCATTAATACTGTGATGATTCTTGTTATTAACACTGTGATGAATTTTAAAATAAAGTTTTGTTTGAAATATACAATATTATCTTTTTACCGTACTTTTTAGCAATGTATCGCTATTTTGGAGTCCTATTCTTCTAAAATACTTTTAATTTTTACACTGAAAAAAACAATGCTTATCAACTGGCATCCTTTTTTATTAAGTTCTAAGCTTGATCTTGAGTTCAAGCTTTATATTAAGAATGTTTTGTGTGTTGTGATTTGTTATTATTTTATTAAATACGAACATGGAGTCTAACGGATATTAATACATTTCCTATTTAAAGAAGAATAAGATAAGCCATATTTATTTAAATTTTTTATTCCCGTGTATATTGTATTTTGTTAATATGAGCTAAATAGATTTGGTATGATTTATAGGAAATGACTGATCTGGGAAATAGAAAAAACAAGTAAGAAAAATCATGCGTTAAGCATAGATTATAAAGCACTTTCCAACGCTTCCTGAATGCTTTAACTAGACATCGTAATTTAAGGAAATAACGTAAATAAGATAACTAAGCAAATATTTTAGAAAACGCATAAAACATTTGAAAAACTGATTTCAGCAGTTACCGTTCATAGCCAAATATGTTTTCCAATTCTTTTGAATAGCCCTGTATTTAATCTGTAGGTTGATATATACTAGTATATAATGTGAAAATTTAGTTTAGCAAGAAAATGCATAACAGGTTGAAATTCTCATTCAAAAATTTATACTAATATATAAAAACATACTTGAATATTTTTGTACAACCCTGTAGTTTACCTAGAATCTTTATTACACGCCACTATTTAGTTAAAATTTAATTCAAATTAAAACACTCTTAAAACTGCTGAAATCACATTTCCAGAAATTATAATTTATAGACGGCCATATATCCATTTCCTTGCGTGACCCTGTGTATCATTTTATCCATATTCTACAAACATTTCTCAGTAAATTAAATGCATTTCAACATAAAAATCCATAACTCATCTAAAAAACACCTTTAAGCAATTTGCGCCCATACCCCTTAACTCTTACGTATACTTTTGTGTAGCCTTGTATATGAATTATAGCTTTTATATACACCATATACTATGCATAAATATAGTGGATCATAAAAGCGCATATTATAATTAAAAATGCATTTCCAGTAATTATCGCTAATGAACAGTACAATATCAACTTTTATAAATATCATAAATTATAAATATTTTTTTATAAATATTATAAATATCAAATTTTAAAAAGTATACTAAAGCAGTTTAATCTATAAACTTGTTATCAGGCATGAAAAACACTTTATTTCAATGCTTAATTGTCATATTTTATTTTTTAATGCGAAGTGTCGAACGTGTATCGAAAACGTAGAAAATGAGTTTACAATCGAAGGAAATTTAATAACTGATTCTGAATGTCTACAATTAAATGTTTGATTAAAATCACGAACAGCAAAAACGTGCTTACATACAATTTAAAAAAATAAATATACCAATTTGAAAAACACTATATAATTAGTATTTATAATTGTACTATTAAACAACAACAAAGTACAATAGATGAATTAAATGTATTATTAGATTTAACAATTTCTCAAAAATCTCTCCATATGTTACAAGGAATTCCTATTAATAATTTTGGCAAATGTTAAATCTGAAAACATTGATATGAAGATTTAGGATTTTAAATAATAATTTAAAATATTATTAGCAATGAAAAAAAGTCTTTCAAAAGTTTCACTACTATAGTATGTAAAACGGCATTTCCCATTCAGTATAATGTTAATTTCTAATCTGAAAAACAATCCCAGAACAGTCTCTTTCTATAGGTATAATATAAAACTATTTAACTCATCTCATTAAATATACAAAACAGGAACAAACAATTTAAATTAAATAAGACTTACTTTTTGAACTCCATAAATTAATTATTAATATCCGTGTGTATCCGAAAATGGCGACGTCTTTTTCTTCCATTAAAAAAAGCACACGCAAAAGCTTACATTTTAGACTAGTAACTTACCGCATCTGTTAGAACAAAAAGTTCTCTGTTTACCCTGCGGTATCGTGGCAGACGATTTGGGGCAGGTGTGAGTTTATTTCCTTTTATATAAACAGATATGGAACTTATATGTGCAATCATTTTATGAGACTGTCTGTATTTAAATTTTTGTATTTGAAGAATTTTCCAATGTATTTTACCTTTTTTTTTATCACTTTTAACCCCCCCCCCCCTCTCCCTTTTTCTAAGTAAAGATTGTTTCACACAAATACAAAATATCTTCCTAAAAAATAAAAAGATGTAAATAAATATCGAGGATAAAAAAAATTTCTTTGTCAATCGTCATTCTTTTCATGTTAATTTCCTGTAAAATAAAACAATTCGTAAAATAACTTTTTTTTAGAGTCATATCTCTAAAACACAAATTTGAAATACGAATAATAAATTATATCATGGGTTTTGAACAAATTTTGTATTATTTTTATTTATTCGGAAAATGCTAATTTTATTTTAAAAGTCTGAAAGAAGTAGAATTTTTTAAAAAAATAGTTACTTAAAATAGGTACACTAACAGGAAAAAATATGACTTGAATGCAAATTATAAAGCAAGAAATTTATGTATGACTAAACTCTGAAGACTCTTTCTACGTGCTCATTAAAAGCTGCAGACTTAACTATAATAGAAATTTTTTAGTTTGAAGCCACAAAAGTGTTTCGAATACCAGTGGTCGGTAAAAATAAATTAAAAATTTTCCTTCCTGCAAACTAAATATGTAAAGTGTATATATTTAATATTCCTAATTCTAAATATGTTATCCAAATTGCTCCAGCATGTACCATTTTTCCGAGAAACACTTTTATAATAATAAGAATAAGAGAAGGATTATTATATTAAATTGCAATACTAGATAAAATTGAAATCAGGAAAAAAGTATACTTTCACACTCTTAGATATCAAATTGATAAAATATAGCATGGAAATCTAGTTTGTTGATACTTGTACCGTGCATTTTCCTTTATATGCCCCCCCCCCCCCCCCACCATCTTTTCGTGTCTGAATTTACTACTTGCTACCCACTAATATATTTTCATTCCTTATGCCGCTGTAACGCGGGCCTTTTTAAAACATTTCTCTTCATTTTCAAAGGTTTTTGAAGTTCATATTTTCCTCACACTGTGACTTACAATATGGGTTACAATTTTTTACAATTTATTACAATTTTTTTTGTGAGTGTGTCGTGACCTACGTTACATGCAGTGACATAACAATTCTTTTTCATTGCCAGAAAAATAAAATTTTACAGTAACAACATGTTTTGAAGATTTTTTGTAATTTTTTAAAGTTTTCAAAGAAGTTCACATATCATTCACAATGTGACATCACTGAGTGGTGGCATTTCGGTCACAGATGTGACGTGACCACAGTGACTCACAGTGACGTCACAACGACGTCACTGTGACCATGCATGCTATGAGGGTATAAACTAAATGGTACGTCTAAATTGTTCGGTGAGGGCCTCGTAAATTAAATAATGCGTAAGATACAAACGAAGAATCTTAATTGCCTTTCAAAGCAATCTTCATTGTCCACAACAGGCTTTTGAAAACGTTGTAAATCTGCTGAAAGCTGTCAGCGAAGGCTTTTTTGGAAATTGCTCAAAACATCAAAGTTACACGTTATTGAATTTCAGTACATCTGCAACGTATAGTCCTTTCATCGCTCGTTTCAGACGGAGGAAGAGAAAGAGTCTGGAGGCTTCAGATCCGGAGATTATGGTGGATAATAAAGAACAGTCATTTGTCGTTTTGCGAAGAAGTTGATCATGCAAAATGCAGTGTGCGGGCGAGCGTTGTTATAGAGCAGATATCGCCATCCAGTTGATACGATATTGCATGGATACCCGTTGCTATTTTTCCCAATTCGTAACGAAATTTTATGTTTATGCGTTGCTCCGATGCATTTGACACGAAGTATCACACCGACTCTACTCGATTGGTCCAATGGAGCTACTCGGTTTAGACATGGTGATTTTGGCGACCGTAGATTCTTCTTCAGATGTTTTTCAATGCGCATTAACCCCTGCACAGGAATATCACGAATTGACGTTTAAAAATCGGAATTTAGACCAAATATTTAGACGCACATTGTATTATTAGACAATGTTGTTTATGATCGGCCCTTTCAGGCCCGTCACACTGGAAAAAATGAAGTACTCAAAAAATAAGTAAATCGATGTACTCATATCGAATTGAGTATTTTTTAATAAAAAATGAACCTATGCTTTCTCAATTTTGAAACATTATATGTTATTAAATCCAAACAAAACGATAATTTTGTACCATGTAATGGTTTATTTCATTTATGGCGGCATAAATGATGGTGATTAATGTAAATATTAAATTATGCACAGTATTTTAAAATAATATAAAAGTGCTTGGAAATAATGCTCTTGTCATAAAAATATTCCATTTGGGTATCTTGTTAATAATTTTGCTATTTTTTTAATAAATAATCAATATCACATGTTTCTTGTTAATAAATTTGACCGGGAAATATACGTCAGTACATTTTTACTTTCATTTTTAGGTTTAGGGGTGCAGTACATAACTATTTACATTTGAACACAAGCATGGAATCAAAAATGAGTACACGTGTTTCTCACTTTTGAGTACATTTGGATCGGAGCTATTTTGAGTATGTGACGTATTTAAAATTGAGTACTTTTTACTCAATTTCGACTAACCATTTTTCTCAGTGCATCTAAGAACGTAGCCGTACGCAGAAATTAACACTACCAGTGATTTTAAGCAATGACGAAAATGGGTGGCAGTGGATCGGGTACTTTTAAACTAACGAGGATCAAGTTATAAGCTTGGACCCTAAAAACTGAGTTGAGGAAATTCTATTTACAAGACATTTACTAAATTCAAATACTAACTTACAGCAAAAAGCTACTTTGGAAAGAGTCGTCCTCGATTATTAAAACCCTTTCACCGTCCGACGGTTTTCCTGTATTTTTATAAGAATGCTAGTAAATTCCACGATAAATATGTTTATTAATCGCAGTTTGATGCTATAATATCTTTAATATCACTCTTTTCTATATATAGTTCAAAGTAAAATTCTGTTTAAAATATTTCTGTTTACAGATATTTTAACGTGATTTCTAGAAACGGAAAAATCCGGGTCAGCTGGTTAATGGATTAACAATATTACAGTGAGCACTAGAAGCATCTCGTAAATGTCCAATTTCTTTATTTGAAATGCCAAGTTTCAACGCCTTTCCACTCTGTGGAAGCTCATAGTCGGTGATTCAACTAAACAAATAGCTAAAAATAGACTTCGGTTATTCAGTACATGGCGAAAACTAATTTCATAATCCGGAAGCGCGAAACTACAATTTTCTTCTTCACAAAAAGCAGGATAGGACTAAATCAACTGGATCTAACTTTTGCTGCCATAGTTATACCAGCTATACTGTAAAAATCTAATTACCATGTTATTTCAAAACATAAAAGCGAAACTCAGATTCCAGAAGTTTGAAGTATACTAAGAAGGTTCCCACTGATCCGTTTTTTTTTTGAAAACCTGTAATTGTTTAGCAAGAAATTCGGGGTAGGTTGCTGCAACAATTTCAAGAAAAATTCTCTTCCGGTATGTTTCTATAAAATTTATAAAGAAGATCTTCCTTTAAATAAAATAAAAGTGGTGTACAAAAAACGGGCTGAGTGGGAGCACTGACACTAAGCAAAAGTTAAAAGGACAACAGAATAGTGGCTCATTCACGCACAAATGTTAATATCCAGACCACACATTTACACATAAAACTAAAAAATCTATTGGATCCTAGACTACATGCATAAGCGAATAGCTAAGCAATCATATTACATATTTTGTTACCAAGGGTATATAATTAAAATTGTTTTCTTTAAGAAAAAAAGTAGTTCGCGAATTATTATTATTATTATTTTTTTGCACCAATCTTAATGTTCATTTTTAAAATTTCAAATCTGTTAGTTTTTCACAACATAATAAACACGTGAGTTATTTTTGCCCAAATGATCAGGACACTTTGTGTCACATTTTTTATGACAAAATTTAATAATTATATCTTCTATAACCGTGGTACAGCATTCTAAGCAACATACATCAGAACCTCTCGCTTTTTTTTCATTTATGATATAAAGGGCTTGCTATAGAACAGGCTTACCTAACCTTTTAAAGATACTACTTGATTATCCCGTCGACCAGTTTCACCAAATTATACAAATGGAAGAATGTTGCCATTTTAAAATCTTAAGATACGAAAATTAATTAATTTAAAGTTAAAAAAAATCACTAAAGAATAGGGTTACTTTAATGATGATGTTCACTTATGGCGTAGCGACATACCAAACATAAAATTTGTTCCCTTTAGATGATTTCGGAGAAAAGAATACTAATAGTTTACGTATTTAAATGCAGAATTATTAAATTAAACCATAAACAAACAGATATTTTTAAGATATTGTATTTGTGAATGAAATGTAAGTATTTTAAATGTAATAATCGAATTTATTAAGAGACACAATAAATATCTATGATAGCGGAAAATTGTAGGGAATCCAATGCTCTTTATTTAGTCAAAAAACGTAGACGGATATAACTATGAAAAGCACGTAAACGTTAGATATAGGCTTGAAGTAAAAAAAAAATAAATAAATAAATAAAAACTTGCAGTAATTTTAAATAACGGGAAGACAAATAAATTAGTAAAACATTAATAAAAATACAAATAAAACTTTAAATTAAAAAGACTTGATGACGTAACAAACACGTGTAACCTGTTTAATGTCAAGTGAATGTGACATTTACGATCATCCATTATTGGCATTTAAAGTTTGACGACATTTTTTAACGATAGTGGTTATGCAAAAATATCGTGTAATCTTTGATTTATTTTCTAATATAAATGCTTACATAACAACTGAAAAGATTAACCAGAATATTAAGATTAGTCCCATACCATTTTGCTGATTCAACTTATGTGAGCAAATAAGATTTTCTATAAACGAAATGAGTATTCGGAAATACGTCGTACCAAATATTAAAACACTGCACACCCATTTTCGTACTTTACAAGAAAATTGTTTATAAATTTTCAGTTTAATAACTACAAATAAACTCGTGCAATACAGCCTGACAAGCTACAATATTGCTAATAATGAAATTCATTACAATCACAAACGTCCCAATTATACCTATACTGATTGCAAAAATGCATAGCTTTATATCCCCAGCATTTTTCACTTGCATTTCCAAAGTGACATACAATTACCTTTTAGGCAGAAGAAATTATTAGGGCACACATGATTTGTCATAACATTTTATCTTGTCATTATGACATACGAAATACTTTTAAAGCATTATTCAAACGATACATTTATACTAGAAACGTCTTGAAGCATTTTTTTCGATAAGTGTATTATGAAACCCATAAATAAACTCCTTAACAGTTTTTGACGAGCACCACTCACGCAAAAAGAGTTTGCTTACGTCGTTACTAAAAGCTTTTGAATTCCACTAATTTTAACAATAACTTTTGTTTTATTATTTGGCAGATATTATTCGATTTTAGAAGAAAGATATTTTAGTATGAAAAAAGTGGTACTGCCTCACTATTTTTAACAGTTGTAAATTTCCAAGTGGGTGAAAAAAGCCCGAGTCAAGATTCGAACCAAGAATATCTTGGCTGAAGCCCCCAATGCTCTACCGATTGAGCCATCCATTTAGCAATCACAGTATTCTGCCCGATATCTGAATCAGCTCAACAGAATAAATCGAAGCTTATTTTTTGAACTGTAGTAAACGCTGCATGCGTAATTATATTGCATTAATTTTTTAAAACAATTATTCAATTGATAAATAAATCATAACAGTTGTAAATTTCCAAATGGGTGGAAAAAGGCCTGGCCAGGATTCGAAACAGGGACGCATCCAACTTTTACTGCAGTTCCTAAAATAAACTTCGATTAATTCTGTTGAGCTGATTCAGATGTCGGACCAGATACTGTGATCGCTAAAGGTTAGCTGGGTGAATTAGTCCTCCAGATTCATCTGGCTAGCTTAGTCGGTAGAGCATTGGCGGCTTCAGCCAAGACATCCCTGGTTCGATTCCTGGCCCGGACTTCTTGCAGCCACTTGGAAATTTACAACTGTTATGATTTTGTAGAGAGTTACTAGCTTAGGGTAACTGGCTTGGCCTTTTGCTCGACGCTAACGTTCTCTCCTCCTGATCATGAGATCCCTGGTTCAAATCCCATCGGCGCCAATCCATCACTCTCTCCTCATCAGTGACCCGGACAAACACGCAAAAACAACCTTCAGCAACAATAATCTCATCGCATAACCAACAGATGGCAGCACAAAAATATGACCCCCTGCACCCAAAGTCTGTGAAACGCTCACAGCACAAAGCCTGTCATATTGCGCATCACGCATGCATACGACAGCATCACTCACGAGTGCATATCGCTCGTCAGACGTCAGCAATAGGTCTTTTTCACTGGGGATGGAGTGTGTAGCGATTTCATTTCACATGATCAATATAAAGCGAGTTACTAGCTTAGAGTAACTGGCTAGTCCTTGTTTGACGCTAACATTCTCGCCTCCTGATCATGCGATCCCTGGTTCAAATCTCGTCGGCGCAAATTAATCACTCACTCCTCAATTTATTTACCAAGTGAATAATTGTGTTAAAAAAAATTAATCCCTATTTTTGGTTTATTGTGTTAAAAAATGAAACTGTAAGGGATTAATGAATTACATTAAAACGCCAATATCTCACGCAAGTTTTTAATTTCCTGACGAGTAGAAGGCAGAATAACCTTTCCAATTTCTCTAGTCTGAAAAAAAAGGTAACTAGCTAAAGATGTCGATGCCGCAAATGATTTTTTTGTGACGGGAAGTCTTTCTAGAATATATTAATAAACCCATTGCATGAAAATTTAGAAAATTGGTAATTTTATAGAGAAATGTTAAATGTAATTACACGCTGAAGTAGACAGATTTAAATTTAAAAAAATCTTTTTAAGAGTTAATTCGTGGTGACGTCAATCAAAATATTTACATTAAGGCTGTTAATCAGTCAGTTTTCGGATTCCATTCGCTAATGTTAAGTCTAGGGGTATGTGATGCATTCGTATATTTAAAATTATCTCTTCCGGAAATCATTATTTTTAAATTATTTTTTCTGTGCTTTTCTTAAAGAATGCTTCTATTTTCCTTAGTTGTGAAAATATTTCTAAAATATATACTTAATTTTATATGAAATGTTAAAATCTTACTGACTTTTCGTCAGATTTTAACACATAAAATCTTAAATGAACCATACGGCATACATTTTAGAAAAATTTTAAGAACTAAAAAAAAAAGAAAAA
Organism: Maratus speciosus; assembly: GCA_963932465.1. NCBI lineage: Eukaryota > Metazoa > Arthropoda > Arachnida > Araneae > Salticidae > Maratus > Maratus speciosus. Next base: position 459,448,033 of record OZ010794.1, on the reverse strand, counting down.
AACATATTTTAAGAAGCGTTCAAATAATAAAGAAGTTTAAAAGATTAATTCACAGGGGAGATATTTTAAATAAACATATGCATTCGACACCTATAGCCTTAACTTTAGCGAGGGAATTTCGAAAATTGACTGCCTAACTGCCTTAAAAAATTTTTATAGGAACAAAACTTATACATAGCAATTTAACCATCTTTTGCTGGAACATACTTGACAAGCTTTATGCATGCAATGTGAAATTTGTTTTTTAATTTGGTTAATTTTACCAGTTTTTTTTTTAATTTTTTATTAAAATTTTCATTATTTCAATAGATATTTATTTCCTATTTAGAAAAAGTCACTTTTTTATATTGTTGCTAGATGGAAAAACAGAGCAAATAATAATATTTCATTTTTCCAAAAAAAAAAAAATATTTACACATGACTATTAAAAACAAAAAAAAAAACTTTGTTGAAAATTACGACGTATTTAAAACAATACATTTAAAACGTGTTATTTAAAACAATATTCTTAAAGCATTATTACAAAATTCTGGGGGACAGTGACATTGTTTACTTAGCTATTTCATACAAGTTGATTTTTAAATATTTAATTGGTCTTATTCATTCAACCGCAAAAGCAGTCGCCAGCTATGGCGACTGCTGTTTATTCGGGCTTAAAATCCCTCAGTTAACCCTTTATCTACTGGCGGTACTTATAAGTACCTTTAAAATAGCTTTTTATAAAATTCATTTAATACATCGATTAGTTGTAATACAGTTTACAATGAGTTATAGATACATTACTTTATCTTGTTCCAAAAGGATTATTGATTACACAAAACAAAAATATTTTTAAAAGGCTGATTTCTTTTGCCTTTGCATCTTTTCAGCTTTCTTGGCTTTGAGGGGGGGGGGATTTTCTATTCGGAAATATTTCTATATTTCTATTGTAAGAACATTATATTTGTACATTTCCTAATTCTACAAAATACTAAGAAAAATATTTAAAATGAAAGATTTGAGTGAGATTATAAATATTGCACAAAATCCTTATATTCAAATTTAATGAATCCTTCTAAACCCCCAATCCTTCAAAAATTTATTAAATGATTATGTAATTTCATCTTCTAATGTAGTTTCAAAAATTCAAGAAAAATGCTTTAGAAGATCAAATTTTCATGAATTCATAATTCAGTACATAAAGGGTTAATAGAAAATCAGACTGGAAAACAGATTACTGACGATCGCCAGCGGCGTCTGATGGTCTGAACTCGAGTTTTGGATATAGAGTGTTCGTTGCTCGCACGTGCAGAGATCCCAAGTAGTGATGGGCGATTTCGATTTTTTTAATCAATTTAATCGATACTATGGCCAACTCGATTTAATCGATACTATGAATTTTTTAATCGATGTCTCTAAGACAAAATAAGGTAATATCATTTTCATTTTCCTTCAAAAATTGAAGTTAAAGTAGTTGGATGTACCAATACCAAAACTTTCATCTGCCTCATAAATGTTAAAAATTCAAAATTCGCTATCACGGTGTCAAATTTAAATGATAACCTATGCGCATCATAAGGATTCAAAAAGCATACGTTCGTTGAAGTATGTGCCTTTTAAAAGAAAATATAAGCATTGCATTTTCCTAACAAGTCATCGAATTTCGGCTCACACCCTCTTAGGCTAATGTCAGACGAACGTCTTTTTGCACGCTTTTTTCGCTCTTACGCCATCCCTACACCTTCGCTAGCATGTGTAGGGACGGTGTAAGAGCGAAAAAAAAAGCGTGCAAAAAGACGTTCGTCTGATATTAGCCTATATGTCCGCAACGGAAAATCCCAATTCAAAGAGCATAAAAGTGACAGCTGTTGGGCAGTATACACCCAAGCCTAATAAGGATCAATTTATCTGAAAGTGTAACAGAATATGAAGTTTGATTAAATTCCGTGCATTAGTTTTGAGGTATGGCTATCACGAATATCACGCAAAAAAACAGTATAGCAGCGCAGCCTGTTACATGATTAACACGAAAAACTCAGGAACAACTTATGTCAATGACACATAATATTAAGTTTGATAAAATTCCGGTCATTACTTCTTGAGATATTATCGCTAATATCTTGTAAATTCTGAAAAACAGTGTTAAATTCAGGGGCTGGTACTGGTGGACAACCCTCCCCCCCACCCCCACGGAACATTGAAATTTCCCTCATGAAGATTTCCGATTTTATGCTTAAGGGACAAAAGTCCAATCCCCCCCCCCCCCCGGAAACTCTAGAATGTCCCTCTCCAGAACCATAGAAATCCCTCCCGGAGAAAAGTGTCTGAAATCAACAATGCTAAAAATAAGCAGCATGGCAGCACAACCTGTTATATCATTTACCCGAAAACCTAATCATGAACAACTTATGACAGAATATTAAGTTTGATGAAATTTCGTTCATTAGTTCTTTAGATATGATCCCTAAAATCGTTTAAATCCAGAAAAACGTGTTGAATTCCGGGGTAGTCCGGAGAGACATGCGCCCCCCCCCCATCCTGTGCAACATTCAAATGTCCCCCCAGAAGGTTTGAGATTTTATGCTTAATGTACAAAAGTCCAATCCCCTTCCCCTCTGAACTGTCCCTCTTTGGATCCGCAGAAATCCCTCCCGGAGAAAATTGTCTGAATTCAACACTGCTGATATAATCTGCATAACAACGCCTCCTGTTGGGCGATTTACACCGAAATCTAATATGCAACAATTTATGCCAACGTCTAACTGAATGTGAAGTTTGATGAAAACCTGTGCATTAGTTCTTGAGATAGAGCTATTGCGAAAATCGGGAAAATGCAGCATAGCAGCGCCACCTGTCGGTAGATTTACATCAAAAAGTAATCAGCACCAATTTATATGAAAGTCTAATTGAATCTAAAGTTTCAACAGATTCCATGCATTAGTTCTTGAAATAGACCGCCCACAATTTTTTTGTCAGAGACAAACAAATAGACAGACTGACAGACAGACAATGTATAAAAATAGTCAAATCGTATTCCAGACAAGATCTTCTAAAACTATAAATCCTTCGAAAACCGGAAGTCAAAATTTTTCACGAATCCAACGCTTTCTTTTTCTAAAGTCAAAAGAAAGCAAGAAAAAATGACCGCATCGATTCTGCCCGTAAATTAAGATCAGAAATGGCGAATCGATTCAGTTTAGATTCGATGCCGATGTCGATCTTTTGATGCGGGCAGAATCGCTATATTTTGATTTACTTCAATTTTTTAGATTCGGGCGAATCGATTCAGTTCAGATTCGATGCCGATTTTTAGATGCGGCTGAAATCGTTATATTTTGATTTACTTCAATTCAAATCGCATCGCGCATGATCCACGATTCGGGTTGAATAAATTCCTCCAATTTTACTGTTTTAGCGGCAGAATTGCTGTAAAATTTTGTATAAGAGCCTTTTTTTTCTTTCTTTCTAAGTTCAGTGTTGAATGGCGGGTTGATTTCTTCACTGCTCCGGTCGGAATGCGGGGGGGGGGGGGGATTTTAGAGTTCCGTAAGGGGGGATGCACATTTTTCCATTAAAAAGCATAAAATCTCAAAACTTTCGGGAGGGACATTCCAATGTTCCCCCGGGTCACCCCCTGAATTCAATACTAGGTTAAATCGTTATACTTTTGATTAGAAGCCTAGTTATTCGGGTTACTAGTTTATTATGTTGTATTTTTCAAGTTCATCCCTTCTAATCCTTTCCGCACCCCCCCCCCCCCCCCCACCTTCCCCGCCAATATTAATTTACAGGGCCGTTCAAAATATGCATGCTATTTTAAAAATGCCCAATTCTCGTTCTATTTTATTATAAATCCACATTTTGAAACCTTGACCAAAGATACATTTGAGGTCGCTCCTCCCACCGTTTGAGACTTACCTGCCCCCCGGGGGGCATATTTATTGTTTCTTCCAAACCATCTCGTGTAACATATTGTTTTGAAATCTTTTAACGTCCTCTTTTATTTTCTGTCCTTCCTCCCCCCTCCCTAGTTACACGCTCTTGGCACTTTTTAGCTCACAGCCTATCAAAGCCTGAGATTTAATGCGCCTGTCGGTATTGTATGTATGTATGTACGTAACGCGATAACTCTTGATAGAAATATCCGATTTGCTTCAATTTTTTTTCTATGTTCATTCTGCTAAAGCGCTTACCTGATTAGTTTTTGGGGGTTCATTGGTTAAGTATAAAGGGGGGAACGGGGGCTAGTCCCCCCCTTAACTTAGATAAATGTGTTTTTCATGCAGAATTATCAGATTTTCTTCAAATTTTGGTATACCGGTTAATTTTGATTACGAGTTTCTCTGATTATATTTGAAGGTTCAATGTTATAGTCTAAAGGAAGGAGGGGGGAACGAGAGGATAATACCCTCCTTAATTTAGATAGATCGGTTTTGCTATCCGATTTACTTTAAATTTGGTATACCAGTTTATTCTGATAAGGCGCTTCCCTAATTAGATTTGGAAGTTCATTGGTTAAATATAAAAGGGAAAACGGGGGCTAATACCCCCTTAATTTAGAAAAATGGTTTTTGTATCCGATTTGCTTCAAATTTGGTATACCGATTTATTTCGATAAGGCGCTTCCCTCATGACATTTGAAGGTTCTTAGGTTAAATATAAAGAGGGGAAACGGGGAGGGGCAACTCCCCCCTCCCCTTAGTTTATTTTTCGAGGGGCATTATTCTTGGAAATAAGAGCATAATATACAGTTAGTGTGAATAGCCTGTGAGCTCAATGCCATCAGTTTAACTGGGCACTTTTCTTTTTACCTCACAGGCTATCAAAGCCTGAGAGTTAATGTGACAGCAGTTTCTGTATGTATGTATGTACGTACATACGTAACGCGATAACTCTCGATAGAAATATCCGATTTGCTTCAATTTTTTTTTCTAGGTTCATTCTCATAAGGCGCTTCCCTGATTAGTTTTGGGGGTTCATTGGTTAAGCATAAAGGAGGGGGGCACGGGGACTATTCCCCCGCCCCCCCACCCCACTTAGATAAATGGGTTTTTCATGCAGAATTATCACATTTGCTTCAATTTTGGTATACCGGTTAATTCTGATAAGACGCTTCCCTGATTAAATTTGGAGGTTCATTATTTAAGTATAAAGGGAGGAACAGGGGCTAACCCCCCTTAATTTAGATATATGGGTTTTTCTATCTGATTTGCTTCAAATTTGGTAACTAGTTTATTCTGATAACGCGCTTCCCTGATGAGATTTGGAGGCTTATTGTTTAAGTATAGAGATGTGACGGGCGGGGGGCGATTCCCCCTTAATTTATTTTTCGAAAGGGATTCTTTGAAGTAAGTGTATAAAATACAATTAGTATGAATAGACTGTGAGCTCAATGCCGTCAGTTTAACTCAATACTTTTCTTTTTTATTTATTATTGTTTCAGTGAGTGCACCTGCATGTCAGCGAATGAGTCAATAACTGTTTATGGTTTTTAGATTACTGCTGGGGGAAAAAAAACAAAGAAAAAAAACATATAATCAAGGAATGTACTTTTATTTATTTGTTAACCAGAGAAAAGTATGTTATTTCATTCTTAATGGCTCTAGGATGAGAACTTTTTTTTCTTTTTTTCTTAACAGCTAAATATTTGGTAAACATTAAAAAGAAAGATATTTATAAACTGTAAATGAGATAAGGAGATATTTTTTAAAAAAGGAAAGAAATTTTAGTTAAATATATTATTAAAAGGAGAATTTTGATTATTAATTGGGGGATAATTAGAATGTGATACTTGGTTAATTACATTCATCACAGCTATTTTAAAAGAAGATTTGCAATTTTTGCATTTCCCCCACACTTATAGAAGACCCTAAAAAGACTGAAAAACCATTTAAGTTTTTAAATAAATTTAGAGCCTTCAAAATTTCGCTCATCTGCGCATTTTAAAGAATGACGTTTATAGGAAGAAAGTCCCGATCTGTTTGGTTGAAGGAAATAAGAGTTAGAGTAGAAAGTACATCTTTTCCGGATGAAAAAAAAAAAATCATTTCTTTCTTTTTTTTTATCTGACCGAGATCTTTTTTTAAAGATAAATTTAAATATAATATAAATTATTATCAAAATTACATCTTAAAAATAATAATTTTAAAAGTTAAAAAAACCTTATTTTTTGACTCAAAGGTCCGTAGTAGCGTACTTCTGGGCCGCTAACATTGTCTATGGCCCACATAAATGGAGGTGAGGGATAGTCGTTACGGCCCTGTTGATTCGCTACGTTTTGGAATTACAGTAAATTCTGTCTAAGGCGGACTCTGTATAAGCTGGAAATCTGTCTACCGCGGAAATTTTTTCAAGTCCCGGCGAACCCATAGAAAATTACATTAATTCATGCTGCATAAGGCGGAATCTGTCTGACGCGGAAACGAAAAGGATTTTAAGGTCCCACCGAAACCAAAATTTTGCATAAGGCGGAAAAAGGATAATTTAAAAATGAAAAGCGTTTTGTTTATTAAACTTTAAAACTGATAAGTCAAATAACTCAATGTCGAGCATGTTAGCTAAAATTCCGTAAGCTTTTAAAAAAGTTAATTCAAAAGAACAGAAACTTTAAATTTTAAGGAATTTATGCTTGTGCCATTTTTTCATATGCAAAATTGCATCTAAAAGTTAATATTTCTAGTAAAATGAACATTTATGAAAATGATTACGTATTTTCGAAAGTACAATATATTATACTTTAGGATTGTACTCAAATTCAAAATTATAGCGTTCTTTCTTATTCTCGAAGGTTTTTTTTTTTTTTTTTTTTTTTTTTTTTTGTGTGTGTGTATAAACTTCCAATATGAATGTATTACAGCAGTACTAAGAAATTGAATAAAGTTTCTCATTTATTTTTAAAAAGACAAAGGATCTTTCTGAATTTCAGTTTTCAACCGATTTTCTAGTCAGGAGAATCAATAAAAGATCGTCATCTTCCAGGGATTTTTTTTTTTTTTTTTTGGGGGGGGGGGGGAGCTTTTTTGCATAAGCCAGAATATTGTCTACCACGGAAATTTTTCTCAGTCCCGACCGATTCCGCCTTAGACAGAGTTTACTGTACTATTTTTCAGCTTATCTGTGTGAATCTGTGAACATCGAAATATCGATTCTAGAATTTGGGAATCGATTCTTATTGCGATCGATTCTGTTTTATACGATGTCGATTTTAATCGATTCTCAAATTTTCCAGAATCGCCCATCGCTAATCCCAAGTATAACAAATAAAGGCTTGCAATGAGCTCCGCGGGACGCAAAAATAGAAACCGTGAGCCGCTAGTTGATAACATCTTATTTATTGGATTATACAGGGTGTCCACTCTCAACAGTGTCCAATGGCTAATTCCTAAACCGTTAATCATAAACATATAGTTCCAATTACAATAGTGTTTTAAATGAGGTAAAGAAGTATTTTTAAAGCGATTTGGGTCAATAGAAACTTTTATTAAAAAATTATGAAATTTAAATTTTTATACGGTCTTCGGGTCCTATAAGTTATATTTAGTAAAATTTTCTTGTTACACTGACAAGACAAAAAAAAAGTCCCGTTATTCTATAATTTAAATTGACCGAGTAATAGCCGTTTAAATTTGGAGCATATTTTTCTGCTTCAAATTAGGGATCATTCACAAATTTATTAAAAATATAATTTCGTCGGATATATCAAAAAAATGATTGAGAGTAAAATTAACATTGCAATATAAATTTGAAATCTTTAATCATTCTAAAATATTAATGCAAAATATACAATTTGTAATAAACATATAAGAAGAAGAAAAAAAAAACAGAATTTTTGTAACCCTTTAACAGTTTTTTTTTTTTTTTTTTTTTTTTTTTTGACACAGTAAAATTAAAAATAAGGACCCGGCACCACTTTTTTTTTACTAAAATATTTGCCTTTTTACAATCGAAAAAGGTATGCCATTTAATAAACCAAAGATTACAGTTAAAATTTAGAGGTATCGAAAAGCTTTTAGTATCGAAGATAGTACACTCTTTTTGCCCGAGCAGCACACCGGCAAAACAGTTAAGGGGTTAAATAAAATGATGAAAATTAACAGCCTCAATTCTTTACTAAATGATACATATTTTAAAATGTTATTAGATTACACTAGCCTGCAAAAGTTAGGTTATGTCATGTTTTTTAGCTTTTGATAATTGATTCTTATGTATTCTGTACCGCTGAATCCGAAATTGACCTTAATGTTTTACCCTCACGTAAAGAATTTTTGCAAATCGTAAATTTTAAAGTTAAAAAAAAAGAAAAAATAGAGAAAATTTGATACCATAAAATAGATGTGATTGTTGTGTTATTAAGTTTTGATAATAGATTTTTATGTATTTTTTACAGCTGAATCGGAAAATGACCTTCATTTTTAACCATCACGTCATGATTTTTCGCAAATTGTAAATTTCAGAGTTAAAAAGTTCAAAGTTTTAACTCCTCCCTCACCTCATCAGACCCCTCAGCTGTTTATCTGTAAGAATCCGAATTTAAGCCAAAAAATGTAATAAATTATTGAATAAAATAAAATAAAATTAAATTAAATGACTAAAGTTTTACATCTGTTTTATAGTATCAGATTTTCACTATATTTAATTTTGGCATTCACGATTTGCAAAAGAAAAAAAAAATTATCGTAATGGTTAAAAATGAAGATCATTATCGATTCAGTGCTAAAAGTATATAAAAATCAATTATAAAAAGTTAAAAAACACAGCCATGTCCTTCCTCTCTTTTATAGTATATGATTTTTGTTATTTTTGAACTTTGACAATTTATGATTTACGAAAAATCCTTACATGATAGTTAAAAATTAAGGTAATTTTTGGATTCAGTGCTAGAAATACATAAAGTTAAAAAACACAACCATCGCACTCTTGTATTACCTAATCTAAAAGTTTGTCTTATACTTCTTGGCTGTAATCTAAGTGAAAATAGTAACCACCGAAAATCATACTAATATTAGATTGTCATCGGATTTACGTAAGTATATAAAAGTTAATCTCGATTGGATATTTGAAAGTGAGTTAATGTTCGAGTACAAATTTTGAGCTGGTAAAACTTACATACGATCGTTGAAGTTAAATAAAAATTTATAAAAACAACATAATTTTTGTTAAAAAAAATTATGAAAAGGAACAGTCTCAAATCCTTACAAATTAAATCATATGTTAAATTACAATTATTTTAGCTAATCTGAAACTTAATAAAAGTTAACTCAATCGTAATACTTTTTTCAAAAAACAGATACAAATGAAATAAGTTCTTCGAATACTTTATGCACTTGGTATATGACCTTTCAAAGCATGTCCGAACTCATTTGTGTTCAGATGCAGAAAAGTGGTATAAGACATGCATTTTTAAAGTTTCATAACTCGGTCAATTTCAGTGTTATATGAACGGGACTTTTTTGTCTTACTTCTCAGTGTAATATTAAAATTTGTGTAAATATAACTTTCAGGACCGGGGAACTGTATAAAAATTTAAATTTCGTATTTTTTTTTAAGAAATGTTTTTATTGACCCAAATCGCTTTTAAAATATTTTTTTTTACCTCCATTAAAACATTTTTGTAATTAGAACTATATGTCTATGACTAACGGTTTAGGAATTAGTCACTGAACACTGATGAAAGTGGACACCCTGTATTTAGGAAAAATATTAAAAATCTGCCTCCATCGAGCTAATTCCAGCTTCTTAACTGTCTGAAATAAATAATTCACTATTAAGAAGTACATTCAGGTTTATCACATTCACTTGTATATAATTATTTCAATAAAATTTTGTAATATAAATTAGTGATAGTCACTTTCTAACGAAATATTTTGGTTACATCTTAATATATTATTTCGAAATTATATTATATTTTAATTTTAAACATAATAGACATTGTGATGTATAAACAATTTTTTATCTATCAAAATAAAGAAAAATAAGTATTCAGACTTTTTTCTTCAGACGAAATTCTACTTCACAGCATGTAGGCACAATAACTTACGAGCTCGTTAAGCTAAATCCTTGACTGCCACAAACTTTTTTTATTAATATTTTATTGTTGAGCAGTATCATAAAATCAATATGTTTGAAAGCTCATTAAAGCATGTTCTTTTATTTTAATCTCTTTGGACGTTTAAAAATTTGAAGTGTCTATAAACTATACATTAAGAAAAAAAAATTATGGCATGGAAATAGACAGTTTTTCATTAAGTAAGGTAAGTTATTGATAAAAAATTTATAATTAATAAATCTGAATAATGAAGAAATCTTACATCATAGATATTTTAACTAGTTAATTAACTAAATATTTTTTAAGACATTCCAATATTGAAAAGTGTTTAAAAATTAAAAAGTGTTTATGAAATCGGTTTGTCTGTCAGCTGTCTGCCTGCCCGTGCTACAACTCTCGTAAATATACTCCGATTGACCGTATTGAAAATTAAGTAGGTAGTATTTATAATTCGTTTACAGAGTCCCACAAAAGAATCCTGTTACATAAAGCTCAATGGTAAAAAAAAAACTTCGATGCATTTTATTGATGTTACGATATTTCAAAAATAATGAGATTGATAAACACAACTGAGATGGACGACAATATCTTTTCTCAGGAGTATATAATAAGTCGCGTTTATAGTTCGTATATAGGGACACACAAAACAATTCCATTAAATTATGATCTATTGGGAAAAATCGCTTGCGGTGATGTCATGATGCTTCAAATTTAACGAAATCCCTAAAGTGCACTGCATAGTTTCTATAAGTTATAGAGTGCATACCATTTAGCATTCACTTACTTAACACACAAAAGAATTCGCTTAAAGGACTGTCTAAGATTGCTAATTGTTGGAAGTGCGTTTTCCTGTGTGGTATGTGTGGTGTCTTTAGTTTGATGTTAAATCCCTAGATGGCAGTATCACAGTTTTTTTTAAAGGCCACTCATGTAAGCAAATTAAGTAGTCTTGTGTTTGTGTATGTTTGTGTTCGTTTGGTAATGTGCTGTTATAAATGTAAATTATATTCGTTAGATCAGTTTCACTTCATCATTGTGTTAAGTGCTATAATTACGTATTAATTAATGGATGATTTCTTAAACTGATCTAATCTTGAGTATGTTAGGTGGGGTATGTAAATTCCATGGATCACATACAGTAAAACACGAAAGACTTCATAAATACTATTAGCGGATATTGACTGCATTAGCTGAAAATGGAATTTTTCTGAGTTATGTGTTTCTTTTTAAGTTGTTCATTTAACTGTCACATTTTATTCTAAGGAAAAATTAAATGTTTCAACAGTATTCTGTTAATGTTTGAAAGTGTTTCATAATCTATGTCTGATGATGATATTTCCTTCTTGTTTAAATATTAAAGCATATCGGAGAAATATGGGAACGTCCATTGTTACTCTTGTGAGCATTACAAGAAATTTTCATAAATACTTCTAATTATTTTATTACAAATTATAATTAAAATTGTTATAACCAGTTAAATACCATTGTGTTCCAATCACATAACATATATCTAATTTGTAACAAAAAGTATTTTCCTTGTCTATATAATAAATAAAAATTTGTTACTGTTGTGACCAGTCGCACCACCAGATACATAGTACATTAAATATTCAAACTATCTCAAAATTTTATGTCAGGGGAGTGAAAAAAAAATGATCATATGTTCCTATTATATAAAAAAATCTATTTTAAGTAAAATTAGGTAGACTAGGCCATAATTTTAAAAAGGCTCTTTAAATTTAGCAAATTCATTTATTTCCGATGAATGAGGTTACATTCATCCTATCTATTTATCTATCTATCTATATTATAAAGAACATACGTATCTGTGCATAACGCTGACGTAATTTTACGAATGGCAACAGTAGAAGATCAAATTTAACTTTTATTGCGATTTTTAAAATTTCTAAATATCGCACATTTTCAACTTTTACAGCGTCAAATAGAGAAAAATATCAAATGCATTTTGTTTGAAAACTATACCGCAATTTACTCAATTTTTATTGTTTTTAAAATAATTTCCAAGCATGATTTTATTAAATCTATTTCTGTCACTTGCAGACAGACGATTACAAAAGACAAATATGTTTGCATTTAGATTAATATAAATTAAATAGTTCAACATTTGTTTCCGGCTTATATTCCATAATGAAATTTAAACTTTACCAATTCATAAAAAATATATTATAAATAAATCACAAATTTAAGACATGTAAACGAACCACACTTAAAACATTGAAATTATTAAAATAAAAAAGACTACCGATATTTAGCAATTTCTTCGACTGTTAATTCTTGGGGCGAGGCCGATTCGAAAGTATCGTCTTTAATGAATTTCGAAATTTTATTTGAATATATAATGGCTAACATATAAAAATGATTGTTGGTATTGTTAGTAAAAAATCTGAAAAATATATATTAGATGTAAAAAATCTGTTAGAGTTTTCAATTAAGAAAAATATAAATGGTTTTCACCTGTATTCTGTAACCCGGGAAGTTCGGATTGCGACTCCTTGTTAATCTTAATATCACCGAGATAATACCAAATTTGATGCACCTCAATGATATCAAGTCCACTGCCCGTGTTAATTCGCGCAATAGCTAATGGATCAATATCTGAAAACTGGACAATTTCATTTCAAAATTTTTATTTTTTTAAATTAATGTACAATCTACCACATACAGTTATATACTATGATACATGTTTTGTCATTTAAATGCTATAATGTTTTGAGATCAAGGACGTATATTTTATGCATGGTATAAACTTTTATGGAAGAAAGTGTCTGTTATCATCATAATCAGTGTCTAATAATTGGGACTGAGATGATGTAGAGGAGAAAAATTGGCACAGAGGAGGAGCCTTTTGACACCACTAATTTTTATGGTATTCTTCACCTTAATAAAAACTCAGAAATTCTGTCATTAGATAGGCCGAAAAATACTACTAAAATTTAGTGGTTAGTTCCTCCCCTGCGCCAAATTTCCACCACTGGATGATGGGGACTGAGGTGATGTTTATGCCATTTTGTTGCCATTTTGTTGAATCATTTTGCACACATGTAAATTATTAACCCCTTCGGGACGAGCGTCTTTTATGGATTTTTTAATCTTTAATACCCGCTTTTTTAAAACAGAAATTTTCGCCTAATTGAATCGGGAAAATGCTCGGGTTACATAAGGCAATACAATAAAAATTTACTGGTGAGCATAATGACAGATTCTGAGCACCTTGCGCAGCACAAATACGAGTCTATTATACGGCTCGTCCCCATGGAATTAAATATGCCATGCGACATTTGCATGTTACTTAAATAAAGTTGCAATAAGCTTTTTTCTTAAATGAAAAGTTAAATATGGGCACATGAATAATGCTATAAAAAATACTCATCTCTATTCAGAACAAAATTTAAATATTTCTAAATATGAAACAGAGAGAAGGACAACTTACCTTCATCCAGGTAGCCAGTTGAACTTTAGTTGCTGTTGCAATGGAAATGATTCTGCCAGTGCCACCTATTATCTGTTAAGCTAAATGTGTGATTAGAGGGACTGCGATGATGGTCAAACAAAAAGGGACAAATATATTTATTGCGACATTTTGCTATACAATTTATATTAATAAAGGAGAATTATATTTTGCCATACTGTATATATATAGGTATAAATATACAATAGCAAAAGTTAATAATATTTATAGAAATGTTTACAGCATACATTTAATATTGGATATTTGTACCTGAGGACAGGGATTGAAATGATGATTTCGTTTGTTTAAAGCTTAAAATTAATTATTTATGCACCATTATATGTCGATTTATCATTGGTAATTGTTATAACAAATGTTACAATATATTACATTTTTCAGTTTTTTTTTTAGTATAATTAATGAAATATTATTGGCAGTAGACTCAAATTGTCCAATTTTCAGATAATGACCCATATGCGTTCACAACGGAAGAGAATTATCAGTTTAGAATTAAACAATACAAAACTTGAAATTAGAAGGGCGTGGTTACTAATTATCATACTAAAACGCTGCCAAAAGTACGTTGATTGGATTCATGAGAGATATAAAAACAATCTTTAAAAATGAAAAAGGATACATTGGTCAAAGTGCAAGTAATGTCAATAAATATAAATCAATTAAACTGATCTAACGGATGAAACACTATTTTAATGTACATGCAACGCATTCAGACTTTCAAATAAAAAAGTGTTTTTTTTTTTTTTTTTTTTTTTTTTTTTTTTCATCACTGCTCTTTTGAACACGACGCGACGTGAACAGCCTCATCGAATTGTTGTAAAATATGTAAGAGTCAATATCACATAATACGGAAATTGCAGTCCGCACAATAAAATTTCTATTTAATGTTACATAATGTAATTTTCTTTTTTACATTCTAATAAAAAATATTCTTAGAAGTATTTTCAAGAGATATTATATTCAAAATAACACACACACGCACACACAAAAACAATTAAAAGACTTAAATTTTAGATTGTCATTTTCCTGGCGTGTCACACTGTGATGTGCACAAAGTAAAAGGCTTTCTGCTATACTGTACAAATATCTTTTTCTAGTTTTTTTTTTTACTTCCAATTAATAATTATACCTTATATAACACATATATATGGAATGTAACAAATTCTGTATTTTACAAATAATTTTCCATAATTAAAATATGATTGTCACTGAAAATGAATGTCATTGTCCTGGCCTGCACATTTTAGTTCTTTATGAGGTATAAAGATAGCACTGCAGAGTAATTCTTCCTGTTTTTGACATAGTTCAAGTCAGAAATACTAAAATCATTGCTACCAGCAAGATCTTTTAGATATTTTTTTGAAAATAACGTGTTTAAAGGCCTTTGTAAAAATTGAGTAGACTATGTCATTTTCCTGGCTTCTATGAATTAGAAATAAAACTCAAAATAACACTGAATTTGAGGTAATATAGAGGAAAAATGTTCCTTTAAATAATATTAAATGTTTGATCTAAAATAAAAATAAAAACAAGAATTTAAAAAATGTTTTAGAATGAAATTGTCATTATCCTGGCATACATATGCCAAGAGAATGGCACATAATTATAATTACATAAAAATGAACTTAATCTCTTCAAATTTTAACAATGTTACATATATATTCCTTTATTCAGCTTTTCAACCAACATTTCAAAAAAAAAAAAATAACAAGCTTTGTAACGATTTAAATTTTTGAATTTTTTTTTTTTAAATCTCACATTTTGCGATATTCACCCGTAAACGCTGTGTGTCTTTCCGTCCTATAATCATGCCTCATCACATGTCTGCATGCATTCATACGAATAATAAACCATTAATTTTGCCCAAGTTTTTTATGTTCATATTTATTATTTATAAAATAAACAAGATTTTATGAGAACAAAAATTAATGAAATTCTTCTGTTGCAAGTTATATCAAATATTTTCATGTTAAAAAAAAAAAAAAAAAAAAAAAAACAGTTTTCAGCTAAAAAGGCCATAAAACTGTTTGGTCTCTTCCATTTTCTGTAAATAATTATTTATACTTAACCCTTTCAGGGGCAAGTAATTGCTTTTCTGTAATGACAAATTCACACCAGAATTTTCGAAAAATTTGACTTCAAAATAAGAAAACGCATTTTTTCAACTTTTTATTGGCAAAATTATAAAAGTCAAATTTAATTAAAAGCTTCTGGTGCCCATCTTGAATACAATTAGGTGAGATATAATATATCCCACCGCCCTTAACCCTCTAACCGCAACCCGAGAAATACTCGGACATGCATTTTCCCGTCTAATTAATACTATTTGGTTATTCCTACCAGTTATTTTTTAGCGAAAACTTTGTCTGATTTAATCAGGACATTTTCTCCTGATTACGACAGTCAAAAATTTCTGCTTTAAAGAACCGATGATAAAACATTAAAAATTATGTAAAAGAAGCTCATCGCGAAGAATTACTTACGCAGCGAGAGGGTTAAGGGAGTATAAATACGAGTATATAAAAAAAGTAAATTGCTTACTCATTTTTTTTAATAAAGGTTTTTATAGCAAATTTGTTGCACTTCTTCCATCGGTAATAATAATATATATATATACATATATTCAAAACAAATCACGTGAAAAGACAGATGGGGAGGAGGGAGGCATAAAACATTTTTATAAATTAATTTTCTGCTATGACATGTAATTATAGCCGCTTATGAATTGTTTTAATTAAACTTCCGTTAATTTAACTGCTGATAATAACATTTTGAACTTTTTAATAAATCAAAGCTTAAATTTCTCAAAACTAATTAAAATAAAATTCTCTCTTCTTTTGTACTAGATCTGTTCTGCACATTTTTTCAGAGCATAAAAAAACTAATTAGGTTCTTTACACTGGAAAAATAGCAATTTCTTCGAGTTTTTTTTTTGTAAGATATAGTAAAATGAAAAAATAAGTGAACATCAAAAGCTGTTCTGAGTAATTCAGATGATTTGAGATTAACCAGCATAAAACAGTTTTTATATATTAAAAACAAATTAAAAGTGAAAAAAAAAATGCAGGATTCTGATATTCTTTTTTGAATATTTTAAAATTAAATTGATAAGAATATTAAAATGTCCAAACTTTATTTTAGTTTTTAATAAAGCTGTTTAAATTGCTTTTCACGTTAAGAAAAATATAAGTTTCTCAGATTATTTAAATAAAATATACACTGAGTTTTAAGAACCGCGTTTTCAAAGTAAAATGCATCGTGAATAAATTAGACGAATTATAATTTGTGAACATAATTGTACTAAAAATTATACTCAATATTAATGAAAAAAAGTAAAAAATTATTTTTAAAATTTTCGTGATTTTTTACTTCGATTTTTTAATGAGAAAAAGTAAGTTACAGGAAGAAAAACCATGAAGAATTTTTCCGAGGTTTCAGGTGTTATGAGATTAATTATCATAAAACCTATCTTTCACCTGTAAAAAATAAAATAAAACATCAAAACTTATCGCAGGATTCTGAAATTTTATTGTGATTATTTTAAGATTAAATTGATAATGATATGAGAATGCGCAAACCAACTGAAAGTTTAATAAAATGGCTTAACCGTTTGACTACAGGTCTGAATATATGAGGCATTATCACATAATTTTGACTTTTAAGTCCTTGAATAATAATTTTTATTTTAGTGCATATTCTTGGGGGGTTTTATTTCTTATACTGGAAAACATTGCATGACTGTATAACAATATTAACGAGATAATTAAGTTTTGGACAATGTTGGGGGTTCAAATATACCACAAAATTCCTTACCGTCCCGTGTCCCTGTTGCTGATTTTTAAGTTTGGATCTCTCTGTATAAAATTGTTTCATTAAAAGTAATTCGACGTAATTTTTTACGAAACTGGGATTATTGTTTAATACTAGCAAAAGCCATGTTTTGTTTGTATTAGCAAAGCATTATTTAATAAGATAAATATTTGAAAGTAACAATATATTTTTATATTAATTTTTGCATCGTTATTAAGCAAAAATGTTATTTTATATGTTGGCGCATTTTAATTTTAGAAATGTAAATTCAGCCAAATAACTAAAAAATACCTCGGAATTTTTTATTTATGATATAAGGCTGGTATAAATAAAAATATTTTCGAAGCAAAATTTTACAAAATATTTTTAAATAAGAAATTTCAACTAAAAGCTCTTTTAAAGATGTTTTTATATTTTATTAATTTGCAACAATTAATTTTATTTGTTTACAATTCTTTTGTTGTCACTTTCAAACAAAAAAAAATCATTTTAATTCTTTTAAAATGCGTAAGTATAATTTTTCATAATATAATTCTTTTAAAATGAGTAAGTAAATAACTAAAAGCTCTTTTAAAGACGTTTTTACATTTTATTAATTACAACAATTGATTTTATTTGTTTACAATTCTTTTGTTGCCACTTTACGAAAAAAAATCATAACATAATTATTTTAAAATGCGAAAGTATCGTCTGCGTAAATGATTTCACATAATAAGAATAAATTGTGTATTTGAATTCTTAACACTGAAAAATACTTTTATAATTTAATGTAAATAATTGAATTTTCACAAATTTTAATTCATTAAAAATATGCTATAATTTTCATAAAAATGGTATTTAAAAAATTTCCTAAAAGAAATAGTGAAACTGTTATATGATTAAAAGGAATGAGCACCAAAATATGCCCCATTTCCAACCAATCTTAATAAAGTATTATATTAAAATGAATATTTTCCTCTCAAATAACATACAATTTGAATATAAGAAAGTTTAATGTTCTTTTACGACTTGAAGTATAAATTCTGCAGTTATTTTCAATACTTAAAATATTTCGTCTTCGCAAAATGCAGATATATAGGCCCCTTTCCTTATTTAAATAATTTAACCCGGGAGAACTCGCTAGTGAGAATGCCCAATTGCTTTTCTTTTACTTTACATTCATATAATATCAACTTTTTTTGGTTGGCTTAGTACTTTTATTCACAAAATAGGTAAAATAATTGAAAAACATTTTGAAATTTTAATTAAAATGAAAAATGATTTAAATAACAGTCTTAAGAAAGTACGACTGTGAGAGAAAAGCTCATGCAGCGAGTTCTCCCGGGTTAAAGAAGAGAGAAATTTTGATGCAACGATAATATTTCACATACATAATCATTCAGGACTTTATTTATTTTTACTGACTCAATGATTTTTATTTACTGCAAGAAATACGCAGGTTTCATTATCGTTTACAAAAATAAATCCGTATAATGGAAAAATATATTCAACAAAATAATAAAAAATGTTTTTTGTTAAATCATTTGATAAGAAAATAATATTTCCAGAATCTACAGATCATATTTTATTTCTATTATTTTCTATCATTTCTTTCCTTAATTAAATTTTTTTTAAACTGTTTTTGAGATATTTTGGCAGATAATAATTTAGTTTTATGTTTAATTTCAAGTCAAAATACTGAATAGTTTTTTTTTTTTTTGTAAAGTGTACGACAAGATGTAATTTGTGTAGCCTTGTAGAGGATTCGCTTTGCTCATCCTAATAAATAAATATGTTGTAAACAATTAACCTACACACATTTTTAGGGTTGTTATTATTTTCTGAACTCTGACCCTGCATTTTAGATTCCTAACCGTCCGTAAAATTATACAGAAAATCACTTAGATGCAGCCACATAATTTTTTTCTCATGCAGAAATATACTACAGAGAACTGCGAAAAATCGAGAAAATTACACAAAAATCGATATTACAGAAGTCCCTGCTGGCGAAATATTTCGAATTTCAAGGAGGACCTGCTTGCCTCATCCAAAAACATAAATATGAAATGTGGTTCAATTCTAATCATAACTCCATACACTTTTCGATGGTGCACTTTTCGAAAAACCAATTATAGAGTATTTTGATATATACAGATTGTATTTTCAGAAAAAAATCCTCGTGGGTTTCATGTATTTTGCACAAAGAAATAATTTTTATTCAGGTCATGAGAACAAATGAGATTAATATTAATGCAAAGATAATGAATTCCGGTATAGTATAAGTTATTGAAAATCCATTTTCCTATAATCCACAGTATATACTGCATGCATAATAAATAAATTCTTGAAATAATGTCGTAAGGATTAAATTCATTTATGAAGTACATTATTTTATCCAAATGTTATGCTTAATCAGTATTATTTATAATTCTTACATAGATCCAAAAAGATGCAAAGATACATCTAATAGAATACATTCGTAAGATTGAAAATTTAAGTGGTTACACCACTTTGAGATTTTCAAAAAAATCATTTTTTTTCTTTGACTAGATAACTTGTTTATACCTTTAAGAATATTTTAAGCGTTTAACCTTTTCAAAATTCTAATTATTTCCGAAGTTATACCGCTGCGATTATCCGAGAATTTGGATCCCCAGCGAGTATCTACAGCCAAATAACAGCCCAACAAGAGGCTAAAGAGGCCAGGAAATTGAAAAAATAAAAAGCTGCTCAAAAGGATTCGAAGGACATCGCGACATCACTGTCATGTACTGTCTAGTCTAGGAACCAGATTGGAGGTAATTTTCTTTTAATTCTCGTTTCAAAATGCTGACGCGGTGCTTTTTTAATTTTGCATTTTTCTCGAAACTATTTTTTTTAAACTGGTGTACAGTACAAGATATCTCAAGATCTACTGAATCAATTTAAATGAAATTTTAACCACAAATTATTATAATATTATCTAAGATGTGGCATATGATTTTTTTTTTTTTTTTTTTTTTTTTTTTTTGATTGGATGCCGCATTGGCTTATCATAAATTTTTAAAACTCAAAATTTTGATAAAAATCAAAGTTTTTATTTCAAACAGCTGTCATTTCTATAAGTTGAAATAAGTTAAAAGGAGATTTCTGATTGAGCCATTTCGAAACGCACAACACATTTGAAAATCCAATGTTAGCAATTCCCATTTATTGTCGAAAAATTATCCGAATTCTTTGAGCAGCCCTGTATACGATACATAGATTTGTGTCTATAAACTACATGCATGCAAAAATTTAGTTCTGTCAGGAAATACATACCACAGTTAAAAATTCCTCTTGAGCAATTTCCGATAATAAGGAGAATGGCACGTGAATTCTTTTGTTCAGCCCTGTATACGAGGTATAGAATTTATACATGGCGAGTAACATGCAAAATGTTAGTTAAATTTAAAAGCGTATACTGAAATTGAAAGCGTAATTCCAGCAATTATTGCTCAAAGTTGTAGTGTGAACGGTTTATTTTGTGTGACCCTGTAAATGAACGATAAATTCTATGAACGCCCTATTATACGAGGGTGGTTTAATAATTATTGTCCCTAGTGTATGTAAAATATTTGTATTGCGATGGTTGTTGTGGAATATCGAAGCCTAATATATTAGATGCCTATATGCTCAATTTCAGAACCGTAGCTGCTATATTCACATAGTTTTAGAGGGAGGAGTGAAAGGGGGGGGGGGTAGTGAAAGGCTGATTTTTAGCTTATGGGGCTAGATTTGTGATAGTGGATGAGACGTAACTACTGTCGTTTGGACTTGGGATCATAGTGATGTAGCCACATCTCATCCACTGTCCAAATGTAGCATCATAAGCTCCGAAGCCAGCATTTCACCCTCACCCCCCTTCTTAAAAACTGCCCCAAAAATAGATCTTTAAACTTCACCCCTCCCTCCAAAACTATGTTAATATAGCAGCTACTGTTCTGAAATTAAGCATATAGGCATTTAAGACATTAAGCTTCAATATTCCACATCTATCATCGCAGTACAAATATTTTATGTACAACAGAGACAATAATTATTGAACCACCCACGTATAGTAATCATGCGTAATGATTCTATAGTAATCATGCGTAACTTGAAATAGCGTAATGTCATTAAAATACACTGCAATCGATTTTTCCCCATTGGCAATAATGTAACGAAATTCTTTTGAGTGCCCATTTAAATTAAGTATTAATGCTGCAAACTTCATATTTAACACCGAACATGCCATGGTAAACATCATTAACATATATATCAATTGCATGAAAATCCGAGTATATTTACGCGAGTTAGAGAGTGAACAGACAGACAGACGGGCAGACGACCAGACAATCGAATTCATAAACACTTTTCAAGTATGTAAAAAAGTTTTTAAAATGGTAATTTTGAATAAAAAAATCTGTACTTTCTGACATACTTTTACATATTTCTGTTAATTTTGAGATATAAATTTACTAGTCCCGTGCACAGGTAAGTATAAAAGTAGCATGTAGTATAAAATGTAAATTCAAATATATTTAATTGAATTGAGTTTACGATGGCGAAGCATGTAATTTTGAACAAAAAAGTTATGAAGACATTGCTAGCATTTTATATTTTTGCATCATACTGCATTATAATTGAACTAAAAATATGTGTATTTATTCAATATGGTACATAAAAAATGCTCCCTGAACGTAGGCAGGTATTAAAGGAATTGATTTTCATAAAAACAAAACGATCGAATTATAGCTCATTATAGCCAAAAAAAAAATAATTAAAATTATCAAAATCAGTCCACTAGTTCCCAAAAAAGAATACGACACATCAGCTATTTTCGATAGGATTTTGCAGAAGTTGTTGCCTGTTTAATCAAAGCCTATTTATTTGAGTAGATAATATGTTCAATCTACATTACCCGTTTCAATATGTTATTTTATCGTTCCATTAATTTACACGAAAACTAAACAACAAAAGAATTCTTGAAGTTTCAATGTTTTACTAGTCATAAAAGTTTGTTTTATCTCGTCTTACAATTATTTTTCCATTTTACTATCGGTTTTACGACCTTAGAGAATGCCTATAAGAATTCAGTAAATATTGGAAGCGTATGGATCAGTTATCTAATTTAACGCATTGGGAACACTTAAGAATTTCACATAAAGGAACCTCTGTGAAGAAGATAAAGTGAATTTTATTTAATTTCTAATCTAAGTAAACATTTTATGTGTTAATCTCGATCATAAATGTAACAAACTGAATTTCTTACGTACCGTATAATGTTAATATTTTGATTTTTTTAACATAAAACGAAAAAAAAATGTCGCCTTAAAATTAACAATGGCCACATGTTAAATTTTAATTTTATGGTTTGTTTAGAATGCTTCTAAAAAGTACTCTTTTATAAGTTTTCAGCGTTTATCTTAAAAATCACGCCAAATTTCATAACCGTACTTCATGTAGTATCATTAAATAAAACAAATAAATAAACAATAACTAAAATAACTCAGATAAAAGATGTTAATTTGGCGTGTACCACAATTGATTAAATTTAAGCCTGATAGAAAGTACGCACACGTTCATTATTTTAAATTATAATTTTTGCTCGGTTTTTTTATTTCAGATATTGGCAACAGGGGAAAACAAAGCATTTATTTTTAAATTATTAAACTATTTATTTTTTATTTATAGCCTTTAAATTTTAGTGTTTAAAATACCTCGTTGTTGCAATTTCACAGCAAAGTGACCTATTTTGGTAAGAGTGGTTTGGTACAAGATGAACTCCACCATTCATTTTTAACTCGTAAACGTTTGTAAATTTTAAGAATATCTGGCGAATTATCACCTGCGGTCGGTTAACTGGAAAGTGCCATAACCTCTTCGGTCCCTGGGTCCACATATGGGGACCTCTGTTCTTTTCCTTATAAAAACTAAAATGTCCATTTTTTTTACATTTTCACATCACTTCTTAATAGCTGAATGTTTTTTGCAAACGAATAATTGGCAGCATCTAAGCTGATTCTTACAGAAAATAAATGTTATTTTCATCTGAGTTTGCAAAATGCCTCAAAACATTATGACCAAGAAAGTGAGAAATTTTCATAAGTATTTAACTTAAATCTTTTTCAATAAAAAATTTTGAGGATTTGTAGATTATTGACTTGTTTAAAGCTCTTAATTTGTGATTGCGTTAATTTAGGTTAGCGGTTATTAAATTGATCCTTTTAAGTGGTTTTGTAGTTTTACATCCATGTTTTTGAACTTAAATTACTAAGCGCCTAAAGGATCAATTTCAGAAAAGATATTTTTTCTGCCATTTACGAAGTCATTTTGTATGGGAAAAACCAATGAATAAGCATTTGTATTATTATTTTAGCTTCGGAACTGAAGAGGTTAAATTTGGTTCATTAATTGATAATTAACTTTTAAAACTTTTAGACTGTTCTATTGTCATCGAAAACACACCTGTGTTCATAACTTTTATAATTCTAACCCATCAGGAAATGTGTGACAAATCGATTACAAAACTCGCTGCACACATACGAAAACGTAGTTAAGTTCACAAAAAGAGTACGAAAGTGGAAGCTTAAACCCTCATAATAGAAAATTTTGCATATTTTTAAAGTTCAATGAATTTCTTAATGCCAGTGATTAACCAGGTATCACACAAAAATCATGACAGAGTTTTAGAAAAATATAGGACTAAATGATTGCATGCTGCATTATAATGCCGAACCACATTATTACGGCCACAACCATAAAACACTGTGACCATACCTACCTCTCGCGACATACATGGTGCACTGTTGTGATTTTGAGCATAGCTGTATAATACATTTGAATTTCCAAAGCAGATTGTATAAGGTCGTAGAAACGGGAGCTTACTTCAGTGATGTATTACTAAGTGTTGTGTGTCGTCGACATTTACCCAGTTTAAGGCCAAAGTAAAAAAAAAAATGAATGACTAATTTTTTTCTTAGTTTTTATTTGAAATGCCTTTATGAATATATGCACGATATTTGAGAATTTTTCAATATTAATTAAAATATAGTCACAGCGTCTTGTACAACCCCAAACATTATTTTTAATTTAGAATTTAAAACATTATAATTGTTTAGTTTTTAACGGTTTTAGGGAAAATGAAGAAGAGTAGATGCGTTACAACGTAGATTATTTCCATAACTTGCCTTATTTATGGCATCGGAATGATGGCCGCGATCAATGAGGTGGTCAAACCGGAATTGAGAGGGACACACAGAGACTTGGATTTTATATGAACTAGGTGGACCCCGTCGAATTTCGAATAAAGAAAATGTTTACAAAGGAACTGTTGCATCAAATTTATAATACATCGACAACAATAATTACAATAAAAAATCCATCTTACACTTGTTAGTTTAACTCTCCAAAGACATATTTTAACCTAAGATTAACAAAATACTTTTTTCATAAACTTAAACTTTTAAAATTATTGAAAAAATAAACTTTATTCCTGTACGTAATCAGTAACATATAATCAAGATAAGTAATTTTGATTAAGTTATCAATTAATTCTTGGTATTACGGAATGAAAAATTAGCAAAAATGATTTCATCTTGACATAATCATAGAATTCCCCCCACCTTTAAATCTAAACCCAATCAAGTCATTTTCCACGTTTCACATTCATATTGTGGGAATTTCGTAGGAACACCTGCATTAGACCGAATGTCTCCAACTCCGTGTTTCTGTTACGAGATTAAAAAACGGAACGTAAACCAACGAAGCTGTGTGAAGTAGAAACGCAGTGGAAGTAATGGAACGAGAAAAAAGTTCGACGATGTTGATTTTGTAAAAGAATCAGAATACTTTCGACGCTACAAAACGGAAGGTTTAACCGACGTGTAGAAATGCTGGAAATATTCAACGACGTAATAAAGGAAGCCTGAATTATAGCTTTTAAGTTAATTAAAGAACGAGAAGAGTTTTTTTTTATCTGTATTTTTGTTTGTGTGTTCGTCTCAATAAATGTCAGTGCTCGTCCTAAAAGTGAGTTATGATTTATAAATAGAGCCACGTCCCATAATATTAACTATTTAAAAACATTTTAACGCGCGATAGGTTAATAATAAATATATTTTCAAGCTTGAAGTCACGTTTGTCAACTATTATTATAACTTTCCATGGGAAAATTCCCACTCGCGATTTGAGGTCTTACTATAATCTCTGTACCTGCGCGTAAAAATTCCAGAATTTTATAACTTTTAGACGTATTAAAGGGGAAATATCTCGTTTCATCAAATAAAATTATCATTTTCTTTCAAATATGACGTCATTTTTTTTGAGTGGCTGAAATATTTTGCCTATTGCCTCAAGCTCAATATTAGTGGAATGAAAAAATAGTGAAATATAACAGCATCATCGGGGAAATTGTCTTTTTTAAAGCTTAACTTCATTTACTGTTCAAATTTTAAAAAAAAAGATATTTTTAGTTATATTGAGAAAATGGCATCAGTATAATATAACAAATAATATATCAATATATATAAGCAATAAAGATAACTAAACCACTTTTAATAGAAATGAAGTACTTCAGTTTCCACGAAAATTGGTATTAAAAACTATAAAAAAAATAATAACTCAGAAACAAATTAAGATACAGCTTTCAAACAAATTGCATTTAAAAGTACATTTTTTCTGTATAAGACGGTGTAAACATTTAAAATGTGGAATGTTTAGAAGTTTAAAAATTTGCAGTAGCGAAAATTGCAAAACCTAAATTTCAGTTCAAATTTCAAAGTGTTGCCATTCGTAGACTGATGTATGCGTTACGCACAAATATGTTTGTCCTTTATAATATAGACAGATAGATAGATGTAAAATTATGAGATTACCAGAATGCATTCGTGCGTACTCGCCATGATTTATAATAGAATTTCTCATCTTATTTAATAACAGAAGAATTTTACAAATTTTGCTATGAAACAAGGGGATTTCAAATTCTGCGATTTAAATACTAAATAGAAATCTTCTAATCAGAAAAAGTGCTGCCAAGCTCTTTAAAAATCTACGATTTCTCTTTGAAATTAGCTTCCCAATCATCCAACGACCTGATTTTGTAAAATAATGTAATTTCCAGAACTGGTATAATTTGCCACTTCGTTGTTAGTCAGATTGAGTACCTAATTTTTAAATGCTGCCATTCCCGAAAATAAAGTCGTGTTTTAAGAAAGCGTCATTCATTCAGAGAACAGAAACAAAAAAAAAAAATCCGGGAGGGGGGAATTTTTTCTGTTTTATTCATGCTAGTTTTGAAATACATCTTTGCTGCTTTGTGATGAAATTGTGATTGCAGCAGTTTTAAAATCAGAGAACAGTGTTGCAAATGAATTGGCTCAGCTGGTTCTGATGAAAATGAATGAAGTGAGCATCAATCTATAGAACACTTCGATTTTTATTTCACAAATTCTTTCGTGAAAAAAAATTAAAAGATTAAATTTATTTGAAATCCCATCGAACACAATACTAATTTAGGTTGTCTAATGGAATTTGTATGGATAAAAACTTTTGTAAAAGGCTATGAAATGAAGGAAGAATATTTTATTCACAGAAAATTTTTATCCTCACCTATTATTATTATTAGTTGCAAGTATTATTGTTATTATTTGTCATTATTTATAACATATTAGTATTATTACCTCACTCATTAGCATTTTATCACAAATAATAAGTGCGAATAAAAATAACGCTGTTAAAAGGATTTCAAAATTTACAGAAATCTACACTGTAAAAAAAATCCGACCAGTTTTTTGTATGAATCGGAAAAATAGTTGCCCTTATCGTACCGGAAAATTTTCCGACCCAGCTCGGAATAAAATCCGTAAAAAAAAGGAAATAGTGAATAAAACGGTATTTTACGGATTTTATTCCGATTTTACGGATTTTATTCCGAGCTGGGTCGGAAATTTTTCCAGTACGATAAGGGCAACTATTTTTCCGATTCCTACAGGAAAACTGGTGGTATTTTTTTTTACAGTGTACAAGGAACAAGTAACTCGAGGTATAAGCGCGTCGAGAACAACTAAAGAAACGCTTGTCTTTCCGAATTCCACTAATTTTGCAATTCAAGATATGGAAACAAAATCTGCCCCCCACCCCCTATTATTTCTTCCGAATAATCGTACTTTTGAAAAAAAAATCATCCCACATGCACTGTAAAAAAAAATCCGACTAGCTTTCTTGTAGGAATCGGAAAAAATAGTTGCCCTTGTCGTACCGGAAACTTTTCCTACCCAGCTCGGAATAAAATCCGTAAAATTGGAATAAAATCCGTAAAATCGGAATAAAATCCGAAAAATCGGAATAAAATTCGAAAAATACAGTTTTAATGAATGCTTCCTTTTTTTACGGATTTTATTCCGAGCTCGGTCGGAAAATTTTCCGGTACGATAAGGGCAACTATTTTTCCGATTCCTACAGGAAAACTCATCGGATTTTTTTACAGTGTGTTAAAAAAAACATTCATCCCACATGTTCAGTGTCTTTCCTTGTAACAAATTTCTATTTTAAGAAAGTGAGTCAGGCTTATTTTTGGAATAGCGTCGGGTTGATTGAAACATAGCTAAAATAAACGAAAAACATATTTCAAGAATGAAGTGAATAAAATTAAATGTTGTAGCTGTGTTTGTTTAATATACATATGTTTGTTAAAAATAAAACTTATATAAATACATTTTTTGTAAGTTATACATGATTTTCCCACTAAACAATATCCCTAGAAAAAGCTGGTTTGAGAAAATATTCATGTAAATAAGTAAATTAATTACTTGTCATGTTTATATCCACAAAGTCGGAAATATTCGTCGTATTAAGTAAAGTTTTGAATCTTAAACTGCAGAAAATAAATTATTTAAATGCGTGTTATTTTAAATGAATTATTTTTAGAGCAGATTTCTTTAAAAAAGACCATAAACTATCTTTAGAGCTATAAACTATAGATTATTCAGTCTAATACCATAGATCATGTCAATTTATACATTAATATTTATGAGTTTTAACATAACATTTAAATAAATATTTTAGGCAGCCGAAGCTATAAAAATTCTTACAATTCATACTTTAATATAAGGTCTAGACATATAAATTGATTTATTGACTCGTTGCGGGTAATGCATTAAAGTTCAGAGATTAACGATATCATACATAAATATGTCATTTAAATATCATATCAATTTGTAAAATATACTACATTTAGAAAGGATTTCGTATGTTTAAAGCATTTTACTTTATTATATAGATTAATAATTTGAACTTGCTTGAAATATTTAGCAGTCTCTAGCTTAAAAACAAACATACTTTGGAACTCGAAAATTTGTCTAATTAAGTTTGGGTTGCTTCAATATATTAATCATTTTAAATCTACTTAATTTCATTCAATAAATAAATTTCTGGTTTAAAAAGGTTTTTTGATAAAAAAAAAAAAAAAAAAAAAAAAGCCGGGGTTTGGCATGTATAAATAGTGTAAACCTAATGTATTATACAGAGGAAGGATTGGTAATAATCGACCACTGCACTTACCTAATAGTAAAGAGGTGTTCGTCAAGTTTGTCTCATTTTTTGTCTGTTGCTGTCTTTAAGGATACAAAAAATATTAAAATTTTCATTAAAAAAAAAAATTAATTCTTTTTTTCTAGTCTCAAGATATTAATTGCCAATTTAACAATTCACATTTAGTACTTTCAAGGAATAGTTTAAAAAATATATATTTTATTTAAAAGGTGGAACACTCGCAGCTAAAATATAATAAAATAAACCTTGAAAGCTTTGTAAGACAATATAAACCGACTATTAAGATAGAATAATAAAACAGAATAAAAACACCACGTAATTTTGAGATTTAAAAAATACAAATTTTCTATGAAAATAAAAATAAAAACAAAATTTTATTCAAGAATGAGCATTATGCAAGACATGTAAAAACAACTAACAATTAAAACGGTAAGATTAATGTTTTTCAAGAAAACCAAATTTTAGATTTATTCACTTACTTGAGGCAGTAGAAAAAAAAAATAAATAAAAGAAGAAATAGGTCTTGTTTATGGGAGAGAGAGAGGGGGGGGGGTGGTACTTTTAAAGGAACTTACAGATTATTCTTTAAAGTAGTGATTATAATAGAATATTTTTTACGGCGTTTTTTTTTTTTTTTAATAAATACATGTTGTAGAACAAATCTATCAGTTTCAGTAGCGTTTTATCAATATATCTTTTATCATTTCGACTACCTACTGGAGATTTATACGCAGAGGCATTATTACACTAAGACATGTACAAATGAATAATATATATATACCAGTACAACGTTTATATTTGCAGTAAATGCTTGCTTTTATGTTTTTATTTTCAGAAAAATTAAATAATAATAAATAAACTAAATTTGCTGCAACTTTATCCCGAAACAATCTCACCACAAATTGACATTCAAAATGTCCGTTGTGAATAAAGCCAACGTAAAATCTAATATATCAAATTAATCTATATAAATTTCATTGATTTGTAAAGAAGACATAAAAAAAATTTATCCCTTTACAACATCAAGTATACCTTATGTTTCCAATCAACATTTTCCCCCCTCTGAAATGATGCGCGAAATATTAAACAAAACAAAACCAGAAGTGATGCCAAATTTAATTTGTAAAATGCTGAATTAAATAATTTATGTTTAAGCTACTGCCGCAATTTATCAGAATTCGGCATTACTAATTAGATTTGTTGTAACAAATTTTATTTATTACACATTTTGTCTTTATCTGCGGTGTGTAATAAAGTCAAATCGTGTGTCAAATCGTCAACCCGTTTGACAGTATATGATAAAACACATGATGAACGAAAGAATTCGAGTACATTTCCGCTTATCGGGGAAATTACCGAAAGGAGATACTCAACTGTGTCATAGGTTTCTTAACAACTAAATTTTTGCATTCTATGTAGTATACAGGGTGTATCTGAAATGATTCAACAAACATAGAAACTTGATAGTACTCATGAACACGAACAAAAAATGCAGTGAAACATGGGGTCGCAAATGACGTTTAAAGGATGAAAATCGAGAAAATACGCCTGGAAATGGATAAGCTGAGACAAGAAAGAAACACTCCAGAAAATTATTTATTGCACAGAATAATAGGTACAACACAGCTCGTGATGTCCAGATAAAACAAATATTTTACAACAATTGTTCAAAGTGTCGACAGCGGACATTATTACGCAGAGTACATCTACGGAGGAACGACTGGCGAACACGCTCGAAGACTTCGGGAGTTTCCAGGATTTCTCCTGCAGCACTCACAATCCGCGCTACTACTTGTTTGGCTTTCTTCCAATTTTTTGTTATGTCTTTCTGACCGGATATGCACAAAGTGAAAGGAAAACCAGCTTCGTACTACTAGCTAGTTCTGCAGAAAAGCAGCATGCGAGATTTCGATATTTTTATTAGTTTTGCGATTTTCACCCTTTAAACGTCATTTGTCCACACCCCATGTTCCACTGCATTTTTTGTTCGTCTTGACGAGTACTATCATCCCCCTAAGTTTGTTGAAACATTTCAGATACACCCTGTATATACAAATCTATAGATCATATACCGGGCTGCACAAACGTTTTCGGATATCTTTCCGACTATAGACTTTAATTGCTCAAACTGAGTTTTCATGCGTTTTTCAAACAGCACCTTTAATCTTATTAAACGATGAAGTTTCTTGTAATATTCTGAATGTGTTGGAAAGTCTTTCGTAATCTATGTTTGACTTATTATTCTTTCTTGTTTCTCCTTGTAACAGTAAAGGTAAATTTTGCCGCGTATATGAAAGTAATTCTTAATAATGGAAACTCTAATGTATAAACTGCGTTTCACTGACTCACTAAAGCATCGATAGTTAAAAAGAACGATTTTATAGTTTTGGGTGACATTAAACATTTCATATATTTATTTTTTAAACTGTTGTGCTTGAAGATCTTTCGTCTATTTACAGCATAGTTTTGTTCCCATGTTTGTTTACCTACACACTCTATTGAATGGCATACTTTCACTGTTTTTATACTCTATTTTATACCCTTCTTAGTGTCATAAAAAAAATCGACTGATAGTCTAAAATACCACATGTTATAATTAAAAATCATTAGAAACAATTTTCACCGTTAGGAAGCTAACGTAACATGTTTCGAAAGAATTACTGTTTCTTCTTCAAGCGTAAAAAGGCGTCCTACTGGTACAACATTAGATGCAGGGTTTATGATGGAGATTAATTGACCATGCACGGTGGTTCAAGGTTCGTGGTATAGGAATATAAAAAAAAGAACTCCAACATTGTAGGTGGCAGGAATAAAGTCAAAATTTAATCATTTCAGATGAAAACAGATAGTTCGTAAGAAAAAGGCATACATAAAGATGTATAGAGAGTGCTCCGTAATGTTGAAAAGAAAACCAGCGGTCCTTTTTCGGGACCTTACAACAACCGAGCGAGAAATACGATAAAAAGAAAGTGTAATGTAAAGAAAGGACAGCTCCACTTAGATTTTCGTATATAATTCGATTACTTTTAGACAAAGACCGTTAAGAAATACAAATTAATTACGCGATAATGAAATTTTGATAAATGAAATGATAAATCTGTGTATTTTAACGTGTTGAATTAAGTTCTTTGCGAAAAGTAGAGAGAAAAAAACATGTAGATAGAACTACGTATTGTTTTAAGAAATGAATTAATTTAATGATTTCACTTGCATAAAAAGGGGAGGGGGAGGAAAGAGCAACATTTTAAAAGTAATAGAGTTATGTTGAAAGTAGATTTGGAGTAAAGGGGGGCTGGAAACCGATATGTGCAGAGAAAGATGCCACATGATTCTCAGTGGCTTTTGACTAATATTAGCGATTTGGCGAATAAGAAATAAAAAAAAGTAGCCAAATGAAAAGAAATGTTAGCATAATAGATTTGAAACACTCAAAAATCTATCTTTATCCCCTTATTGTATCTCTTTTTTTCAATATGTTCTAAAATAACCTAATTTTCTATAATTGCTTATGAAATAGAAATTCGACTATCCGCTACAGAAACTAAAATGAAGTCTCCTAAACGTGTAACTGTTTCATACATTCTTTTAGCAGTCTAAATAAAAATTAAAAACAACTATCTTTGATTTACCCTTGTGAAAATATACACTAAAAATTGCTATGAGATTTTACTCTTAATCGGTAGAAAAAAATTGACTAGTCAATGATACTTCGCATACAACTAATAAATAGTACGATAAATGGCTAATTTCAACACCACATTCCAGCAAAACATTTCTCTACTTGGCGTGTGATGCGAGTAATTTTGTTTGTGTTTTACCGGCGCAACTCCGGCGCATAGATAGTGATTAACTGACAATAGAGAAATACCGGCTGTCGCTAAACTGATTTGCTGTTGAGTGAGTATTTTTATAAATAGAGCAATTTAAATGGCACGGTGCGATTGCACATATAAAGCGATATCAATCGTTCAGTAACAAGGATATAAATCTCGGCTTTATTGGATCATCACACACACAAACACAGAAAAAGAGCACTCACAATTTGGCGACTTTGATTGTTCGTTTACTCTCAAAATAAAGCATTTTGTCTCGCAATGGCGAGCAACAGCGAGAACCCTGATTAGACTGTAGATTTTCAGCCTTCTGTCTTCGTAGGGTAAGATATGTTTTTGCGAATGAAAAAGAAAGAATAAATTTCTTGAAAAGCATTACGTTACCTTAGTTGTTTTGTATTCAAGAAGTTTTTTTATTATGGAATTTAAAAGTTGTCGTCTGCAACAGAATTGGGTATTTAGAAACCCAAGAGGAAGTTTGCAATTTTTCATGAAAATGTGAAAAAGCTGATTTTCACAGATGCGGTATTCATTGGTGAACTAAATCTGAATTTTCAAATAAATTTCGTCAGCTTTCGATTATCGAGTGAGGACATCTCCATGTGTTGCGTTGTCCTTTAGACTGCAGGTTCGGTAAATTCAAATTATTTCATAGTGCTTCGAAGAATAAAAACGTCTTCATAACTTAGTTCTAATATATTGTAAATAAAATTCGTAACTTGAATAAGTAAACACACTCTACAGTTCAAATTAAACTTCTTTCTTAAAAAACAACTATGTACATTTTATTTACAAATATATAGGTATATTAATATTATTATTACTCTCATTTGAGAGTTCCATTATTACCGTCAGACCGGTTCAAAACAAACTTTACATCTACACTGAAAAGAAAATCGGAAAAACAATAAAAAGGGGGTTGCCACAATGCCGACTAACAGAAAATGGCAAGCATCGCCAAGTTGGCATTCTCAACATCCTGCCCCGGGCTGAACACTTAGTTCAGCATCTATATTAAACAATTTAATAAGCATGAGAATATACTTACATACATGACAAATTTTCAGATACATACAGCTACAGATATAAAAGCAAAAATAATAAGAATGCTGCAATCTACGAAAGAAAATAAAACACATGAATTGTATGAAAATTAAACAATAATAAGGGTAAATATGAGTAACAAAACAAATTAAATGTTCGATAATAGT
Source organism: Maratus speciosus (assembly GCA_963932465.1). Lineage (NCBI taxonomy): Eukaryota > Metazoa > Arthropoda > Arachnida > Araneae > Salticidae > Maratus > Maratus speciosus. The sequence goes on along the minus strand of OZ010794.1, from coordinate 459,414,139 downwards.
TCATATTTTTAGTGTAAGAGTTTTAGTGTCTTTTAGTCCACTAAGTCCAATTCAAGATTATATAGCAATTGCACAGGTCGTTTAAGATCGCCTTTTGCAGTCTGTAATACACATGATCTGATTTTAGAGTCACGACCAAATATGAGTTCTTTAACACGACCACACTTCCACATATGTTTTGGGAGCTTTTCATCATGAATTATCACTATATCGTTAACTTTGAACTGAGACGATGAATTTATGTTTTTCACTTGAAAAGCAGATCTAAGTTCTAACAAATATTCGTTTCTCCACCTTTTCCAAAAGTGGTCAGTAATTTGTTGCTTATATTTATATTTTCTCGTCAACAAAATCTTATTAGATTTCTCTTGCGTACAGACTGGTAATCCATAAGAAGGTAAGGACATTAATCGTTTACCAACTAAAAAATGAGATGGCGTTAAAGGTGATGGTTCAGCATTTTCTTCGTAGAGATAACATAAAGGACGTGAATTAATCACCGCTTCAATTTCTGTAAGTATTGTTTCTAGCTCTTCATAACGGAGACAAGTTTTTCCTAGAACCTTTTTTAAAGGTGTTTTAACTGATCTGACCATCCTTTCCCAAAAGCCGCCACACCAGGAAGCCCTGGGAATTATAAACTTCCATATTATTTTATTCTTTCTCAAGTAATCAAAAATTTCTTGCTTAGAAATTCTTTCCCAAGCATCTTTTAACACCAAATCAGCCTTAGAAAATGTCTTGGCATTGTCACTGTACATTATTTTGCAGAAACCTCTCCTAGAGAAAAATCTTCGTAGTGCTAAGATAAAGGTTTCAGTACTTAGATTGGTGACTAACTCTAGATGAATCGCTCTGGTTACAGCACATGTGAATACGACAATATAAGCCTTCCCAGTGCCTTCAGAAGTTTTATAATAAATCGGACCGGCAAAATCGACACCAGAGGTTTCAAAAACTGGTGTTTTGATGATTCTATCTTTCGGTAAAGGTGCTATTTCCACCTTTCCAGGAATAGCATTAAGTTTTCGACATATCATACACGATCTTAAGACGGATTTTACAAATCTTCTTCCCTTTAATATAAAATACCTTTCACGAAGGTGAGCTAAAGTGACAGCTACACCAAAATGGTACATTCTTTCATGAGCATCATTAATTAGTAATTTTACAAAATAAGATTTATTAGGAAGTATCCACGGATGTTTTTCCTGCTCTGTAACTTCAGAAAACTGAAGTCTTCCGGATAAAACAAGTAAGTCATTTTCATCGAATTGTGGATTAAGCTTGTACAAAGAAGAATCTTTATTAAGTGGTTTTTTTTGTTTAAGTGCTTCTATTTCAACTTTAAATGAAGTTTCCTGAGTTTGTTTAATCCAGTATTTTTCTGCTGTTTCTATTTCTGAGGTAGTTAAAGGTCCTAAAATTTTAGGGTTTTTCGAATTGGCATTATGAATAAAACGCATTATCCAAGCAGTAATATTATACACGCGATTTAAACTACTGAACTTTGCCATATCAAATACTGGCTTAGGGATAGAGTTTGATTCGTTACACAATAATGTTAAATTTGGTTTTGCTTTCATTTCATTAAAAGCTTCGGGAACCATTTCTATAGCCCTTTTTGAAGGCCACAAATCTTCTGATAGTGATAACCAAGGTGGGCCGCACCACCATACATTATTACCCATTAACTTCGATAAGTTTTCCCCTCGCGTAAGCAGATCTGCAGGGTTTTCTTTTCCGGGACAATAATTCCAGTCCTTTGGATCTGTCAATGACTGAATTTCGGTTACACGATTGGAGATAAAGGGTTTCCAGTTTGTAGTAGAACCCTTAATCCAACAGATAGTTATCTCTGAGCCCGACCATAACTTTATATTTAAATTCGAAATATGTAATTTTTGTTTTAAATATTTCCACATTCTAGCGGCAACTACTGCACTGATCAATTCCAGCCGTGGAATAGTTAACTTCTTGAGGGGGGCTATTCTACATTTACTCCAAACAAAACTAGTTTGAATTTCGCCAGTTAATGAAATGGAACGCAAATAAGCAACTGCTCCATACCCTTTGGGACTAGCATCACAGAATATGTGAATTTGTGAATTTTCAGAAATGTTTATCATATTAGGAAAATATTTTCGGGTTATTTCAAATGTGCGTAAATGTACAACTTCTGAACACCAAGTGTTCCACTCGCATTTCAAATCTTCAGGTAATTTATTGTCCCACTCTAAACCTCTTTGCCATGTTTCTTGCAACAAGGCTTTAATACGTATTACAAATGGATTCAAAAATCCTAATGGATCATAAATTTTCAGTAACATTTTAAGAACTGTTCGCTTCGTGGGATCATCGATGTAATATTCTTCAAAGGGCTGCGCATCTAACATCAAAATATCAGATTCAGTATTCCATATCAGTCCAAGCACTTTTAAGATACTACCTGTGTTTTCCTCACTTATACCTAAGTTACCAGATTCCCAGATTTCCCTAAGTTTAATAGAATTTGTTTTTAATTTCCTCAAATTCATCCCAGCTTCTTTAAGAATTACAGAAGCTGTAACTGATAAATAATAAGCTTCGTTATCTAAATCCGATCCGGAAATTAAATCATCGACATAGAGGGAATTATCTAACATATATACAACATTTGGATGTTGATCTCGATATTTCTTTATATGATGTTTAATTGTGGCAGCCAAAATAAATGGTGAGCATGTAACGCCAAATGGTACACGTCTAAATCTTAAAATTTTGAAAAAGTTGTTTGCGTCATTATCGAACCAAAGAAATTTAAGGTAATCTCGGTCTTCTTCAGCTACAGAAATTTGAAGAAAGGCCTTTTCAATATCTGCACAAAACGCAGTATTGAATTTTCTGAAATTAATAATAATTTCTAATAAATCGGGGTTCAAATTTGGGCCACCGTACAAACAATCATTTAATGATTTGCTATTTTCTTTTGAGGAAGCATCAAATACCATTCTAACTTTAGTTGTGGGTTTATCATCTCGCAAGACAGGTCGGTGGGGCATAAAATAACCGCTATTTACAGTTTTATTAGAACATGCTTCCACTATGTTATTTAATTCCTGTTCAATCACAATTTCTTTATATTTCTGCAATAATTCCTTATCTTTAAGCAATTTTCGATTTAAGTTAATAAATCGGTTTCTAGCATTGTTATAATTACTTCCTAAATCTCTTCTATCATCTTTCCATAACAATTTAGCTTCGTATCGGTGCTCAAGAAAATGCAAATTGTTTTCGAATTTTTCGATTATCTCTTTATCTAATTCAGAAATATTTTCTTCAGTGTTCATCCCTAAAGTTTCTAACTCCCACAATGTTTTCAAATCATTTTGAATAGGTTTCATAACCTGAGTGGACAAGACCCCAGCTTGCTTACTCTCACTATTTTTATTTACGTCAATTGTCCCGCAGAGGGAATGTCCAAATAAATTTTCACAGACGAACAATGATTTATTTATGGGGTATGTTTTGTCATTAATTTGATATAAATAATCAGCTCCTATTAATATATCAACATCACTATTTTCCAAATGTTCCCACGTGTCAAGACGAAATTTGGAAAGTTTTCTCTTAATTTTGATTGGAAGAGGAGGAATTTGTATCAAAGAATTAGTTATTAGCGGTGTGACTAATGCTTCAATTATTATACTACGTTTTCTATTCGTCAAGTGAATTAGCTTTAGCTTAACGACATCATAACATCGTTCTTCAGATTTTCTCGAACCGAAAGTATAGACAATTAATTTTTCCTTTCTAATGACCTCAGGTTTTAATTTTGAAACTAAATTTTCTGTAATAAAAGTTCGATGACTAGCAGAGTCAAATAAACAAAGAGCAGTTTCTGAATTTTCACCCGCTTCCACTTTTACATGAATTGTTTGCAATATTACTTCTCTACTGATATTATTTATATTGCCTTTGCAATGATATACGGAGGAAATAATGCTACCTGAATTTTTTGATTCTTCTGTTTTTTTATTAGAATTACAAAGTATAGTATGATGATATGTTTTACCACACACTTTGCAATTTTCATTCGAAATTTTACAAAAATTCGCGATGTGAAATTTACGGAAGCATTTAAAGCACCTTCCTTCCCTTTTTAATTTTTCTCGCATTTCCGGAATGGTGAAAGACTTACACTTTTCAGTATCGTGATCAGTTTGATTACAAAATATGCAGTTATTTTTAATATTTGTGGTTAAGGCAGAAGCTGATGGAATGAATTTTTTATAATTTTTCTTATAATTTTCCTGCTTCTCAGGGATTTTTTCAAAATGGTTTAATTGGACAGTGGTCTCGCGAGATTCAATTTCATCTTTAATGAAATTTATCAGCTCATTAACATCCCAGTCAGTGTTTTTAATTCGTTTTCTATTAAATTCTAGTGCAATATCTGATGGAATAAGTTTCAGAAGAATCGGACATAATAAGTGCCCATATGAACCTGATACAACACCTAAAGAATTAAGATTTCTTATTTGAATTTCGCATTCATCATACAAATCTCTAAAAGCCTTAATGTTACTAGAATTTCGTACTGGTTTCAAATTTAGCAGTTTAGTCATGTGACTATTTATTACCAGGTCATTACGACCAAAACGATTTTTCAATAATTCTATAGCATGAGCATAATTTTCCTTAGTCAGCGAAAAGCCTGCTATAGTATTTGCAGCACTTCCGCCCAAAAGTGACTTTAAGTAGGAAAATTTATCAATCGAAGTTAAATGTTCATTATTGTCAATCGCATTCGAAAACTGACTCCAAAATTCGAGCCATAAACACGAATCACCATAATATTTAGATATATTAAGTTTAGGAAGTTTAATGAAATTTTGATTCAGAATTTTCTGACTTTTTAGTAGAGAACTATTGTTGCTACTACTATCACTTTCAATGTCTGAAGAATCTTGTTTAGTTTCAGGAGTAACTGTGTTATCATTTAAAAATTTGGAAATTTTATATTTCCATTCAATAATATTCTCATTATAAGATTCCGATTTCTCGATTTCTTTTTCAAATTCAGTACTTGGAACCAGTGGTTCAATTTCAGAATTTAATGATTTTAAAGTTTTCATTTTGTCATTCAATTGCTGTTTCAAAAGATCCAGCTGTGATTTTCTATTCTCAAGCTCTAATTCTTGTGTATTATCTAATAAATCCCTTATTTTATCAAATATTTTTGTTGTTTGACTACGAATCGTAGCTCTTTTTTTTTTCAATGTTTCGAAATCCATCATAAAATAAAGAATTCAATTTATTCAATACAGTTCAGTTAATAAATATATTCATAATTCTATCTATTCAATATAATTTAATTTGAGGTACTTACCTCAATCGATGATGAAATCCAGACATCCTGGAGCTTTGACGCCAGAAAAATGTTGCGTTGTCCTTTAGACTGCAGGTTCGGTAAATTCAAATTATTTCATAGTGCTTCGAAGAATAAAAACGTCTTCATAACTTAGTTCTAATATATTGTAAATAAAATTCGTAACTTGAATAAGTAAACACACTCTACAGTTCAAATTAAACTTCTTTCTTAAAAAACAACTATGTACATTTTATTTACAAATATATAGGTATATTAATATTATTATTACTCTCATTTGAGAGTTCCATTATTACCGTCAGACCGGTTCAAAACAAACTTTACATCTACACTGAAAAGAAAATCGGAAAAACAATAAAAAGGGGGTTGCCACAATGCCGACTAACAGAAAATGGCAAGCATCGCCAAGTTGGCATTCTCAACACCATGAGGCATTTCCAATCAGGTTTGGATGAAAATTCATCGTATAAGGTGGGTTTATGGTAATTAGCGATTAAAGTTTTATTGGTTTCTGTTATTAGGTCTGTTTTTCATTAGCCTATCAACTTTTGCTAATACGGAGGAATTGGTTCCTTCAAAACCGGAGATTTCTTATCAGCCGGAAAACCAGTGATTTCCAAGTATCACGTGACAAACCAGATGTTATTGTCAAAAAGGTGGTGATTGGATAATGCCCTTCAAAAATTTTACAGGTAGCTCAGTTGGCATAGCGTTCGCATTGTATGCAACAGGTTCTTAGTTCAAGTTACTGCGCCCTTTTAACTCTGGTTGGGCATTTTCATCTCGTATTATTTATTTATCACTCAGTTTGATTGAAGAAAAATCAATAAAGTATAATTTACGTATCCATCATTCATTGAAGTTCTTTTGGCAGCTGTTTATTCTGTTAAACTGTGTCACATGACAGACTAAATGTTATTGCCAAAAGGTGATGACTGAATAATGCCCGCCAAGCATTTTACCGTACTTCAATTGGCATAGCTTTCGCATGGTATGCAACAGGTCCTTAGTTCAACTTACTGGACACTTTTAATCTGATTGGATATTTTCATTTTGCATTATTTCTTTATCAATCAGTTTGATTGGTGATAAAATAAGAAGGTATAATCTAAGTATTCATCATTCATTGATGTTCTTTAAGTAGTAGTTTATTCTGTTAAACTATCTCACATAACAGACTAAATGTTATCGCGAAAAGGTAGTCTGAGTGAATAATGTTCGCCAATACTGTATAGATAGCTCATTTTGCAGAATTTTCCAAAGGTAAGCGAAGTGTCGTTTAGTCGACTCCTGGTCTGAACATTTTTGACACAGTTTGGAAAACTTTAACTGGTATGATTTATATTAATCAGTTTTTATTGGGTTGAAAATATTAAAATATTAAGGAAGAGATAACAACAATATTGCCTAATATTGGAAAATGTTTCATAACCTAAATTTGTCTCATGCTAATTTTCTTGTATTATTAGTTTTTTATATGATTTATTTTCAATATCATTGGGAAATTGCATTAACCATAAAATTTTGAAATTATATATTCTTAACCAAATTTAAGTGGAAAAAAGTATTCTTTTATGCACTAAAATTTGTGGTAAAAAATATTTTAGTTATTTACTTAATATATTACTGGCTCGCGCAGCAACCCGATGTCTTGCATTTGCATGACATGAGATCTTTCGATTGTCTAATTTAATTCTACATTTAGAAAGGATTTATAATATTAATTTTATCAAATTTCGTATTATTAGCAAGAAATCATAATAAAAAGAGTAAATGAACTGAAAATTACAAAAATTACACTTTGAAAGTTACGTAATTTTGATATTATTGTAGTAGCATGCCTCTATAAGAAAAAAAGAGACATATGACCAATGAGATTTCATTGGACAAGATGATTTTGGATTATGGAAATTAATGTTTGTTTCCTTCTCTAATTCATCTAAGCGAATTTGTCCAGGCAAGTATTGTCAAGTTCTGTAGTGTGAGTTGTTATGATTTGGGCAAAAACTTTCAATCTAAGATAAGCATATGGACTCCACGTATTTTGAGATTCCAATCTCAAAGCACCATGTTCTATCATCCTCCATTTATTCACATTTTGAACAAATTCGCAAAATATTTCATACGGATCAATAATATTAAAATCTTTCAGCTTTTTAAAGATAAGTTTAGTAAATTTCGTAGTAAGTCATGTGATAATATTCTTTACATTACATATTTTTCATGAAAATGAAATTAAAAATTATTATATTGGTTTAATCAAACAATATAAATTTAAAGATAATAGATAATGTGAGTTTTTGTGAACAAACTGGCTCGTTGTTTGACTACTTAACTTAATGTAGGTAAAAATTCAAGCTAAATTGCTTGAAATATTATATGTAGGAAATAATAACTTTTAAATTACTAACTCTGCGAGAATTGTCAATTTTTGCCTACACCAAGTTGAGAAGTATGTCTTTTGTTGGCGCGTGACGTCACATGCACATTATCTAATATTCATTAATTTGGACAGCAGACGATATCCCATTATTTTAGAGGTCTGCACGGGCCCGGGCTTGGCCCGAAGCCCGTACCCGGCCCGGCGGAATGAAGGCGAATTTTCAAACGGGCTGGGCCGGCAGAATTAGGACAATTTTTTCAACGGGCCGGGCCGGGCCGACAGACAAAATAAACGGGCCGGGCCGGGCAGGCAATAAAATAATCGGGCCTGTCTGCCCGATATAAGAATTTAAGCGAAGCAGATAAAATACGAGCCATTTTCAATTAATATGATTTTCTCGAGAAGTATAAATGTGCGTCATGAGCCGATGCGAGTTTAACAACATCATTACAGAAATGTAACATGTCCATCGTAGAGATCGACATCGTACAGTTACAAGATGTCTGATTCCGAGTTTAATTTTTTTTCAGAAGAATTGTGCCGGGACGGAACTGGTCTTAATCGATCTCAGGATGTGTAGAACAGTCATTGTGTTTTGTAGTATTAATAGTGATAATGAACTTCTCTTAACAGTATCTTTGGAAATATACCTTAAGGTGGTTCTCATATTCACTGCTCAACAATGCGAAGCTTTCAGACAGATTTTCTGACAAATATTTTAACTATAAAGGCATAAAATTGACAGGCCTGCCTATTGAAGGCATTTGGAAACGAATAGCTTTTTCCATATTTGATAAATTACTTACAGAGATAACACAGATTTTTGTCACGTGACTGTGCGTTTTTCCCCTTTCCTGTGCCATCGCTTCCGGAAATTCAATTCAAAACGCTAACTTTGACAGTATTTTCAGACAGATATATTGCTTTTATCTATGAAAAAAAACGACATTTACATAGCTTCTGAATAAGAATACCTGCCAATCTTACGCGTTTCCGAAAAGAAAAGAATTCATAAATGTGTCGAAATGTAGCTCCTTTGCATTTGAGAAAAGCCTTAAAAATGAGAGAAATATTTTCACAAATCTACTTTTTATTATACAGCTTCAAAAATTATTATGTTTTTAATCCTTTATTCTGAACTACATTAATCTTTTAATGAATCCTTATTTCCATTTTGAAATGTCTGTAGACACGATGACTAAAACACTGTAAGTAATCGTTAATGTTTACTATTGTGTGCTCTCTGTTTTGCGAACATCATAGTAATGTAAAATATACTGTAAAATGTTCCCATAAATATGTATGTAGTATTCATTAAAAGAATCTTAATTGTATGTTGAGAAAAAACGGATTTTTTTTTTTTTTTGTAGGAATTGTGTCGGGCCTATTTTCACTGATTTTTGTACGGGCCGGGCCGAGAACTGTAAAAATGCAAACGGGCCGGGCCCGGCTCATGCCGAACTTCCAATTTTTACACCGGGCCGCGCCAATATAGCTTTCGTTCGGGCCGGGCCCGGGCCTGGAAATTCCGGCCCGTGCAGACCTCTACATTATTTACCCTTTTCTTTTCTTTCTTTTCTTTTTTTTTTACAAAAAAGGTGCACATAAACTTCGTTAAAAGATACCAAAAGATTAATATATCGGATACTAATTAATAATTTAAAATTTTCAAAGTTTATATGATATTCTTGGATGCATGTGGATAACTGGTGTTAATTTTATCAACCAGACAGGCAGATTTTATTATAATAAATTCCATAAAATCCACTAAGGTTCTCTTTTCAAATTACAAAACGTTGAAATTAGTTTACGTAATTGCAAGAAAAATGGTTTATTTACATACCGTAATATCTTATTACCTCTTAAAGCTTTATGAAAAACTTGGCATCTGTTAGATTTTTTTTTAACTATTGTATTATTTGTTAAGAAATTTACTTTTAAAGAAATTGTATATAACCTAGACTTTTAGAAAAGAATGTTCTTCCATCGATTCTAATTTTATCACAAATATTTTCCTTAGTTTTCCAGTTTTGTTCTTTCATTCAGCCTCAATCGTAACTTCTGCGTGCTGTTTTCTAACATTCGGTTTAAAATAAAGCGAAATTTCTAAAGAAACGCTTAGATAATTGATTGGAAGAATCTCAAGGCAACTGAATTTCTTCAAAAGTCAAAGAACACAATTATTCTTTCAGGAATTTGGTGTAAGGTTTTTCTATGTTTCCACTACTAAACATAGAAGTTTTTTAACTTTTTAAAAGTCTTCTGTGCTAAAGGAACATAAATAAAGGGAATATATGTATATATATATACTAGGTGTTTCAAAAGTTCGGTGCGAAAGTAAAACGCGATTAAAAAAAAAAAAAAAAAAAAAGATCCATGGGTCGGGGGGACAAGTGGTTTGCAGATAAATATTCATCGTGGTACGGAATTTTGTATAACACCGACAAAAAAATTAGTTGAAAATAGCAACAATAGAGGGCACTACTGAAGATAATTCTTTGGAATACTTCATATTCCCCACATATCGCAAGATTTGGATACAAAAACATTAGAAAATACTGCATGTGAACTTTTTTGTATACAAATGTTGTGTTATGGGAGCAATATGGGATTATTCCATGGAATTACCTGCAGTAGTGCCCTCTGTTGCCGAGATTTTGAATTAATGTCTTGGTTGGTGTCATACAAAATGCCAGGCCAGGCTGAATATTTCTCTAGAAACCGCACGACTCTCCGACCTATAGATGTTTTTTTAATTGCGCTTTATTTTTGCGCCGAACTTTTGAAATTGATGTATCATATTATTGCATGCCCTCTACGTTAAACATGTGGTATAAATTGCTATTTAACTTTGGTAGATAAATTTTGATTCTAAAGTATTTTATGTATATGGGTTAATATCACAAAATCTGAGATTTTCAATACAAAAATTTTCGAAAATTTAAATTATTTCAATACTTCTGATTTTTTTTTAAATGTTAGTTGAACAGCCCCTAGTTGATATTTATACAACACTAATGAAGTTTGAGAACACTTAGATATAGAAATAATTCTCTAAAAAATGATCAAATATTTGATGCCAGGATAATGACATGGGTGCCAAGATAATGACAAATTTTATTAAAGTGTTAAAAAAAATATGATTTTAACAAATTCTCTTCAGATAATTTATTATCGTTTATTTAGACATAGTAAATAGTTTTGCAAATTTGTTATACTATAAAATTTTTAATTGTTAAATTAGTTTGAATTTGCGCGTCAAACGTCGCAAATGAGGTGCGTTCGTACTATAACTAGTTTATAAATATTTTTGAACCGCATATTGTTACTGAATGTATATTTTACTGCATTTCAGGAGTGCATAACAATTTCATTCCGTTCGGAAGGCTGTAACATCATTAAAATGCACTTGAAATAATTTTTTCCCACTGGCCGTAATGTAACGGAAAACTTTTGACATTTAGTATAATTAAACTATACATCCGATTTTTCTAAAATCTGAATTGTGTCGATAAAATTTTGCAGCGATTATATATTTAAAATTTCAGGCCATTGGGAAGTCTGTAACATCATTAAAATGCACTTGCAATAATTTTTCCCATTGGCCGTAATGTAACGGAAAACTTTTAACTGTCCCAGTAATTAAACTATACGCCCGATTTTCATAAAATTTGAAAAGAGTCGACAGAATTTTCCTACAATTATATATTTACAATTTCAGACCATTCGGTTGGGTAGTTTTTGCTCTGTTATATGCCGACGGACAGACTGAACGACGACTATAGGTGCTACGTATTTATATAATTACGAACGCTCCTAAAAAGCGATAAAAAAATTTAAAAAAATTTATTCTTGAAAAAAATCCAATTTTTTTTTTCTTTTTTAAATTACAAATTGTACATTAATTTGTAAAATAATAATAATAAAAAATATTTATTGAATGAGCTGTTTGAATAATTGGACACAAAATATTTAAGCAATTATGTGATGAAACTCAAAGATAATAAAAGAGGTAAAATATTATAAAATAAGTTTTGTAAAAACTGGATAATATTTGAAATCTAAATTGAAATCTACATTTTTCAATCTACTATGAAAAACAGATGAATATTTATGAGTATTAAGAAATAATAATTAAATTATGTCCTGAAAGTTTGATGATATTTTCTTTAAGCCTCTATAAGCTTGTGCTCTATCTTTTATCTCTTTTTTTCCTGCCTGAAGACTGTATTTGATCGACTGCTTTGCGTGAGGGCAAATTTTTAATCCTTTAAGCATCTGGCAGAAATATTCATGTTTGTTTAAAGATTCATGAAATAATAGCGATGATCAGCATTGGTGTTATATTATCTTACGTATTTATATTTATTTTAAGCACTGAAAATAATTTGGCTATCAATGTTTTGTTAAATCAGCCTTTGAATTAATAAAAAACATTACACGATGGAAAAACACGGTTAGGACATGTTAAGTGTTAGGTGTTAATGGTACCAGGGGATTTCAATTATATTAGAGCTTGAAAAATCTACTGGTTTTGAAGGCGCTCTGACTTGAGCAGTATTTCTCTTCCACTATTTATATTGTTGTCGCTTTTATACACCTGTCATATGTGTAATTGATTTTATAATATCTTCCTTTTCTTTTCTAACATACTTTAATATTCTCTAATTTTTCTTGGTGAAATAGCACTCCATTTTTTTTAAATTCTCTCTTGGCGCCTTTTTTTTCTGCCTCACACTTATTTTTAATCTCAACTCTTTTGACTGTTTTTTACGACTCATTCTCTATAACAGGAAAAAAATCACAGTTCTCTAATTATAATAAATATGAAATTATTTTACTCATCTGTTCTGTACATAAATAAAGGATTTCATATTTATCTTTTTAACACAAGATACATAATATTACTCAGTGAATAGTATGTGTTTATCTATAAGTAATGCAAACAAACCACCCAATAAATTAAAATTATCAAAATCAATTCAAAATTTCAAGAGGTACATTTATTTTTTGATTTGGTATAGGACAGTAGTTGAAAATACACCAACCTATGCTGCCCCAATATGGGGTCACAACCTAAACACAAGGAGCAAGGAGGTGCTGTCCTCCTGCCAGAGACACTTCCTGTCCTGCAGCCTATAGTTAAGGCATATAAAACTGCCCCAACCGCGGCCCTCCAGGTTCTTGCGGGCCTGATTTCAATTCACCTACAAGTTAAATACGAGGCCACACATGGTACAGTATCAAGGCTGAGTTAATCAGTTAACCTATACGGGTCAAACATCAACCATACTGACTATACAAAAAAAAAAATAAATAAATAAACGTGTGGACAACACATCCATCAGACACAATTGAACCAAGACTAGGACATAACCCAAAAGTCATAAACATCTACACAGATGGCTCGAAATAGGAATCAGGCGCTACGGGTTCGGCTTTCGTAGCTTTCTAAAACAATAAAAAAATTCAAACATGATCAGCACCTCTAAGGAAGTACAAGAGTGTCTTTCAATCCGAACTGCTGGCTATACTAAAAGCAGCAAAATGGGGTAACAGCACAGGGTTGGATTACAGCATCGGTTCGGACTGCATGTCAGCAATTCAAGCACTAAGCAAACCATTTAACACAACACAACTAGTAAATAATATACTAGAAATAATCAAATTCTCAGACAACTAATTCAAGATTAGCTGGGTTAAAGCACACGTGGGCATCCAAGGAAACGAGGATGCCGACGAATTAGCCAAACAAGCAGCAGAAAACAAAATAAAACAAATACCATACGACCTGGAAAGACCAATATCAAACCTGAAAAGAACAATAAAAGATCTAATAATCAAACAGTGGCAGTTCGAGTGGGATTACGGGGAAAAGGGTAGGGCTACAAACAAATATTTCCCAAAAGTAAGTATAAATAGATTAGTCAGCTGAAAAGTTTTGAGCCAGATTTACACAGGACACGGAGCTTTCCGAAAATACTTAAAAAAATTCAAGCGCAAAGATTCGCCAGATTGTGCATGCGGGAAATTGGGAACCCCACAACACTTTCCTAACGTCCTGCCTGCTAACACAAACACATCATCTGGCACAAATCACACCAAACAATGAAGAACTTTGGCATAAACAACTAACAAGCAATAAATACATACAAAACAAAGGCAAAGCAGTCATCAGATGGTTAACAGAAAATATAGATATAATATCCCAATGAAAAACGAATAAAGTTAAAAACAAACCAACCCAGTGGACATCATCACCCCAACTAATTAACTGCCTTAATTACAGGAAAAAAGAAAACGAAAAACAGGCCCGAGTTACATTACCAAGTTAACCGCAGCCGCTGGTGAAAAAACCTTTCACCCGCAAAAAAAAAAAAAATAAAAAAAAAAAAAAATCGTATTTTTGCACTGCTGAGTGGTGGTAGTCATTTATGATGAACTGATAGCTTCGGCACATTCACACCACTCCACCGAATCAACATAGATAGCCAAGTGATAAGGAAAAGATGTGCTCCAAATAAAACAAAGCAAGACCATGAACAAAGGAAAATAACTCATTAAAAATAAAGGGGAAAACTCAAAATATATCTTGTGATAACAGACATCATAAAAAAAAATAATGACGGACTAAAGGCCAAGGAACATGCTTCACCCAAGTAGTGCACAAGCCAATCCACAAAGCTCGCAACGATGTTGCAATAAATCGTGAAAACAGCCATTAGGTTCCAATGGACTGATCGTAAAGAGCGCACTCACGTACCAAAGTAATATCCTAAAATGTCATAAACCAAGATGCGACCAAAACAAGAACCCACCAGCGACAAGTTCGCAATGTGTCAACACCAGCGACAAGCTAGCAAAGTGAAAAATGAGTCAAACGAAAAGGCGATAAGATCGCACAGTTTGAACTCCCAGGTAGAGACTTAAAGAAAATCCACCACAGAGACGACCACAGACTCGTTCATTTTCAAAGGGAAAAAGATGATCATTATCATCTTTTTCCCTTTGAAAATGAGCGCGTGTGTGTTCGAAAGATCTCAGGGTTGCATTAAATAATATTTTTATATGTTTGTGTCACCTTTTAAGTAGTACTTATAAGTATGTTATAAAGTTTATTAATATCAAGGTGAAAATTTCCTTCACGACACTAGTGTTTAATACAGTGTTTTGACTCTATTGACTATACCACTTCTATTAATGTAATTTTTCTTCCCAATATGAACATTTCACTTACTTAATAGCTTTCAACTATTTTAGCCCAAATATTGAAATAGAATGAGTAATATATATATATATATATATATTCAAATTATGCTTTTCTTGGACAGTATAGACGGCCCCTTAAACCATTTTGACGTTTTTATTCATAATTCGAAAATTACCAGGAAAAGAAAATGAATTTAAAAATTCGCATAAAGCAGGACATAATAAATATAAATGTATGAAAAGAATTGTAGGTTGCTGTTCATTTTTTTTCGAATATTAATTTCATAATTCATATTATAAAAATTTTTAAATTGCAAATTCAATGTATTTATGTTTGGGTTTTTTAGTATTATAACTAAACAAAAAAATTATCACATTAGGATTATTATTTCAGTAGATATTAATAAAAATAAGAAAATGTAATTTAACGTTAGAAGCTTTAGATTTTGAATGTTCATAATTAAAAAAATTATCATCCAAATGACAAGAAATTGCCTTTATAGGCACTAGGGGATCGTACCCGGGATTCCCCGGGTTAAAGGATATAGGTGGAAACATTTTTTTAAATTGAAAACTAATAATTTTTTTTATATGCAATAAATATTTTAGATTGCTCACTTACATTAAAAAAGCATTTTTCATATGGAAAATACGAATTATACCATCAAATAAATTTTTGAAATTTATCAAAAGCGACTTTTTTTTATTAGCCGCATGCTAAGAGTTATTTGACCAAGATTTTGCTAATTATGACATCCTTTTATATTCTAATAATTTCCGAGCTTATACATGTCTGTTAAATTTGTGTTTTATTTATATTATTTTATTTATTTATTCATAGGGAAGTTTTTTTAAATCGATATTAGCTGTAAGAAAATGATGAACTCTTTATTTTGTTTTAAGGGCAAACTGATTAATCTTTCGTAATCGAGCTCCCCGCGATATAGATAAATTTAAAAATATTTCTTGCTTTAAAATTGTTTTTAAAACCATAGAAAATCAGTAAACTGAGATGAACTTTGCAAACAAATTCCATTTGAAAAAAAAATCTATTTGGTGATCTAAAAATTTAAATTGTACGATTACAAATATGTTAGATTTGTGTTTTTACAATATTAGTCTTTCATTTGTTTATAGAAGAAGTACTAATTTCGTTAATTTGTCTTTCACAAATATGTTAGATTGGTGTTTTTTTAATAGTATTCTTTTATTTGTTTATAAGGAAAGTATTAATTTCGTTATTAAAAAATAGTCAGAAACAAATGCTGAAAAATATTTGTTACTTTATGTGCACAATGTTTATTATCATTATGTATTGGAACCGGCACGTGATAAGATAAACTTTTTAAAAAATCATTCTTAAAAATTATTTTAGAAAAAATAATACATCAGTCAATTAAGATACAGTTTTTAAACAAATTGCATTTGAAAGTAATTTTTTTCCCTATGCGACGAAAATTGAAAATGTACGATGGTCAGAGGATTAAAAAATTGCAGTAGCGAAAATTTCAAGACCGAAATTTGATCGTGAAGTGTTGCCACTCGGAAAATGACGTCAGCGTTACGCACAGATACGTTTGCCCTTTATAATATAGATACTTAATCAGAAAAATGTAATAAAGATCAGTTATTAGGATGTGGTTATCAATTGAGGCTCTTATGCTTGGTATTTCGGGATGAAAAACAGCAGTTTTCACCTTCTCAAAATTTGCATACGCACTTCTGATATCCATATTCATCATTTTTAAAAAAATTGTATTTTGTTCGATCCTTTAAAAACCATTTTAACTCAAAACTTGAAGTCACGATTGTCAGCAACATATTTTATGTGAACAGACGTACCCTTTACTTAAGATTCTAATCTCAATTCCGGAGAGTTAAAACTTTCCGTAATTTATGTTTTTTAGACGCATTTGTGTTAAAATGTTTAGTTTTATTTAAGAAAATGATCGTTTTCTTTTAAATATGACTTCATTTTCACTTAAGTAAGCATTTCGCCTAGTGTGTGTAACTTAGTATCAGTACACATGCAGAAGGAAAAACAATGTAGAAAATTTATGAGGAAAAATGCGTGTTATCAAAAGCATCATGTCATTTTCCGTTATTATGCCCCTAATATAATATTCTGCTCCTAATGGGATATTCGACACTAAACCCTATACAACAATTTTTATCAACAATTTTGAATATTTATCAGAAAATAGCATGAATAAAGATAAAAATACCTCATTATTTCTCTCTTGTCTGCAATAATAAAAGCTTTCTGATTTTGACCATTTTGAAGAAATTTCATAAAATGCTTTTAAAATTAAAATATAAAAGTGGGGATATTAAAAAAAAAAAAAAAAAACAGATAGTGCGATCACATCTACAAATGAATAGCTTTCAGTTAAGGGGTCTTGTACCTTTTAAACGCGTCGAAAATTAACGAAAAACTTCAAAGTTTGAATTAGTCTATCTTCAAAAGCTTTTTATGTATAAACATGAAATTTTGGATATTGATTAAACAGATTGTGCTTTGTAATATGCTGTCATTAAAAATTTATTAGCCTTTTACAGAATTTGTGTATTGTTGAAATCAAAATGGATATTTTTTTTAATCCACAAATCATTGCGCGCATGATATCTTGAGAAAGTATGTATGGATTGCCATGAAATTTGATAAGGATACTAAACAAATATGAGTGTTTAAAATGAACTACTTTTAAGTATTTACAATGGTAATATTTTGAGTTATGACTATTTTATTCATTAAAAATATAAAATTTTTATTTTTTATTTACAAAAATACTTTTTATATAGTTGATGAAATAACTTTGGCCTAAGGGTAGTTCATTTTAAACACACATATATTTTTAGTATCTTTACCAAATTTCATGACAATCCATACATACTTTCTCAAGATATCATGCGCGCAATGACTTGTGGAGTAAAAAAAAGAGCCATTTTGATTTCAACAATACACAAGTTCTGTAAAAGGCTAATAATTTTCTAATGGTAGCCTATTACAAAGCACAATCTGTTTAATTAATATCCAAAATTTCATGTTTATACATAATAAGCTTTTGAAGATATATTAATTCAAACTTTGAAGTTTTTCGTTAATTTTCGTCGCGTTTAAAAGGTATAAGACCCCTTAAAAAAATATTAGCAAAATTGGTTCAGTAGAAAGATTAGGGCAGATGACTAAAAAACACATTTTTGTTTTAAATATATAGATTATATAAAATTAGGAAAAATTAAATTAAGCAAAGTATGTTATTTTGATAAAATTATAGTAGAATGTCCTCAACAATAGCATTAAAATTTTGAAATTCGAGAGAATTTTGAAAAAAAAACTTCAGGAACATATTATTTTAAAACACAAATTATTTGTTTGCTTGTCTAACTCGGCGAAGCAAATCCATCCGGCCAGAATCATCAATTTCTGTAATATAAATCGCTGTTATTTGCATCTCACCTCTCTTCTATAAAGACACTCTAAATTTTTGTAAAACATTGCGTTTTATCAGTGTGTGATTTTGATTACATTATTTTCAAAAATGAACCATTTTCACCTCTGAAGAATTTCAAAGCAACTGGTCTGTGAAAATGACGCACTCCTACAAAACATAATTCAGGTTTAAGAATTAAAATACACGCTTTTTTATAAGATGACGTCATTTGCATCCACTAAAGCAATCCACTTTTACAATCCACTCTTAAACTTCGTCTATAGAAAAGTATGCATATGACGTCATTATCACGGAATAACAGACAATATTCTTGACATAGCCCCTATTTTAATTTCAACTTTTTTTTTCAGGTTTTATGAGAAAATGGAAACAAAAAGATACAGTATCTCCTATTTTCGACTATTTTCCGTTCACTTTCAATGACTTTTAATAGAAATGGGGTACTTTTGTTGCCACAATAAGAAAAATGGTATTAAAAACTACAAAAAAATTAATATCTCAAAGATAAATTCAGATACAGCTTTCAAACAAATTGCATTAAAAGGAGCAATTTTTCCTTATTCGACGGTGTAAAAATTTAAAATGTGCGATGTTTATAAGTTTAGAAATTTGTAGTAGTGAAAATTGCAAAACCAAGTGTTGCCATTCGCAAAATGACGTATGCGTTACGCACAGATATGTTTGTCCTTTGTAATATAGATAGTTTGAACATAAGATTTAAAATATATTGTCAAAATTGGGTGTTGCTATTGAAAAAAACAAAGTTTGGCCAGTGTCTAATTATACGAATTTCATCTACTTAAAAAATGTTTTATGTACACATACTTCGATTAATCTTTTAGAATGGTTTTAGTAAATGATCTTCTGTTATACTAGATATTTTTTAAAGAGTATTCGAAACAGACTGTTTCAAACTAAAATTTTACTATTACTGTTGATTCTGCATCTTTTAATGAACACGTAAAAAGCGTTTTCAAAGTTGAGTCATATATGCATTTCTTGCTTTGTAATTTGCCCTAACGTCTTGAGTCAATCATGGCTGATAATTATAAACAGTGAAGTTCATAACAATAAATAAATATTGTCTCATTTAAGCCGATAGCCCTTAAATCAATGTGTAATTTTGAAAATTCTCTTAGGAATAAACGAGATTTTCGGAATACATATAGTTTCGTTCGAATTTTCGGCACATTTTCGCCGAAAACGAATTTTTATTTAAACTCAGATTTTTGACCGAAATCGATAACAAGACCGATTTTTCAGTTGATCTTTAATTGAAATTGATTGGTATATAATTACAATTATTATTTGTTCAAATAATAGTAATCCTTCAGTTCAATTATTTATCTTTTATAATTTCCTCTGCTTTCTATTTACATAAAATAACCGTAAACTTAGATATAGAATTAGTATTATTAATTCATATTTCACATTTATTGATAACCTTTTTATTCAATTGCTCTGAAAAGACAATCATAATCCAGATAAAATGATTAATGCTATCGTTTCAAACACTTTTCAATCATGTATGATTACATTACCAGTTTCATTGACTCTAAACAAATATTTATTCTATTCAGAATACTTTTGAAGCTGTAAATATGAAAGCATTTATCATCAAATTTTAAAATTTTGTACTATCAAAAGGCTGATGTAACATTTTCTGAATAAGATTAGAAATTTAAAATACACAAAAACTAACAATGCCCAGTTAGATTCAATTTCTGATGAGTTTATAAAAAAACAAAGATTATACGATTTTAATGTAATAAATACATTTGAAAAAGTTATATAATTGAAATGTATTAAACATATGTGAAATGTCCGATCTATTTCAATTCGGTACCAGTCTCGGAAAGATCTCCTCTCCTAAACCTGGTGACCGTTGCTGTACATTTGACAAGAATTTCCCTTTAGGAAGAAAAAACTATATTGGTGTTTTATTTAAAGTTTTGGAGGTTTCTGAGTAGAAAAAAATATTCATGTTTTTTACTTTCTTCTATTTTTAATAGAAGAAAGTATTGTAATCGAAATTTTTTCGACTTCCGGTTTTCGACGGATTTACACGTTTTAGGGGTCAGCGTTCCCCAAAAACATGTTTATAGAAAATGCCTGTCTGTGAGTGTGTCCGTGTGTCTGTATGTCTGTCGCCATTGTACCATCAAAATGTGTATGAAGTTATGCATAGAACTGAACCAAATTTTTTTTAAGTTTTTGGTTATGGCAAGCAGGTTCTCCTTTAATTTGGAAAAAAATCCGCCAGTAGGGGCGCTGTAATAGCGATTTTTGTGGCATTTTTAATATTGTACCATCGAAAAGTGTATGAAGTTATGCATAGAACTGAACCAAATTTTTTGTGTATGTTTTTGGCCATATCTAGAAAATCCTCTATGAATTTGGAAATATTCCGCTGAAAGGGGCGACTATAATAGCGATTTTTGAGTAATTTTCCTGATTTTTCGTAGTTCTATTGTACACCTGTGGCTCGTGAATCGACGGGACCTTCCCACCCTGATAAACCGACTATTCGCGAACAGCTGATATACAATAGGATAATGATAACTATTGAATTTATCAAATTTCATGATCGAGATTAACTCGTTTTTTCTCCGATTAATTGACTGAAGTAGAAATTTAAGATAAAATTCAAAGTTGATATGATATTGAGCTAATAAAATGAAATATTGACATTTGTAACAACATTTTGAAATATTAAAATATATGAGATAGAAGAAAGTTTTGGGATTGGCACATCCAGCTAGTTAGTCTTATTCTGTAAGCTAATAAAAGAGGCATGAGCAAAACGACCAATTTAGTCGAACAAAATTCTGATAATTGTATTCTAATATACGATTTGAAGCATGCCTCACCATGAATCCCCCTTATATGAAGGGGGAAAGGGGTACCGAAGAAAATATACTTTGAATTTTTCTTTAAAAAAGATGAAAAATAGTAAAAAATAAAAACTTGATAAATGACTCCTTAGGTTTATGGATTCCCGGTTACTAAAGGAGTTCAATAATATCCCTATAGGAAAAATCCTGACAGAATTTCAGAACAAATGCGTCTTAAATTTATTCATTGACAAGATCTGCAATGTTTTCAAGGTTTGACGGGAAAAATGCGTCGAAAGGGTTAAAAATAAGCAAGTGGTTTAGAAAATGTTCTCAATGTGGACAAAAACTTTCTTCAGACAAATTTTGCATGGAAAACTATCGATTGCCGAAGAGAATAGCATTCCAATACCGAAGGTAGAAGAGAAAAAATAGTAACATCGAGGGACGACATAGATTACTAAGTACACATGGGAATACAGCTACAGACATTATGAACTGGCTATGATCAGACAATGGTTAGATTTGAACGTTTGATGACGCGCTAATTTTCCTGATGATTTCTGCAAATTATGCAAAAGTGCACTATTTTTGCGAATTTTAAAATTTTAATATTTTTTAATGCAGAGTGTTTAATTGTATGCAGAGTGTATTTTTTGCATGCAGAGTGTATTTTTTGCATGCAGAGTGTATTTTTTGTATGCAGAGTGTTTAATTTTTTTTATGACAAGTGAGGTTTATCAAACAAAAGTCAAGCTTTCAAACTTACACATGAAAGTCCTTTTTAGCCAAGGGTCCATACTCATAATGCGTTGCTATAAATAAGGTCATAGTTCCAGATACATGCCTACAGCCGTACCTTTTATATGGGTTACTTTGAATATAGAAAATTTACTGCTAAAATTGTCTCTACCATCCACATGTTGTTTGTTTTTGTACACTGTAGAAAAAAACGGACTAAAATACGGAAATACCGCTGGCAATCTAGACGCCAGTATTATTTCCGTATTTTAACGGAGCTTTTTCCCGGTAAATTACAGAAAATTTTGCGGGGGTTTTTTTTGGAATTTAACGGAATTTTTTCTGTAATTTACCGGGAAAAAGTTCCGTTAAAATACGGAAATAGTACTGGCGTCTAGATAGCCAGTAGTATTACCGCATTTTAGTCCGTTTTTTTTTTTTTTACAGTGTAGAGTTGTTTCCCTTAAAAAAATATCTTATTTTTAGTAAGCATGTTTCAAGCATTTTATGAATAATATGTTTCGTGTAGTTTAAAAGTTGAATTTTGCTTAAAGAGATAAATAGTTATCGTTTAACAAATTTTGAGAATAAGCAATTCAGGATAAAAATAAGGTTCTTATGCAACTATAGGTGTAATGTTCAACTCCGCAAATTAGCAGAATTTTGGAAATCGGAATTTGAATGACTATTCAAAATATTGTAAAACGGCAAATAAACGTCTGTTAGTTCAAACAGACAGCATTTTCGCTGACACCTGTATTTCGAATAATAAAATATATTACTCAATGAATAAGAATAATGAACTTAAATAAGAATACTTTAATCAAGGAAGCTTTATCAAAGTTTTACATCAGTTTTACTTTTTCCTTGTTTAAGTATCATGTTGTTAAAACTTAAAATAAATAAAACTATTAGAGATATTGGGTACTTATTTATGTAGTGATACTAGTAGTACTTATTATTAGTGATAATTGTATTGTGTGAAAGCTTAAAATAAACAGAAACTAAAGTTAAAAACCCATATATTAGGCGCAAATTTGCAAAGTTTAGCGTAAATTTCCGATTCTGCGAGTTAGGATCAACCGACCACGCGGGAAGCCACTCAATGCGTAAACAAATGAGTACCTTTCAAAGACATACAATATAATGATTCGATTTTCTTTCTCTTGAGGATTAATGGTGACTTTATTTGCCTTCTAGAATATGTAATTTTTCTATGGTTTGTTCCAATTGAATGTAGCTTCAAGAAATGTGGGTTTTACGAAACAGTATAGGATGAAGAAAAAAAAAACATACTTGCACTTTTACGACTTTCACTTGAGATGTTCAAAATATTTCCTCATTGTTTCTAAACTCAGTTCACGGACACGAATGGTGAAGTTGAATAATTTTTCATATATAACTAGCGGACTTCGCCGGCTTCGCTGTCGGTTTCTCTAAAAGAATACTGAATCAAACGAAATATATCTAGCAAAGATGAAATGTGTTTACCTATTTTTTTAGTATGTTTGTTATCTTGAATTTCACGCATCTACCTAAAACGCTGCTGAGATATGCCAAATGTTCTAAAATTTTCGACCCCCCCCCCCTTTAAAACCCCTTAGGGTGGGGAATTTGTAAAATTGCTGAAACATGTTTTCAATTATTTTTTAGTAATTTATTTTCTGGTATTTCACGCTTCTACCTAAAACGGTTGATAAAATGAGGCCAAATGTTCAAAAAGTTTCAACAACTCCTTTTAACCCCCTTAAGGGGGAATTTCTAAAAACGCTGAAACACATGTTTAATTATATTTGTAGTAGATTTATTTTCAGGAATTTCACGCTCCTAACTAAAACGGCTGCTGGAATATGGCCACATGCTCTAACATTTTCGACCCCCCCCCCTTTTAACCCGTTTAGGGGGGATTTTGGGCTTAGCCTTTTATATATGGAGAAAAAGATTAAAAACTATCTCAAACGATTTTTCCCCATAGGCCGTAATGTAATGTAATTCTGTTGGGTGCCCCTGTAATCCCCCACTTTCACCCACCGCGACCAAACTGCCCTACTAACTGCAAGAGACCAAGGGCTATCTAACCACTACAACCACGTGTGGATGGCAGTAGGTGTTCATGGAGAAAAGTCTGTCTTTACCCACCTACAGTTGACTTATATATATATATAGATAGATAGATAGATTTCATCAAGACTACTGTTTCCAACGACACCAGATTTGATTCTATACCTTTCCTTTGGATCACGCTAAAAGAGCAAGTCTACGTGAATAAACCACGCTCACTGAATTATCGTCTGGAGAAAATCCTGTGCGAAATCCAGAGGGTGATAAGTTTAGGGCATGTTTTCAAAAAAACTCTTCCGCCAACCAATATATTGCCACATTTTTCATTTCCGGAATCGTCATGGCAACTTAGACCACTCATATCATAGACCCGATAAACATAGACCAATCCGAACGACTGAACTCATGTGTACAGTAAGAGACATAAAGACGCACAGTTATTTCTTGCTTCCCCACAGTAACTGATCCCTAAGTGACAGCAACTGCCCTTTCCTCATATCAGAGGTTATAGTAGCCACTTTCAGAAATGTCGTGTTCAGCCGTGTTTGGAAAACCAGTGAGGACATTTCCAGGACCTCCTGTGACAACATCATTTCTTAAGCATACAGGTATGACTTATGTAATTCTTCTTTTTTAGCGCTTCGTTCATCTAACGGAACTCTATTCGTCTCATTCACCCTGTCTGTCACAAAGTTCGTTTTCGGAAACTGTGTAAGTTAGAGACTTGAAATTTTGCATACTTATAGTTGAATACATCCGATCAGAAGACAAGTCATAAAACTTTGAAAAGGTCTTATATTATTTTAATTAAAGGAATTAATTTTCGTCCTGTCATCTTTGAAAGGAATACTAAACGAAACCCTTTGTGTGATCTTCGATCAAGTTTACCCTCTTTTTTATTTCTTACTGTAAGTTTTGTTACATTGATCTGGGCACGTTTATCTAGGGCAGATGCACCTATACCTCAATCATAATAATAGATCCAAGTAAGGCAAAATAAAATGGAAAGAAAGAAAGCGTTAGCATTGCGTACAAGGTTGAAATTGAAACGTTTTCAGCCAATGATGCTACCTACAACAGGCAATCTATCAACGTCAAATGACATTAAGGTTGTTCTCAAATATAAACTAGCTACTTCCTGAAATATTTACGAAGTCATTTTTATTCTGAAATACATAGAATTAGCAGGTTTACTTATTCAGAAAATAACAACAACAAAATTGATAAAATAATGAAACAGCAATCGATTATAACTCATGCTAGAATAAATTCATCGGAAATGAAAAAAAAAACTATCTTATTCCAATATACTTCAATATTTATGCTTGCAAAGACTGTGTAAACAGTTTCATAATACGGAAATCTTCATAATCCA
Organism: Maratus speciosus; assembly: GCA_963932465.1. Classification (NCBI taxonomy): domain Eukaryota; kingdom Metazoa; phylum Arthropoda; class Arachnida; order Araneae; family Salticidae; genus Maratus; species Maratus speciosus. The sequence continues at coordinate 459,388,710 of OZ010794.1, read as the reverse complement.
ACGAAAATCCCGTGTTACAAATTTAAGGTATGTAGTACCACTTAAGAGGATAACGTATTTTAAACGGATTATTTTACAAGATCGTTGTCAATGCGTTTTTACAGGTATTAGTATACATAAATATGACGACTAGATGTATCAGATGTTTTGGCAATGTTAAAAAGGAATTTTCGTTTTTCCTTGAAAAGCTTTTTAACTGAAATATGTTATTACTCAATAAAATATTTTGAAAAATATATAAGGTTTGACATTTTCTAACTTTTTTTCTTAAAACTAATTTACCATTTCTTAAGAAGTCTTTTTTTTTTATTTGTAATGGTATAACATGAATTTAAAAAAAGAATGTTCCTTCATGGATTCCAATTTCATTTGAAATATTTCTTTCAGTTGTCTACTTTTTTCTTTTTTTGGTTCAGTCTTTTTTTTTTTTTTTTTTTTTTTTTTTGTAAATTCTGCGTGCTGTCTTTTAACATTCCTTTTGAATTAAACTGCTATTCTGAAGAAACATTTATAAAATTGATGGAAGCGATTTAAAGACGATAGCATTCAAAAGCAGAACAATAAAATTCATTCTTTTAAGAATTCGGTGTAATATTTTGCTGCGATTTTACTTTTAAAAAAGGTAATGGTTTTCTTCCTTACAAAAATTACATGGGCTAGAACAATAAATATATATATCTAATAATTTAAAATTTTCGCCCTTTTATCTTAGTTAAACTATTCCAAATTATTATAATATCTACCTTTTATTTACCTATCTTTAATAATATCTTAAATATCTTTTGTCTTTTATACCATGCTTTTAAACTAGCATAGTCTTTTATTTATTATTCAAAACCTTAATCCGATCGTAGCTATACTTCTTATAAAAGTCATTAACTTATTTTATTCCTTTCGTTTTATTCTGAGACTAAATTCTTTTTTCTTTCGAATGTAATATTATTTGTTCTTTTTGTTCCATATCCCTTGCAAGTTGCCGCCAACATCCTGATTACGTTATATAGCTTCCGCCGATAGTAATAAGTTCTATCTGCTGCGTCACGCGTATCCCGCCTTCTGCCCCGGAACTAATCCTATCGTTAGCCAGTATTGCTGTCTCGTCCCTCCGCCCTTTTCTATGGAGTTGGTTCTTTACTTGTAATGTAACCGTTCGCGTCCTGTTTTTTTTTTTTTAATATTTATAGCGTTCCATTGGCTAGGAGCTCAGATTTTTTACTTTTTTTGTTTGTTTAATAACAACCCGTCACTTGGTGGTCTAACTTTTAATTTGTGAGATTCTAATATCTTTTAACATCATAGAGTTTATTATGAAGAGGTACAGCTATTATTCGAGAGCCGATGGATTATCTACCGGAATTGTTACAAAATGTGTTTGCAAATAAACGACGTTAAGATTCTGATGCCTCTATTATTTACTGAACTTGAAATTCTTCCAATTATTTTTTTAGTTCTGCCTTCTACTTGCCACCACGACTGCGCTCTTGTTGCTCTCATGAATCATGGAGGGTTGGTAAAGTTTATTGCATGGATTCGTACAGAATACTCCGAAAAAACGATGTTATACGTTAAAAGTTGAAACATACTGTTTCTCAAACTGTTTTTTAAATTGATTTTGTACGGATTTAAAATACTTCATATGTTCAATTTGAATTTAATTTATAATCTTAGACATTTTAAGTCGGATCTTAGCAGTCCCATATGAAAAAAATAATTATAAAAGTTGTCTTAAACTAGATCGTGTATTTAGATTTTAGCAATTTTTATTTTATAAATTATTCAGTTTTAACAAAGTTTACCAAATTTAATTTCATATTTAAAATCCAAAGTAAAATATGTATTTTCTTTTAAAATTGCCTCCACATTACATATGTCCAAAAAAAATATCGAGATCCATTATTAATTTCATTAAAGTTATTTAGAAAATACATTTCGAACTCTATTTAAATAATAATGTTATCTGCCTTATAACCTAAAATAATGGATATTAAGTTTTTTTACACATTCTCGTAAGTCAAATAAAAATTTTGTATAGGGTCAATTCATTATAACTGACGTAACACTTGATCATCGAATTTTGTTTTCAAAACTGTGTAGAAAATTTACCAATAAATCTAGAACAAATTTTTACAATTTAAAATATTTCCTACTAAGGACTTAGTGCACAAATACCTGCAGATTATTTCAATCTCTCTTTTAGTCCCAAAAATTGAAATTCAAAGTTCTGTAAATGATGTAACATAAAATATACAAAGATTTTTTCTGCTTTAATTGAAGTGTAAAAATTATCAAAACTATCCCGTTAAAAAAGTGATTCAATGTTCTCAATAACACGAAGTAATGACAAATTATAACAGAAACTTGTTTAATTAATTTCTGAACAATATAAAAGAAAAAATGACATTTACACATGTAACTGACATAACTTTTATTGTGCAACTGACGTAACATTATGGCGTTACAAAGACAATAATATAGTTAACTTACTTTGTAAACAGTAATTTACAATACCTTTTTATTAGGATTTTATTATAGAACATAAAAATATCAAACTTTCCAATCATACTCTTAAATTAAACATATTATAAATTTTATTGCCCCCCTCAAAATGAGAATTTTCTGTGGAATTGCCCATAGGTTTTATATTCTGTGTTACTATAGCGTGAATTATGCAGACAGGAAATTTAAAAAAGTTATCAAAAGATTTCATATAGATTCTTGGCTTGCCAATTGATATTTTTCAATATTACAAATTGAAATTTTAGCTTTATACGATACCATCATTAAATATAATTTAGAATGTCGGCAGACATTAAATTAAGAAAAATGATAATTACTTCTCTAAATTTTATATTTGCATAAAACAAAACGTTAGTTTTATCTTTTATACATAAACAAAATTAATGGTCAAAATACATTAACGAAACAGTATGTAATTTTCTTACACGCTTTATTTTTTTCTGAATTGAAATTATTTTTATATTTAAGTCATTATATGCATTCATTTCTGCATAATGTCTCTTAAAGAACCTCGTATATAATTACGATGTTGCATAAGGCACACATTTATTTTTACAAAGTATCTGATATCGTGAAGCGAAAAAAAAATCCTAACGATGAATCCCACTGTGATAATAAATCACTAGGGCAATAATTATCATGTTTTCACTGAATTAAAATAACGCAAATACAAATTACTTCATTTAATTTCATTATAAAAAGAATGATACATTATAAAAATAAATAGACTGAAAAAAATTACTTCAATATTTAATTTAAAAAAAATGAAAAAACATACAAACCTTTAAGGTGGAAAACACCAAAAATATTTAAAAAATTCCTTATATTCATAAATATTTTAATATAGAAGGTACATTTAAATCAAGAAAATGTATCAAGTATGTCGACCTGAAAGAAGGAAATATAATATTTAGAAATGCCCATTAGACTTTAAAATATTTTTTTATTCGGAATATATTAAATCACTATCCTTTATTTTAAAATCGTTTATCTAACAGATACAAAAAGATCGACGTAAAAGATGCATGACGCAGGGCTTCTATCGTATTATTATTATTATTCTGAAACATTTTCTTCAATATAAATTTATCAATCTTAGTAGTGGACTTACATACCGTTATAATAACTTTTATAGTACAAGGCGGCTCTGTCCCCTGCGACTTACGCTCGCCAACTCTCATTCAGACTTCGCAGGCTCTAAAAACATGGTAATGTGCCCTGTTTTACAAATATTACCAGGTTACGGAAGATTGAATGATATTAACAGGAATGACGACTATCTTCTGTAATCGGGTTGCAATACTTTTCCGTTTGAATGAGGCATTTTTCGGTTACTGTGGCCTCATCAGCCGCTGTCGCGATAGCTGGCGGCTATTTTTGAGAAGATAAGTAAGATCAATTAGTGTTAAAAAGACAACAAACGAAACGTTACTGAGTAGTTTTCACACTGCATTAATCCGTTTTCTCATATAGAAATATCCGTATTTCGGAGGATTTCAATTCTAAAGTAACCACTTTCATGATCAACAATATGCTCAAAGAAAAACAGGTTAAATTAACATCATTAACATTAATAGAATGATTAACGCTATTTTGTTCATCTTGGAAGCATAAATTCTGTTACGCAACTGAAAATGCTTATTTGAGAATCGATATCACCTAAACATTCTGTATTGGGAATATGTACTAATACCTAGTGAAAAATACTCGAACACGTTTCGCTTTTTATCTTTCTTTTCTTTTCTTTTCTTTTCTTTTCTTTCTTACTTTTTTTAAAGGAACATTAAAATAAACTTTTGTTTCAGAAATTCTTTTTTAAATCTTGGAAATCTATTAATTTCTGAGATTTTTGAAGATAAAAGAACGCTTTTTGGAATCGTGGATAACTCGGAATAAGTTTTATAGTATTTTCGTAAAGTTTTGCTATATACAGAACTAGCTGACTCGCCCGGCGTTGCCCGCGTTCGTCAATTTTTCCAATGGTCGGGGAGAATGTACTAAGGGCACAAATGGATGGCCCGAACAGAATTACACCTTTGGTCAAGTTTCCAAGAAGGGGCGCTATCAGGGATTCAGGTAATTAGGGACCAATTTACTTAACCAATGATTTAAATTAAAAATGTAGTGGGGAAATGGCGGTAGGAAGGGAGGGATATATAATATGAAAGAGAGGTCAAAGGTCTGTGCAATGATATATCACAAATGATAGTCAGGAAAAGCACCTCGTGTTCAATTGAGACTCTAATGATCAGGAGGGGGGGGGGGATCGAGGATAGAAACGGACAGCGCGTACCGAGTTATCTCTTTGGTCAAGTTTTCAACAAAGGGTGATATAAGAAGCTCATATAATTAGAGCAAAGGTACGATTTTCAGAAATTATTATTCGGAAATAGTGGCAGTGCTTAATAAATTTATATGTTATAAAAATATGTATCCGAGGGCTTCCATAAAAAATATGAATTAAAATACTTATATTTAGTGAAGAAAACACTACGATTTAAATTATTTACGATAGGATTAATCTTAGAACACATTTTTTTTTTCTTTATAAAAATCAAATTTGATAAAATAAAAAGTTACTGATGGATTAACTCGATTTTTCTTATTTATGAAATAGAATATTATCTTGCGTATATGTACCAGTTTTAAAATTTTTGATATGCCTAAAAATCGTTGATTGTCTATTTTAAATATCTATTTTATCGGAAAGTATCTGTATATTTATATCTCCGAGGCAGAAAAGTAAATTTACCAAGACCCCTTGCAGGGTTCTGTTTTAAAAACTGTTCAGTTTTAATAAAAAGATATCATTTTCATTAATAATTTTTAATTAATTCCTCGGGAATTTCTTAACCGATTTTCTCAATATTTCGAATTTATGAAATGGAATATTATTTTGCGTCTTCGTGCAAATTTCCAAATACTTACTTCAAACAGTTTTTAAATTTTCTATATGGATTAAAAAATCCGCCGTGGTTTTTCAGCCGGTAATTTTCCAATTCTAAAGAACCTATGCAGTTGCTATTGAAAACCAGATTGAACGTCTAGCTGTGTTGATTAAGGTTGGGTTGGGTTGATTGTTGACGGCCGATTATCTACTCGAGGGATATAGGCCCTAGGGAGAGTGTCCTTCGTGGGGGGTCTTTCTAAGGGAACCTAACCCGTATTTACGCATGGAAAATCCAAGGCTTCGAAGAAAACCACGAAAACTCCGAAACGGTTAGGCCGACGGGCGCGATTGGGTTTGAACCTAGCACCTCCCGTCTACCAGCTTCGAGAGCAGAACATCTCAGCCACTGGTGGGGCGTGTTGATTAAGGAAAGGACGTTACTGTTTTAATGAGGATTTTGATTGATATTGCAGGATTTTGTAAACGGAATTTTTTAATTTCTAAAACTTCTGAAATAGAGCATTATTTTTATATGTGTGAAAATTTTCAAATCCCTACATGAAATAGTTTTAAAAATATCAATGAGTGCGAAAATCTATATTATCCCATCCTTCTCGCAAAACCGCATTTTTCTGGCAACCCACTTCAGCTCTGAGCCAAGCGATTGAAACACATGTTGGATACATTTTTTTGCGGTTTTGCTGGGTTCTGCGAAAAGCGATAAGATCTCTAAAAGAAATCGGTCTTCGAGGCGCAAAACTATATACATACAGGGTGTCCACGTATAGCCTGCCGACCTTTATTTTCGCAACCGTTGATCCTAGATGCATACTTCCAATTACAAAAGTGTTCAAAATTAGGTGCTGAGTTAAGATAAAAAACGTTAGAAGCGAAAAAACAATTTAGTGAACAATTACAGAATCTAAATTTTTATACGGTCCCCCGGTCCCATAAGTTATATTTAGTATAATTCACTGACAAGCAAGGTAAAAAAAGTCCCATTATTCTACCATTAAAATTGACCGAGCTGTTTAAAGTTGGGGCATATCTTTTGCTGCAAATTAGGGGTCATTCACAAATTTAGTAGAAATATAATTTCTTCAGATATATTAAAGAAATGGCTGAGAGTAAAATTAGCATTGCAATATAAATTTGAAATCTTTAATCATTCTGACATATTACTGCAAAATATACAATTTGTACTGACCATATAAGAGGATAAAAAAAAAAAAAAAATTGTTAAATAAAAGGATGAAAAACAATAGCCTTAACTCTTTACAAAATGATACATATTTTAAAATGTTGTTAGATTAAACTGTCTTTCAAATTTTGGGTTGAGCCATGTTTTTTAGCTTTTGAAAATTGATTCTTATGTATTTTTTAGCAATAAATCCAAAAAAAAACCTTCATTTTAAAACATCACGTCAGGATTTTTCTCAAATCGCAAATTTCAAAGTTAAAAAGCTCAAAGTTAAAATTGATCTCCCCTCCCCTTCGAACCTCATCGGACCCCTGATCTGTTCAGCTGTAAGAAACCCAGTATAAGCCAAAAATTTAAATAAATTATTGAATTAAATTAAATTAAACTGAAAAAAATGTCTTACATCTATTTTATAGTATCAGATTTTTCGCTATTTTTTAACTTTGAAATTTACGATTTGCGAAAAATCCTGACATGATGGTTAAAAGTGAAGGGATTTTTTTTATTCGGCGTTAAAAAAAATACATAAAACGTAATTATAAAAGTTAAAAAACACAACCGTCGCAGGTTTATGTTATCTAATCTCTTTATTAAACTTGTTGACTGTAATCTATCCGAATTTTTTTGTGTTATCCTCTAATATAAGTATGTATAAGATGGTAAGCGTTGAAAATCATAATAATATTACATTGTCATCGGATTTAAGTCAGAATGTAAAATTTAACTTCGAGCGGACATTTCAAAGTGAGTTAAAGTTCGAGTACAAATTTTAAACTGGATAGATGATCGTTGCAAGTTAAATAAAACCTTATGAAAATAACATAATTTTTGTTAAAATAAATCACAGCCTCAAATCCTTACAAAATAAAACATATGTTAAAATACAATTATTTTAACTAATCTGAAACTTAACTAATAAAAGTTAACACAATCGTAATAGTTTTACGATTTCTTTCAAAGCGCAGAAACCTTGAAATAAGTTTAAGTACTTTATATACGGCCCCTGAAAGTATGGCCGAAATAATCTGTTTTGAGCTGCAAAAAAGTGATATAAGTCATGCATTTCAAAGTTTCATAACTCGGTCAATTTTAATGTTAGATAAATGGAACTTTTTTGTCTTACTTGTTAGTGTCACAGTAAATTTTTACTAAATGCCACTTATAGGACCGGGGGACCGTATAAAAATTTAAATTTCGTAATTTTTTAATAAATGTTTTTCTTGACCCAAATCGCTTTTTTACCTTATTTAAACCATTTTTGTAATTGGAAGTATGCATCTAGGGCCAACGGTTGCGAAAATAAAGGTCGGTCAGCTTATACTTGGACACACTGTAGATTTTTAATCTTTATCTATATAGAGATCTCCTTCCTACCAAATTTTGTAGCTGTACGTGCAGCGGTCTCTTCAGAACATCCTCGACACACTCACTGTGTTTAATTCAGGAGGTGGACCAGAAGGGGCATTCCCCCACCCCTGCGGAGCAACGATATGCCCCCCCCCCCGGAAGATTTGAGATTTTGTGTTATCAATGGTGAAATAAGTGCAATTTCCCCCCGGAACTCTATAATGTCCCCCCCCCCCTCCGGAGCTACTGAAATTCCTCCTGGAGAAAAGTGTCTGAATTCAACACTGCGCTCATAAACTCACACACAAACTTTCTTCTTATTATTATAGATGATTGTTTTTTTTTTTTTTTTTTTTTTTTTTTTTTTTTTTTTTTTACAGTGCTCCTTCCCATATGTCAACTAAGAACAATGTATTAGTTTTATATCCTGCATTACGATAAGCAGAATTTTGCAACTATAATTACTTTACAAAAAAATTACATATGTTTTCGGAAGACTTTATGTAATCTTTTGGATCCCCAGTTGACAATTTTCAGCAGTAAAAAATGTATATTTTAGCTTTTTATCTCCTTAAGTTTCATTTCAAATGTCTGTAGACATCATTAAATTAAGACAAATGATAAATTCTTGTCCCAATCTTATACTGAGTCAAAAGAGATCATTTTATCTCATGTTAATGTTGAATTAATGTTCATAAGAAATTTACAAAACTGCATAAATTACTCTTACACTCTCTTTTTATCTCCTTACATTATTTTTTATATTATAGCTAATTGAAGCCATTACATGTATTCATTTCAGCACAATATCTCATAAAGCATCACATTTATAATTACAATATTTGCATAAAACACGCATTTACTTGCAAAAACAACTTTGATTATGCGAAGCGAAAAAGTATTTCTCAACTAGGAAATATACTGTGATAATATTTCACTAAGGTAATAAGTATGTTTTCACTGAATAAAAATGAATAAACAAAAATAAAAGTTACTTCATTATTTTATTATGTAAGAAGGAGAGGGCTGTCATGATGATTTTAAAAAAAAAATAAGATCTGAAAGTCATAACTATTTTAACGAATCAGCTATTTTAAAGTTAGCGAAATTTAGCATAACGTCCACCTGAAAGAAAAAAAAATGATATTATCTAAGATGTTTTGTAAACAGATCGTATAATCTAAACTATAATTGTACAAATTATTCAAAGTTACTATTTTAAAAACACAATTTCTTGGAAATTTTATTGTATCAGTTAATTAGCGAAATGTAGAAAAATATGTTAATACTGAGTTTGTTCGCACTATAATTGTACAAATTCTTTAAAGTTAATATTTTAAAAACACAATTTCTTGGAAATTTTAATGTATCAATTAATTAGCGAAATGTAGAAAAATATGTTAATACTGAGTTTGTTCGCATATTTTTGTTAACGATTATTAAAACTTTCCAACATAGTTAAAAATTGTTTATGACTTTGGTTTGTCTGCCCGTCTAACTGTCCACGCTTTAACTACGCGTAAATATACTCGGATTTTCATGAAATTTACATATGTTAATGATATTTATCATGGGATGTTCGGTATTGAATGTGAAGTGTGTAGCGTTAATAGTTCATTTACAGAGACACTCAAAAGAATTCCGTTACATTATGGTCAATGGTGAAAAATCGTTTCCAGTGTATTTTAATGACATTATGCTATTTCAAACGTATTTAAATTGATATAAAACACTGAATTTTAGTACAAGATGATTCCTATAAAATAGGGCATTTGTAGCATTTACAGGGACACAAAATAATCCGGTTAGAGTGATTTGAGGAATAATTGCTGGAAGTGCATTTTAAATCGGTATGCTCTTTTAAATGTAATTTTTGGCATGTTACTCGTTGTGTATAAGTTGTATACCTCGTATACAAGATTGCACAAAAGAATTCACGTACCAATCTCCTTATTAGAGTAAAATGCTGAAGGGGAATTTTCAATTGTGGTATATATTTCCAAACTGAACTAAAATTTTGCATGCATGTAGGTAGATTAAAGATATAAATCTATGTAACATATACAGGGCTGATCATTGAATTCGAATAATCTTCCGACTGTAGATAGGAATTACTGAAATTTGGTTTTCAAATGTGTTATGAGTTTCCAAATGCATTAATTAAACATCATATTTCAGCTTATTAAACGGCGAAATTTTGTTGGATTACTCTGCATGTGTTGGAATGTGTTGCACAATCTTTGCTTGACGCATGATTTTTTTTTCTATCTTGCTATAAGATTTGTTTTCTGCTTATAACAAACAAAACGTTACTGAGTAGTTTTTACACTGCATTAATAAGTTTTCGCATCACGAAATATCGTTTTTTCGGATGCTGTGAATTGTCAAATAATCACTTTCATTACAACAATATGTTCATAGACAATCATGCTAAATTAATAGCTTTAACATTAATATTAAAATTAACGTTGTTTTGTTCATCTAGCATGCATAAATTCTGTTACTCGATGAAAAATATATTTATTTGAGAATCGATATTACCTGAAAACTGATATTCTGTCTTGAAAAAATTTATTAATGCCGTGTGAAAAATACGCTAACACGTTTCGGTTTTTTCTTTTCTTCCTTTCTTTTCTTTTCTTTTTTTCCTTCTTTCCATTCTTTTTTTCCTTCTTTCCATTCTTTTTTTCCTTCTTTCCATTCTTTTTTTCCTTCTTTCCATTCTTTTTTTTCTTTCCTTTGTTTTCATTTCTTTTCTTTCTTTCTTCTTTCTTATTAATCGATAATAAAAGAAACTTTTGTTTCAAAAAGGCTTTTTTAAATCTCGGATATATATTGGTTTCTGAAGTTTCTGAAGACAAAGGAGCCCTTTTCGAAATCATGGATAATTCGGAAGAAATTATATTATACTTTCGTAAAGTTTTTTACATACAGAATAATTTATCTTTTTTACTGTGCTCCTTTTCGTACGTCAACTAAGAATAATGCATCAGTTTTATATTCTGCATTACGATTATACAGTGTTTGTCCAGGAAGTAATAAGACTGAAATTTCGCGCCAAGCAAAAGGCCAAAGAGGCGGAGTTTGCGGGCGGTGAGGGCTGTCAGATAAAGGAGCTAGGGAGTCAGCTAGGGAGTCTAGCGGAAGTCAGTTGACTTTCAACCTTTGCAGCGTAAGGATCGCTAGTGAAGCAGACACATGTTTGAAAGTGCTGTTACTTTTTCAGAATGTAGCGGTGTGTCGAGCAGTGATACGCCATAAAATTTTATATAAATCTAAACAAATGTGCTTCTGAGATGCTTGCCATGTTACAAGAAGCATACATGAAGGATTCTTCGTCCAAGGCTGAAGTGTTTAGATGGCACAAAGCCGGAAGAAAGGACGTCTAGAACGAACAGCACACTGGGCTAGGATGGCCATCCAGGGAAACCCAGCAAATGCTTTAGAGTTTTAGTGCAGTCCATGGGGGAAGACACCAGAACCGAACCGTCCCGCCTTCCGATGCCGAAAATTTATTTTAATTGAACGTTATGTACATTTCCAATCACATTTGGTTACCCAATTATTCTTGGCGAACCGGATCTTTACAATTTTAATACTTTTAAAAACACAATAATGAAATAATAAAATATAAATGATGAAAGATGTATGATAATAAATGTACTAATATTTAAATATCTAAAGATACATGAGTTATGTGAATATTTACAGATTACACCTAGATCTACAACGCCAGGGAAAGAAATACACATATGAATTGGGTTACACTTATTTGCAATTATGCTCTAATATTTACAATTCGCAAAAAAGAGAAAAACTTTAGGACTCAATACAGTTTTATTTAGAGTGAGGCTCCTGCCTGGTACTCAACTTCTCGAACTTGAGACAATGTTTCTAAAATTAAAGCGCATTTGTACTCTGATCGTCGGATGAGTATCCAAATGATTGCGGAAACGTTGGGGTTTACAAAATCAATCGTTCTTCAAATCGCCACGGAAGAACTTCAAATGCGTAAAATTTGTACCAAGCCGGTTCCAAAAGCGTCGCAACGCTTCCCCAAAAACCGCATTTCTCCGATCTGTCACCGCTGGACTTTTTTCTATTCCCTCGGTTAAAATCCAGCTTAAAAGGTCATCGTTTTGGCAATCTGAAGAATTTCTAGAAAACGTAACGTTCGTTCAGAAAGTTCGCGTTCTGAACAGCAACCCAGTTGAAGACTTCAAAGCGGACACAAATAGGTGACAGAGGCATTGGCAACGGTGTATTAATGCAGGGGGAGGCTATTTTGGAGAATATTAAGTGTCTGTAAATAGTTATCTTCAAATAAAAGAACTTTATGGAATCCGTCTCATTACTTTCTGGACAGACCGTGTTCATAAGCAAAATTTTGCAGACATATAATTACTTTAAAGAAAATTGTCATATGTTTTCGAAAGACTTTATGTAATTTTTTGGTTCCACATTTGACAATTTTCAGCATTTAATAATGTAAATTTTAGCTTTATCTCTCTATAAGTTTCATTTCAAATGTCAGTAGACATCATTAAATTAAGACAAATGATATATTCTTCTCCAAGTTATACACTTAACTCAAAAGAAGCCTTCTTTTTGTCTTTTCAGAAACAAAATTAATGATCGAAAGAAATTTACGAAACTGCATAAATTACTCTATATCTCCTTGAAAAGATATTCTTTTTATATTATAGCTAATTTAAGACTTACATGCATTCATTTCTGCACAACATCTCATAAAGTATCAGATTTATAATTACAATATTTGCATAAAATACGCATTTACTTACAAAAACAACTTTGATTATGCGAAGCGAAAAGTCTTTCTAAACTATGAAATCCCTGTGATAATAATTCACTAAGGTAATAAGTATGTCTTCACTGAATAAAAATGAATAAACAGAAATAAAAGTTACATCATTATTGGATTATGTAAGGAAGGTAAGGCTGTCATGATGATTTTAAAAAAGATAAAGATCTGATAATTATGAATATTTTAATGCATCAGATATTTTTTAAATTATCGAAATTTAGCATAACGTCAATCAACCTGAATGAGATAAATATGATATTATCTAATATGTTGTGTAGAACAGATCGTATAATCTAAATTGTAATTGTACAAATTCTTCAGCGTTAATATTTTAAAAACCTCATTTCTTGAAATTTTTAATGTATCAGATAAGTAGTCAAATGTAGATAAATATGTTAATACTGCGTTTGTTCTTTCATTTTTGAACTTTTTTTAACACTTTCCAACATGGTTGAAAGCTATTTAAGACTTCGGTTTGTCTGCCCGTCTGTCTGTACACTCTTTAACTGGCGTAAATATACTCGGATTTTCATGCAATTTATATATGTTAATGTTGCTTACCGTGGCGTGTTTGGTATTGAATGTGAAGTCTGTAGTATTAATAGTTTATTTACAGGGCACTCAAAATTATCCTTTAAATTATGGTCATTGAGGAAAAATCGTTTGCAGTGCACTTTATTGACATACGGTATTTAAAGTGTATTGAAATTGATATAAATCGCTTAATTTCACAACGAGATGAATTGAATAAAGCATTCATAGCATTTATATTTCATTTACAGGTACACACAAAAGAAATCAGTTAGTATACTGCCTTTGAACAGTAAATGCTGGAAGTGCGTTTTCAATTTCAGTATGCAATTTTAAATGTAACCAATTTTTTTCATGTTACCCGTTGTGTATAAATTCTATACCTCGTATACAGCGCTTCAGAAAAGAATTCACGTGCCATTCTCCCATTAGCAAAAATTGCTGAAAGCGATTTTTCAACAATGGTATGTAACTGAACTAATTTTTAGCATGCATGTAGTTTATAGATACAAATCTATATATCCTGTACAGGGTTTCTCAAAGAGTTCGGTTAATATTCCGACTGTATATTGGAATTGCTGAAATTGGGTTTTAAAATGTGTTATGCGTTTCCAAATTGCTCAATTAGACACCATATTTCACCTTATTAAACGGGGAAGATTTGTTACATTTTTCCAAATGTGTTGGAAAGTGTTTCATAATCAATGCTTCAAGAAGGCTTTTTCCTTCTTATTTTGTAATATATCTGAAGTTTTACATAAAATGCTTTTCTTTTAAATGTTCTTTCTGGTGGCCCTTCTTCTTTATTTTCGTTGTGCTTTGCAGTTTCCATGACAACAGTGCATTTTGCAGTGTTAAGAGCCTACACTAGTGACTCAAAAAGACTCGGATGATAATGTTAATCCTATGGGGAAGTTATTTTCGAATATCTCGCTTGAATTTTGATATTTTCGAATGATTTTTTTTTTCTGCATTGGATAGCTGAGGACGATTTACAACCGGGCTAGTTCTTACTTTTTCGATTTTGATTATAGTTTTTTTTAATATCAGGATAGTTTCAATTTCAGAACCGGTTCAAACCGATTCCGAAAGTAAAAGTAATTAAAAATATATGAAACCAAAATCAAAAAAGTAAAAACTAGCCCGGTTGTCGATCGTCCTCAGCTGTCCTATGCAAAAAAATCATTCGAAAATATCAAAATTCAAGCGAGATATTTGAAAATAACTTCCCCATAGGATTACCATTATCATCCGGGTCTTTTTGAGTGACTAGTGTAGGCTCTTAAATGAAGTACATTTCAAACCATCCCTACCCAACTGCTTTCCACAGTCCAGCAATAGTTTTGGGTCTGCGTTGAGAGAGTTATTTTTTTTGGAGGCAAAAAGTCCATGGCAGACACATCTTGAGGCTTGATAGGAATGTGATAGAGGATAGACCTGATTCCATTTTAACACTTTCCAACATAGTTTAAGAGTGTTTATGAATTGGGTTTCTATGTCTGTCTACCACTTGTCTGTTTTTCTACGTTTGCCTGTCTGCCGTCTTATTGTCTACCATTGTGCCACCTCTCTGTTGGTCTGTGCGTTCTCTAACTCGGGTAAATATACTCGGATTGCAATTAATATATGTTAATGAGGTTATATATACAGTGAAACCTCTTTGAACGGCCACCTCTAAACAACGAAATCTCCGAATACCGGCCACATAGTGAAGAAACCAAACACGTTCCATAGCATTAACATTAATACGAACATCTAAATAAGGAATTCTGAACAACGGCCGCTCAAAAGTCACGAGGAAAAAAAGTTAACAGCTCCTGGTACAATTTCATATTTATTTGCAAACCAGAATGTGAAGCAGATCAAACAAAATTTGCTGGACATGTCAGCAAAAAGTCACTTAATTTCGCCTTTTTCAAAAACTAGATATAGAAAATGAAAACATTAATAATGATGAGAAAAAAATTAGATAATAGTCTTAGAACGGCAGGCATAACTAACACGAAGGCCTGCGAGTTTGTATGTCTGGACAATGATTTGGCAATTACTGCCACATTTGATTCCGTACAGCAAATGGTGGAAGATAGGACAGAGGAAGAGAAAAGTGATGAAGAAGGGGAAATGAGAGATTATAGAATCACCCAAAATTTCCAGTATCGAAGTTTTGACGAACCTTCGTGAAATCCAAAATTTTGCATTAAATCATAATGATGATGAATTGAATAGCAAAACAACTCATAATGTTGTTTCTTTGGAGAAAGATATTTTCAAAAAAGAAAAAAAAGCAACTCTAAATCACTGAAATTTTTAATATATTAAAACAATGAGAATTAATCAAAATGACTGTGTATGTCTATTTAAATTTATGCAATTTTGATAATTTTCTTTTAAATGAAACCTCTGAATAACACCCACCTCTGAAGAACGGCCACTTTTCACCGGTCCCACTGGTAACCGTTATCGGAGGTTACACTGTACCATGTTCGGTATTGAGAATTAAGTGTATAGCATTACTAGTTAATTTACAGGGACACTCAAAAAATTACGTTACATTACAGTCTATGGTAAAAAATCACTTGCAGTGTATTTTAATAATGTTGCACTATTTCAAATATATGGAAATTGACATTAGTCAGCTGCACTACAAGGGGCTTTTTATTCAATATGGTATGCATAGGATTATCGTTTATTTATAGGTTAACACAAAAAAATACGGTTCTAGTACTATCTATTAAAATTAAATAATGGAACTTCGTTTTAAGTTGCGGTATTGCTTTTAAACTAGTGTTGTGTCCATTACTTGGTATGTATAATTTCTATGGATCGTATACAAGGCAGAACAAAAGGTTTCGAGTACATTTCCGTTTATTGATGCAAATTGCTCAAAGGAAATTTAACAACTCTGCTATGCGTTTCTAACTTATATAAATTTTACCATGTTATGTAGGATAGCATGTACCAATCTATAGCTCATGAACAGGGGTGCAGGAAATAATTCCAATATTTTTCCTATAATAATGGTAAAATAATTTTATGTTCTCGTTTAAATTTTCTGCCTTAATTTCGTACTTTTTTAACCTTCGAATTTTGTATAAACCTAGAGTGAATGTATAGTGAGCGCCAAAAATGTTACGGAAAATGTAATAATTGAATTTTGTTTCCTTTTACGATAATTATCTGTCTTTTTGTGGAGAAAGTCGAGCGTTTTCACACATAATCCTTTTAGAAGGAGAATTTTATGTTTATCTTATTTTCCCGTTCTGCTTTTTATGAATTATGAACAGCTTATTTAGCCAGACTCCTTCGATGATTTCTATGTACAAATTAATATTAAACGATGAAAAAAAATTGGAGATTCTTTTCATAAGAAATTTTCAGTAAATTTGCTAGAGCAGACGATTTTTATGTGTGTTCGTAATTATATAAATACGTAGCACCTATAGTGGTCGTTCAGTCCGTCTGTCCGTCCACATATAATAAAGCAAAAACTACCCAACTGAATGGTCTCAAATTTTAAATATATAATTTTTGCAAAATTTTGTCGAGTTATTTTAAATTTTATGAAAACCGGATGTATAGTTTAATTACATGGACAGTCAAATTTTTCCATTACATTACGGCCAATGGGAAGAAAATTATTGAAAGTGCATTTTAATGATGATACAGCCTTTCAAATGGTCTGAAATTTTAAATACATAATTGGTGCAAACTTTTGTCGAGTCATTTCAAATTTTATGAAAATCGCATTCATAGTTTAATTACAGGGAGAGTCAAAAGTTTTCCGTTACATGACGGCCAATGAGAAAAAATTATTGCAAGTGCATTTTAATGATGTTACTGCCTTTCGAACAGAATGAAATTGATATCACTTATGAAGTGCACTAAAATATGCATTTAGTGCGATTAGCGGTGCAAAAAATATTTATGAAATTTGTTATAGTACGAACGCACCTCATTTGCCACGTTTGACGAGCAATTTCCAACTTGTTTAATTTTCTTTTTGTTACCTGTCATCCTCTCAGTAGGAAAATGCAAAGTAAAATTGTTTAACTCTTTCTTTTTTATTTTATTTTTTAATAATCATATTTATGTCTGTATTTTTTTTACTTTATTTTTAGAGCCAGTTTTATTTTCGAAATAAATTTTGAGAAAAGAAATAAAAAAGATGTTCATTTTTCACATGAAAATGCACACCTTTTATTTTCAAATAATTTATAAAACGCAAATTTTAACTTTGAAAAAAACTTTCCCTGAAAGAATGCACGTGCTGCCGTTTGATTACTTTTGCATTTTGCTATGCACGTATCATTTTTTATATGCGCTACCTATCTCTATTAAACAGGACAAACGTGTTTCTGCGTAACGCTGGCGTTATTTTGGAATGGCAACATTTCACGATGAAATTTCAATTTTGCAATTTTCGTTATTGAAATTTTTTAATATTTTAAACATTGCACATGTTCAGTTTTTATACCGTCGTATAGAAAAAAAATTACTTTCAAATACAATTTGTTTGAAAACTGTTTCTCAATTGACTTATTTATTACGGATTTTTAAATAATTTTGAAACATAATTTTTTTTTAATTTAGCTCTATCTCGTGCCGCCTTCATTACGAATTAATAATAAACAATTTGCTCATAAATCTATAAATAATGTTCCGCACTTGTCTCCGGCTAATTTTCCATAACGAAATTAAAACTTCATCAATAAATAAATAAAAGAATATTTAAAAACAAAACCTTAACATATATTTAAAAAAAATTCTACACCGCCAAATAAGTAAAAATATGCTTTGAAATATAATTTGTTTGAAAACTGTACCTCACTTTCCTGATTGGCTGTGGTTTTAAAAATAATTTTTGATCGTGAATTATTTTTGAATTTATCTCTATCGCGTTACCTCGATAACTAAATATGAATCCGTTTGCCCTTAAAACAATATAAAGAGTACAGCATTTGTTTCCGACCAATATACCATAGCTTAATTATAACTTCCTCTATCAATAATAAAATAAAATAATATAAATAAAATACAAATTTAATATACATGTAATTGAATTGCTGAAATGATTAGAATCAACAATTCTGCTGTAAGTAGCAAATCTTCTGCTAATATCTCCTGGTTTGAGTCTAATACCAAAATATCGCTTTTGATAAATTTCGCAACTTTATTTGATTGAATGATTATCATTTTTCATATAAAAACACTTTTTGTCGTTAGTGGTCTTTGTAACCCGGGAAGTCCAGGTTCGATCTTCTAGTCCAGGGATGGCGAACCCTTTTCAGTGTGCGTGCCAAACATTTCAAAATGTTTATATACCGACATTCTAAGGTGCCAGAAACATTTTAGCTTATATAAAATCAATAATTAATTTTGATATGATTTTTACTTAAATATTTTTACACTTATATTAAATTCGATTCCTGACTTATTTATTATGCTGGATTTACTCGTTGTATCGAATTCCGTATTAATAATCTATAAATGAGCTTTTCTTTTATTGTATACTTCCGAAACAGATCATTTTTGGTTCTTCGGGTAGAAGCAGGTTCAATAGACACATAATTATTTACACTAACAATTATAATCCAATTTTCAAAATTAAAAACTAAATATAATAAAACCTAACTTAAAACTCTAAACTTAAAAAAATAAAATCTAATCTGAAGTAGAAGAATGACAATTAGGTATATTACTATGCAAACTATCTCTTAAAATTCAATTTTCAAAGATGAAACCTTTGAAATTTGATAGAGAAGCAAAATGATTTTGAAAATTCTATATGTTGAATGGTTTGGCGAGAAAATGACGCTACATGGCGCTTTCGTTGAGATTTATAATACCTTAATTCATTCAAAAGTAACGGATTATTTTAAAGTAAATTTATACCTGCTACACAAAGCTACACTTTTTGTTTAAAAAAAAAGAAACATAAAATGGATTGTTCTCTATAAACTAAATATAATCTCTCTCTATATATTTTTTTGAGTGCCAGAGAAGTTTTCTTACGTGCCAAGTTCGGCACGCGTGCCATAGGTTCGCCATCCCTGTATTCTAGTCATTATGAAAGTGTAAATAGGCACACTGTTACAATCATTACAACATTCTTAGACACGAGTAATTCAAGTTCTAGAGCGAGCAAAATTTGCTTTCTATAATGGAAAAATTATACAGGACATTTTGCACTTTAATCTCATTTTAAAGCAATAATCATTACTCAGAATTGGGGAACTAAGTCGTTACCATGTAAATGTCTAATCCGTACTAAAGTTCTAAAAGAGCATCCATTTGAATACTGTTGCTTGCAGTTGTTGCATTGCGAAATAAATTGAGAATACATGTATTGAACATACATTTTCGGATGCAGAGGAGGTTCCAGACGAAATAGTCATGTAATTACGATTGTATTTTGAAGGACTATGTTCAGTTAGTTAACGTCAAATAGGAGAGATTTATGCGGAATCATATGTTACACATACGATTTCTCAGTATGGATTTTAACTTTAAACGGAGTAGTTTCAGCTTACTTAGATACTATTTATATGGTTAACAGTTAATTATAAATTGGACTATGTGACTGTTTTGATTTTTATATTTAATTAATTTAGGATATTTAAATGTCAGATTTAGGAAGCAATATTGAGAAAATAAAAAAGCTTTATTAAACTACGAATACCTACACAGAAATATTATGAAGCCAGTAGAGCAAGCTTTGTATTTTATATACGATATGATGTCTTGAGTTAGTTTGAAAAAAAAGTGTCCGAAAATTGTTTTTAAAAGATAAAATATAGGCAGAGTTTCAAGTCTCCAGTTTTTTGAACACCAGTATTATCTTAGAGAAAATGTTGTTCTTGTAAATCGACCAAATGTTTCAATTAAATAAAAGAACATTTCTGTATTAAAATAGTGGTATCCGAAATGCCGGAGACTTGGCAGCTCTGTATAGGTATACTTCCACCCGGTAACCTCTTCGTTTCTAAAGCTAAAATAATACTACAAATACTTATTCATTGGTTTTAAACAAACAAAATGACATCATAGATGACAGAAAAAAGAACTTTTCGGAAATTGATACTTTAGGGGACTAGTAATTTAGGTTTACAAATACGGATCTAAAATTAGAAATTCCGTTAAAATATCAATTTAATTATCACTAACCCAAATTCGAACAATCACAAATTTAAGGCCTTTAATCAAGTGAATGATATACAAATCCTCAAAACATTTTATTGTAAAAGATTTAAGTTAAATAAGTATGAAAATTTCTCAATTTCTTGGCCACACCCTCTTGAAGACGTTTTTCAAACTCAGATGAAAATAACATCTATTTTATGAGGAAATCAGCATAGATTTTTCCATTTATTGCTTTGCTTTTAAAGCAAAAAACATTCAGTTATTAAGAAATGAAGTCAAAATGTAAAAAAGTCAAACAGTTTAGTTTTTATGGGGAAAAGAATAGAGGTCCACATATGTGAACCCAGGTAGAGAAGAGCATAAGCTTGCTTTGGATTTAGAAAAGTTCGTTACGCTACAGGGAAATAAAATAGCTAAAGTGACTTATAGACCGAGTAGCGGCTGCACAAACCACCCATTCATCGCGTTCACAGCTGAAATCCCAGGATTAGATAGATCTCGGTTAGTATAATAAAATTGAGCTGGTCTGCAGGTCATATCTTAGAGGAAAGCACCTGTTTTAGTGGTTGACTGGTAGATCTCCCTGATTTTTCTAATGAATGGTAGCATATTCGCATGGAAAGAAATAAAAAGATTTCAGGAATTTCATTGGAAAATTCAATGGAGACAACCTGTCAATCACTAAAACTGGGTCTGCATGTGGTTTCCACCAAGATATGACTTGGCAAAGCGATTCCATTTTAATCTTTAACTGGTGTCACAGAAATTATCAACAACTACTGTGAAGCTGTCTGTGAGACCGCTCCATCGAAAGATGAATTGAAGGCGCGATTAACTCATAGGATGGTGTTTTTGTACTAAACTTTTTCTACTGGGCTGTTATAATTACGAGGGTCGATCCAGAAATAAGGTTCCCATCAAATTTATAAATAGACAACATTATTTATTCTCGTAGAAATTTACATCATTGGAAAGAAGAAAGTTTGCTCTATTTTGCTACACAATCGCCATCTTTTTCTAAGCATTTTTCTAGACGGTGCTCCAATTTCCGTATCCCAATGTAGTAGAACTCCGCCGCCAACCCGTTGAAGAAGCGTTTCACCACTTGCACCTATTCTTTGACGCCATCGTCTCTCCGGAAGCGTTGGACACCCAAGTGTTCCTTTAACTTAGGGAATAAGTGATAATCACTAGGTGCGAGGTCCGATAACCGCCTCCGAAACTGACGGTCTTCCACTCCATTCTTCATCCTGGACTTCCTTCCGACCGGCACTAAACTTCCTGCACCACTTTCGGACGTGTTGAACGGACATACAATTCTCGCCATACACCTGTGTCAACTGACGACGAATATCCACGGTTGGAGTCCCTTTAGCGTGCAAAAAGTGAATTACGGAACGAATCTCGCTCTTGGCGGAATCAATAATGGGAACCTCCATCTCAGATGGCTGCTGAGCCAAGAATGAGCAGCGCAGCGAAGCGCGGCCGGGGGAATCGCGAGTGCGGGAACAGCCGCTGTTGCCGTATTTCGCCTCGCATTTTCCCGTGGGGCTGGAGCTCTTCTGGATCGATCGTCGTAAAATCCACCTATTCCGCAGCTAGAGAGACTAGAAATACGATAGAATTTAGACAAATATATTGTGAACAGGCGAAAAATAAAAACACCCTAATCATAAAGAGATTTAGTGAGGAAAACACTCAAAAATTACTTGAAGCAATAGAGAACATCGAATCACTCAAAGAAATTTTTGAAATAACCTACAAAGCAGCAGACATTCGGAAACTGATCCAACTGGATGTTCCGACATACATGGAAGAATAGGAGATAATAACTAATTTACAAAATCTTTATGAACCTGAAATTCCTATCAACAGTGTAAAAAAAAACGAAGAGAGAATGCGACAACATACCAGTTGATCTTCGAAGTAGAAGCAACAATCGCAAATCATTTATTAAAACAGAATAAAATAATG
The DNA here is from genome assembly GCA_963932465.1 of Maratus speciosus. NCBI lineage: Eukaryota > Metazoa > Arthropoda > Arachnida > Araneae > Salticidae > Maratus > Maratus speciosus. Next base: position 459,366,285 of record OZ010794.1, on the reverse strand, counting down.
ATAGGTTTTACATCATCCAGAATAGCTCCCTATCAACCGATTCTTAGATGCCAGAACTGTCAATTATTTGGACATGTCAAGAATAACTGCCGTCAACTTACAACAATCGAGTACTGTGCAGGAAAACATAAGTCAACATACTGTTATTATAATAGAAAACCAGAGTACCAACGATGCAAGAACTGCATTGGAACCAACAGTGATTTCCCACATAGGGCTAGTTCCCTTGAGTGCCCAGCACTGCAATACTATATTCTACAAAGAAGTAAGCTGGCCCAAAATAATTAATCAAATTAAATACTTTAGAGGAGAATATAAATGCCACACAAAATTCAACAGGCAATACAATATCAACTCAGGCACAAGTGACAATAGATCAAGAACAAACAACAATAGAAATCCTACAAAACCCAAATAATCTAACAAAACTTACAAATCCTTACCTACCAACAACAATGTCATTCATCCAAATTAACCTACAGGGATCAAAATCGGCAACTTCAACATTAATGGGATTTGCTAATAAAAATAAAATATTAATTCTCCTATTACAAGACTTTTATCATTTTAATGATGAAATATGGTCCATTCCAAAGAATTGGCAAGCATACATATCATAAAACAAAACGGCAGCAGTCATTGTCACTCGAAAGGATATTGAAGCCATAGAGACTTATAAGGACGATAATACAGTATTCGTTAATATAACAACAGAGACAGGCAAAATCACGGTGGGTTCTGCATACTCAAAACCCAGAGGAGACTTTCGACACGATAGGACATGGCTCGCCATTAAAACATTTAATACTGGGTGGAGATCGAAATTTACACTTATCTTTGTTGGGATATCGAGATGAGGACGAAAGAGGATCAATATTTACGTATTTACTATTTACAAATAATTTAACTCTGATAAACGATACCGAAGCTCCCCCGTCGTTCATTGGACAGCCCAACAGACCATGTAAAGGAAATCCTGACATCACGATGTGTACCCAAGACCTAGTGGACCACGTGGACTCCTGGTATGAGGACGACAGCGTCGAAAGTACGTCCGACCACAGGTATATCAGGTTTTCACTTAATTTAAATCCAGTCACTCTTAACGTAAAAAGATTTAAATCAAGATATACTAATTTTAAAAAATTCAATACTCTTCTCAAACCTAAAATTAATCCATTAATAAATTCATCAAGTAATGTAAATTCAAAACTCGAACTTGACAAGTGGCTAGATAACTTTAACGAAACAATTTTGGATATTAGTAAGTCCTCTCTTAAAACTAAAAGTTTTAAACTCTACCCAGATTTTGAATGGTGGACGGACGCTCTCAAAACACAAAGAAACAAAATTTCAGCGTTAAGGAAACGTTTTAAAAATACAAACGACCCAAGGAGGAGAACATCTCTACAAAAAGAACGCTCCCTATACAAAAAACATATAAAACAGCAAAAAAATAAATCCTGGCAAAATTTTTGTTCCAAAACCAGGGATAAATTCGGACAAACTTTTAAAATCGCAACAAATAAAAGATTAAAAAACAACCATTTTATCCATACAACACTTGTTGAGAATGCCAACTTGGCGATGCTTGCCATTTTCTGTTAGTCGGCATTGTGGCAACCCCCTTTTTATTGTTTTCCGATTTTCTTTTCAGTGTAGATGTAAAGTTTGTTTTGAACCGGTCTGACGGTAATAATGGAACTCTCAAATGAGAGTAATAATAATATTAATATACCTATATATCTGTAAATAAATGTACATATAAGTTTTTTTAAGAAGAAGTTGTTTAATTTGAACCGCAGAGTGTGTTTACTTATTCAAGTTACGAATTTGATATATATTAGAACTAATTTATGAAGACGTTTTTATTCTTCGATGCATTATGGAATAATTTGAATTTACCGAACCTGCAGTCTGAATGACAACGTATCATTTTTCTGGCGTCAAAGCTCCAAGATGTCTGGATTTCATCATCGATTGAGGTAAGTACCTCAAATTAAATTATATTGAATAAATAGAATTATGAATATATTTATTAACTGAACTGTATCGAATAAATTGAATTCTTTATTTTATGATGGATTACGAAACTTTGAAAAAAAAAAGAGCTACGATTCGTAGTCAAACTACGAAAATATTTGATAAAATAAGGGATTTATTAGATAATACACAAGAATTAGAGCTTGAGAATAGAAAATCACAGCTGGATCTTTTTAAACAGCAATTGAATGACAAAATGAAAACTTTAAAATCATTAAATTCTGAAATTGAACCACTGGTTCCAAGTACTGAATTTGAAAAAGAAATCGAGAAATCGGAATCTTATAATGAGAATATTATTGAATGGAAATATAAAATTTCCAAATTTTTAAATGATAACACAGTTACTCCTGAAACTAAACAAGATTCTTCAGACATTGAAAGTGATAGTAGTAGCAACAATAGTTCTCTACTAAAAAGTCAGAAAATTCTGAATCAAAATTTGATTAAACTTCCTAAACTTAATATATCTAAATATTATGGTGATTCGTGTTTATGGCTCGAATTTTGGAGTCAGTTTTCGAATGCGATTGACAATAATGAACATTTAACTCCGATTGATAAATTTTCCTACTTAAAGTCACTTTTGGGCGGAAGTGCTGCAAATACTATAGCAGGCTTTTCGCTGACTAAGGAAAATTATGCTCATGCTATAGAATTATTGAAAAATCGTTTTGGTCGTAATGACCTGGTAATAAATAGTCACATGACTAAACTGCTAAATTTGAAACCAGTACGAAATTCTAGTAACATTAAGGCTTTTAGAGATTTGTATGATGAATGCGAAATTCAAATAAGAAATCTTAATTCTTTAGGTGTTGCCTCAGGTTCATATGGGCACTTGTTATGTCCGATTCTTCTGAAACTTATTCCATCAGATATTGCACTAGAATTTAATAGAAAACGAATTAAAAACACTGACTGGGATGTTAATGAGCTGATAAATTTCATTAAAGATGAAATTGAATCTCGCGAGACCACTGTCCAATTAAACCATTTTGAAAAAATCCCTGAGAAGCAGGAAAATTATAAGAAAAATTATAAAAAATTCATTCCATCAGCTTCTGCCTTAACCACAAATATTAAAAATAACTGCATATTTTGTAATCAAACTGATCACGATACTGAAAAGTGTAAGTATTTCGCCATTCCGGAAATGCGAGAAAAATTGAAAAGGGAAGGAAGGTGCTTCAAATGCTTCCGTAAATTTCACATCGCGAATTTTTGTAAAATTTCGAATGAAAATTGCAAAGTGTGTGGTAAAATATATCATCATACTATACTTTGTAATTCTAATAAAAAAAACAGAAGAATCAAAAAATTCAGGTAGTATTATTTCCTCCGTATCTCATTGCAAAGGCAATATAAATAATATCAGTAGAGAAGTAATATTGCAAACAATTCATGTAAAAGTGGAAGAGGGTGAAAATTCAGAAACTGTTCTTTGTTTATTTGACTCTGCTAGTCATCGAACTTTTATTACAGAAAATTTAGTTTCAAAATTAAAACCTGAGGTCATTAGAAAGGAAAAATTAATTGTCTATACTTTCGGTTCGAGAAAATCTGAAGAACGATGTTATGATGTCGTTAAGCTAAAGCTAATTCACTTGACGAACAGAAAACGTAGTATAATAATTAAAGCATTAGTCACACCGCTAATAACTAATTCTTTGATACAAATTCCTCCTCTTCCAATCAAAATTAAGAGAAAACTTTCCAAATTTCGTCTTGAGACGTGGGAACATTTGGAAAATAGTGATGTTGATATATTAATAGGAGCTGATTATTTATATCAAATTAATGACAAAACATACCCCATAAATAAATCATTGTTCGTCTGTGAAAATTTATTTGGGCATTCCCTCTGCGGGACAATTGACGTAAATAAAAATAGTGAGAGTAAGCAAGCTGGGGTCTTGTCCACTCAGGTTATGAAACCTATTCAAAATGATTTGAAAACATTGTGGGAGTTAGAAACTTTAGGGATGAACACTGAAGAAAATATTTCTGAATTAGATAAAGAGATAATCGAAAAATTCGAAAACAATTTGCATTTTCTTGAGCACCGATACGAAGCTAAATTGTTATGGAAAGATGATAGAAGAGATTTAGGAAGTAATTATAACAATGCTAGAAACCGATTTATTAAATTAAATCGAAAATTGCTTAAAGATAAGGAATTATTGCAGAAATATAAAGAAATTGTGATTGAACAGGAATTAAATAACATAGTGGAAGCATGTTCTAATAAAACTGTAAATAGCGGTTATTTTATGCCCCACCGACCTGTCTTGCGAGATGATAAACCCACAACTAAAGTTAGAATGGTATTTGATGCTTCCTCAAAAGAAAATAGCAAATCATTAAATGATTGTTTGTACGGTGGCCCAAATTTGAACCCCGATTTATTAGAAATTATTATTAATTTCAGAAAATTCAATACTGCGTTTTGTGCAGATATTGAAAAGGCCTTTCTTCAAATTTCTGTGGCTGAAGAAGACCGAGATTACCTTAAATTTCTTTGGTTCGATAATGAGGCAAACAACCTTTTCAAAATTTTAAGATTTAGACGTGTACCATTTGGCGTTACATGCTCACCATTTATTTTGGCTGCCACAATTAAACATCATATAAAGAAATATCGAGATCAACATCCAAATGTTGTATATATGTTAGATAATTCCCTCCATGTCGATGATTTAATTTCCGGATCAGATTTAGATAACGAAGCTTATTATTTATCAGTTACAGCTTCTGAAATTCTTAAAGAAGCTGGGATGAATTTGAGGAAATTAAAAACAAATTCTATTAAACTTAGGGAAATGTGGGAATCTGGTAACTTAGGTATAAGTGAGGAAAACACAGGTAGTATCTTAAAAGTGCTTGGACTGATATGGAATACTGAATCTGATATTTTGATGTTAGATGCGCAGCCCTTTGAAAAATATTACATCGATGATCCCACGAAGCGAACAGTTCTTAAAATGTTACTGAAAATTTATGATCCATTAGGATTTGTGAATCCATTTGTAATACGTATTAAAGCCTTGTTGCAAGAAACATGGCAAAGAGGTTTAGAGTGGGACAATAAATTACCTGAAGATTTGAAATGCGAGTGGAACACTTGGTGTTCAGAAGTTGTACATTTACGCACATTTGAAATAACCCGAAAATATTTTCCTAATATGATAAACATTTCTGAAAATTCACAAATTCACATATTCTGTGATGCTAGTCCCAAAGGGTAGGGAGCAGTTGCTTATTTGCGTTCCATTTCATTAACTGGCTAAATTCAAACAAGTTTTGTTTGGAGTAAATGTAGAATAGCCCCCCTCAAGAAGTTAACTATTCCACGGCTGGAATTGATCAGTGCAATAGTTGCCGCTAGAATGTGGAAATATTTAAAACAAAAATTACATATTTCGAATTTAAATATAAAGTTATGGTCGGACTCAGAAATAACTATTTGTTGGATTAGGGGTTCTACTACAAACTGGAAACCCTTTATTTCCAATCGTGTAACCGAAATTCAGTCATTGACAGATCCAAAGGACTGGAATTATTGTCCCGGAAAAGAAAACCCTGCAGATCTGCTTACCCGAGGGGAAAACTTATCGAAGTTAATGGGTAATAATGTATGGTGGTGCGGCCCACCTTGGTTATCACTATCAGAAGATATGTGGCCTTCAAAAAGGACTATAGAAATGGTTCCCGAAGCTTTTAATGAAATGAAAGCAAAACCAAATTTAACATTATTGTGTAACGAATCAAACTCTATTCCTAAGCCAGTATTTGATATGGCAAAGTTCAGTAGTTTAAATCGCGTGTATAATATTACTGCTTGGATAATGCGTTTTATTCATAATGCCAATTCGAAAAACCCTAAAATTTTAGGACCTTTAACTACCTCAGAAATAGAAATAGCAGAAAAATACTGGATTAAACAAACTCAGGAAACTTCATTTAAAGTTGAAATAGAAGCACTTAAACAAAAAAAACCACTTAATAAAGATTCTTCTTTGTACAACCTTAATCCACAATTCGATGAAAATGACTTACTTGTTTTATCCGGAAGACTTCAGTTTTCTGAAGTTACAGAGCAGGAAAAACATCCGTATATACTTCCTAATAAATCTTATTTTGTAAAATTACTAATTAAGGATGCTCATGAAAGAATGTACCATTTTGGTGTAGCTGTCACTTTAGCTCACCTTCGTGAAAGGTATTTTATATTAAAGGGAAGAAGATTTGTAAAATCCGTCTTAAGATCGTGTATGATATGTCGAAAACTTAATGCTATTCCTGGAAAGGTGGAAATAGCACCTTTACCGAAAGATAGAATCATCAAAACACCAGTTTTTGAAACCTCTGGTGTCGATTTTGCCGGTCCGATTTATTATAAAACTCGTGAAGGCACTGGGAAGGCTTATATTGTCGTATTCACATGTGCTGTAACCAGAGCGATACATCTAGAGTTAGTCACCAATCTAAGTACTGAAACCTTTATCTTAGCACTACGAAGATTTTTCTCTAGGAGAGGTTTCTGCAAAATAAGGTACAGTGACAATGGCAAGACATTTTCATCGAATTGTGGATTAAGGTTGTACAAAGAAGAATCTTTATTAAGTGGTTTTTTTTTGTTTAAGTGCTTCTATTTCAACTTTAAATGAAGTTTCCTGAGTTTGTTTAATCCAGTATTTTTCTGCTATTTCTATTTCTGAGGTAGTTAAAGGTCCTAAAATTTTAGGGTTTTTCGAATTGGCATTATGAATAAAACGCATTATCCAAGCAGTAATATTATACACGCGATTTAAACTACTGAACTTTGTCATATCAAATACTGGCTTAGGAATAGAGTTTGATTCGTTACACAATAATGTTAAATTTGGTTTTGCTTTCATTTCATTAAAAGCTTCGGGAACCATTTCTATAGCCCTTTTTGAAGGCCACATATCTTCTGATAGTGATAACCAAGGTGGGCCGCACCACCATACATTATTACCCATTAACTTCGATAAGTTTTCCCCTCGGGTAAGCAGATCTGCAGGGTTTTCTTTTCCGGGACAATAATTCCAGTCCTTTGGATCTGTCAATGACTGAATTTCGGTTATACGATTGGAAATAAAGGGTTTCCAGTTTGTAGTAGAACCCCTAATCCAACAAATAGTTATTTCTGAGTCCGACCATAACTTTATATTTAAATTCGAAATATGTAATTTTTGTTTTAAATATTTCCACATTCTAGCGGCAACTACTGCACTGATCAATTCCAGCCGTGGAATAGTTAACTTCTTGAGGGGGGCTATTCTACATTTACTCCAAACAAAACTTGTTTGAATTTAGCCAGTTAATGAAATGGAACGCAAATAAGCAACTGCTCCATACCCTTTGGGACTAGCATCACATAATATGTGAATTTGTGAATTTTCAGAAATGTTTATCATATTAAGAATATATTTTCGGGTTATTTCAAATGTGCGTAAATGTACAACTTCTGAACACCAAGTGTTCCACTCGCATTTCAAATCTTCAGGTAATTTATTGTCCCACTCTAAACCTCTTTGCCATGTTTCTTGCAACAAGGCTTTAATACGTATTACAAATGGATTCACAAATCCTAATGGATCATAAATTTTCAGTAACATTTTAAGAACTATTCGCTTCGTGGGATCATCGATGTAATATTTTTCAAAGGGCTGCGCATCTAACATCAAAATATCAGATTCAGTATTCCATATCAGTCCAAGCACTTTTAATTTACCGAACCTGCAATCTCAATGACGACGTATCAACACTTCAAGGATCTACACCATATACAACTAAATTAGACACATTTAATGAATTATTAAATCATCACTTCCCAATACATAATAATCCACAACCACCGTTATTGGACCCAGCATCGGAGGGAGTACCTCTTTATCCTTCCCCCCTAATTTCCTTTAAAGAGATTAATTATGCATTAAGAGAACATAATTTAAAAGCTCCAGGTTTCGATAAAATAGATTCCTTTATAATTAAAAACATCTTTAAAAATTTTAAACATTTACTAAGAGACCTATTCAATAAATGTATTACCTTAAATTATTTCCCAAAATCCTGGAAAGTTGCGAATGTAATATTTTTGCAAAAAGAAATAATGACCCTACAATTCCCTCATCATACAGACCAATTTGCCTCCTTCCGATGCTGGGAAAAATATACGAGAGAATCCTAAAACATAGATTAAACTACCAACTAGAACACAATAAATTTTTACATAATGCACAATACGGTTTCCGAGAGAATAGAAGAACTGTACAATTATTAAACAAACTAAAAGATAAAGTCAAATCATATCTTCAATCATTTAAATACTGCAGTATCATATCTTTCGACATTGTAGGGACGTTTGATAATATAGACTGGGCCACCTTGGAGAAACAAATAAATTTATTACCAATACCGAAATATGTAAAAATAATTCTCTTCAGTTTCCTTTCAGAAAGACAACTAATTACAAACTACTTAATAAATGATATCAGAAGATCAGCATTTCAGGGATGTCCACAGGAGTCGTGTCTAGGCCCGCTCCTGTGGCTCATCATTGCAAACATCATTTTAACAAGATTTTACGAACAATTTGAGGATCTGTTTACTTTTTGTGATGACTTTAATTTGGTCGTCAGGGCGCGAAGCAGACAGATCCTCGAAAACGAAACAAATAAAAAACTAAAACTATTTTTCGAAATTTGTGAATTCTTAAACCTTAAAATATCCAAAGACAAAACAGCCTTTATAATGTTTGGAAAAAACACAATTGACGGCCGTCCACCGATATTCAAATTAAATGATTACACCATTAAACCAGTGAAAAACATAAAGATATTGTATATACCTTTCCAAAGTACCCTCAATTGGGATATACATATATCCAGTATTAAAAATAAAATTCTCCAATTGACTTCTTCAATAAAAAGGGTCTTCTCGGCCAACTGGGGTGTGGACAGAGGATACCTTAGAATAGGTATTTAACAATTCTTGAAAAAATTATAGACTATGGTTCAGAGGTATGGTTTGGAGATTTAAGAATAATTGACAAACGCGCTCTCCAAACCATCCAAAGAATATGCCTTACATCAGTCACAAAATCATATAAAAATGTAGCTACGCACACATTACAAGTATTATTAGGTATCCCCCCATATTAATTACATTGGAACACAAAAATTTAAAATACACTATTTTACATAATAAAAATATTTTTCTCACACATCCTAAACCATTAACTAAATTTGACTTTGAAGATAAAATACAAAAATACGAAACAAATCCAGAAATTCACCTTAATAATTTAATAATAACAGAAAAAATCCTTAATAAAAAAGACTTAATTTCAACATACACAGACGGTTCTAAGGTAGATTCTGGCACCGCATTTGCTGTAATACCTTTTAAAAATAATCTAAAAATTTTTGAAAACGCAACCAAACTCAGAAAAGAAAACTCTATTTTTCAGGCGGAGCTGCACGCAGTCTCGGCAGCTATAAATTGGGCTATCTCATCACCTTATAAATTATTTCAAATACTCAGTGACAGTCAGTCAACTATTAAAGCAATTAATAATCTTTTCCCCACTAATCCAACCATTCATGAAATACATAATACTCTTAAAATTCATAAAAACAAAATCTTTTATATAACATGGGTTAAAGGCCATGCAGGAGTTGCTGGTAATGAACTGGCGGATCAACTTGCGAATGAAGCCGCCCAGTATTGCGACCTACCAGAGGATCGAGGAGTTAAATTGCCTCGATCCTATTTAAATAACTGCATTAAAAATCAATTACTGGATAGGTGGCAATACAGCTGGGATCACTCAGGGGGTGGCAGATTTACGTACGGTTTGATTCCAAAGGTTCAATGCCAATTAAGATCAAATGACAAAGTTTCCTTATACTTTTTGTCAGGCTGCGGCAGCTTCCCGTCCTTTCTGCACAGAATAGGTAAACTAGAAGATGATAGGTGTAATTGTGGAGGCCAGGGAGATCCTTTACACTATACTTTTGGAAAGTGTAAACTTATGAAGTTCAAATTTACGAGAAGTGAACCTACGATTTATGAGGACTTGCTAAAACTTTTACAAGATCCAACGACAGTTAGCAAGCTTTATTCCAATTACAATATTCTCAATAGCCACTATTCTTTCATAAATTACAAATTCCCCGAATACAAATTTCTTACCTGATAACCTGTGGCCCACATGCTGCGAGTCGATGTGGTGAGTATAAATTTTTTTTTGTAAATATATATTTATAGTGCTCTCTTTTTCTGCTAATTGTAAATTATATTGCATCACAAAGTGTTAATTTATAAATATGTAAATGTAAATAATCCTATTTTAGATTCATATTATATCTCTTAAAGAAAATGTAGAATTTGTTACAAGGATTAGGTATCTCTCTGGAATTTAAATTAAAAAGTGAGGTAGTTGAAAGTTTCAACTTGGTGAAAGTTTGCATATAGAAGTGATTTATGATAATGTGAATACTAAAACTCAAATATTTTTAAAAATTCTTGGGAGATACTTATTGTGTAAAAATGAGTTTAAAAAAAAAATAGTCACAGTTGTAAAAGGAAGTATATGAATAATTCTAACAATTTTGTATTTGATATCGTATTGAATATTTTAAACTATTATACAACTCACATTTATTGTACTGAACACCTCGGCTCGTATTGAAATAAATAGGGCAGCCAATTGTGATTGGTCTTTAAATAACAACCATTTTCCTTAGGTAATAAATAATCACCGACGGTCCGGGGACCTGTCGCTTGCCTCCCATGCTTTCTGTGGGGAGGCTGGCGGTTCCGTTGGAGGTCTTCTTGGCAGCGGCTGAGGATTCTGGGTCTGCTCTCCACGTTGTGGTTTGGCAGATGGTGGAAATTTTCCCTGCCCTGGGCTCGGAGGCTTGCCTTCACAATATGCCACAGCGGGGTCTCCAGTGTGGGTGATATCCCTATCCCTATCCCTATCTAGTGATAGTACTAAAATCCCAAATGAAAAAAAATTCAGTTGCGTTTGTAGTTAAACTGAAATTTACAAGTTAAATTTTAAAAATTGAAAAAATCAGCGGTCTGCTGAGACCGGTAACATCAGTTAAAGGTTAATATTCTAATCAAGTTTTGTTTTCAGCCGTGAGCTCGATGACGTAATTCTTTATGTAGCCGCCAGCCGTGATTTAGATTTTACACAGAATAATAGCAGAATAACCATACTTCAGACGGATTTAGTAATAGACGGAGTTACGAAACTTTTAACGTAAAACTTGGACGCATTTAATGCCAATGCAACATTAATATATAGTAGATATATAAGTATCTATAACAACAAAATCATAACTGTAATGTCAAACTACCTACCATTCCATAACTGAAACTCTTATTGACGAAGTTTTAAAAATAATAGCAGTCGCTTAATGTGATATCCCAGGAACCACGAGTTTTTGATAACAATAAGCCACTTAGGAAAATATTTATTCTTTAACTGATGTTACCGGTCTCCCAGACCGAAGCTTTTTTCAATTTTTATAGTTTAACTTGTAATTTTCAGTTTAACTACAAACTCTACCGAAATTTGTTTCGTTTGGAACTTTAGCACTAGCACCAGAGACTTTTGAATAGGTGAATTTTAGTTATAACAGCCTTGTGCAAAAAGTTTACTACAAAAACACCATCCTATGAGTTACATGCGCTTTTTATTCATCTTTCGATTGAGCGGTCTCGCAGACCACTTCACTCTAGTTATGTAACAATTTCTCTCACATTAGTTAAAGGTTAACGATAACATCTAGTATTAGCAAGAAAACGATAACTTACTCTTGATGAAATTATACAATAAATAAAAAAGAAAAGTGCCCAGCTAAACTGATGGCATTGAGCTCACAGGCTATTCACACTAATTGTATATTATACTCTTATTTTAAAGAATAATATCCCTAAAAAAAATAAGTGAAGGGGTATTAGCCCCCGTTTCCCCCTTTATACTTAACCAATGAACCTTCAAATCTAATCAGGGAAGCTCCTTAACATAATAAACCGGTATACCAAATTAGAGCAAATCGAATAATTCTGCATGAAAAACCCATTTATCTAAATTAAGGGGGTGTACTAGCCCCCTTTCCGCCTTTATTCTTAACCAATGAACCCTCAAAATTAATCAGAGAAGCTCCTTAACATAATAAACCGGTATACCAAATTCGGAGCAAATCGAATAATTCTTCATCAAAACCCATTTATCTGAATTAAGAGGGGTGGACTAACCCCCTTTTTCCTCTTTATCCTTAACCAATGAACCCCCAAAACTAATCAGGGAAGTTCCTTAACATAATAAACCGGTATACCAAATTCGGAGCAAATCAAATAATTCTGCATGAAAAACCCATTTATCTGAATTAAGGGGGGTGGACTAACCACCTTTCCCCCCTTTATCCTTAACCAATGAACACCCAAAACTAATCAAGGAAGGTCCTTAACATAATAAACCGACATACCAAATTTGGAACAAATCGAATAATTCTGCATGAAAAACCCATTTATCTGAATTAAGGTGGGTGGACTAACCCCCCCTTTTCCCCCTTTATCCTTAACCAATGAACCCCCAAAACTAATCAGGGAAGCGCCTTATCAGAATGAAACTAGAAAAAAATTTGAAGCAAATGGTATGTTTCTATCAAGAGTTATCGCGTTACGTACATACGTACGTACACACGTACGTACATACAGAACCGGCAGGCACATAAGCTCTCAGGCTTTGATAGCCTGTGAGCTAAAAAAAGAAAGCATTTATCGAAAGATTTCAATAATTTTTGCGTACAATTGTCTTTTATAGACTTATTGATAGTCGTATTATTTTCGAAAATTGTCCGAGCGATGTTGCATTCCGTTCCAAAATCTTTCACGCATTCCTCCTTTTCACATTTGTAGGTGGATTATCAATAACATTCCTCTTGTAGTCATTCTGATCACCATAATCGTGCTACATATTTTCGCATGCTATTTGGTAAATTATAGTTCCTGTAAGCCTCGAAGTCAGAAGAATATCGATGTCGACAGTCAACAATGTCTCATAGTATTCTTTCGTTATAGCACCGGTGGCGCCTTACGTAGTTTTATTAAAGTTTTAGTTTACCATCTAATTCAACTTCACAAAGTCTTACCCTAACAAATGAATTTTTAATTTTAGTAGGTAATATCGATTCTATGATATAACAAGAAGATTCTACAACTTTAACTTTTTTATGTTTAATACATTTGTACTGATATATTGTTGATCCTCAAATTCTTCTAAAATTCCTGTATGCATATCATGTGAATAATACACATTTGAAATCGTGTATTATTTCTTACTCATAAAGCTGTATTGGTGTTGCCACAGGTTGTAATAGATGTTAAAAATACACCACTGATGTGATGAACCACACATTTAAATTTATATGCAACGCTCTTATGGAGCAAAAGAAGAAGATCGAGCCTCTATCCAATTTTAGAAGCCATTAATTAAATATGATGATTGTCATACATGGAGATATATTGACATAGTAGTTACTCTTAAAGCTTTTTAAATTCTGATGTATCGTGAGTTTTTGTTTTTTTCTAACAAATAAAAGCATATTTTCGGTATTCATATACAGTCTGTCTCATAAAGTGCTAGTGGCAATTTAAATAATCGATATGCTAACTAAAACAAACGCGACAAACTTTTGAAACACTCCCGATGCAACACTGGAGTCTGTTAAAATAGCGGCAAAAACGGAGTAGCGAGTAAAATTCAGAATTGTTGAGAAGCCCGCAAAATTGTGTACGTAAAGATGGTAATTTCTCCGAATTGGTGCTGTTGTATTATCGAAGTTTACTTTTTATACAAAAAATCGTTCAAGGATTGCTTATAATGATTTTCGAAAAGTAACGGTAATTAGCCGAGATATTAATTAAGAACGTACCTAGAAAAACGTCGTACTGACCAAGGCCGTGTTGCAACTTTACGCCTCATTTTGAAGCGCGCTCTGCAAAATGCCAAGTTTAAACCCAGTACAAGACCTTTGTTGTACGAAACCATTTGTGCGGGAATTAAACTCGTACTAGATTTTTTAGGTAGATTTCGTTAGAAATACTACCTATTACATTCTCCACTATGTTGGAATATCTGGAACATTTTTGCTGATCTACGCCGATCTTGACCTCTAGAACCCCAAACCATCCCCCTCCTTTTTCAAAACTTTATCTATCTATATATCTATCTACATCTATATGTAACTTTTTTATGGATAAGACAACTTCCATAATTTTGCACAAATCTCTTCCAAACTGAAGCAAAAAATCAAGGGGCGGAAAATCTCAGTCAAATTCGTTAATGTGCAAAATCGGAAACGCGAGTGGAAATGGGGCGGGGTTCATAAATTCTTAATTATGATACATATCAAATCAGTTAAAAATTATTACTTCTAGGAAAAGGGCCAAGAATTTATGTATGACTGATTTTTAATATCATTAAAAATAGGCTGAAAGGACGCAAAATAATAATAATAATAATAATAATAATATTTTAAGAAGAAAAAAATCATAACTTCGTCAATTCACAAGACATTAAAGTCACTTAAACTTATTATAAAATTTCAGAATATTATCTAAAACTTTTATACTGATAAGTTTTTGATAGGCAGCAAAGGCTCTTACAACAATTTTTTTTTTAAAAAAAGGGGGGGGGGGGTTGAAGAACAAAAAAGTTCATAACTTCTTGAATACACAAAATATCAAATCCACTTAAATTTATTATAAATATTCTTATTGCTATCTACAACTATTATATTGACAAGTTTTTGACATGACCAACTCTTACAGAAAAATAAATAAATAAATAAAGGAGGGGGGGGGGGGGGCGTTGTAGAAGAAATAAAAATCATATCTCTGTTGATCCGCCACTGATGCGATAAAAAATATCATTGTCGTGATGAAAACTTTTAACAACCCCCAAAAATACTGTATATAGGGTTGCATTGCTAAACGCGCGTGAGTCTAAATGAAAAGATTCTGAGAATTTAATATATAGTGTGTGGTTAATTTAATGAAACATTCACCACAAGATTTAAATTTATAATATAAACCTTCTTATGTTATCTATAACTTTTGTAGCAACAAATTTTTGATGAGATGAACTCTACAGAGGGATGATATTACTAAAAATATTCTGAAGGGATGAAAAAAAATAAGTGTTGAAGAAAAAATTATCGTATTAACAGGATTAGATAAAACCAACTCTTGCAGAAAAGAATGAAATAAAAAACTCGTCGAAAGCAGACAGATAAAATTGTTAAACTGGGTTTATCTCTAATCTTAATTTAGTTTTTGCTGGTGAAATTAGTAGTAAACGTCGCAATCTACCTGCGCCTGTAGGCTGAGCCGGCAGGAATTCTTTTTAACCGACTATGCGTAGGGGAGGAGGGGAGGTTTGATACATAGGGAGGGTTGATACATTAACAATTTTTCTCAACAAATGGCATTAACAGCCATTGTAACAGATGTAAAGTCTTCTTTTATTAGCAGAGGCCATCATTAGCTGGATTTAGCAGTGAAGAACTGACAACGTTTTTTTGCTTTTAATTTTGAAGACTTTTGGAATGTCAATGTAAATTTTTTTAAATATTGATTTTCTTTCATAACTCTTATTATTGTGAAGATAATATCTTGTAATTTTTTGTATTTGTAACGCACACTATTAGGGTGAGTTTTACCAGAAAGCAGATTGGCATTTTGCAACTGCATTTGTTCAAAGTGATTGAAAATTCAATAAGGCATGATAGGGAGAAATGATACAGTAGTGCTGGGGAGAAATGATACACTTGTATATTTGAAATTTAATAGTTTTTTTTAAGTTGTAAACTAACATAGGACTGTAATATTCATTATTGTTTTACAGCAAGAGCTACTGAAATTGGTAAGGAAGAACAAAGAGGCTATTCATAGATATTATGTACATAGAAAAGCAGTGCGATGATAAATGGTTAGTTCACTTTACTCGTCATGTAGAAGGAAAAAAGTTTAAATGGCCTGAAAAGGAAGATGTTTCTATAATTGACTAAGGGCAAATTAAAAAAAAAGTTAAATCCACCCGATTTTACTTACCAAAATGATAGAGTTATTAGTTTTTCTTTTAACCATTTCAGGAGTGGTGGTATGTTTATGAAACCACTTAATTGTAATTCCCAAACGCCACATTGGCACCAGCATTTTGATAAAATATTTTCCATTTAATGTGAAAGTGAAATAGCCCCTTTCCTATTTCCAATTAAATTTGTTGGTAAATTCCGGTACCATTCATTTATTCAACACTTTAGCATTGACAATGCTTTGCCCTGAAAGGGTTAAAGAAATCTTAAATGTGCTAAATTTATGTCAAATTGTTTGCAAATCAGCAATGTTCACTTCATTTTTTCTTGCAGCAAGATCTCTAGGGTTTTTTTTTCTTTATTTATTTTATAAAAAGTGTGTTAATAGAACTGTTTAAATAATAGCAATTGTTTAAATATTTTTGTAAAAAATATTTCTAAAACAAAAATATGTTAATATCATTTCTTTTTAAATTATACTTAAATATTTCAAGATTTATCATAAAAAATTGTATGACACATAAATTGAATTGTCAGCATTTTTTTTTTCAATTTACATAACAATGTATCAAACCTCCCTTACAAGTGTATCAATCGTCCCCAGCAATGGGGGAGATTTGATACAGTAGTAACCATCCACAATAATTTGGATATATTTTTTGAATGATATTTTTTAAATTCACAATATTTTTAATAAATGAATAAATTGTCATTTTATAAAAAAAACATGAAAAATTTGTTTAAAAATAGGTTTCTAAGGGTTGTAAAAAATTAGTAAAAGAAAAGTGTATCATACCTCCCCTATCTTATTACCGCACACATACTTAAACCCCTATATTTTTTAAGTTACCCAAAAACCACCCGGGATTAAAATAGTCAATGGGAAGAATAATATTTATAAAGACTTTTATAATTTAGTCTGGGATTATAATTTATTTTTCCTATCACTAAAGGCGCCTTATACTTTATAATATAATTCTTTAAATAATAAAGTTTTAAAATGAAGTATTATTTATTTCGTTTCAAAACTGTATTCATTTCCTCTCCTTTCCAGTAGAAAAAGGAAAACCTTTTCAACTTTTATCAATATGCAGGTTTAAATTAAATTCGGGAAAGTTTGAAATTGTATTCAAATTTTGAGTTTTAGTTTTCCACAATATTTTAAAATCTTTATTCCTTTCTCTAGTTCTTCAAAATAAACTTAGAATTACTTTTGCGGAAAGTTTTCGAAATTTAACGAAATATTCACGCGTTAAATTTTGCAATGCTGATAGAATATATGAAACTATTGATGAATATGCTAAAAAAAAGACAAATAAGTCTGTTAATTTCTCTCACAAAACTGTAAATTTTGTAAGAAATAATGTAGGGCGATTCAAAAATATTTCGACAAAGTTTAATAGGTGGTATAGTACATTAAAAGAAAGAAATTTTATATTGTCCACTTATTTAGTCAAAAAAAAAAGGTTGCCCAATCTCATTACGAACGAGATGCGCAAATTTAGAATTTTCTTGGTAGAGGGGGCGGGGGGCACAGTTTTTCTTTGAAGGGAGAGAAATGCAAAAATTTATTTTTCATATTGATGTTAGATCAATTTGGAGATTAAATTTATGGGGTACTTTAATTGTAGTGTGTTTAAAAATATATGTATTGTGTGAGGTATCGTTCGAAAAAACTGGAACCAACTCAAAAATATATCGGTTTTAATTTTAGGAAAATTATATTTTCAGAGATATCGTCGAAAATGCACATACAGTAAACATATGTCCTCCCCCTGTTTTCGGAACTACTAAAAATAAAATTATGAAAAAATTAAGGAAAGTAAGTGTTTGTTTAAATCTTGCAGGAAAACTACTACGATTATACTAGGTGACACAGTTTTTGAAAAAACCGTATTTTCCCGTTGCACTCAACTTTACTTTGCGGGCTCTGAACGGGAAAGTTGAAGTACAATGGCAAGTACAAACTTTCTAGAAAGTTAACAGCATATATAAATATTATACAGACATACATACAAAAAATACAAAAAACCCAACTGGACCAAGGTATTGGCCAGAGTAGTTCAGTGGTTAGAGCGACAGCCTGGAATGATGTGGTCCCGGGTTCGATTCCTGGCTCGGGCTAATTTTCCCCTCCAGTTGGGTTTATTGTATTTATTGTATGTATATCTGTATAATATTTATATATACTGTTAACTGTTGAATGCAGGCGTGATTTGTATGTGTTATATTATATATCGTTGTATGTGTATATTATTGTATATCGTAGATCGATGTAATAATAAAATGTATTCATCGTTGTCCGGTCATCCAAGGCAGTCGTATAGATGGCTGGTGACTTCCCCAACATGGGTTCGGTTCCTGGCTCTGACTAATTTTTCACTCCAGTTGGGTTTATTGTATTTATTGTATGTATGTCTGTATAATATTTTTATATACTGTTAACTGTTGAATGCAGGCGTTATTTGTGTGTGCTATATTATATGTTGTAGAATGTGTGTGTGTGAGTGTTTTTGTAGAAAGCCTTTGTTGTACAGAACAGGAAAACTCACACTTTACCAATTATTTTTTTTATATCTCACTATATATCAGGAGCAAACATTCAAACCGTGTTTTCTCACAAAAAATAAAAAATGAGTTATTGTTATTTTTATGAACTCTGTGTTAAATTGCACAGATATAAACGGTATTTTTTACTAAAAAATTTTTTCTCCGATTATAAATCAATTTTAAAACTTGACGTTTCAATCAAAGAGTGTTTCCTCCAAAGCCTGCATTCAATCAAACAGTGATTTCTCCAGTCTGCCAATCACAGTTGTCACTTAATGTGTATTTTCGAAACCTACCATACATATCACAATTGAAACGGATTGTTTTACAGAAAAATAAGAGAACTGTAAAGGTTAAAGGCTTCCCGAATTATAGATTTCAAGATCTAAGTGAAGAATATGATGTAAATCTTCTTAAAAAGGGAGTTACTGTTGCCTTGTTCAAAAGGTTCTTTTAGAATCTCTTCCTCTTAGCCACGCTATATGAGTTGAAAAGAAAAAAAAATGTTAAAAACGTTTGAAGGTAATGTATGGTGAACAGTGGCAAAATCAACCTGATGATGTCTTCAAATGGTACAACCACATTATCCATGATTTATAAGCTTGCGATAAAGAAGAGGGGGTTGTGTGTGATTGTCTAGATGAAGATATTGGTTTTAAAATTTGAAGTGGATTTCTGGCAAACGAGTATTTATTTAGTAAATATTTAATGAATACTACTAGGTACCATAATCTGTCATTTTATTTTATCAATAATCAACTGAAATTCGGTATTTATTCAAATAAAATAATGCTTTTGTATTATTTGTGAGTTAGAACTTATTTCATTCAAAAAGCGTTTTATCCACTTGTCAAACAATCAAAACATGTTTCCTCCTCTGAATTCGGTCAAAACGTGATTTCTCCAAATATTAAATGCATTTTATTAATTTGTTTTATGTTTAATATCTTAGGTATGTTTGCAATTCTTTCTAATAAACAGTAATAAAAAGACACAATAAAAATTAGAACTAAATACAAGTTATTTTCTGATTTATCAGTTTTTTGTGTTTTTTGAAAATTTGTATTTAAAGGAGAAAGCATGGTTTGAATGTTTGCTCCACATATATCTTATTACCGGCACACATTCCTACACCAATATACTTTTTAACTTACCTAAAAATAAACGAGAATTATGCTAATCAGTGGGAAAAATAAAATTTTTAAAGTTTATAATAATGTAGTCTTGTATTATAATTTATTTTCTTATCATTAAAAGCGCCTTATACTTTATAATTCTTTAAATAATAAATTTTAAAAATGAAATATAATTTATTGCGTTTCAAAACTATATTCATTTCCTCTCCTTCCAGTAGAAAAAAAGAAAACCTTTTCAACTTTATTAAATATGCAGGTTTCATTTAAATTCGAGAAAGTTTGAAATTGGATTCGAATTTTGAGTTTTAGTTTCCCATAATATTTTAAAATCTTTACTCCGTTCTCCAGTTCTTCAGAATAAACTTAGAAATATTTTTGCGAAAAGCTTTCGAAAATTAACGAAATATTCACGTTTTGAATTTTGCAATGCTCATGAAATATATGAAACTTTCGATGAGTATGCTGAAAAAAAAATCAAATAAAGCCATTCCTAAGACTGTTAAATTCTCTCACAAAACTGTATATTTTTAAGAAATAATATAAGGCGATTCAAAAGTTTTTTGACAAAGTTTAATATGTTGTAGAGTACATTAAAAGAAAGAAATTTTATATTGTCCACTTATTTAGTCAAAATCAAAGGTTGCTCAACCTCATTCGGAACGACATGCGCAAATTCAGAAATTTCTTGGGGAGGGGGAAAGTTTACTTTGAATGGAGGGAAAAGCAAAAATTTATTTTCATCTTGATGTTAGATCAATTTTGAGATTAAATTTATGAGGTACTTTAATTTTAGGGTTTTAAAAAATAGATGTGGTCATTCTCTGAAAAGTGGCTGTTTTATATAAAAAAAATGCGGCCCAATGAAATTGCCACAAAAATCTCAAAATTTAACCTACAAGTACCTTATTGCTATATTTATCAAAAAATAATATGAACCATACATTATCTCATAGTTCTTCTGATATTTTAATTTCAAAGCACTTCCATTGCTAAAATGTTCAAATAAATTATTGCCACCGGAATTTAAGAGAAAATTTATTTACAAATAAGAAAATTCTATATTTCACATACATGTTAAATAGATAAAAGTTTATAAAAAGCCTGGTGCCACTGTGGCGGTTGGGAATTAAAATTAAGTGGTTTCATAAACATATCACCGCCCTTGAAAGGGTTAAAAAAGAAAAGAAGTTATAATGAGAAGTCATACTGTCAATAAATAATATTTTTTTTTACTCTATGTCAATTGAAAAAATAAAGATAAAGCATTAACATTTAGAAGAGTTAATGTTTATTTGAATTAGTACAATTTTTATTTTTTATTTTTTTTAACTTCTCCCTGTAAAATAATAAAAATTAAAAATGTATTAACTTTGTTACGGTAACTAAAGTCTTATGAGTTTTTTAATTTGTATTTTACTGCATTAGATTTTCTTATTTTACTGTTTAGTACATATATAAATGGAATCAGATCATTCTCTCACAATTTAAACCTTTCCCTCAAATTAAAATTATGAGGGAATAATTGTGAGGGAATGGCGAAATACTTCTGAAAACCATGTTATACAAAAGTGATTATTCTTAGGTATATTTTCCGTTACTAAATATCTCTTGAAACACATTTCTAACAATATAACAACATAAACAGTCATTTCATTAGTTTTTATTAAATTTATAATAGATGAGGGAATGACGCGTAATAAAAATACTTACATTGATCTAGTACTACAAAGACATATCCTAACTATTCAAGAACGTTTTTGAGCAAACAACCAGATGGATACTTCACTTTACTCTCGTACAAACTGTCCTAGACATATATAAAGCATGTGCTGCTTTCTACTAAGTAAATAACAGCAAATTTATAGTTATGTGAGGGAATGACGACAAATGCTAAGGACATCATTAAAAACGGCACCAATTCATTCATTATATAAAATATAAATATAATTAAATGGTTAAATATGTATTTAAGTCTATTTAATGGATTGAGAAAAAATTATTATAAATATACGTGCTGCAATGGTAGAAAAAGCATTTTCTTTTCTACATATGTGAATGCGGACATAGTGAGGGAATGATATTTGCATTAAAAAATACATTAAATTTATCAAATTTTAATTTCAATAAGCAAATAATTACAGTTTATATGTATAACTGGTTAATATTAATAGTTTAAATCACTTTTTCTTTTTGTAGTTTTAAAAATATGTCTTCAAGACACCTAGGACATAAAATTGCCACTTTTCAGAGAATGAGTCATGTATAGTGTGGGATACCGTTCGAAAGAACTAAAAACAAGTGGGTAAGTGTGATCAAAAATCGCACAGAAGGTTTCGGTTAATATTCCTTTCAAAACACTTTATCGTTTTGCAAAATCTGTTAGTTCCACATTTTGCAACCAGGGGACGCACTCTATTCTGTACAAACCTCTATCCGAACGAAACTCTGTTTTACAACTTATCCATAGATATATTAGCCCAGGGGATCGGGCCCATAGCATCCGAGATAGATAGGCGCCCCCTGGCAGTAAAAACTTCAACTAAAATATGTAAGGCCCTGTGCATAATATAAAAGAGTGGTCAAAGGTGTGTCGGCAAAAGTTAGAAAAGTACCCACCGGGTGCAATGGGGAGCGGTTAGAAAAATTGCTTAAAATACACAAGTTAGAGCCCGGAGGGGTAAATAATATAAGACTTTTTGAAAACTTTTATGATTTTTCGTGTGATTGCAAGTATTCTGCTATAAGTATGCAAAATTTCAAGTCTCCAACAAGTTAGAACAAAAGATTAAAAACACAAGTTAGAGCCCAGAGGGTTAAATATAAGACTTTTCCAAAATTTTATGATTTATCGTTTGATGTGAGGTGTTCAGCTATAAGTATGCAAAATTTCAAGTCCTGAACTTAATTAGGGGCTCAGTTAGAACAAAAAAAAAAAAAAATTAAATACGCAAGCTAGAGCACAGAGGGTTAAATATAAGACTTTTTCAAAATTTTATAATTTGTCGTTTGCTGTGAGATGTTCAGCTATAAGTATGCAAAAATTAAATAAATTAGGGGCTCAGTTAGAACAAAAAGATTAAAATACACTAGTTAGAGCCCAGAGTGTTAAATATAAGGGTTTCGTCAGATGAACGAAACCCTAAAAAGAACTCTAAAATATATTTATTTTATTTAATGGAATTATATTTGCAGAGATATCGTCGAAAATGTACTCTGAAAATATGCCCCCCCCCCCCCTGTTTCTGAAATTATTGAAATAAAATTATGAAAAAAATAGGCATAGTAACAGTTTGTTTAAACTTTACAGGAAAACTATAACGATTATCCTAGGTGACACGGTTTAAAAAAAAAAAACGCATTTTCCCGTTGCACTTAACAACTTTAATGTGCGGGCTCTGAACATGAAAGTTGATTTAGGCTCGAAGGACCTAATGATACAGAATCATCCAATAACTGTTGATAGCGATTTTCGAAAAAAAAGTGGGTAATTAGATGAGATATTAATTAAAAATCGATCTAGAAAACAGCGGCATGGGCCAAGGTAGTGTTATAACTTTGCGACCTCCTTTCGAAGCGCACTTGGCACAATGGCAAGTTAAAACTTTGGAGAAAGTCTTTGTTGTACAGGAAAACTCACACTTTGCCAATTATTATTTTTTATCTGACTATATATATCTTTTTTAATTATTTTTTTTCAACTACATTTCAGCAGTGAAATTACGCTTGAAAAATTATTGAATATTAATGATGTGGATTATCACATTGCTACAAAGCGTAAACCAACTTAGTGAAAAATGTCCAAGACGGGAATCGAACCCGGGTCCCTGGGATAGATCTCCAGTGCTCTACCACTAAACTACAAGGACGATGTCCAGCTTGGCATTTCTCACTTATATAAGTCGGTACGGCTGCTACTGCAGCACAAGATGGAGAAGTCTTCATGAGCACACATTCTAGCGGCGTAACATGAGACGCAAATAAACCCAGCATCGTTGAATATACAATTTTAATTAATTTTTTCAACTACATTTCAGCAGTGAAATTACGCTTGAAAAAATATTGAATATTAATGATGTGAATTACCACATTGCTACAAAGCGTAAACCAACTTGGTGAAAAATGTCCAAGCCGGGAATCGAACCCGGGTCCCTGGAATAGATCTCCAGTGCTCTACCACTAAACCACAAGGACGATGTCCAGCTTGGCTGCAGTAGCAGCCTTACCGACTTATATAAGTGAGAAATGCCAAGCTGGACATCGTCCTTGTGGTTTAGTGGTAGAGCACTGGAGATCTATTCCAGGGACCCGGTTCGATTCCCGGCTTGGACATTTTTCACTAAGTTGGTTTACGCTTTGTAGCAATGTGATAATTCACATCATTAATATTCAATATACCGGGTGTCCCAAAAAGGACTGACTGATTTTAAAATTCAATAACTTGTAAACGGTGACAGATATTTAAAAAATTCTTGCAGGAGGGTTATGCATAAGGTCAAAAGTTTTTTTACAGTGATTTTCAATTTTAGTTCGAATTACAAACAATAGATGGCGATGCGATCGATAGACGCTAAATTCAGGCTCGATTTTTGGTACTTCGTGGCCCGGATAATACATTTCCATCTCCTTTTTCCGCATAGAACAAGAGAAAGGACCAGAAATCGAGCCTGTATTTAGCGACTATTGCTTACAGCGCCATCTATTGTTTGTAATTTTAACTAAAATCGAAAATCACTGTAAAAAAACTTTTGACCTTATGCATAACCCTCCTGCAAGAATTTTTTAAATATCTGTCACCGTTTGCAAGTTATTGAATTTTAAAATCAGTCAGTCCTTTTTGGGACACCCGGTATATATCTTATTACCGGCACACATTACCTACACCCATACACCTTTTAAATCACCTAAAAATAAATATGTTAATTATGTTAATCAGTGGGAAGAATAAAATTTATAAAGATTATTATAATGTAGTCTTGTATTATAAGTTATTTTCTTATCATTAAGAGCGCCTTATACTTTACAATTCTTTAAATAATAAATTTAAAAATGAAGTATAATTTATTTCGTTTCAAAAATATATTCATTTCCTCTCCTTTCTAGTAGAAAAAAGAAAGCCTTTTCAACTTTGCTCAATATGCAGGTTTAAATTAAATTCTAGAAAGTTTGAAATTGGATTCGAATTTTGAGTTTTAGTTTCCCATAATATTTTAAAATCTTTATTCATTTCTCAAGTTCTTCAGAATAAACTTAGAATTATTTTTGCGGAAAGTTTTCGAAATTTAACGAAATATTCACGTTTTGAATTTTGCAATGCTGATGGAATATATGAAACTTTTGATGAATACGTTGAAAAAAAAAAAAGACAAATAAAGCCATTTCCAAGTATAAATTCTCTTACATAACTTTATTCTTTGTAATGAACATAAGGTAATTCAAAAGTTTTTTTTTGGTTTTTTTGTTTTTTGACAGAGTTTAATGTGTGGTAGAGTATACCACAAGAAAGAATTTTTATATAGACAAGTCAGTAATTGTACGTCAAACGTGGCAAATGAAGTGGGCTCGTACTATAACTAGTTTTATAAATATTCAGATCCTGGTGCAAGAGCTGTGGCACTCTTATGGCAAAATGGATGATTACATCATTTATTACAATTATATATATTAAATTCAGTAATACGTGAATAAAAGGACCCCATCTTAAATAGGACGACCACACCATGGCAACCTAGAATCATTACCTATCATGGAGTATCAGTGAATTAATTAAGTAGGATAGGATTAAATAAAAGGATGAAAACTTTTATTGATAT
Source organism: Maratus speciosus (assembly GCA_963932465.1). Classification (NCBI taxonomy): domain Eukaryota; kingdom Metazoa; phylum Arthropoda; class Arachnida; order Araneae; family Salticidae; genus Maratus; species Maratus speciosus. The sequence goes on along the minus strand of OZ010794.1, from coordinate 459,340,602 downwards.
ACTAAAAAGTAGAAAAACCAACGTTCAAAATGCACAAATAATATATGAAAAGCAGCAAACAGCTGTTTCGAATCTACTAGCGAGATTCTTCTTCAGTGCAAGATCGAGAAAAAGGAACAGCGTGCTAGAAAAAGCAAGGCTGAGCAAAATGATAGACAGAGACGCGCTGGTTTATATACCCTATGCGGGTAGAGAAGGCGCCAAAACAACCAATGAGAGAGAAGCAGTGGAAACGACTGGGTGGACAATTAGCGGCATATACCGGAGAAGGGCAGAAAAAGAAACCAAAAAAAAGGGGGGGGGGGTAAATTAATGCTTTCCAAATACTTGGAAAATCAGGACTACTAGATAAGTCATTGACTAAAGAGTGAGAATTTTTAATGATATGGTAAGCTTCCCAAAAATCAAGATCAAGGTTAGAAGAACATTTTTGGATAATGGTGGCTGAGGAAAAATCGAACCTATGTTGAGAAGACCAAGAATGTTGAGCAATAGAAGAACGTTTGAGCTCCTGATTTTTAACATAACCTTCATGCTCTTTTAAACGAAATCTAAGAGCACGTTTATTCTGGCCAATATAAGAAAGGCCACACTGGCAAGAGATTTGGTAAAAGCCCCAATTATCTAGGCAATCAACGATGTGTTTGAGATTTGAAAAAGTGATTTTATTAACAGGAGAAAAAATAACTTTTTTAGCAGTGAGAAGGGCGAGTGAGAAGGATAAGCTCCTCGATTTCAAAATAAGAGAAATGGAATTCAAAAGGCCTTTTCTTGAGGCAATCTAAAGCCTCCTCAACCGAAACGTTTGTAAATAATGATTTAACATCAAAAGAAACCATCATGTGACCCTGCGGCTTAAAATTATGAAGTTTTTTAACAAAATCAAAAGAATTCTTAACAGTGAAACAGTTACTGCTCAAAAGTGGGGAAAAAACAGAAACTAAATATGATAAATACTCTTTTGATGTTAAATCATTATTTACAAACGTTCCGGTTGAGGGGGCTTTAGATTGCCTCAAGAAAAGGCTTTGTGAATTCCATTTCTCTTATTTTGAAATCAAGGAGCTTATCCTTCTCACTCGCGCTTGCTTGTCGCAAAATACTTTTGTTTTCGGTGCTAATTTCTTCCGCATGATTGATATGATCCAGGCTCGGTATTTCAGATTTTTTTTTTTTTTTTGGGGGGGGGGGACGGGATTTAGTTTGATCTTATTATTCAGGCCTCAGAAGCAATCGATATAGATTCATGCTGATATATAATTTTCAAATTAGCCACGATACTTATTAATATTATATATTTCTCTTTAAAAATATTTCAATACCAAAATTTTACTAAATATTATTGATACTAATTAATTTTTGTGCTTAAATTGTTTATTTTATAATATCTAATGTCTATCGTATTTAATATATCTACGTAACATGAGATATATACATTGAATTACATACAATTAGATATAATCTGATATCTAATGTAGCTAATTTAATTTATTTACTTTAGTCGAATCTGACAAGTTATTTTAATTTTTGTGCAATTTCTGAGGGTTTTTTTCTTTTTTTTTTTTTTTTAGTCTGACATGTGTCGAATGGCACATTCAGAGATATTAAAATTCCTCGAGAAAATGAGGTAATTGTCTCTATAGCCCCCCCCCCCCCCACAAATCGCGCCCCTGTTCCCAACACGGTATTTTCTTCATAGATTTACAACATTGAAGATATTTTAACTAAGTGTAACGATTTGAACGAAATGTAAATGACTAGAAAGCAGGAATTCTGCTTTATCAGAATTTAGTGTCGCCCCGATGAAAAAAAAATGTATATATACATAGTACAAAATATATTTCAATTTTAAGAATTAAAACACAGTCTTTTATTTTATGTAAAATGACGTCACTAGCATCCGCTTAAGAATTCCACATGTACGATCCACTCTTAAACATCTACAGTAAAGCATGCGTAGGACGTCACTTCCGCAAAATAATACGCAAATGCAGCAAAAAGACGCCGTCATTAAAAAAACTCAAAAAAAAAAAACTCAAAAAAAAAAAAAAAAAAAAAACGGCTATCTAATGATTCACAGGCCTTCATTTGTTTGCAACATTAATATGGATACTTAAAATTAAATATAGTTTATAATAGCTCCATGTTTTAACAGAAATCATTCGTTGATATTCTTTCAAAATAGCACGTATTTTAATTACATTTTCTTTCGATTGTTATGAGAAAATGTCAACAAAAGAATATAATTACTATTTAGAGCTATTTTTCCTTTTTTTTCTACAGAAATGGAATACTTCCGTTGCCAATATTAAGCAAATGGCTTTAAAAACTACAAAAAAACAAATATTCCAAAAATAGATTAAGACAGTTTTCAAACAAATTGCATTTAAAAGAACTTTTTCCCCCTATAATTCCCCCCCCCCGGTATAAAAATTGAAAATGTGCGATGCTTGGTAGTTTTAAAAATTGCTACAGAATATTTAATTGTACAATAATACACCTGCTTTGTTTTACGGATGGCTTATACAATGTAACATTATTCTTTGGAGACGACATAAAATAAGCTGGGAGAAAGAAATAGCATACCGGGGGCTAAAAAACCCAGTGCAAGTGTTACTCGCACACAAAAGGTTACCTACAACAAAGTTTAATTTTGGCATTGTGCCAAGCGCCCGCCGAAGTCGCAAAGTTGCAAGCCGTGTTTTGTAGCTAGGTTTTTAATTAATATATCGGCTAATTACCGACAATTTTTTTTCGAAAATCATTATCAGCAAATGTTGGACGATTCCGCGTCGAGAGGTAAATTGAGCTCCCCCCGACACCTCGCTGAGCGCCCTCAAAGTAAATTTTGTAACAGAAAAATGCGATTTTCTAAAAAAAAATGTCATCTATGATATCTATAGTTTTTCTGCGAGGATTAAAAAATTACTACTATACTCCTAATTTTTTTCATAATTTTAGATTCAGGCGTTTGAGGTTGTAACGAAAGTTTCCCGCCACAGATAATGTGCAAACAGTTCGCGTTGACGTGTTTGCTCATATTTCGTCAAACGATTTTTGGCATGTGAAAGAAAGAGACTTGCTTTATAACACTGTGTTGTGAAATTTGTAAAAAAATATAGTTATCATTAAGTACAGGGTGTCTGAAATAGAACTATCACGCTACTAGATTAGAACCACCATTTACTGCCAGTTCTGTTGCAAAAAGTCAGCTACAGAGTGTTATCGAATAAAGTGTACAGCTTTAGGTACTAGTATTGTATCATATGACACTGTGAAGGTTTGGCTGAATGGTGATTATATATAAAATTATAGTTAATTATATATAGTGTAAATAGTATTATGTAATAGTAATTTGGCGGAAAACTTTCGTTACAACCTAATAATATGGGAGGGGGGGGGCGTATTTTTGCAGTTCATTTTCGACGATATCTCTAAAAATACTATCTATCTATATTATAAATGACAAACATATCTGTGCGTAACGCATACGTCATTCTGCGAATGGCAACACTTTGAAATTTGAAATAAAATGTTGGTTTTGCAATTTTCTCTACTGCAAATTTTTAAACTTCTAAACATCGCACATTTCAAATTTTTACACCGTCGTGTAACGAAAAAAATGCTCTTTTAAATGTAATTTGTTTGAAAGCTGTATCTCAATTTAATTTTGAGATATTAATTTTTTTGTAGTTTTTAATACATTTTTTGTAATTGTGGCAACTGAAGAACTCCATTTCTGTTGAAAGTCGTGGAGGGTTGAAAGTAAAGGGAAACTAATCACGGAAGAAAGAAAAAAAAAATGCAATTTAACAAATTACAACGACCATTTGGAAAATAATTTTTTCAAAGACTAAAATTTAAGACATAAAAAATAGCACGGAGTTGACATACATTATGTACGCCATGAATTAAACATTAATAGTGTTATTACACGTAAAAATTGCAAGCGACGGAAATCGCCTGCGACTCGTACGCATTATGGTGTTATAGAGGTCTGCACGGGCCGGAATTTCCAGGCCCGGGCCCGGCCCGGCCCGAACGAAAGCTATCTTGGCCCGGCCCGGCCCGGTGTAAAAATTGGAAGTTCGGCCCGAGCCCGGCCCGGCCCGTTTGCATTTTTACAGTTCTCGGCCCGGCCCGGCCCGTACAAAAATCAGTGAAAACAGGCCCGGCCCGACACAATTCCTACGAAAAAAAAAATCCGTTTTTTCTCAACATACAATTAAGATTCTTTTAATGAATACTACATACATATTTATGGGAACATTTTACAGTATATTTTACATTACTATGATGTTCGCAAAACAGAGAGCACACAATAGTAAACATTAACGATTACTTAGTGTTTTAGTCATTGTGTCTACAGACATTTCAAAATGGAAATAAGGATTCATTAAAAGATTAATGTAGTTCAGAATAAAGGATTAAAAACATGATAATTTTTGAAGCTGTATAATAAAAAGTAGATTTGTGAAAATATGTCTCTCATTTTTACGGCTTTTCTCAAATCCAAAGAAGCTACATTTCGATACATTTATGAATTCTTTTCTTTTCGGAAACGCGTAAGATTGGCAGGTATTCTTATTCAGAAGCTATGTAAATGTCGTTTTTTTTTCATAGATAAAAGTAATATATCTTTCTGAAAATACTGTCACAATTAGCGTTTTGAATCGAATTTCCGGAAGCGATAGCACAGGAAAGGAGAAAAACGTACAATCACGTGACAGGAATCTCTGTTATCTCTGTAATTTATCAAATATGGAAAGAGCTATTTGTTTGTAAATGTCTTCAATAGGCAGACCTGTCAATTTTATGCCTTTATAGTTAACAATTTTCTCAGAAAATGTGTCTGAAAGCTTCGCATTGTTGAGCTGTGAATATGAGAACCACCTTAAGGTATATTTCCAAAGATACTTTTAAGAGAAGTTCATTATCACTATTAACACTACAAAACACAATAACTGTTCTACACATCCTGAGATCGATTAAGACCAGTTCCGTCCCGGCACGAGTCTCCTGAAAAAAAAAATTAAACTCGGAATCAGACATCTTGTAACTGTACGATGTCGATCACTACGATGGACATGTTACATTTCTGTAATGATGTTGTTAAACTCGCATCGGCTCGTGACGCACATTTATACTTCTCGAAAAAATCATATTAATTGAAAATGGCTCGTATTTTATCTGCTTCGCTTAAATTCTTATATCGGGCCGATAGGCCCGATTAATTTTTTTGCCGGCCCGGCCCGGCCCGTTTATTTCGTCTGTCGGCCCGGCCCGGCCCGTTGAAAAAATTGTCCTAATTCTGCCGGCCCGGCCCGGCCCGTTTGAAAATTCGCCTTCATTCCGCCGGCCCGGCCCGGCCCGCGGGCCGGGCCGGGTACGGGCCTCGGGCCAAGCCCGGGCCCGTGCAGACCTCTATGGTGTTATTACACGAGGGGTCAAAGATGCTTGAGATTCCGGGCGTCTCCATGTTATTCCTATGGCAGCAGGGGAGTCGCTTGGAAAGTGAGCGTCTTTTTTCTGTCGGAGCATCTTTGACGCCCGAAACGAGGCGAGTCGCCAGTAACAGCCAATCAAATGCTTGGAAATCTGATAATAGAAAAGCCTTTTCGGAACAGCCAATGAAATGCTTGGAAAAGACGGACCGTGAGGCGGCTGTTGTCGCTAGACGCCTGGGATTCCAAGCGTCTTTGAGTCCTCGTGTAATAACACCATTATCCACCTGAAACTTATGCATTATCCAAGCATTTCATTGGCTGTTCGGGAAAAGGTTTTTCCATCGTCAGATTTCCAAGAAATCTGACAACCCATTTTAAATGAAATTTCATTCTTAAACTTGTAAACATCCCACAATATTACTTTTTGCACCGTCGTACAGAGAAAAAAATGTACTTTTAAATGCAATTTGTTTGAAAGCTGTATCTCAATTTGTTTCTGAGTTATTAATTTTTTTTGTAGTTTTTATTACTTTTTTGTCATAGTGACAACAGATGTCTGTTGAAAGTAAAGTGAAATACATATTACTGTAGACCAATCAGAAGACGAATAAAATGCGGATTAAACCAATAAAAACCTTCAGATATGCTTTTGATATCCTATCCTGACGAGAATAATAACCATTTTTCCAAATGGTTAATAATATATTGCTGTACCTTTTTGTTGCCATTTTCTCATAAAAACTGAAAAAATAAATTGAAATTAAAATACGTGCTATGGCAGCGATTTTTTAAATTTCTAAATATCGCACATTTTCAATTTTTAAACCGTCAAATAGAGAAAAAAATCTACTTTCAAATGCAAGTTGTTTGAAAATTGTATCTTAATTGAGTGAGTTGTTATGGTTTTTAAAATAACTAGTCGTCTGTGGCGACCAATTTGGTCTCCCTTAAATGTATGCTAGGCATTGTATCATGTTAATTTTATTCATAATTTAATTTACTTGCTCAATCCTTCGCCAAATTTGAAGATTCTGATAGAGAAATCGAGAACTCCCTACAGTTATGTTAGTCGGGCACAGGTGATAAATCGCCAAACATTGTACCCGTCGCATTTTTTTTTCAAATTCCGTTAATTCAGATTAAAATATAATCCTTTCACTCATTTTATTTAGAATGGATGACTTTAATTTAAAAATAAAACCTTTAAAATTCATGACTTTCCTTCTATATATATAAAAAAAGTTTTGATTTGGAAATGGACCAATGAAAATCTGCGTAGATATTCCGGGTAGATCGGCATCCAATTTGAATGCTTAAGCATGGTCTTTCATCGTTAATATTAAAAAGAACTGCTGCATACAAAAATATGTAAATCGGTGGTATTATAGAGAAATGTTTAATAAACACGCTGATGCAGACAGTTTTCAAATCGAAGAATTATTTTAAGAGATATTTAATGCTAAAGTTGGACAAAATCGTTCCATTAAAAAAGTTTTATTGGAGCAAAAACTATACATGAGAATTTAATCATTATTAGATCATTTTATACGTTAGAAGTTCCCGTGTTTTATAAGTGCAGATTGCATTTATTTTCCGTATTGACTCATTTTTTGAGGTTTTATTTCTATTTTAAATTCAAATTTTCAGCATTTCGAGAGATAATTTTTACAAATTTTAGAAAATGTTATTAAGTTAAACTGTTGCCAATTGTATAAACAGCGCAAACAATAATGTTTACTTCAAATTAAAAATTTATTTACACGTGACTATTACAAATAGAAAAAAAGAACTTTAAAATTAGAATTAAATGATTACATGTTAAAAGCAGGAAAATTACGTCATAAGAACCATATTTACACTTGCATTTTAAAAGAGAAACAAAATCTTAAAATAAAAAAAATCATTATTATGCGTTAAAATTTGTAAATGGAGGAAATTACGTCATATTTAAAATGACCAAAAAATATGGCAAAACAATTTAAATTGAATAAAAGTCCTTCCGGCCAGAGCCGGGAGGAAGAGGTAGCTTTCATATTCCTGATTTTAAAAAAGCCAACTTATATCATTCAAACAAACGAAGCTCAATTTAGTGGAAACCGAATGTAGGAGATTCAATACTAATTTTTATCAATACTAAATCATTATGAATGAGAATTTCGCGAAATTAGTCAGCTTTATCCAAGCTGCTTTTCTTTAAAGTAACTTATATTTGGCTGCCAAATTCGGCGATTTCTTAAAGTGCCTGCAATTTTAAAACAACATGGTGGATGAGGCTAACCAGTGAACTTGGTCGAGACCTTAGTAATTGCTGTGCACATGCTCACTCACATCGGAATCGGTTGATATATAAGAGTGTGTCGCATGCAAAAAATCAGATTTTTCAAAATGTCACCCACAATATAAATTGAAACTGCTATATCTGAACCATTTTTTACGGTAAAGACAAACAAAAAATGCTCCTGAATCCTTATATCAAGGTCAAATACTTAAGAAAGAAACCTTTTGCAATTTCTAATTTTTTTGCACCTCACTTTAAATATATATATATATATTTTAATTTAATGGCCGCCATTTTGAAACAAGATGGCTGATGAATCTGGCCAGCGAACATGGTCGAGGTATTGATGTATACTATCCACATGCCTTCTTACATCGAAATAGGCGAATACGTGTGTTATCGCGTGACAAATACAAGATCGTTTCAAAATGTTAGCCATGCTAGAAATTCAAAGTGCTATAATTCAACCATTTTTTAAGATATAAACAAAAGAACAAATTTTCAGAAACAAAAACTGCTCCGGAATCTTTTTATCAAGGCCAAACACATACAAAAAATCTTTTTCATTCTCCAATTTTTTAATACCTCATTTTAAATTTTAAATTTAATTTTTTTTAAAGGCAACCCTTTTGAAACAAGATGGCGAATGAAGCTGGCTAACGAACTCGGTCGAGACATTGGTATGTTCTATGTACAGACCAAGTTACATCCAAATCGGTTCATAAATACGCCTGTTATCGCGTGACAAAAATCAGGTCGTTTTAAAATGTCAGCCACAATAGAAATTCAAAATGCTATTACTCAGCCATTTTTTAGATATAGACGAAACAAAAACTGTTCCGGTATCTTTGTATTAAGGTCAAACACATACGAAAAAAATCTTTTTCATTTTCCAATTTTTTGGTATCAGATTTTAATTTTTTAATTTTTTAATTTTTTTAAATGGCCGCCATTTTGAAACAAGATGGCGGATGAAGCTGGCCAACGAACTCGGTCGAGATATTTGTATGTACTATGTACACACCAAGGTACATCCAAATCGGTTCATAAATACGCCTGTTATTACGTGACAAAAATCGGGACGTTTCAAAATGTCAGCCACGCTAGAAATTCAAAATGCTATAACTCAGCCATTTTTTAAGATATAGACGAAACAAAAACTGCTCCGAAATCTTTGTATAAAGGTCAAATACGTAAGAAAAAAATATTTTTCCATTTTCAATTTTTTGGTACCACATTTCAAATTTTATTTTTGTTTTAAATTTTAAATGGCCGCCATTTTGAAACAAAATGGCGGATGAAGCTGGCCGAACTCGGTCGAGACATTGGTATGTACTATCTACACACCGAATTACATCGAAATCGGTTCATAATTACGAGAGTTACAGTGTGGCATAGGTCAGATATATATATATATATATATATATCAATTTTGAACGGAGGGTAGTTTCGGGGTCTGGGGGTCATGATCGATGAAAATATACCAAAATCTTTTGAAATTGCTTTCCTCCGAACGGCTGCAATAAGTAGCTTTTTGTAACGAAAGCTACCTAATATATTTGCGCGATATATTTTGAGATAATCTTTTCAGCTATTATCGTGAATTCGATGACAGCGCAAATAATATTTCCTTCTAACAACAAAAGTATTTTCACGTGGATATGAGAAATAAAACTTTGGTGTAAATTACATCAGATTTGAAACGATACATTTAAAATGAATTATTTAAAAGAACTATCTTATAGCGCTGTTAAAAAATACCGGGAGACAATAACACTGTTTACTTAATTCATTTTACATTAGCTTATATTCAAATGTTTAACTATTTTTTTAAATTAAATACGAAAACAGCCATTGTATCTCTTAACAGCAACAGATCTGGTCTTAAAAATCCCCAATCCAAGGAAAACGAATGGAAACCCGTTTACAGAGAGATCGCTACTGTTTCTTTTTTTAAATGTTAATTCAATATTTTTAAAGCCGATCAAATTAGCGTGATTTTTGGATTTTGGTGGCCCTGAACGGGGGTTGGCGAGCATAGCTCGTAGGGGCAGAGCCCCTAGTCACTTGAAAAAAATTCTTTAAAAAAAGAAAAAGAATAAATAATACCATAAACCATTTAATTTCAACATCAAAGCATTGTTTTAATTTACCCCTCGAAAAATAAAAAATGCTGCTGGCGAGTTAAAAAATGCTATTGGTGAGAATTGCACCCAGTTAACATAAAAGTACGAACTCTTTGCGATCATGGCAACTTTTATGTAGAAAAAAATATTTTAATTAAATCGGTTGCCAGAAAAAAATTTCTATCCTCGTCATGGACCTTTTCTCTATTTCGCCAAGTACCTATACTGGAAAAGCACCTTCATTTATTTTTTTATTTATTGTATTTTAAATTAGATGAATAAAAGACGGCACAGGTGTCATACACGCACTACGTTGGCACGACTTTTTTCTGACGCCAATGTCATATACACACCGGGATACTTAACTGGCGCCAAAGTGTCGTTATTTTGCTTGAAATGGTAACCCGGATGTTGTTTATTTATTAATAAATTGTTTATTTACTTTTATTATATTTTTTAAAAATTATATAAATTGTTTTGTTCTATAGTTATTAATTAAACTTTTTATTTATTTATTGTTATTCACTTTTTAAAAATATTACACAATAACCAATGAGATGCGTGTCATTCGGGCGTTGCCACTAAACAATTAACCGCCAATTGTTTACAATTAACCAACAATTAATCGCGATTTCTGTGCCACGTACGATAGCGTAATATTTATATACATTTTCAAGCATAAATTATTTTTTAATTTAACTCCATCATGTGTAGCTCGATTACGGAAGGTTAATCCGCTTGCCCTTAAAACAATGTAAAAAGATCAGCATTTGTTTACGTCTAATGTTCCATAACAAAGTTAAAACTTCCTCTATAGAAAAATAAATAAATTAATGTAAATAAGAAACAAATTTAACAGACATGTGATTGAACCATGCGCTTATGCACCGAAATGATCGGAAAGACTGACGTATGTCGCAAAATCTAGGGTTAATAACTCTTGGCATTTAGTGACATGTGAAAGTATAGCTTTTAATAAAGTTCAAAACTTTATTCGATTGCATAATTGATATTTTTCATATAAAAATTCTTTTTGATGATAGTGGGCAATCTAAAATATATTACATGTAAAAAAATAATTAGATTAAAAAAAAAAAAAAAAAAAAAAAAAAAAAAAAAAAAAAAAAAAAAAAATTGATTTTCATCTACATTCTGTAACCCGAGGAGCTCGGGTTCGATCCCCTAGTATTACTTAAAATTAAATATATACATTTGAATTCGGTTTTATAAGATCTTTCGAATAATAAGCCACACGAGACGTACACATTTTTGTTTTGTATTCAAATTACATAATTTAGCATTCTAAATTTTACCTAAAAGTATTTGCGAATAACTAACAATCGATAAATCTGTGAGTCAACAGCATTTATAATTCTCCCAATTCTCCCAAGTTCGAACTTTCTACTTTCCATAGTTTTCGAGAAAAACGGATGTGATAGACGGAATGACAGATGCAAGAGTGATCTTGTAATGGATTTTACATTTATGTACGGAACTAGTCCTGCGCGGGTCGGGTTATACCCGACCCGAACCTCAAATTCCATTTTAAGTCAACCCGCAACCCGACCCGAACCCGTAAAAATAATTTTCGGCAAACCGCAACCCGACCCGAACCCGCAAAAATAATTTCCGGCAACCCGCAACCCGACCCAAACGCGAAGCATATCAACCCTCACCCGACCCGAACCCGCAATATTTCAACCCGCAACCCGACCCGAACCCGCAATGTAAGGAAAGCAAATCATGTTAAAACACCATTATGAAAAATAATTTGCGATTGTATCTCTAATAGAGGTCTGGACCGGTCCAACCCGTGGGCCGCGCCGGCGATGCAAAACTGGCCAGGCCGCTTTGTTAAGACAATTTTCATTCCATTTATCAGCGGGCTGATAAACAAAATAAAGGGCCGAGCCGGCAAAAAAATTGAACGGCCCTGCCAGGCCGCGCCGATAACTACAATTAAACCGGTCTACCAGCCCGATATAAATATTTAGACGAAGCCGATAAAATTATAAACGGCCGTGCCGTACTTTTAAGTTTTACACGGGACTTGGTGGGTCTGGAAATTCCGGCCCGTGCAGACCCCTAATTCTCTAATACCATTTTTACATTTTACATAGAACAATGAACAAATCTATATTCTTTAATATTCAACTATAGTAAAACCTCTGACCCGAACCGATGCAGGACTCTAAATGGTATAAAACAAAAAATCTAAACTTTAAATATGCTTTAAAATTAGTTGCGGTTTCAAAAGTTTCTCTTATAATGATACACCTTGTTTTACACAAGTGGCCATCTGCCTTTAGTTTATCAGCAGTTATTATTTTGAAATTTTTCATGTCTAACATAGTGCATATCGCGTATCTCCACAATTAAATTATTTACTTGATACATTAGACAGGAAGGACAATTTAGCGTTTTGCTGCGTATTGTATTTTTAAAATGCGATAAAAATATAATGCAGTTTGTTATTTCGAAAACTGGTGTGAAAGGATGAATAAAGACAAAACAGGCAGGCACACATTTTGCTTTTGTGAAACCTTGATTTGCGTTTTAAATAGGCTTTTAAAGGGAAAAAATATTTTCCACATTCTTTTAAAAAAGCGGGTCGAAACCGACCCGCAACGGGAAAATATAGTGCCAACCCGACCCGAACCGCGGGTCGGGTCGGTTTCGGGTAAAAGCGGGTAACCCGACCCGACGCAGGACCTCTATACGGAACCCTAAAATGATAGAAGTTACCGTCACTCAGATTCAAATTGCGCTGAACTAATTGCGTCGTATTTACAAATTCTATTTACATTCCGCACAGGGTCTGACTGACTGAAGTACTGTATGTTTTCAACATTTTTCAGAGTTCTAAAAAGATGAAAATCGTGCGTTAGTTCTTGATATACAGTGAGCAAAAAATGTATTTGCACGCAGACGATTTTTTGGATAAGTAACCATTGAAAGCAAATTTGATACTATTCTCCTAATTATTAATTTATTTAAATAAGAAGAAAATAAAAATAACTACCCATTTTCCTTAAACAGTAATATTACACATTTTAAAAAATAAATTAACATTTTCTCATACCTAAAAAGTATGTGCACACGAAACATTGACTGTTAAAAAAGACATTAAATGTGAACATTATGCAAATGTTTAGCATATCAGTCCCGCAGTACATTACCCCCGAACTTTAAAGTCACGTAATATATTAACTGGAGCAGGGATTCTGGGGAGTTTTTGTTCTAATGGCGCTGAAAACGTGTGAATTGTCTGTTGCTACCCGTGAGAAGATTATATTTCTTCACAATTCTGGATTAAGTTACCGAGGAATAGGTATAAAATTAAATCTAAAATTTTCAAAGGAGGGCCATCATAAAAGAATTTTCAACAGGGGTGCCATTTGAGAGGGGATGGGGGCCCGCCCAAGGAATTTGATTTTTAAGTAAATCTATCAACTATCAATTGTCAGACTCAAACAAAAAATTAAAAATTGCTCAAACGTTAAAATAATTTATCAGTTTTGATTGCAATAAAAACATATGCATCAAATAAATGCTTTATGGATAGAAATTAATAATTATCAAAAAAAAATTTCTCATTCGAACTTTCTTAAGGTGAGACCATATATCGCACATTGACTAATTTTAAAAATACATGAGTCATTTTATTTTATCCATTTCTTCTCAGATGTGTTCAACTTGATCATAGGAAAACTAGTCCCCTAATGGCTAGAAATTCAGGGGTGGAGTTTTTTCAGATAGTTTTGGGGGGGGAAGTGGGGGGGCGGTGAAGGGGCGAGTATAATTCAAGTTCTTAATTATCCGACTTTTTTAATTTTTTGGATTATTAGTGCCACATTATTTTACTGCAATCATTGCAATGCCATCAAATTATTTAATTATTTGCTTTATTAAATCATATTATATATGGTACACTCTCAAAATTCTTCAACGCTTAGGAATGGAATCAGTGCGCATCCGAGCAACAATCTCTTCAACACAAAAACCGACAGACTTCCACCAAATCCTACAGTAAAAGAAAATTACTCCATTTTTAACAAGTTTATAATAGTCTAAAATTTCATCCCTTATGTACAGAAATGAACAATGAGTTATTACTGTAGATAACCGACCCGAAATGAAAGAAAATTAATCCACATTTTAATACAATCATATATATTAAAACGTAAATCTGATTCTGTAAGTTCAGTCAAAAAAAAATCGTGCAATTGTGCATGCGTGAAGGTAAATTTACTAGATCTTCCATTTAGGGGAAAGAAAGAACAGGTCTGGTTAGCAGTGGCGTGGCGTCCGGTCATCGCTGGATGCGGCGATGACCAAGCAATATTTTAAAACTCTTAATAAGCTTTTAAAACTCTACGATCCAGTTTTAGCAGAACATTTGGAGTTCATGTATAAGTGAAGGTAAGATTTAAAGTTTCTTTTTTGAACATTCAACCATTGAATTTTAGAGTTAATAATTTTTCACCACAAACTTAAATAATTGCGATGACCACCGAAAATTTTCACGCCACGCCACTGCACTGGTTAGCAAAGTGGTCTAAAGCACCAGTATAAAGCTCAACTTTTGTAGACGGCGCAGATTCGAACCCAACGCCCGGCAAAATGTGCCATTTTTGGAGATAATTCATTTCAATAATGAAATATTTTATTAGAAGGAGAAGTTATATGATTTTGATTTTATTATTATTTGTATGGTTTATCATTAAATAAAATTTAACACTCAAAAATATTTTAAAAAATATTAATTTTATATTTAAAATATTTCACCTAAAATATTTTGCATGAAATAATAAATTAAATAAATTAAGCTGATCTACAACTTTTGTTTTCTGACCATTATCAAGAATATATAGGTGTGAGTCAACAAGAAAAGCTTGCCATTCTTTTCCATAAAAAAAATAAATAAATAAATAAATAAAACGGAAAGAAAGGAAAATATTCATATAAGAACTATAAAATAAATTATCTTGATATCCATGGTTTAATATTTAAAAGACGAAGAAAAAAGTATAATGAAATTCAAGAAATAAAAAATATATATTATAAATCGTTACTTGCATCAAGTTTCAAAATTAGGCTTTTACAAAATGAGACTATTATAAATAAAATTCATGGCAGCTTTTAAAAGTCGTGTAGTTAAAAAAATAAAAATAGATATAGTTATTATTTTAAAAAAATGAGATCGTAGTAAGTAAAAATAAATGCTCTGCCCAGTATTTTTTGGTAAATTTCTGATAAAAAGCAAGCACAACTGGTTGTAAATTATAAACTTAAAGTTCTTTCACTTCATTCAATAGGTTAGACTGACAGCACCCTCTAGTTCGCCTTCAAGAAATAAGAATCACTTATGCAATATAAAAATTTGTCAAGATTTCAATAATTAATTTAAAAGCAACTAAATTAAAAATTCAAGAATTTTTCTAATGGAACATTCAAGTTATTTACCGTTAAATCTTGACGGGTACTATCTAGTTATATCTTTAATATAAATTTACTTTTTATATAGGAAAATGAAGATGTATATAATAGTATTCATTAATGTTCAAATATGTAGCTTTTTCATCTGAAAAATATTCAGGATTTCTTTGAAAAATAGTATTAACACGAACCCACCTCAAAATAGGGAAAACGCAACCCGAAACAATTAATGCTTTACTTCACCTTTACAAATTGTAGAAAATCATTAATGAAAATTTTCTTATCGCTGTAGATCACAATATTTGCAAATTTCGTGACCTTTTCATGACGCTTGTGGGCTAATTATCTCATGAGATTGGATTTCATGATTCTTTTTTCGTGATCATCTGACGAAATTTGCGATTTTTTCCGAGACCGTTTCACCGAATTCACGATTTTTTACTGAAACCGCTACCGAATTTTGTTTTTTTCTCGCGACCATTTGTCGAAATTCACAATATTTTTCTGCGACCAACTGGCGAAATTCCTTATTTGTTTCTGCGATCTTTTGACAAAATTCGTGATTCTTTTTCATGATCATTTATTGAAATTCGCGATTCTTTTTTTCTACCACCGACTAATAATATTTGTAATTTTTTGCGCGATAGTTACACGAAATTTTGTATGTTATTTCACGACCGTTTGACGAAATTGCCCTCGATTGTTTGACTAAATTTTCGTGATATTTTGTGTAACCTTTAAACGAAATTAGCGATTTTTTTCGCAATCCTTTTACAAAATTCGAGATTTTAGTTCGTACAATCATTTGACGAAATCTGCATTTCTCTTCGTGATTTCTGATTAAATTAGCAATATTTTCCACGGTCGTTTGGAGAAATTATCGATTTTTCCCGCGGCGATTTGGGGATTTATCTTTCAAAATTTGCAAAATTCGCGATTTTTTTTCTGTGACTTATTGGCGAATTGATTATTCGGAATTCGAAAGAAAAAAATATCGTAAATTTTCACAAAAATAAAATAAAAAAAATCACAGAATAATCACATATCCGTGAAAGAATTTTAAAAATCATGCAGAGCGTTTTTTATTGTGCGGAATTTCATATTTTCTGTGAGATTTGCACAGTTCTGCACGTTGAGTATATTCTGCACGTTCCCTGTTCCTCAAAGAAAGTGCTTCCTTGTATTTCGCCAGGAAACCCTTGAAATGGCGCCCATGTAGTAAAATCTGAATTAAAAATGTCGAAAGGGACTAGGAAAAAGTTCCATTTTATGCAGATCTCTGTCTTAGCAAGTATAATTGTACGATGTTTTTTCATTGAACTTTGATTTTTTCCCCCTTTGAGAAATAATTCTGTTATAGACAGGCTTCGTTTTCACAAGTTGAACTGTAATACATCTCTTTTCAGAGCTATACTATAGAGTGTATGGTTTAACAGTTTTTGAGGAAACACGTTAAAATGGAACCTATAACAGAATAGTCTAAAAAGAAAATTTTTCATATTCAATACATTGAAATTTTACCTGCTAAGACGGAGACCTTTTTAAAACGAAATATTTCATTGGTTCTTGAGTTTCCGTATTCTATGTTTTTGTAAGCATGATTCAGTTCATGTTTCTCGTTTGAGAAGGGGGGAGGGAGTGGTCGACGGCCGGGTCCTATATAACTTACCTCAAAAAATCTTTGCCCCCCCCCCCCAAGAAAGCTCTGAAATGTCGCCCCTGATCTTCAAAAAACCTTTTCTAAGTGCTCGAGAATTGGCTGTATGTCGCTTCAACGTCGGGAACAATAGTTACACCACAATCATTTAGAAATATTCTTCATGATGCAAATATTCGAGGAAAAGCCCCTCGAAAAAAACAATTTATTAGTGAAACAAATAGGGTGAAAAGACTTGAATTTGCAAAAGCTTATGTCAGCAAACCACTAGAGTTTTGGAAAACTGTTATTTTTTCCGATGAAAGCAAGTTCAATATTTTTGGCTCAGATGGTAAGAAAACTGTATGGCGAAAGTCAAATTCTTCTCTTCAAATTAAAAACTTGAAACCAACTGTAAAACATGGCGGTGGTCATGTAATGATTTGGAGATGCATGTCTTTTAACGGAGTTGGCGAAATGACCTTTACTGAAGGTATTATGAATGCTAAACAATATATTAATATATTGCGAGATCATTTATCTAATAGTGCTCTGAAATTAGGCATTCCTAATTCATATTACTTCCAACAGGATAACGAACGATCCGAAACACACTGCATATATTACGATGATATGGTTGCTTTATAATGTAAAAAATCAAATGAAAACTCCACCACAATCACCAGACCTCAATCCGATTGAACATTTATGGCATATTTTGGATGTGAAAATAAGGAAAAGGAAAATTTCTAGCAAATCAGAACTTAAGCAAGCTGTTAGGGAAGAATGGCTACAAATCAGCAGTGAAACATGTCACAAATTAATAGAATCAATGCCCAGACGATTACAAGCTGTAATTGAAGCAAAGGGCATGCATACTAAATATTAGCACTGTTTTTAACTTATAAATAATTCCTCTAGTTCTATTTTTATTAGTGTGTGCTTATTTACTAGTGTGCAAATATTTTTTTGGCAGTACAAATGCTACTTTTTTATGTTTTTATATTTTAAATATAATTATTAAATCAGATATTAGATATGTTTATTTGTTTTGTAAAAGTGTTGGTATTTTTAATTCTTAGTTGCTTTTTATTTATTTATACAGTGATAAATAGGTGCAATAGGTGCCTACAATAAATTTACCTGGTGTGCAAATACTTTTTTTGCTCATTATATGACTATAGCTGAAATCGTGTAAATCCAGCAAAATGCAGCATAGCAGCGCCACCTATTGGATGATTTACAGCCGAACCTAATCACCACCAACTTATGTCAACATCTAACTGAATATGAAGTTTGGAGGAAAATCCATGCATTTGCTTTGAGATAGAGCTATTGCGAAAATCGTTAAAAAACCAGCATAGCAGCGCCACCTATTGCGCGATTGACACCAAAACTAATTAGAATCAACATGAGTCAAAGTCTAACTGAATCTGAAATTAGATGAAAATTCGTGCATTAGATTTCGAGATAGAGCTATTGCGGACGTCATGACAAATTCAGCATAGCAGCGCCACCAGGTTTACACCAGAACAAAATCAGCAGCAATATTAATCAAGGTATACTTGAATCTGAAGTTTGATGAAAATTTGTGCATTAGTTCTCGAGATGAGCTATTGAGAATCGTGCAAAATGCAACGCAGCAGCGCCACCTATTGGGCGATATACACCAACAGACAGGGCTTAATTTCTAAGAAAAGAAGTATCGGAGCCCTAATATTCTGCAGTACTAAAACCGTAGCGCCCCCCCCCCTGCCACGCCACGCCATCATTCCGATCCGCATATTTATATTTCATGCCTTATTTGCAAAATTTAAAGCATCTTTTTTTTCTTTAGCAAAATAAGAATTTTAAATATATCTGCCTGCATATACTTAACTGTCAACTATTCCACTTTGTAGCTCATCACTCCTTCGAATAGAAACCTTTGTCTAATTTTAATGTTAATTAATCGCAGAATCCTGCAATTTAGTAAGGTAAGGAATATGATTCGGAAATAGTGTTAACACACACACACACACAAAAAGAAAATTGTTCGCAGCTATGCATATATGTAGATAATGAATGAACGACAAGTAAAAACATTTATAAGAAATATTATCAGAAAATCTTACGCGCCGTTTCCTGCCCATCCCCTACGTGAGCGATACACTACGTAAGCGTTTTGATAGAAAAGAATGCAGAAACTTGGAGATCGGAGGGAAAGGAAAGAGTAATTTAGGCCTCGGATTTTCGGAATCGCTATTGCACTGGGCTCCGGAGCCCTGGTATTTATGAGCTCCGGTGAATTCCGACCAATATTTAAATATTTACTTAAAACAGAGAAGTACCGGAGCCGAGCTCCGGTGGGTTCCGGCGCAAATTAAGCCCTGCCAACAGGTAATCAGCATCATTTCGTATCAAGGACTACCTGAATCTGAAGTTTGATGAAAATGCGTGCATTAGTTCTTGAAATACAGTTATTGCGGAAATCGCGGAAATCTTGCAAAATGCAGCATAGCAGCGCCATCTGTTGCGCGATTTACACCAAAACATAAACAGCGCCAATTCGTGTCAAGGACTAAATTATTCTAAGTTTTATGAAAATCTGTGCATTAAGTCTTGAGATAGAGCTATTGCGGAAATCATGAAAAATGCAGCATAGCAGCGCCACGTGTTGGGTGATTTACACCAAAACTAATCAGTACTAACTTATATCAGGGAATATCTGAATATAAATTTTTATTAAATTCCGTGCATTAGTTCTTGAGATAGAGCGCCCACAAAATTTTGTCACATACAGACAGACATTTTGTAAAAACATGTGTTTTGGGATCTCTCACCCCTAAAACGTGTAAATCCGTCGAAAATTTTCACGCATCCAATACTTTCTTCTTGCAAAGATAGACGAAAGTAATAACAATAACAATAGCAAAAGACAAAATGAGGTTAACCGGCCGCAGGTGGATAAATTACCAAATATTGTCCCCAAAGGTATCATTCGTATTGCATTCATTACATTTAAAATATAAACCTTGCACTCATTTCACTGAAAACAGATAACTTTAATATAAAATGCATAGACTTAAAATGCAGGTCTTTCACCCATTGACCTTAAAATAAAACGTAACGAAAAAAAGTAAAGAATAATGTAATAAATCAACACATTTTATTTCAACATCAAAGCATTGTTTCTGATTTACGGAAATTCTGCGGAAAAAAAAATCTTTATACAGTGCATAATCATTAGTATATAATTTTGTTTATTTAAAAACAAAAAAGAATCCTAATTTCAACTAGAATTCGATAACAGAAACAGACCCCCCCCCCCCCCCCCAAAAAAAAAAGAAAAAAAAAGAAAGAAAAAGAATTTTACTTTTAGACTGACGTAAGCAACCATAAAAATTATTTTTACTTCTTTTACACGTCACGTGATCTTCCTGTGATCTCTATTTTTGTTTATCCTTGAAACAAGCTGAAACAAGCGTCATTTCAAGTTCCGAAGAATCATTGCGTGAAATTCGTAACAATTAATTCATTTTAAAAAGGACTCCGGGAATGGAATCTAAAAAGAAAAAAATTCGTCTTACATCTGTAGATGAAGATGACGATATACAGGTATAATATTAATTTCATTAATCATGTAAATGTGTTTTATTATCATCTATTTTTTATTAGAACGTTAATTGTTAGGCCTAGAAAATTAGATATTCACGGTCATTTTTTTGTAGAACAGATTTGCGGTTTTGTATTACATGTTTTTATGATTTATTTTTTACATTAAGTTGCTGATTTTTCAGTAGCGCATTTTAAAAATCATATATCATTATTATTTCTCGGAATTTTACTACAAATTTTCGATTCATTAAAACACATTTTGCTTATAAATTCGCATGTTTTAATATCTTTCTTTCTTTCATTTTATTTTTATTGTTATATTTTTAGGATTCTAATACACTTAAATATGTTTTACTCGAACTTTGTTTAATATGCTTTCTGTCTAACAAGAATTAAAAGAAAAAATACATTTTCATACGATTTCTGTTTTTGGCTGAATCGTAGAACAGCAGTGACATCTTATTTGACGAAATTGTCAGGGCAATAAATATCTTTTTCTTGCAGCTACTGCTTTAAAAGTGAGTGTATATGAGTATAGTGAGTACAGTCGATCCTCGTTATGCTGACACCCGCTTATTACGTCAGTTTTTCAAAATCCCGATTTTCTGTATATGATTTTAATGTGAATAAACACCGGATTTTATGTCATTGAATAATTTTCAACTCCGGAAATCCCAACGGTTTAGGAAAATTGTCCATTTTTCATCATCCATCTTATAAGAATGGAAACTAAGCGGTAAGAAATGTCGGTACTTTTCGGTTAGCCGAGCGCCAGTGTTGTATATACATATTTATATACATACATGTATGTATATATACATATAATTGTTTCTTTGAAATTCGCATTAAAAAAGAAGCTATGGATTTTAGAATTATACCCGCCCAATAGCTGAAGCGGCGTTTCCGAAACTTCGAAGTCATTTATCTCCAAATGACGTTTTTGGGCATAACGCGCAGGAAATCTCAAAAACTTCTGAATATTTTTTCATGAAATTTTCAAAACATATGTTTCATATTAGTCTGTGCATGTGCAAACTGAATCTAGAATTTAATTTTTATTGTTCAAAAAAATATTTTTTAGGGGATTATGCTGTCGAAAATTTCAAAATTTTGTATTAGCTAAATACAATTTTGTATTAAAAATAGAAGAATCCTCTAAGTAGAAATTAATTTATGTTTAGAGTAATTATTGCAATCTGAAGTACAATTAGGCACAAAAAATTTCATTGTAGGTGCCAAATGTATTTTGTAATCCTGCGCGTAAGCTGTTATGTCAATTTTCTGCTCGACTAATGTCTGCTCGAACATACTTATATCTTTCATCCTAAAAAAATTGAGTTTTTAAATTATATACATTTTAAGATATTAAATGTAGAAAATGATCTTTTTTTTTCCTTTTTTCCAATTTTAAAAGTTTTGAGACCCCTTTGTAAGTATCCGCCATACACTGGACTTGGAATAAACCTACTGAAATTCACACAAGTTGACTCATCCAGCGTTTCTGGGACATATAATAATAATCTTAAATGTATAACACATAAAAGTGAATACTTTTATGTATTTAAACGAATATCTTTTAAAACAGTCCTAATGCTGGCAGCCTCACTGCTTTCAGTAGCTTACACTTTCGATTTTGTAAGATTTTTAACACTTTCCAACAAAAAAGAAAAGTGTTTATGAATTCTGTGTGTCTGTTCGCGTTCTGACTAGCGCAAATATACCCCCGGTAGCAGAAAGTTCCTGACGGGTGACGTGCGTTGCAGATTTTCTTTTCCCTTTTGCAGATTTTTTTTCCATTGAATCTTTTTCCAACTTTATATTATGTTTAGTTCTTTATTATTTATTACTAAAACTTAAGATTATTATTAATAAAAATGAGTAAAATGCTTAAAAACATTAAAAGTAAATGATTAATTAATTAAAGGTTCATTTGTAACATTTTACCTGCAGATTATTCACAGTCCCTGAAAGATCTGTCGCAGACACTTGCAGAATTTTCTGCTATTGGGAATATACCCGGATTTGCCATCTATCTTAGATATGTTATTGAGCAGAGTTTCCCCCAGGTTTAAAATAGGGCAGGGTGCTGTTTGTGGCAGAAAAGGGCACTTTTAGATTCCGAAGGGCATGTTTTGGATTCTTAAGGGCATTCCTTGAAATTTTAAAAGGCATTTTTTTGATTTTTAAAACTACTTTTTAATATTTAATAGACAGAAAACTATTGTAAATACAGCAATGAGTCAATTTTTACTATACAAGTAATTTTTTTTATTAAAAAAAGAGTAAAGGCACTTTTTTCAGGTGGGGGCAACAAGGGAGCTAATTTTTTTAAATGAGGGGCAAGAGGGGTGCTATTTTGTAAATCTAAGGGCAGGCAGGGTGCAGCACACTCCTAAAACTGTCTGGGGGAAACTCTGTTATTGAGGTTTACCATAGCATTTTTAGTATTGAAAATGAAGACCATAGCTAGCAAAAATATTTCGCTTACAGTAAAGAAATCAGTTACATTAATATCAATGTTAAAAAATCGTTTGTAGCGTATTTTAACGATGTTACACTATTCCTATATTTAAATTAATTTATATCAGAGTTTCACTATAAGATGCATATATTATAGAATGTTGTTTTTATAGCATTTTTCGTTCGTTTACGGGAATATACTAAAGAATTCGTTTACAGTAGTGATAGGCGATTCGCGAGAATTCGAAAACTGTTCCAAATTGCTGAAGGGTTGTGTTTCTTATCTGAACTGAATTTTTGCATACTATGTAGTATTGCAGATGTGCCAGTAATAGACACCCTTCCAGTAATGGACACCCCTTGAAGTTTTTGGTTCATAAAAAAATAATTAATAAATATTTAGCTTTTTAATTATTTTTTTTATAATTCCCCCTTGCATGTTGTATAAAACTGGGTTATTGTTGACACTTTTAATCAAACCAATCGCGAAGCAGAAAATAATGTTTCAAAGTTTCGCTGTTTTTCTGTGAAAATCTTAATGAAGAAGCTAAGAGCTGGAATTTATTTTTGGATTTTCTTCATTTCATTAATTGATATATTATTTATTTTCTTGCAAAATTTGAATGTTTTTGTTTGAGTAACAATATAAAACTTTATAAATTAATTTATTTTTAAGGTTTTAAGAGGGGGTGTCCATTACTGGGATGGTTAATTAGTCATTTTCCAGTAACGGACACCCCATGTAGGCATTGCTAAAAATGCAATTTTATTAATGTTTATAGTGCATAAAATATTTTGACTTAACTGCAAACCTAAATAATCAAATTTAATTTTTAAATTATACTTACCAAAATGTTATAACACCAAAACTTTTATAAATAGCAGCTTTTAAGTTTTTTATGTCATTAACAAAATTTCAATATTTTTTTATTACTTTTTTAAAAAATTGTATAGGTACCTTGCATATTTTATAATCTGGCAATCAAACAAGGCAAAAAGCAGAAAATATTGTTTAAGAGCACAGTCAAAGAGGGGCGCATAGGGCTTAATCCGTTTAAATAAAAACAATTAAGTTACTGAAGCTATAAAATCATTTTTCGTCATTGGTGTCAATCCAGAGCTCATTGGAGGACGGAGTGGAGATCTGTTGTGTTTTCTGATGAAAAAGAAACACAACAGATCTCCACTCCGCCCACCAATGAGCTCTGGCTTGACACGAATGGAGTCGCAAACGGCAGTGGCTTGGAGTCAGTAGAATGCACGCTACAGGGCGCCTAGTTCGGAGCTGTCCTTGAAGTAACCGATTTCTAACAGTTCGTTGTGTAACTGTGGTACCACCTGCAGCTCGAATTTCTGCCGCAGACGCAGTACGATGCGCCACAGTCGTACGCCGAATACGGCGATCTTCCCTCTCAGGAGTGCCACGTGGCCGCCTGGAACCTGGTCTTCTTGAGGTAGTACCATCCCTTGACCACTGCTTCCAACAATCATGCACAGTGGATAAATTCCAGTCAAGTCTTTCTGCTATATCGCGGAAAGAAAATCCAGCTTCTCGTAGCCCGAATATGCGACCTCGTTCCAACCCGGTGAGCTGTTGACAGTGACTTCTTCGTCTCGTTAAAGGCATTCTTGGCTAACATCAACTCAATACGCCCCATTTCGAAGCTAAATAACGCCTACGAACTTTACAGCACGCATTTAAAGTAAACCTGATCTGCAAGTTCTGAGTGGCGCTACTAGCGCCACACTTATGCGCGAAGCGCGAAATTTCAATCGAGGTCATCTTTCGTATGTATAAACACGCCTACCAAATTTCGTTTATCTAACACAAGTCTTTCTTGGAGTTGGGATTTTTTTTCCGTCAGTGTATTTTTAAAAGAATTCCTTAAGGGTGTCCATTACTGGCACATCTGACCTATATCACAGAGTTTCACTTACGAATTCACTTAAGATATTATAGAATGTTGTTTTTATAGCATTTTTCGTTCGTTTACGGGAATATACTAAAGAATTCGTTTGGCAGTAGTGATAAGCGATTCGCGAGAATTCGAAAACTGCTCCAAATATATTGAAATTGATGTAATACATCCAGGGTTCATTAATATATCAATGGATATATATCATGATATACATTTTGATATATATCCGATATTTATTTTTTAAATATCAAAATTTTTGATATTTTCGATATTTTTATATACTTGATATTTAGTTTTAAAATATCAAGATTTTTGATATGTTCATATACTTGATATTTATTTATATAATGTAAATATTTTTGATATTTTCATTAATATTTGATATTTATTTTCAAAATATCAACATGTTTGATATTTGTATACTATTTGGTATTTATTTTCACAATATTACTGTGCAAGATAATTTGATATTTTCAATCAAAACAAGTGTAATGAAATTTTCAACTGTTTTTGACTGTGTCGTTCTGTAGATAAAGAACGTATGTCTCATGCAGTGACTTTTATAAACAAAGAAAACTAATATCTTTTCCAAGATTTATGTTTGAAAGTTTTGATTTTAAATGTAGAACTAATCAGGGGCGGATCCAGAGAATCGTTTTTTTTTTTTTTGGGGGGGGGGGGGCGATAGGCATATAATCAACGTAGTCATAACTTCTGTTGCTGAAATCATTCCTTGCAGTTAATTATTAAATGAATATGAAATAATAATATGCGAATTAAGAATATTACAGACTCTCGATTATCCGACATCCGATTAACCGAAACACCCGGTTATCCAGCACTCTTGTTATATAATCCCGCTCTCTCCTCAAAATATGGTTAATTGTTACTTATTAGGTCGTGAAATTAAAAACGTTATAACAGAATTAATTTATTAAATGTCTTATTTTTTTCTTTTTCTTTTTACTCTTGTACAGTCGTCCCCGTTTAAACGAATATCGGCGGTTCGAAAAATAATATTCGATTAAGCGGGATATTTGATTAAACGGGTATCATAACTGCAATATTTAATGCGTAATAAAAAGGAAAATAATCATCTGCGGTGTATTTAATTAACAGCATAATAAATCGTTAACAGAATAACATAAACTAAAATAAATACAAATGCTAATATTAAGTAAATACGTATTAATTTAATGTCAATACATACATTTATATGCTTTACATCACACTTAACACTTTGCAGTCCGCACGATTCGTAAATATTTATTCGCTTGGCTCCGGCAGCGCTAATTCGGATCAGTTGACTTGTCGCCGGCTGTTCTTGACATTATCGGTCCGGAACAGGCGATCATCAATTGACCATTATAGGCGTGGTCAAACGCTGGGCCAAAGCTAGTCCGGCAACTCAGGATCAGAAAGGTCTTCGAGTTTTTCTTCGGTCGTTACAATGCTATGCACACGACACCACTGTGGTGTCACCGGCCGTTGACCGCTAGTTTGCGCCACGTCACCACTGTGGTGTCACCGGCCGTTGACCGCTAGTTTGCGCACGTCACTACTGTGGTGTCGCCGGACGGCATAGTGTTAATGCAGATCGTTTGAATTTGGTCAAAACTTTGCTAACTCTAATTTATGTTACTTATACTGACTTAAAAAAAATCGTTGAAAGTGGACTGTTTAAGTGGAATTTTAAAGGAATAAATATCTAGTTGTTTTTCGAATGAGTGCAAAATATTACAACTATCATCTCGAGTGACGGGCGCATTGCCATTAAAGTATGGTTAACAAACAGCAAGAAGTGATGGTGGGGAGATCAAGGTGGGAAATCATTTGACCTGTCCATTATACACCTGCTGATCGAAATCATTGCAGGAAGAACTGAAAATTTGTTTTAAGCCTGAAGGAACCGAAAATAACAAAAAGTCGAAGGAAGTTCCAGCTGAACGTGCTTTCCCGCCTATTTTCAAACATCGGTTACACAGTCGTTATTCGATTAAGCGGAGACGTTCGTAAAAGGTACTTGGTTTAAGCGGGGAAAAATAACATAGAACCAATGGTAATAAATTCGGTTCCGGAGGATTCTATTCGAATAGCGAGTATTCGATTATCCGTGACCCGATTAAGAGGGGAGGACTGTACTATGGTAATTATTTATCTTATTTTTTGTTCTTTTAATTATAGTGAACAACGTTAATAATTCAATCCTGCGTGTTTTTTAACTTTTGATAATTGATTTTGAGGTATTTTTTAGCACTGAAACCGAAAATGACCTTCATTTTTAACCACCATGTGACGATTTTCGCAAATCGTAAATTTCAAAGTTTAAAAGTAAAAAATAGCTAAAATCTCACAAAGCAATTTGTCAAAGCCTTAACAAATGAAGGTAAATGTTTTAAATGCATCTGCGACAAATTACTCAGCCTTATCAACCGCCAAAATAAAAGATGATACCGAGATGAACCCCATAGAGAAGATTAAAAGAAAGCGTGAAGCAGAGCATGGGCGGTTCAAAGAAACTTCCACCCATGGAATAAAATTATAAAGATTGTAAATACACAATATTTTACATGTTTAACTATAAAAATCCATAGTATAAGCAAAAAAAAGAATGCATTATTATGAAAAAAAGTTACGTCTATTTTATAGTAGCAGATTTTCGCAATATTTCGACTTTTAAAAAATGTAAAAATTTTCGATTTGTGAAAAATACTGACGAGATGGTATGGTAAAAAAGAAAGTCATTTTTGGATTCAGCACTAAAAAATACATAAGAACCAATTATCGAAAGCTGAAAAACATATTCATCACATCCATTTTTAATCTCAGATTTCTGAAAGAGGATAATCTCTGAAAAAGGATCCACTTCAGAAATCTGAAGGCGCCTTAACATTCTTGAGAGTCAAAATGTGTCATCTAAGTGGTGTGTATACCTCTTCACAACGGCGTATACAAGGAAGGGGGGCGATCGCCCCCCACCCCTTGGATCAAAAAATATAAATCCACCGAATTTCGACAAATGGCCGCCGAAAAAAATCATTTTCGTCAATCGTTCGCAGGTCAAAAAATCGCGCAAAAAACGCGAATTTCGTCAAAGAATCGCACAAAAATGGAATTTCGTCAAAGAAAAGCGGGAAAAACGTGAATTTCGTCAAATAATAGGGCATTTCATCAAAGGCCACCGAAAAAACGCGTGTTTTGTCAAAAGACCACGAAAAAAAACGCGAATTTCGTCAAAGGATTGTAAAAAACGCGAATTTCGTCAAATGGTCCCAGAAAAAAAACGCGAATTTCGTCAAAGGATCGCAAAAAAACACGAAGTCCATCAAAGGATCGCAGAAAAAAACGCAAATTTCGTCAAAGGATCGGAGAAAAAAATGCGAATTTCGTCAAAGAATCGCAGAAAAGACGCGAATTTCGCCAAAGGATCGCAGAAAAAAGCGCTAATTTCGCCAACCAATTACGGAGAAAACGCTAATTTCGCGAAAAAATCGCACAAAAAATGCGAATTTTGTCAACAGATCTCGAAAAAAATACGAATTTCGTCAAGGGATCTGAAAACATGCGCGAATTTCGTCAAAGGGCCACGGAAAAACTTGAATATCGTCAAAAATAGGGCATTTTGTCAAAGGACCTCAGAAAAAAACGCGAATTTCGTTAAAGGACCACGAAAAAAAACGCGAATTTCGTCAACGGATCGCAGAAAAAACGCGAATTTCGTCAAAGGATAGTGAAAAACGCAAATTTCGTCAAAGGGTCGCAGAAAAAACGCGAATTTCGCCAAAGGATCGCAAAAAACACAAATTTCATCAAAGGATCGGAGAAAAAAACGCGAATTTCGTCAAAGGATCGCAGAAAAAATGCGAATTTCGTCAAAGAATCGCAGAAAAAACGCGAATTTCGCCAAAGGATCGCAGAAAAAAACGCTAATTTCGCCAACTAATTTCGGAGAAAACGCTAATTTCGCGAAAGAATCGCGCAAAAAATGCGAATTTTGTCAACAGATCTCGGAAAAAATACGAATTTCGTCATAAAATCGCAAAAAATAAGCGAATTTCCTCAAAGGGCCGCGGAAAAACTTGAATTTCGTCAAAAAATAGGGCATTTTGTCAAAGGACCTCGGACAAAACGCGAATTTCGTCAAAAGACCACAAAAACGCGAATTTCGTCAAGGGCTCGCAGAAAAAAACGCAAATTTCGTCAAAGAATCGCAGAAAAAACCCGAATTTCGCCAAAGGATCGCTGAAAAAACGCTCATTTCGACAAACAGTTACGGAAAGAACGCTAATTTCTCGAAAGAATCGCGCAAAAAATGCGAATTTCGTCAACAGATCTCGGAAAAAATGCGAATTTCGTTAAAGAATCGCGAAAAAGATACGGGAATTTCGTCAAAGGGCCGCGAAAAAAACCGCACAATTAGCACCCTCCGGAACCCACTCCCCTAGGCGCACATCCACGGGGGTGGGTTCTATCGGGGCGGTCGCCCCCCCCCCCCCCAAGAGATAAATCCCACGCCTTTAACGGATATTTTCGCGGAACAGAGAGAAAAGCAAACGAAAACCAAACACGTTCCGGGTGTCAATGGTAAACCTCACTGACGTTTCGGCAATTAGTGAACAAAATAGGATTATGTCCTGTCAAAAGGCATATAAAGCGATAATTTTTGATACTATGGGTTGAGGTGGGGGACGATGCCACTTCGTGTACCTTTTGTTGAATCTCTACAACAGAAATTGACAACGTTATGCACATCCCTTTAAAGTGTTGAAACTTTTCGTTCTTTCAAAGAAGCTGCAATTCTAATTTCTGTATAACGATATTTTTGAGGAGTGCTTTATTGTTTGAGAAAAGAATGGGATTCATAGCAATTTCCAAAGAAAGAAAGAAACAAGAAAAAGAAAAGTCCTTTGAAAAATTCAAGCATCTTAATGTTTTCTGAAAAAAGCCACTAATGTGTAAAAAATGTAATCTTAATGCCACCCACATTAGTAAATTTCAAGGGGTATTTGATGGATGAACAAAAAAGGATTATGTCCTAATCCTAGTCAGTTAAAAGCTAAAATGCTTATGGTGTGTTGATTTCTTAAAAACCAACTTAGTAAATTTGTTCTTCCCTTCTTTGCTCCGATCGACCCCCCCTCCGTGAATGCGCGCTTATGGGAATCTCCTCCCGGTGCTAATTTTGCGTTTTTTTTGCGCGGCCCTTTGACGAAATTTGCGTTTTTTCAGCAATTCTTTTGCGAAATTCGCGTATTTTTTTCACGATTCTGTGAAGAAATTCGCATTTTTTCAGAGGTCTGTTGGCAAAATTTGCGTTTTTTTCTGCGATCGTTTGAAGAAATTTGCGTTCTTTTGTGGTCCTTTGACGAAATTCGGATTTTTCCGCGCTTCTTTGACGAAATTTCACGTTTTTTCGCGATCCTTTAACGAAATTGGGGCTTTTTGCGCGATCTGTTGACGAAATTCGTGTTTTTTTTGCGATCCTTTGACCTGCGAACGATTGACGAAATTGATTTTTTTCGGCGATCATTTGTCGAAATTCGCGATAATCGGTGGATTTATATTATTTTTTTTTTGGGGGGGGGGGAGGGGCGATCCCCCCCCCCCCCCCCCCGTGGATCCGCGCCTGGAACTAATAATTATGTAAGGAAATTAATTCAGAACAGCTATTGAAAGATAAACTGTCTAATTTAGGTAATCAATTATATACAGCTCCATTAGAAAAGATTTTTTTTCTGATTTTGGTACAGTTGAGTCTCTAAACTGCACAAAATGTTAGGAAATAAAAAATAAGACATTTATGTTAAAATCTCCAATTAAAAAAAAAATCTATTTTGTGTTTAAAATTTTGTTCTATAAAGTTCTGATTTCTAGGTAGTACTTGCTGAAACCAGAACCCTATGGTTTTTTTTTAAAATTTATTTCTTTAAATTTATGCAAAGCAAATTGTATCTGTTTTCAATTAGTTGATCTGCAATTTTATTGTAAGTGAAAAAAAGGGGGCGGGGTGGGGGTGGGAAAAGAAATGCATTTTTAGAATATTGTTTGATTACAAAGTTTTCCTGTTAACTGCAATATGTTTTAGTTTCTAATTTATATTACGCTTGAAAATATTTATTGTCAGCAGTGAGTTGACTATTTTGAAAATATCGGATATATATCAAAAACATCAGATATATGTCAAAATATCCGATATTTTCGAAAATATCATGGAATTTACGAACCCTGAGTACATCATAGAGGTTTACTATAAGATGTTTTCTAATATTGTTGTCATATCATATATCATTGGTTTCAGGAACACACAGAAGAATTCGTTTGCAGTAAATTATTTAAGAAATAATTACTGCAAGTGAATTTTTATCTTTGGTATGCATCTTTAAATTTAACTAATATTTTGCTTGTATTTCGATGTGTGTAAATTTTGTAGATGAAAGAATTCCAGTACCTTTTTCGCTTACTGCCAGAAATTGCTGAAGGGTTTGTTTCTTATCTGAACTGAATTTTTGCATACTATGCAGTGTATATTCAAATCTACAGATCATATACAAGGTTGCACAAAGATTTCGGATAATTTTCCAACAGTAGATGGGAATACTATAAATTGTGTTTTTAACTAAATTATACGCTATCTAATCTGTTTAATTAGATATCATGTTTTACATTATTAAACGAAGTTTTCTTAAATTATTTTGAGTGTATTAGTAATCTATGCTTGGCGCAGGGTTGCAAAAAAGCCGGCTAAAATTAAAAAAAGCCACTCCGGTGGCTTTTATTGGTTTTAACCGGCTTTTTTTGGCCAAAATTGGCTTTTATACAGTGAAGCATTTTAATTATAAATGACACATTTTGATGTGTTTTTAATTTGTTTTAAAGACATTTAATTGAGGTAGAAATCGATATAACCCAATTTTTCAGTAATGAAAACATTGATATTGGAATAAAAGGTCATACCAATTGCTTTGTCTGATTTACACTGACCTTAACAATCTTTTTTTTATTTTTATTGCTTTATATAATTAAAAAGGACAATGGTTGCTTAGTTATATATTTTATTAACTAATTTTAAGGGATATTAATAATACAAGTCTTGTTTTATTTTTCATAAACATTTATTTAAAATCACACAAAGTCATTAGATAAAAACATCATTTCTCTCTATTAAAACAGTATTATGAATAACATATGCATTAATTTATGCATGAATATGCACTATTTTAACCCTCCGTCTACCAGACGGGTCCATTGGACCCGACAGGTACATACAAAATATTCATTCAAACCAGAAATTTCTTTAAAATAAACTAAGTATATAAACCAGACAAAAATAAGGTAAATAAATAAGTTAAATAGTTTTAAATAAAAATTCTGGTGTAGAACGTTTTATTAAAACTTGAATAAAATTCCCGGTAGATCTAGGGTTAAATAGCAACTAGCTTTTCAAAATTCTAATTCAACAAGTTTTATTTGGAGAATTTTTTTTTTTTAATTGTTCTCTTTATTTTATGCACTTACATGTACTAAAATTTCCTCAAATGTTATATCCTTCCTAATTTCTCTTTCAACATTGTTTATTCTATGATTTTAATCTGTCCATATGGACATATCTGGAATAAGTTACATAACAGCTTAGTAGCAGAAAAACTTTTTACATATATCATTTTTATAAGTCGATCATTTTTATAAGTATTTTTTATATATGGATTTCTTATTACTTATTATCGATTGCTTATTATTGCTCAAGTATTATATAAGATAATTTCAGTTATTAAACACATATAAGCTATTTAGTTTTAATCAATTTTAAAAGTAAATATCAGTATAGGTAAGAATTTTCTATTTTAATGTGTGACATTTTCTTATTTTTTCATAATATAATCTTCAAAATGTGTGCTTTGTGTAGAGCCATGATAAAGAATTCCAAACCAATACTAATGTAATGTGTAATACTAAGTCTAATTTAATGTATTCTTCTGAATATTCATAATTTTTTTCCAGACATAGGGGAAGACGGGGTACAATGAAACAAAATTTACTAATTTTTTTTTCCTATCCACAATTTTGCATGCACAAAAATATAATTGATGCATATTTTTAATCTTGTATTTTCCCCATCTAAATAAATTTTTATTAGGTTCTAAACAATATCTTTATGCTTGAAAAATAACAAAAAATAAATGTCTTACAGTGTTTCATTGTACCCCGTATGCCGGGGTACAATGAAACACATACTGGGGTACAATGAAACACTCCAAATGATAGAAGCAATTTTCACCCAGTATAGTTTATTTTATGAAAAATGAGATAAATAGAAAAACAAAACTTGATTAATAAGGAAATTGATAAAAATAGTATAGTCTAAGATGAAAAATAAGAAAATTCTATTAGTTTAAGAAATACCTTTCATTTTACATTAAATTGGCACAAGTCAGTTTCAAAAATTAGCATTTCTGTTTATATTTCAGTTGATCCTGAAGGAATATGGGGTGGTAGTTTCAACAGAATGAGTTTTTTTTTTTAAATGTAAGTTTCTAAAAAAAAAAAAAAAAAAAAAAAAAACCTAGGTTGGAGTCTTTATATCAAGTATTTCACATTTGACTTCATTTAAATGTATGATTTCTCCAACAGTATATATTTCCTTATGTTTTCATTTATACGGATACTACTTGTGCCATACATGTTGTGTGTGAATATCTCATTCTTAGTACCTCGATGACCAGCTGGGCCTGGAAAAAAAATCTGGATCATCATCAGAGTCTGTAGCAGGCAGAGTTTGTTTACAAAAGAATCCCTTCTCAGCTTTTTTTCTCTTTCTGTTTTTTAATTGCTTAACAAGAGCATTTTTTACTGACCTGGTTAGAACAAAACTCTTTTTTTTTTCTGTTTTCCTACTCTTACTTCTAATATATTCTATTTACTACTTTTATTGTTTTATTACTATAATAAAACATGTTTCATTGTACCCCGTCTGCAAGTGTTTCATTGTACCCCGCACTGAGGTTACTAAATAAAAATTTATTTTCAAACTTCTAATATTTTTTTTTTTTAGTTTGGTTTTGGTGGTATGAAGACAACAACCCAAAGAAAACAATGTATAGAAAAAATAATTATTACATATTATTACAAGGAAAAATAAACAAAATTACTTTTAATAAAGAAAGTTACTTTCAATGGCGTAAAAGCAATAATCTTCTATTGCTACTGTTGTAGAAGTGTGAATGTATCCAAATCACATCAGTAATTGGAACATATAGTTGTATAACATATATATAAACTGCAACTCTCTATGACAAATTTGACTGATTTTACAAGTAATGTTTCATTGTACCCCGTGTTTCATTGTACCCCGTCTTCCCCTACATAATGCTTTTACAGTTGCATCCTGGCAGTTATAAGGTCATATTTATTTGACAAAATTTAATAGAAGTTTATATTTTTTTCGTAGAAAATATTTATAAGTGTATTAAAAATAAATTAATCCAAATTTTATATGAATTATCTATAAACCACCTTTTCGAAAAATAAAAGCCGGCTTTTTTCAATTAAAGCCGGCTTTTTTTAAGCGGCTAAAACCAAAAAATGCCGGCCGGCTTTTTTTGGCCTGGCTAAAAGACGGCAACCCTGGCTTGGCGTAATATTTTTCTTTCTTGTTTATTTTCAAATGAAAATTTATCTAAACAAACTTAACACTGCCTTCGGCAGCGTAAATCGAAATCGAATGTGCTACGCAAGTGCCGGTTTATTTTGATTTTAATTTTTAAACAAAAGACCGGCGTAGCCCGGGCCTTGAATGTACCTAAAAATCACTGTTGACGATTTTTCATTAATATCTCGTTGCTTTTGACCAGGGTTCGCATAGCTGGGCCCAGTTCGAAAAAACCCGGTGGGTTTTTTCAGAATGGGCCCACTTGAAAAAGCCCACTGAAAAACCTATAATGTGGGTTTTTTCAATTTTCAGAAATAATTTAAAAATTTAAACAACATATACATTTAATGAATTTAAGTCATTTCAGTTAATTTTGAAAAAAAAATTAATATATAAAAGCCATAACATACACATTTGAAGTAAAATGAAAATGTATTTCAACACATTGAAATACTTTACTAACATATAACCTAGTAGGCAACATACACAGTACATAATTATAGGTAAAGGTTATATCATAAGAATGTCTTTATATAAAAAATTCAAATCAACTATATTCATGGAAATAAAAAATACGTATTTTTACTTTCTTCTATCTTTACAAGAAGAAAGTATTGGATTCGTGAAAAATTTCGACTTCCAGTTTATGATGGATTTATACATTTTAAAAATGTCCTGGAGACGATTTGATGGTTTTTAGAAAATGTCTGTTGGTATGTGAAAAAAATTTTGTGGGTGCTCTATCTCAAGAACTAATGCACAGAATTTCACAAAACTTTAGATTGAGTTAGACTTTGATGTAAACTGGTGCTGAGTAGTTTTTGGTGTATACTGCCCAACAGGTGGTGCTGCTATGCTGCATTTATCTCAATTTTTGCAATAGCTTTATCTCATAAACTAA
Source organism: Maratus speciosus (assembly GCA_963932465.1). NCBI lineage: Eukaryota > Metazoa > Arthropoda > Arachnida > Araneae > Salticidae > Maratus > Maratus speciosus. The sequence goes on along the minus strand of OZ010794.1, from coordinate 459,305,153 downwards.
TGCACGGATGTTCATAAAACTTCAGATTCACTTAGAAATCAATTTGTTGCTTATTGGATTTTGGTGCATATCGCCCAACAGGTAGTGCTGCTATGCTACATTTTTCGTGATTTCAGCAATAACTCTTATCTCAAGAACTGATGTACGGAATTAAATAAAAATTTAGATTCAGTTAGACCTTGATATAAACTGGTGCTGATTAGTTTTTGGTGTATATCGCCAAACACTGGCGCTGCTGTACTGCATTTATCTCACTTTTTGCAACAGCTTTATCTCAAGAACTAATAATGCATGGATTTTCATCAAACTTCAGATTCAGTTAGATGTTGACGTAAACTGTTACTGATCAGGTTTTGTTGTAAATTGCACAACAGGTGATACTTATATCTCCTTGTTAAATGCATCCAATTCAACAAATCTATACTGTGATAGTGAATTTTGAATTAACATGTATGAGATAGAAGAAACTTTTGGGATTGGCACATCCAACTAGTTTACCCCTTTTTCTGTTCCTACTTATATATTTTAAACTTTAATATTCTATTCATTATTTGATTTAAAGAAAATTAACAATTTTATGTCTTCTATTATATTTAAAACTAATTTGTGAGAAACACTGACATTTAATTAATTTAAATTCATATAATTTATACAATTTATAACTTGTAAAATAGCATTACAATTATATTGTATATAAGGGAACAATGTATTTTTTTATGTATGGTGTATATAATACATAGAAAACATAGTATACAATAATGTAATTATGCATGTATTATACTTTTGAAAAAACCCGATTTTCCCCGGGGAAAACTGGGTTTTTCATGAAAAAACCCGAAAAAACCCATGTGGGTTGGGTTTTTTCAGAAAAACCCGAGTTTTTGCGAACCCTGCTTTTGACTAACATCATATATAGGTCAAAATTAACATTTTTACCCACTGGCCACCGGCCAGTACACTGATTCTTTTCACTGGCCAGTTTTTTTTTTTTTTAACCACTGGCCAATAACAAAGTTATGTACGCTCCATACAAAATTGTTTTTTTTTTCTAACTATCAACATTGTAATTTACTAATATATATTACTTACCATTCGATATGATTGCACTCACCTGAAAAAATTTATTTTTACTATTAATTGCAATGAAATAAATTTACAGGAAATTTTCAGAAACGTTACAGCAGAGGTGGACCCCAATTCCCCTTGCATTTTTTTGCGACCATTTAAAGATTTCGCGTTTTTTCGCGACCTTTTGACGAAATTCACGTTTTTCGTGACCTTTTGCAAAATCTGCGTTTTTTCGCGATCTTTTGACGAAATCTGCACTTTTTCTGCGATCTTTCACAAAATTGCGGTTTTTTTGTAATCTTTTAACGAAATTTGTGCTGATTTTTCCCCATTCTTTGAAAATATTTGCATTTTTCGACGAAATTTGCGTTTTTAGGCGAACTTTTGACGAAATTTGCGTTTGTTCTGTGATCTTTTGATGAAATTTATTTTTTCCGCAATCTTTTCGTGAAATTTACGTTTTTTTCACGATCTTTTGACGAAAGTTGCGTTTTCTCCGCCATCTTTTCACGAAATTTACATTTTTTCCGCGATCTTTTCACGAAATTTGTATTTTTTCCGCGATCTTTTGACAAAATTCACGTTTTTTTCCGCGATCTTATCTCGAAATTTGTGTTTTTCCACGATCGTTTGACGAAATCTGCGTTTTTCCGTGATTTTGTCACGAAAGTTGCGTTTTGTCAGCGATCTTTTCACGAAATTTGCGTTTTTTCCGCGATGTTTTCACGAATTTTGCGTTTTTTCCGCGATGTTTCACGAATTTTTCGTTTTATCCGCGATTTTATCACGAATTTTGCGTTGTATCCGCGATCTTTTCACGAAATTTGCGTTTTTTCGCGATACTTTGAAGAATTTTGTGATTCTTTTTCGCGATTCTTTGTCGAAATTTGCGTTTTTTCCTCGATATTTTCTCGAAATTTTTGTTTTTCCGCGATCTTTTCACGAAATTTGCGTTTTTCCGCGATACTTTGAAGAATTTTGTGATTCTTTTCCGCGATTCTTTGTCAAAATTTGCGTTTTATCCGCGATCTTTTCACGAAATTTGCGTTTTTCCGCGATACTTTGAAGAATTTTGTGATTCTTTTCCGCGATTCTTTGTCAAAATTTGCGTTTTATCCGCGATCTTTTCACGAATTTTTAGTTTTATTAGCGATCTTTTCACAGAATTTGCGTTTTCCGCGATCTTTTCACGAAATTTGCGTTTTTCCGCGACATTTTGAAGAATTTTGTGATTCTTTTTCGCGATTCTTTGTCAAAATTTGCGTTTTTTCCGCGATCTTTTCACAAAATTTGCTTTTTCCGCGATCTTTTCACAAAATTTGCATTTTTCTGCGAACTTTACACGAAATTTGCGTTTTTCCGCGATACTTTGAAGAATTTTGTGATTCTTTTTCGCGATTCTTTGTCGAAATCTGCGTTTTTCCAGGTTCTTGTCACGAAAGTTGCATTTTTTCCGCGATCTTTTCACGAAATTTGCGTTTTTTCCGCGATGTTTTGACATAATTCGCGTTTTTTACGTGGTCTTTGGGCGAAATTCACGTTTTCTTGCGATTCTTTGACGGAATTGGTGATTTTTTTTTTTACGAACGATTGACGAAATTGATTTTTTTCGGCGACAATATCGAAATGACCGTTTTTTGTTTTCGAAACCGAATGCCTTACATTTTTGGAAAATTCCAGACAGAATCACCCCTGCTACTTTCTTACCGATCGCCGATCGGAGAATCGCCGATTTGGACGCCGTAAATTCCCAACGAATTTAACCCCTTTCCTCCCTGGTATCGATCTTTCAACCATCGCGTTTGGCGAGTGGTGCCCATTGAGTTTGGCGAGTGAGGACAGCAAAGTTAATCGCCACGTGTTAAGTGTTACTCGACGCCTGGCGAGTGGCGAGTGCTAATTTTGTGCTATAACATCATACAAATTTTTAGATGTCTGTGGGCGATAGATTTCGCTAGCCATCCCCTACACAAACACACACATAGAATGATTTTTTCGTTTGGTAGTATTATATAATTCATTTATCTAATCTTTAGTTCATTAAAAATACAATAAACAGTGAAATGCAACTAAACTAACCAAGGTTGTAGTGGGTAGCTGCCCGAATACCCGCCCAGCTACCCACCCAGGTTGGATTTTTTATAAAAAAAACCCGCGTTTTTTACAACCTTAAGGGTTGCAGTGGGTAGCTGCCCGGGTATCCAACCAGCTACCTGCCCGGGCTGGGTTTTTTATTAAAAAAAACCGTTAACAAAACCTTTAAAAAACTGGGATTTTTATTAAAAAAAAGCCGGGTTTTTTACAACCCTGAAACTAACAAATTAAGATAAATTAATCAATTAAGGTTTTCACACAAGGGATGACGGGGCAAACTTCCACCATTAAAAATGAGTAGAAAGTTTTGCATTATTTATGACAGGATTTCTGTGTTGAATAAAGGGAAAGTTTTTGTATTAAAATTCACTGGTGGAAGTTTGCCCGGCAGTAATCAGGCTCTGTTTTCACGCGCTGGCACATTTCGCTTTTCCCCCAAATTAAAGACCTTAAAACTTATGCAGATAGCAGAACGCTTTCCCCGATGAAAAAAGATCTGTTAAAACGAAATTTCATTCATAAAACAGAAAGAAAAATACCGTAATATAGATTATACACAGGACTTCCCAAAAGAATTTGGATATTTTTCCGACTATTTATGGTGATTCTTGAAATTGGGTTTTAAAAGACATGTCGTTTACAAATTGATTACTTGGAAATCATCATCCCCCTTATTAAACGGTAAAGTTTTGTTAAAGTATTTTGGAAGGGTTTTGGAAAGTGTTTCATAATCTATGCTTTTTGCATCATTTTTCACTTTTTTTTTCTCCTGCGCGCAAACCGATTATACACACTTATTTTTCTAATCTCGAATTTGACGATTTCATATTCTTGAGATTTTTGAACACCGAGTAATAAAATACAGTAGAACCTCGGTTATGCGAAGTAATTGGGTTGGTTGTTGGTTGGTTGTATTTATGACGGCCAATTATCTGCACGAGGGATATAGGCCCAGGGGGGGAGTGCCCTTCGTGGGGGTCTTTCTAAGGGAACCTAACCCGTATTAACGTTTGGAATTCCAAGCGAAGTAATTGGGACCGACCATTTTTCGGAAAAACGAAATTTTCGGATAATCGAGAAAGCTTCAATTTTAAGATTAAGGATAAATAAATTGAAAAAATGTTTTGTTTGTCGCAGTTTCGATTGCTTTTGCTTTGACGATCTATCACGGAGTTTTTGAATATTATTAGTTCACCAGTATCACAGTGTTTCAGCTGCTTCAGCCATGCCAAACCTTTTGAAAAACATTCAAATGCTTCAGAATTGCTAATTTGTTACTTTTCTTTGTTCCACACCGCAGCTTACTGGATCTCAAGTTAAATTCGAAGGAACTCTAAGAAAGGAGATTGAAAATATTTATATGTACTCGTAGTTCGGAAAGGACCGTTTGCACACAAGTAATATGATAGTTAAAAAAAAAAAAAAGCTTTCAAAGTGGATTTTTCACACAAGGACTGTGATAGTAAAATAAAAAGCTTCGATTTCGGCTAAAAGAGTTTCGGATAAAAGGGTTCTACTGTAATACTGTTACCTGCAAATAGTAATGAATTTAATCACACACACACACATTTTAAAGAGAAGTATTTATGTTTAAGTTATTAAAGATTAATTATACTTTTGATAATTTATTAGTTTTTGTTTATAGATATTGAAAGAGAGTCCCATCGTAATTTCTGAAGATGCCGATATCGAGGTATAAATATTCATTGTATTTATTAATGTAAAAGTGTTTTACTATGATTATTATTATTTTTTTTAATTATTGGAACGTTGATAGTTTATCCTGAAAATTGATTTCTGTTATGGTTTCGTTAATTCTTTCGTTGACATACATATGCCGAAGAAATATGGTTTATTTCTTTGATAGATTGACTGATTTAGTTTGTTATCGCGGATACTTGAGTTTAGTGAGGAAATCATATATATATATATATATATATATATATATATATATATAATTTTTTTTTACCGAATTTTACGAATGTGTTTAAAAATCTAAGCAAGTGTTTTTAACACTTTCCAACAAGGTTGAAAAGTGTTTATGCATTCGGTTTGTCTGTTTGTCTGTCTACGCTCTAACTCCCGTAAATATTCTCGGATTTTCATGCAATTGATAAAGGTTATTTAGGGTCACCAAAACATGTTTGGTATTGTATATGAAGTATGTAGGATTAACAGTTCATTTACAAGGGCACTCAACAATATTCCATTACATTATGGTATATGGGGAAAACTCGTTTGCAGAGTATTTTAATGACATTACGCTATTTCAAATATATTGAAACTGATATAAATCATTAAATTTCACTACAATCATGTTAGAATAGGGCATTCATAGCACTTTTTATTCATTTACAGGGACACACACAAAAAAATCCGCTACAATACTAAAAGAAGACCGTTACAATACTGTCTTTGAGAAATGATTGCAGGAGCGTACGGTTTAAAATTCGGTATGCGCTTTTAAATTAAATTAATTTTTTTCATGTTACCCACTATCTAAATTCTATATGCCATATACAGGGCTGCACAAAAGTATTCACGAACCATTCTTATTAGAAGAAATTGCTGAAGGGGGATTTTCCACTGGAGTATATGTATTTCTTAAGTGAACTAAATTTTGGTATGCATGCAGTTAGTAGATACAAATCTATATATCACATACAGGGCTGCTGAAAAAATTCGGATAATTTTTTTCATTGTACTTAGGAACAGCTGAAATTGGGTTTTGAAATGTGTTATGCGTTTCCATATGGTTGAATTAGACATAATATTTTAATTTTTTAAACTTTTATTCTGAATGTGTTGGAAAGTGTACCATAATCTATGCTTGACGCATGATTTTTCTTTGTTTAATTCTACATCGGCTGAAAAGAAATCGTCTGTTTTATTTTTTCGTTTACTCACGACGAAATGAATCTATTTCTTTACGAGTTTTAATAATCATTTAGAGTAGGGATGTAAGGAATATTCGATCCCATGTCGAATATACGACATTTACAGAAGCAAAATGCATAATAAATCTACTAACATTTCGAGCCAAGTGATTTTTCTTTTCTTTTTTACTTTTAAACTCTTTGCAACAAACTTTATTTTACCAAGGCTATTTCAAGAGCTACCTCACTGATTACACTGCAAATAAAGGCGTCTAAAATTCAGACACATATGTGACTGAAAAAGTAATTCAGACACTTAAGTGTCTGAATAGGAAGTTTCAGACACCATAGAAGTCTGAAATTAAGACACTTAAGTGTCTTACTATGATCATGGTATAAACACTGTAAACTGAAATGTCTGAAATTCAGACACTTAAGTGTCTGAAAATGGAGTGTTCAATTTTCAGACATTTTAAAGTGTCTTAATTTTTAAGACACGTGTATGCATCTGAATTTAAGACGTTTCAAACGTCTGAATCGCATCCATCTTTGGTCAACCTGCATGTTCGGCAATAGGCAACTGTCTTTTTTTTTTTTTTTTTTTTTTTTTTTTAAAGCTTTATACGTTGTAAAAAATATCCGTTAAAATATGGAAGTTGTACTGGCTATTCAGCCATTTACGTATTTTAATGTAATTTTTTTCCCCGTAAATTCCAGAAAAATTTCCATTTTTTTGCATATTTCTGTATTTAAAAAGTTCCATTTAAAAGATAATATGTAACTTTTCAAGGATAAACCCATATAATTCATTCCCCACTTTCAAAAACCACGTATATTAATTAGACATGATTTATTTATTTATATTCAAACCAGTTTCGTATCCAAAAGGCGAGCTGCTGTGTAGAAAATGTCAAATTTAAGTACGGAAGTTTCAATAAAAGCTTGTTCTAACCTTAGAATGCGTGATTTCGCAGAAACCATGAAATTTTTCATTTTAGCCAAGTTTCCGTTATACAGAGGTTTACTTCAGTTTTATTTACTGTTTATTGAGTTTCATTTAGCAAATAATGTTCTGTAGTCCATTTAAAAAAATACGGTATAACCATGCTGAAAGTGAAATTTTGCCCAGTCCCATACGATTCTGTCTTAAGTTTGATTGCATAATAACTTACCGTTATAAAAACCTGTTTAAAGAGGATAGCTTATAATTCGATAGGTAATTTATTCATCATTTCGACCACAAACAAAAATGAATAAAAATTTATACATTTCCAAAACATTAAATATTTCATGCCAGAAGAATCTTTCTTTGGATTAGAAATTAAACATTCAATTTTAAGATGAATAGTGCCGCCATCTATTGGTGTCAAAGTAGTTTATCTGGAAACAATTTTATTCGTTTGCTGGTAAAAAGAAAAGGATTTTCTAATTATGTACTGCATTCTAGAAGTCAACTAATTAAACCCTGTAAACTACTTAATTCGTAACCTCTATAATCTCTATTTAAATTTAAAAAAAATTGTAGTCCACTTTCCTTTTAATAACAGTTCAAAGACCACTATTAAATAAGCTGCAGTTTCATATTTTAAATCAGTACATTACTACTGATGTTCAACTTATAACCCAATTTACTTAAAACCTTTATTTTATGGCGTGCATCCCTTGGCTTCTGGCGGGGGAGGTCCTCATTTGCACTCTAACAATTCCTCTGGTAGAAAAGAAAAAACTGAACTTAAAATACCACATATTCAAATAAATTTCTAGAAAGAAAATGTGTAACAGGGATGTGGAGGGTATACGCCGTATTCCTTCTGGATTTTTAAAAAATACTCCGTATACCCTGTTTCTCAAATAAAACTGCAACGAAAACTCTATACATGACTTTAGCCTATACCCTCTGCCTCTAGCGTATACCCTCTAATTTTTTTACGACTACAACACTGTGTGAAAAATATTTACAATTGTACTAAATTGGAAAAAAAAAAACTTACTGCTACTTAAGAGGACAGGTAAAGCAAAATTCAACTAAAAAATCGATTTTTACTTTTTTATATCATTAAATAGTTCAAACTTTTATCTTTCCAACGTTGTGTCACACATATTTATATATAAAAGAAATAAGTATTCAAATTAATAATTTTTTCTAAAAATACTTCACAGCTCAATGGCCTTTTAAATCTGACTTTTTCTTAAAACTTAGATTTTTCATGTTTATGTTCTTTTTTTTTCAATATCTATTAAAATTAAAAACTCAGATTTCTATTTAATATTTATATTATGATAAATTGTATATTTTAACACAGGGTATTAATGAGTTGTTGAGAATTATTTATTTTTGGCAGTGAAATCTTACCAAAAGTGATAATTTAAAAATGACTTTCAATAAATAATTAATAATTAATTTTGAGTTTCACTTAGAAAGAAAATAGTCAGTTAAAATACGTAAATCGTGTTATTTTAACTACTCTAAAAAATCTAGACCTCTGTTTTTCACAATTTCTGAGAAAAAAGTACATAAAGTTGGTGAATTTAACATGGCGGAGATAGGACTTACCCGATCCCCTTAAAAACATTGCGTTGTGCTTTATAAATACTTTATTTCACGATCGGCTGATGAAAGCGTGGTCGAATGGATAAGGCACTGAACTCCTATACAACAGGACCTCAGATCGAATCCCACCTCGGGTAAGTATTAAAAGTTTACAGTAGAATTGAATACAAATTAGATGTACCGTGATCCTTCGGGAAGGTGGTTGTTGAAATATGGTGGTTAGTCCTTGAAAAATATATTTTATCTTTTTAAATGGAAATTTTTAAATACAGAAATATGCACAAACTAAACGGATTTTTTTTTTTTTTTTTGGAATTTAGATCAGAAAATTTCCATTAATATATGTAAATTATACCGGAGTCTCGAGTGGCTACAATTTCCATATTTTTAGCGATATATATATATATATTGCAGTGTATAATGCTTACAGAAGAAAAAAAAAAGGTGAAAAAATGTTTGTCAAAGTGGTCAAACATGGATGCAATTCAGACATTTGAAGTGTCTGAAATTCAGACGCATACAAGTATCTTAAAAATTAAGACACTTTAAAACGTCTGAAAATTGAACACTCCGTTTCAGACACTTAAATGTCTGAATTTAAGACATTTCAGTTTACAGTGTATATGGAAGAGTAAGAATTATTAGTGCCCCATTAACATTATATGCAAGAAAGGATAAAAGTATGACTTCGTCGTAGAAATAAGGAATATTTCTTATATTTTATTTGAAACAACATACCTTCCTGACTAACAAAAAATTAATTTGCTATGTGTGAGTATAAAAGGGTAAAATACAAATTCTTATTTTTTCGTATTGAAATAAGTTTTTAAAATAAAAAATAAATTTAAAAAGTACATTTAACTGTGGTAATAATGAGCTCCTGTTTTAGCTATAATGTAAATAAATTACCTGTAACGTAACTACATATGAAATCATGCTGTTATTTTCAACCTTACAAGAAGAGGGTCAAGCTATAGGTAATCACATATTTTGATTTTTTTTTATGTATGTTGTAGGGTAAAAGCCCCTTCGTTTCAGGTCGCCAGACTCGATTCCCCTTATACGGCTTTCACAATCACTTCTAACAAGGGGATCACCAGGGGTGCAGAAAATGTTTCTACTCCCAACATTTCCCTCAATCCACATGAAAATTTCCCGAAAATTTTACGGTATGTTACAGGTAAATGCTGTATTACCGTAGGTATAGAAAATTTATTTTTCATATATTTCTCGACTTATGCGCAGGGGCGATTCTCACTAAAAAAAAAAAATTCTGAAATTCACAGCAAATTTTCTGAAAGGTTACAGGAAAGTGGGGTAAGGGCCGGAAATCCACTCCCAGCACTAACTATGTTTTTTTCGCGGCACTTTGACAAAATTCGCATTGTTCGCGATCTTTTGACTTAATTTGCGGATATTTCACCTTCCTTTTGACAAAATTCGCAGTTGTTTTGCCATCTTCTGGTGAAATTCGCGTTTGATTTGCGATTGTTTCACAAAATTTGCGGTTCTTTCGTGATCTTTTGACGAAATTTGCGTTTTTTGCTATCTTTTAACGAAATTTGTGGTTATTTTGCCCCTTTTAACGAAATGTGCAATTGGTTCGCGATCTTGACGATATTTGTGGTTAGTTCGCGGTCTTTTGATGAAATTTGTGGTTTCGCGATCTTTTGACACAATTTGCGATCTTTTGACGGAAATTGCGTCCATTTCGCGATCTTTTAACGAAATTTGCGGATGTTTTTTCGCGCTCCTTTGACGAAATTCTCGAATATTTCGACACCTTTTGACGAAAATCACGGTTATTTCGCCCCTTTTGACAAAATTTGCAGTTATTTTGTGATCTTTTGACGAAATTTGCGGATTTTTTCGCGATGTTTTGACAAAATTTGCGCTTCTTTCGCGATCTTCTGACGAAATTTACGTTTATTTCGCCCATTTTGACGAAATTTGTGCTTTTTTCGCAATCTTGTGACGAAATTCGCTGTTCTTTCGCGATCTTTTGACGAAATTTGCGTTTCTTTCGCGATCTTGTGACGAAATTCACGTTTTTTCCGTAATTCTTGGACAAAATCTGCAGTATTTTTAAGTCTGAATGTCGGAAGTCAGATTGATGACCGATTTTTTTTTTTAATTTTTCGGTACCGGAATTCCTTAAATTTTCGGAAAATTCGAGACAGAATCATCCCTGATATGGTACATATTATTCTGAAATCGATTTTGTGAAGGTCGCCATACGGATCTTTTTATTTGTAGTGAAATTTTTCTATCTCAGGGAATTATGGAAATTGTTGTTAAAATCGAAATCAATTTTATGTTTCTGTAAAATTTCCCCAGGTGGTTAAAATTTCCCCAGATCCTAGATCGCCGGATCGGACATATTCTGCACCCCTGGGGATCACCACAAATGATGCTCACCGATTTTGATAAATTTAAGGTATGTTGTAGAGTTCTTATCCCTAATTATTCATGTGAAAGGATTTCTTCAAATGGGGCTTAGATTGTTGAGAAATTGGGGAACGGGGGGGGGGGTCAAAGTTCAGCTTACGTTTCAAACACCCATTAGTTTGCATCGTTCAAGGTGTCCTTCGTGGTGTAGACGCAGTGTTCGCACGCCACCCGAATGGCCCGAGTTCGATGCTACCTCTTGATTTATTTTTTTTATTTTGACATTTTACAACTTTTAAGTAGGGTTATGAATTGCTGCAAATTTGATTTTTTTTTTATATTTTCCTACAAAATATACAATTACGTTTATGACTTTTTTGCACGAAAATTTATATATATATCTCATTTGTAAACTAACATCTCTACTGACGAAAATCCAAAATTTTTTATGTCTAGATAGATTTTCTTTGGAATTATTATTTAACTTTATATATTTTTGTATTTTAAGCAAAGTTCAGAAACACAGAAATAATACAACATATATATATATATACACTGTAAAAATTAATCTAGTAAAATAACAGAAAATTTCTGGCAGCAAAAGTTGCCAGAAAAGTTGAGTACATACAGAAGTTTTTTGTTTGCACAAGGAACATCTGTACACACAAAATTTTTTTGTTTCTACAAGAAACATCTGTAGATACAGATATTTTCTGGCAACTTTCGTGCCAGAATTTTTTCGTAAATACAAGAAAAGTCTGTGGACAGACACTGGATTAAATTTAATCAGTACTAAACAGATGTTTCATTCCAATTGTAACTAAGAAAAACTTAATAATTAAATATTAATTCTGAGGAAATGTCATTTGAAATCGGATTTCATTCATTAAATAAAATATCAGATTAAGTAAAATTTCTAGTATATATATAAAAAAAGCAAGAATTTGGAAAGTATGGAACGCATTCAATATAGCTTATAACAAATTTTGTTTTACAGTACATCATAATTTGAGATTTTATTACTACAGCTTCATATCTTTTTAAAAGAATAATTCCAAACTAATTAAATATTTATCAGTATTTGCAATATATGTGACAGGATTAATAATTAAACCCCTTTTTAAACTTAACTAAAATGTTTAAAATTATATATTTCCCAACTAATTTATTAATTTAGAAAAATATTTCATTTTTTTTTTCAAATTATGATGTATACTGTAAGCAAAATTTGTTATAAGCGATATGGAATATGATCCATACTTAGCAATTTTTTGCTTTTATTTATTTATTCTTTTTTGTGCTAGAAAATTTATCTAAAATCTGAGATTTTATTTAATGAATGAAATCTGATTTCAAATGGCTACCCCAGAATTAATATTTACTTGTTAAATTTTTCTTTAAAATATATTTAAAAGCATCGAGGTCAGAACTATTAGTAACAATTAGAATGAAACATCTGTATAGTACTGGTTATTTCAGTAACTTGTAGTACGGTACAAGCACTACTACTAGAAGTACTACTGTATGTACAGTACTATTTTTGTAGCTGTTATTTACTATAATTTTAAAGCTCTATGCTGTTTTGACACAAATTTTCTTTTCCAGCCTAATATTTATTATTTTCTCACTTCAAAATTGTATGATCCAAGTATATTTGAGTACAACCGAAAGTAAATTCACTATACATTTAATTTCTGTATAGACGTTTGTGTAATCAGTAAAAATAATAGAGCGGGCGGACTACGTCATCGAGTTACGAGATGGAATCGTGGTGTAGGACAAGATTATTAGGAGTAGATTAAAGAATGACTGGTCTGCCTCGGCATTTCCTAGTACGATATGAGCAGCAGCGGGCGCCAATTCGTCATTTTGGCGTCACTATCACGTCATCGAGTTACGAGATGAAATTGGTGCCAAGGCAAAATAAAGTATTTTAAGGATATTTTGGTCTGCCTGCGCATATCCTGGTAAAACCTCCCGGCAGACTAATATTTATAACATAAAAAGACGACATAATTTACAATTGAAACCCTATAAACATAATATTTTACGTTGCATTGCCATGTATATTACTTTTGCCATCAACTTTCAAGATTAATTAATAGTTTAGGAAATTAAGGGGGGTAGCCCCCCTTTTCCCTCTTTATCCTTAACCAATGGACTCCAAAAACTAATCAGGGAAGCGCCTTATCAAAATGAACCTAGAAAAAATATTGAAGCAAATCGGATATTTCTGCATGAAAAACCCATTTATCTAAATTAAGGAGGGGTGTCGCACCCCCCCTTTCCCACCTTTATACTTAGTAATGAGCTTCCAAATCTAACACTGAAGCTCCTTAACATAATAAACCGGTATGCCAAATTTGGAGCAAATCGAATATTTCTGCATGAAAAACCCATTTATCTAAATTAAGGGGGGGGGGGGCTTCCTCCCTTTCATTTATCTAAATTAAGGGGGGACAGCCTCCCCCTTTATCCTTAACTAATGAACTCCCAAAACTAATCAGGGAAGCGCCTTATCAGAATGAACCTAGGAAAAAAAATTGAAGCAAATCGGATATTTCTATCAAGAGTTATCGCGTACACACGTACGTACGTACATACAGAATCGGCGGGCACATAAGCTCTCAGGCTTTGATAGCCTGTGAGCTAAAAATTAATATGTTCTCTTCTAATGAGGATATAAACATGATTTAAGCGTCATTATAAGCAAAAAAAAAAAAAAAAAAAAAAAAAAAGAAAGCAGAGAATGTTTTACTGCAATAAAATACAAAACCTACCCTATAACCACCAGACGGTTAAAATGAATCGATAGAGACCTCATTCATTAAAATCCATCCAACCGTTGGGATATTTCGAGGGTATAAAGAAATCCACATACCCAGATACGCGTGGAACACATAACCCTTTCTTGGCAGTCGGGTAATTAAAAATACTAGCAATTGACATAAAAATAAAAAATTTTTTACCTGAGCAAAATATAGAATCTAAACTTCCATAAGATATATGCAGGGATTACAATCCCGAGACTAATTTCCAATTCTGGGATTGCGGGAGTGCTTAAATTCAATCCCGGGATTACGAAAATTAGAATTTCTCTAATATCACCAATTTTTACAATAGCTAAATATCATAATCTTATAGAAAAGATAATTAAAGCAAAAATACAGTCTAAATTACATATCAAAATATACCAAGTTAAAAATTTAAGACTTTAATTAATAATAAAAAAGTACAGGATAAATTACTACAATTGAAAATTAAAATAAAAATGCCGTTGATGTTTGATAATGTAACAAAAAACATGAAATGTCTATGTTCCACCTTCTAGATAATTTCTTTTATTTCCTGTTAAACAAGTTTTTGAATGGCTTAATATTTACAATATTAAAAAATAATTAATATCTCTAACTAATATTGAATTATTCTCAAAACCACGTAATTAAAGATTACAATTCTAGAATATCGCAAACACAAGATTTTCAATAACATGAAGCTTTTTTTTTTTTCCTTGAAATAAAAGAACTTAACAACACACACACATACAACAATAAAAAATTACATAGATTTATACTTTAAATTTCTAAATAGAGATAGCTGTTAAAATTCGAAAACGTTTCGTAATATAAAAAGTTATTACATACCACGAGAAAAAAAAAGATTATTTTGAATACTTCACTGTTTCTTAACTAATCGGTTTTCTTCGAAAATATGATTTCTATTTTCGTTTTTTAGAAAGCAACTTCTATACAATCTTGACTTGAGAAATAAAGAGAGATTGTATTAAGTTCTTTCTGAACATTAGTACCATCTTTCGTAGATAAATATGTATACAACCCATTAGTCGACCTACATAATGTTTCAAACACTGCACTACATTTTTATCTTTTGAATTTAACACTTATTCAATCTTTTGTCGTTAAATAGTAGTACCATACTGAAGATGTATCATTATCTTTCCTATGAGCTACAAAATCCTTTTCATATCATTAGACATCTTTAAAGCAAAATAAATATAAGCCAGCGAAAAAAAAAAAAAAAAAAAAAAAGTTAGCACATAATAATGACTATGATACACAATTGCGACGCTTATCAATAAATTCTAATTTGAAAATGACTTTCGTAGTGAAAGATCTTCTACACACTCAGCGAAATCGAAATAAACAAATGATTTCATTTTTCGTGACTAACAGCTGTTCGGTTACATCTGTCGGTTAGAAATACATGTAAAAAATAATTGAGATATATATTCTTTTTCAATGATATATAATTTTAATAAAAATCAATTGATTTTTTTTCCAAAAGCGAAAGTCTATAAATATATATATTTTTTAATTTCAGCTGAATATTGTTCCATTAATAAAAAAAAAGAGAGACAATTCCGAAAATCCCTTGATTTGCCAGCATACATCCCGGGATTTTCGGGAATTTGCCAGTATACATCCCGGGATTATCGGGATTAAAAATAAAGCGGGATCCCGGGATTGTAATCCCTAGGTATAAGGCACTAAGAGTTAAAATAATAATTTGTATTTTTAAAGAATTTATGAAAAAAAGGTCACTCATAATGTATTTCATTGGGAAATTTCAAAACTGACAGAACAAAAAGAACAGTTTTTTAACTATTTTTTAAAAATATTAAAAATCATCCTAGGACAACAAGGAGTATGGCGGAGCAAAGATGAAGAATTATATCATTAGAATATCATAAAAGTATGTCATAAAAATAGAGGATTAATAACTTTTAAGCTTTAAGTAAAATTGTAAACAATTCACCATTCCCCATGTTATCATATGGGCGATCGGGTTAAATTGAAAGTGCAAAAACAATACTTTTTGAAAAAATTATTTAAAGCACTTATATATGTCATAAGTATATAAAACAGGTACGTAACAAAAGTAGAAAGTTCAAAGTAACTGAATCAAGAATTAGTTTTTTGTTAATATGGAGTTTTAATATCTTTCAAAGTATAACAACTATCCTGTTTTTTGCTATGTATTCTCTATGGAGAATACAAGTCGTGGAATGCCCAAACAGTACTTTTTAAAATTGTCATAACTAACTAATTAATGGTGATAACTTCAAAAAACATACCTTCAAATATGCAGAAGATATTAATGTACACGATAATTCCATCAGTTTGTAGTTATAAGTACGATGATTAATAGATTAAAGACGCAAAACACAGCACTTTTTACAAAATGGCGCGAAGAACCACAACATCGAAAAATAACATCTGCCATTACACATACAGAAATTTCAGGTATACAGATATTCTGCGTACCTCAAGAAAATTCGCATACAGTGTAAGCGTTATAATACAATATATTGTGGCCAAACAGTAAATTCGTTTTTTAATAGTGCCATTATCTAAAAATTTATTGTATGCAGCGTTCTTTCGTATTCATGAAAATTTCGTACACGGGTATTTGGCATTAAGATGCGATTAAACTGTGGATAAAGAATAAATACGTTTTTTTAATAAAATAATATTGTTAAAATATCCTATGACGTTTTTTAATAATTTAAAATTGTTAAAAAACATGTATGATTAAAAATCAACCTGTTTATTTACATTTTTTTTTTTTTTTTTTTTTTTTTTTTTTTTACAGTGTATATATATATATATTTATTTATTGTTAGTCAAGGCAATAGAGACGGTATAGGGGCTCTACCTAGCAAAATTCATGGTAGTTATGTGTTTTTTGGTCGCTGAATCCGAATTTTCAACTTCCCACCCAAATTTTGGTAAAATGCAACAAAAATAGGTTTTTATTTAAAAACTCAATTTTTTTATTGTTTTAAAGGAAAAATATCTAGATATTCAGAAAGTAGAGAAAATTTGCAGCAAATAAGATATATGACATTATGACGTAGGATAAACCGGGAGGCGAGGGCCTGCCGGGAACATGCACCGTGAGGCTGCATGCACTAAGTTGCGCAATTCCGCTTAACCACTTACATCGTTTACGTTCGCTCTTTATATCATCGTTTACGTTCGCTTTCTCTATAAGGATCCCCTTATGTTTATCCCCTTTATGTTTTTTTGGGGTTGCTGAATCCGAATTTTTAACCTCCCATCGAAATCCCCCAAATTATGGTAAAATACCCCCACCACCAACAACACTGTTTTTTTAATTCAATTTTTTTATTGTTTTAGGGGGAAAATATCTAGAAATTTAGAAAATGGACAAAATTTGCAACAAATAAGATATATGGCATTATGACGTACGATTAACGGTGAGGGGGAGAGGAGCTTCCTCGAAACATGCGGCGTGGCGCTGCGTGCACTAACAAGGAGAGGGTCCGAGGTTGGTCTCACGGAATCCAGCGATCCTTTGTGCATTGATAGAGTATTGCCAATAGATAAACATATCAATAGGATAAAGTGCAATATTCAGGGGGGCCGTTAAAAACGAGCCCCAAATTTCACCCGATTGACTCTTTAGTATATAATCGGATAAATTAAGTTCCTTTGCGACAGGCTCGATAGCACAGTTGGCAGCGCGCCAGACTTCTAATTTTCGTTTTTACGGATATATGCAGGTTCGATCCTCCAACGAGGATTTTTTCCCCTCGACAAAATAATGATAAATTATTTTTGAACCGCAATTAAAAAATATATATATAATTATTTAAATGTAAGACAAATATAAATATTGGCGCATTCACACATATTTATTTATTTACAGAGAGAGACAGTTTTATTGCATCCTTATGGATATAATGAAAAAAAAAAAAGCAAGAATCTTATGCAGTATATACGTATTTTTTTGCATTCAACATTTTTGTAAATTTTATATTTAGTTTTATTTACAATCATTTATATTTATTTTACAATTACTTACATATATTTCACAATGACGTACACTTATTTTACACTTATTTAAATTTATTTTACATTTCTGTCTATACTATGTACTTAAAAAATAAATGTATTCTATTAAAATTGAGGTTCTGATTACGGGCAGGAACCGGGATGATAATTATCATAAAAACATATGAAACAGAAACTTTTGCGACAGCGTGCACGAATAATAAAAGAAGTGTTTTTACAGGAACAAGGCGTTTTAAAAAGATCATTTGGAAAACACACTTCATTGACATTCATAAATATTATTCTTTTATGTGAAAGTTTCGATGCATGCCAGCCGTATTTTACCATGTTACAAAATATAGGTGAAGAGAGTTGATAATGCACAATTGAATGAATTTTTATACAATCCTAGCGAGAATTAATTTCTATTTTCTGTTCAATTAAACAATTACATTTTTGTAAGCGCTTAATCATGTTTTTCACCTGCCTATAAAAATAAACGTCGCCTGGTTTTACCAAAGCTGTGCTTCAACTTTTTCTATCACAAAGTAGTTCTAGATTATTGTGAAAAATTTCATTCCCGATAAGCTTGGCTTCACAAGAAATAGCGTCTGAAGACTCCAATGAAATTAAATTATTTTCAGAGAGTAACTTTGCGTAATACACGACTACATCTTTTAATATCAATTTTGATGATTCGCTATGAATTGTGTATTATGGAATTCGCTTTTCAATATTTGTAAATTTAGAAGCTTCTTCACTAGACATTTTTTACAAAATAACTTTTTTCATTTTAATTATGACACTATAATAAAGAACAACGTCTAATCACTTCAAAACTTTAAAAACAAAATGCCGTACTCATTCGATCTGCGGCAGATGGGTGCTTAAATTTCAACAAAAGAAAGGTAAACATTTTAAACCCACCCTTTTCATTTCTATAGCGTACTTGTTTTGCTTAAAAACCACCTGCAAATCTACGTACAAGGTTTTTAACTGAAAACAGTTATTCTAATTCCAAACATGAGATCCCATGATAAAAAATAATTATGTTTTAAAAATTAAAAAAAGAAAAAAAAATTAAAAATTATAACATTTTAAATTGTCAAGATAAAAGTAAAATAGCATATTTTAATTTTATGTAGCGTAATTTAATTTACTTTGCTGAAAACAACAAGTATCTATTCATAGAAAAGTCTATAAATAAATGTGAATAAAATTAAATTTTGTCGACTGAATAATTCAGTTATTTTCCTTTTTCCCCCCCATTAGATCCATAAAGCGGCAATATCTCTGTAAATTAATAAGCACATAATATATATAAGTGTATGTGTGCGTGCAGAAGCATATTTTTATGAATATTTGCCTAACTTTAAATAATTAGATATATATTTTTTAATTATGGTTTGAAAATAACTGATCATTATTTTGTCTGAAAAAAAAGAAACCTGTTGGAGTACCGAACCCGCAGACGTCCCAGAAGAAGAAATTTAAAAGTCTGGCGCGCTGCCAACTGCACTACCGAGCCTCTTGCAAGCTTGAGTAATTTATCCGGTTATATACTAAAGAGTCAATAATGGGTGAACTTTGGGGCTCTTTTTTTACGACCCTCCTGAATATTGCACTTTATCCTGTTGATATGTTTATCTATTAACTATACTCTATCAATGTACAAAGGATCGCTGGATTCCGTGAGACCAACCTCGGACCCTCTCCTTGTAAGTTACGCAATTCCTCTTAACCACTCACATCGTTTACGTTTGCTCACTTGTAAAAAAACAAACGAACTCGGAAACGTTTCTCTACTTGGTGGGGGCAGCAATGTGGCCCAACGGTTCTGTTATGTTTCCGCATTTTTCGGTCAAATTTTCTTAACGTTTCCGCATATTTCGGTCAGATATTCGCAAAAGGTTTCCGCATATATCGGACAGATATTCGGAAACGTATCCGCTTATTTCAGTAGAATATTCAGAAACGTTTCTGCGTGCTTCTGAAATGTTTCTGGGTATTTCGGAAATGTTAGTGTGTATTTCAAATATGTTTGTGTATAATTCGAATATGTTTGTGTATATTTCGGATATGATTGTGTATATTTCTTAAATATTTCTGTGCATTTATGTCGTGAATTATGTCGTATATTTTTTAATTTTAGAAAGTAATACGCTTTTTAAAGAGAATTAATGTTACGCGATGGAATCTTATTGCATAATAATTTTAGATTTACTGCTAATCATTTGTTGCACAAACAATTATAAATAACTCTTTCGAAATATATACTCTTGTCTATGAATCTATCATAAATATTATATATTATATATTTGATTAATAATTTAGTTTTAGTATTATAGTACAAATAGCACTGTTTATACACTCTAAATAAAAAAGAGTGACTATTCACTCCTCTGGAGTGAATAGTCACTCTATCGCAGAGTCAAAATATGCCCAACCTCTTTAGAGTGACTATTCACTCTGACCCAAAGTGAATTTTTTGACTCTCTGAAAGAATGAATAGTCACTCCTCGAAAGTGAATATCCATTCTAAACAGGGGTGGATTCGGAGGAGTGACTATTCACTCTTGCTAAAGGAGTGCAGTTTTTCACCCCTGGTAGGAGAGAATAGTCACTCTTTCATAGGAGTGAATGTTCATTTTTTTTTTTTTGTAGTGGGTAGTTTTTTTATTTTGCTTTAATGTCATTTTAAAAGAAGCGGATCTTTTACGGCATGCAATGGAAATAGATACAAGCGTGGTAAAGATTGTAATAAAATACTTTATTAGCAATATTTATTTAATTCATAGTTTATAACACTAATTGAACTTTTAAGGAAAAATTCAGTTAAAGTTGCATACGAATTTAAATTAGATTACTGACAGAAATAAACTAAAATATTTTATTCGAATCTTATCCTTTGTGTTTGCTTTTATTGCATGACCTATAAAGATATTAATTTTAAAGTTTTATTAATAACTTTTTAATAGGTGGATGTTATATGTTTAACAATGTTTGATCTATTTTAATTTTTGTTTTAAATATAAAACCGTACTTTTTCCTTAAATTATTGCTATTTTTGCAAAGTGCTATTGTTCTAAAATATTTTCAATCTTTTCATTTAAACGCAATGCTTATAAATTCACTTCTTTTTAAAATAAGTTCTAAGCATGATTTAAATGTTAAGAATGTGTAATTTTTTTTATCCTCTGTGATTTGCTTTTGTTTTATTTAGTATGGACATGAAGTCTAAATTTTGAGTTCTCTGGAACATGTATATTTTTTCTTTTAAACATATTCCTTAACTTAATCATGATTTTTAATTTTCGTCCGTTATTGCCATAAGCCACGATAAGCCATATTTAATTTAAATTTTTTATTCGCGTAGATATTGTATTTTGTGACTATGATCAAAATAGATTTTATATGTTTTATAGGAAAAGATTGAACTCTGAAATAGAAAAAAAAGGAAACTTAAAAATAAAGTAAATGTTTTCATTAGAAATATTCTTATTGTTTTTAAAACATTTTAGTGTAAAAAAGTGGTTATTAATCTCTTTAAAAAAATATTCAGCCCTGTATTATGTAAGCAAATATGACCATTTAAAAAAATATACTAAAACAGTCTTATTCATAAACTTCAAAACAGGCATAAAAAAAACATTTTATTCCAATGCTTAAATATCATGTTATATTGTTTAGCGCCAAAAATTACGTGTATCAAAAACGTAGAACATGTTTTTTTAATAGAAAGAAATTTAATAACTGATGCAGAATATCTATAATTAAATTTCTTTATATTACTCAGTCTCGAAATTTTAAAATAATAACCCGCAGAAAAATATTTACATACAATTAAAAAAAAATTAATATACAGTAAGACCTCCCTAACGCGACCACGTACCGTTCCAATAAAATTGGATCATTCCGAGAGGTGGTCTCTTAATGCAGGTCATGTTTAAATCTAGATTTTAATTGTTTAAAAATTGTAGCAATGTTGCTAAAATTTATTTTTCACATTTGGAAAAAATATAAAAATTTAAGTATCAAAATAAAAGTTAATTACATAAGTTAATTACTGCAGAGTTTTAAAAATGAATACATTGAGCTTTGCTTTAATTTTACAGTTTCATATTTTATAATTTTTATCTCCAAGTCCTTTCGAAGTTCGCTAAATAAATTCATTTTTTGTGGACGGGAACAAATAATGACGGTTTCATTACTTTATCTATTTCTATGAGAGTTTTCCGACAGAATAGGGCAGAGGAGTTTATTGACCGTCATTCTTAATTTGTAATCAGAGTTAAATTAATTGCCTAAAAAGGCACAAAGGGTCTTAAAAACATTTTAAAGTTACCCGGATAAAAGAAAATCTAAATTTAGTTTAGAAGTTTGATGAATAATGCACTCTCCGGAATTATTTTTTTTAATAAAACGTTCTTCAAGCGACCAGGAAAAAACGGAATTTATTTCATTTCCTTCAAAGAAATTGATCTCTCATGGAGGGAGTTCAACTGGGATGGTCTCTGAATGGAGGTAAAATTAGTATTAAACCTATGGGAATAAATTTCGTTCCATGAAAAAATGGTCGTTCAGGGAGGTGGTAGCTTAATGGAGTTGGTCGCACAGTGGGGTTTCACTGTACCAACCTTTTCGTAATAGCATAAACATCAAATATCATATTTAACTCTGAAACAATAATAAATACTCTTAACTGTATATAATCCGAAATCAATAATTTAAAAAAAAAAATCTCATGTAACGGCAAATTAACGTTTTAGAATGTGTCTCCTACGAAATTTAAACTTCCAGATATTCTTCTCTTATGAGTCAGTCACCCTTTCAAACGAAAGAGATAAAACTTTTTTGTTTTGATCTTTGGCAAAAATAATTTGCAACGCAGCATTGAAAGAGAAGAATACTAAAATATTTACTCATTTTTTTTTTAATTCACATTTCCCGAACTAATGATTTGCTAAGCATTGTGCGTATTAGAGGTCTGCACGGGCTGAAATTTCCAAGCCTGGGCCCGGCCCGACTCATAGAAAAATTCGGCCCGGCCTGTAGAAAAAAATTGGCGCGACCCGGACCGGTAAAAACCTGAAAAGTTTGGCCCGATACCGGCCCGGCACGAAAAAAAAAGTTAAAAGCACGGCCCGAGTGAATTTCAACAAAACATTGATTTTTTTTTCTTTGAAGTATTAAAAATCTGAAAAATGCTATACAGTAAGACGGAATTGCATAGAAAAGAAAAAAAAAATGCATTTATAGACAAGTTTCCTTCTTATCGAGTGTAAAGTATTATATATTCTTTTCTTATGTATTAGTATATTAATTATGCATGGATCAACACGTTAGTGAGTTTAAAACTGGTTTCGTCATAGGCAGGTTCTTTTTCACACGTTTTATTATGTTTTAATTTAGCTATATTTTAATAAGCGCAGAAATCTAGTGTTCTTTAAAAAGAATAAATTTTAATGTTTAAATGTAGAATAATGGCCATTTGAAAATGTATGCATTTTTTGCAAAACTATTTAGGCCAGGCCTAATTTTACTGACCTTTGAATGGACCAGGCCACGCTGACACAATGATTTTCATACGGGCTGGGTCAAAATTAGGACTAAAAATTTTGGGCCGTGAAGACTCGCAATGAACCAGTCCCGGCTTTGTACAGAGAAAAAATAAGTTAGGCCCGGCCCGAGCCTTCAGAAAAAAGTGTGGCCCGGGCCCAGCCCGAGTTCTGTGAGTGAAAATCGGCCCGAGCCAGTCCGTGCAGATCTCTCGTGCGTATTCAATTGTTAAAATAGTTATATTTCAAACCGCTACATGAAGAAATATAACAGACAATCACTTTTGAACACTCTAACGATCAATCTTTTCCCATACAACTATTTAGCTAATAATCTTAACGTTTCACATATCTACACGAATAAATGCTTAAAATTAAATAAAACTTAACTTTATTTTATGTATTCCATAAAGAATAATTTTAATGATATCCTGATCTGTTAATCCTAAAATGGCGGACGAAAAAGTGATCATTTTTCTTATTTTTTAAGGGTGTCGTCGCCTTGCTGCTCTGATTGGTTAATAAGCAATGCATACGTAAGTCACTCTTTTAGGAGTGAGACGTTTCACTCCTTTCTAGAGAGTGGAAAATTCCACACTTTAAGGTGTGTATTTTTATAAAATTCACTCCAAAAAGAGTAAAAATGCCTGTCACTCTTTCGAAGAGTGAAGTTTTCACTCCTCCCAATTTTAGAGTGTACGTTTTTTCACTTTTTCGTTTTGAACTTATGTTCTAATTCACATCTTTTGAAATTATGAAATGCATCGTTTATATGACCGAAGAAATTGATAATTTCACTTCTATTAATGCGTTTTATCCTCGTTTATGAATTACATATTTGTAAAAAGATAATATTGAAAATTTGATTTGTATATCTATAAACAATTCTTTTTTAAAATGCGGACTCGTGACCTCTATCCATATAAATAGATGGATTCTTTTATACCTTTAAATAATTGCCGAAACGTCAGTGAAGGCTTACTGTAAAGACCCGACAAGTTTTGGTTTCCGTCTGTCTGTCCCGCGATAACTGCCGTAAAAAGCGTCCGATTAGCTTGAAATTAAGGATGCATGTTGGTGAGGTCACCGGATTTAGCTGTATAGTTTTTGGTTAAATTTGGTTCATTCGTTCGGAATATATAAAACATTTTATTTTCCGCCTTAATGCTTTCCTATAGCAATTCAGACGATTTTTCCATTTTTATTTGTTGAAAGGAAATGACTCATATGATTGAAAGATTTAAATGATAAATTATGGATGATGGAATTTCCTAATTAGAACCATACATTATTCATATTAGTTTGAAATTTTGTGTATACATTTGTCAGAGTTTTTAAATTCGGTGTATATCTTATGGAGGGATTTTATATATGTGTTCCAATAATATAAAATATTTTCTTTTTTTAATTTACTTTTTTTCAATCACATATTTCATTGTCTTAATTTTCTTTTAACTGTTTCCTAGCAACGGAAAGGTGAATTTGATCTCATATATCAAAAATAAAACAAATACGCTTTGAGGTTGAAATAAAAGTGGCTTGTGTTATGATATTAATTCTTATTATTTAAAAAAAAACGTTACTAATATCTCACGGTTTATCGTCTGGACGCAGCTAACAGAAATATTTAATTTTTAATCGAAAATTTCAATGAGAAAAAAAAACTTTTGAAAAGCAAATTGATAGTAAATGTCAAAATTATGCACCGCAAAATTATCGCTGTCGAAAAGGACGTCATTGTATCGGGAAATAAATATTTTCATTCTTAAATACAATCATTAACTAGCTTGCCTGAAAAAATATTTTTTGACGAGTGTTAGTTCTTAATGCCACCTCATTTCAGA
Source organism: Maratus speciosus (assembly GCA_963932465.1). Classification (NCBI taxonomy): domain Eukaryota; kingdom Metazoa; phylum Arthropoda; class Arachnida; order Araneae; family Salticidae; genus Maratus; species Maratus speciosus. The sequence goes on along the minus strand of OZ010794.1, from coordinate 459,279,956 downwards.
AAATATGAATGAAAATTTTTTTATCTTTAAAAGGAAATTACATTTTCGTTCGTAAAACCTAAACTTTTAATATAATTGCGTCAGTGTAAATCCTTTTCTGCCCACCAGTATTGAAGAATAAGGCTCGGAAGTGTAAAAAGATTTACCATAATCATTAGCGCAACCAATAAAAAGTTACATATCTAAATTAATGAGACCACGGGGGGGGGGGGGGGGTTCAGGGAGGCGGAGCCCCCCTGAATATTTTATTATTTACAAAAAATACCAGAATTAGTAGCTCATGAAAATTCAAAATATCCTTCCATAACAACGTTTTTAATTTAACGCTTCTAATGTCTGAAAACTTCGTATTTTTTATTCTTATAAATAATTGCCGAAACGTCAGGCTTACTGTGGAAAAGTTTTGGTTTCTGTTAGTCTGTCTGTCTGTTAGTCTGTCTGTTAGTCTGTCTGTCTGTTCCGCGATAACTGCCGCAAAAAGCATCCGATCGGCTTGAAATTCACTGGGAATGTTGATGAGGTACACGGACTTAGCTGTATAGTTTTTGGTTAAATTTGGTTCATTCGTTCGGGAAATATGGAACATTTTATTTTGCTCTATAATGCTTTTCAATGGCAAGTCAGACGATTTTCAGATTTTCATTTGTTGAAAGAAATGGCTCATATGAAAAATGGATTTAAATGGTAAATTTTTGATGCTGAAATTTTTAAATAACATTATTAAATTATTCTAATAAATTATGTCAATATATTTGCGAGATTTTTTTAATTAGGTTTATAATATTGGGGGGAATTTTATGCATGTTTTCCAATAATATAAAGGATTTTGTTTTATCAAATTGACATAATGCATATTTCATTTTTTTTCCTTTTCTTTCTCTGTTGCCTAGCAACGTATTTGGTCCTAATAATATTAGTATAATTGCGTGTATAATGCTTGAGTAAAGCCAACGTCAAAACAGATGAATTAATGCATTTGTATCTTTGCATATAGAAGGATTTTAGCGCAGAAATAAAAATAGGCAATATTTCATTTATTTTATTTATTTTATTGAAATATTTTGCTTAAAAATACAAAAGTTCATTATTTTCATAGAGAATAACGTAACATTTTCCCATAACATTTACCGATATTTCTTTAATTGTTGCCAAGAAAATCAAAACCCGGAATAATATTTTCTTTTAAACAATTTTCAATTGAAATGTTTTGTCGTGAAACAGAAAAATGAAAAATAAAATTAAGAATAGAAAAATTAATATGGCGGCATATTAAAAATAAAAAGAAAACTCTCGAGTATTTCTTAATATAACAAGATGAAAAGTTTTGAGTAAGTACGCATAGCAGGTGAATTAGACGTCATTTATCGAAAACAAAGATGCTGGAATAAAAAGATCTTGGGTAAAATAAAATTAACTAGTAAATCTGCAGATCAAGAGCCTCAACGTCATCTCTGCAACTTATTGTTTTTAGCAAATTTTGCTTAATATTAATCTTTCTACAAAAACAAAATTTAAACTTATAAATTACACAAACATTTATAGAAGGAGAAAAAAATATTTCGATGGTTTCAGACATTAGAAGCGTTAAATTAAACACGCTGTTATGTAATGGTATTCTGAAATTCTCACGAGCTACTTTTTCTAGTAATTTTTATATAATAAAGCAAATTTTTTCAGGGGGGTGCCCCCACCCCTGAACCCCCCGTTGTGTAATTTATTTTGCATTTGTAAGTTTCTATTGATTGAGTTAATGATTATCCTATATCTTAGATTCATTTTTACACTGCGATTTATAAGGATAAGCAACAATTTGGTCAAGCATTTTACGTTATCCTAATATCGATACAGCAGTATTTACTTGCCTGCTAACCACAAACACCTGTATCTAATGGATAAAGAACTTTTGGAAATGTAAACTGAGACATCTAATTTAGAAATCTAATACCTTTATAATTTTTGTTTCCAAAAAATAATTTTGATTACCATTCGTCAATATTTATATCTAAGATCTAATCTAAATATCTAAAAATGTACTCGATAGCATTAACTTACTAAAATCACCCTAAAGTAGGGGGAGTTCTAAACCTAACGGTTAATAATTCATCATCGTGTCCACTTCCAATTGACTAAATAGATAAATGTGATATGGCGCCGTTAAGTATTTTTTGTGATAGCCTATTAATAGTATCCACATTTAATTTAAAATCGTGATGTTACAAACACCGTTGAAATTTGATGCACACCTGTGTTCAGGTCAAATTACGAAAGGTTAACTAACCTTTTATTTCCCTTAGCCGGGCATTTTGTTTCATTTTTCGTAAATTATTTTAATAATTTATTTTACACTCTACAAGCTGTTACACGGAACGTTGTTCACGTAGCATTAAAATAGAGATAAATGCATTAAATAAAACATTTCACTCCCCACCAGACATGGCAAGTCTCAGGCTTTTTGCACAACACTATTACCTTACAGAAAATGTTGTTCTTTTAAATCGCGCAAATGTTTCAATTAAATAAAGTAACATTTTTTGTATTAAAATACTGGTATCCAGAACGCCGGAGGCTTGGCAGCTCTGCTCCTCTTAATAGAAACATATATGGTTAACCAACACTTTATCACATTTTATAGGAAACAATACGGAATTTCTTATTTGTATGGCCTTACATATACCGGGTGTCCCAAAAAGGACTGACTGATTTTAAAATTCAATAACTTGCAAACGGTGACAGATATTAAAAAAATTCTTGCAGGAGGGTTATGCATAAGGTCAAAAGTTTTATTACAGTGATTTTCAATTTTAGTTCGATTTACAAACAATAGATGGCGCTGTAAGCAATAGTCGCTAAATACAGGCTCGATTTTTGGTCCTTTATCTTGCTCCATGCAGAAAAAGGAGATGGAAATGTATTATCCGGGCCACGAAGTACCAAAAATCGACCCTGAATTTAGCGACTATTGCTTACAGCGCCATCTATTGTTTGTAATTCGAACTAAAATTGAAAATCACTGTAATAAAACTTTTGACCTTATGCATAACCCTCCTGCAAGAATTTTTTTAATATCTGTCACCGTTTGCAAGTTATTGAATTTTAAAATCAGTCAGTCCTTTTTGGGACACCCGGTACCTCAGTCATAAAAATGTAAAATTTTGTGCCAATTAATATACGCAATTGCGAAAATGAAATCGCAACCAATGAGAAAAGGAAGACCAAGTAAAATCGTGTAGATCGAGAAATCTTTCTTCGTAGTGTGGGAAAATACCACTACAAAAATTATTTTAGGTGGTATTTGGTGTGAAATGTTTATATGTATTCATTCCTGTCCTATTTATCTTTTTTATTATTTGTAATTTGCTGCATTTTCCCTTTGCACGTGAAAATCTTACAAATTAAAATGAACTCTTTGGAAAAAATTGTTAGTCCTTTTTTTTTTTTTTTTTTTTTTTTTTTTTTGGCAACAATAAAGTTTATAAAGTTTAATAGAATAATGTCAGTTTATTCTGTATGAAAATAACGAACTTTTTCCTTTATAATCAAAATAGTTGAATACATAAATAAAAATATTATTCTATACAGTATATAAATACTATTTTCATTTCTGCGTTTAAATCAATCTATATGCAAATATCTATGGAAAGGCATTCATTAATTCATTCCTTTTAACTTTGATTTGACTTAAAAAACCATACATACTTTCACATTTATGATATTTTTAGATGAGATATAGTTGCTACGCAACGGCTAAAAGAAAAAAAAATGAAATATAAGTAAATTCATAAAATAAAATGTTTTATATTATTCGAACACATGTATAAAATTCCATCATAAGTTATACACCTAATTTAAAATCTCTGACAAATGTTTTGACAAAATTGCAAACTAATAGGAATAATTTACTACACTTATTTAAAAATTTCAGCATCCAAAATTTACCATTTAAATCCATTTTTTATATGAACCATTTCTTTCAACAAATGAAAATTTGAAAATCGTCTGACTTGCCATTGAAAAGCATTACAGAGCAAAATAAAATGTTCTATATTTCCCGAACGAATGAACCAAATTTAACCAAAAACCATACAGCTAAGTCCGAATACCTCATCAACATGCCAAATTAATTTCAAGCCGATCGGATGCTTTTTGCGGCAGTTATCGTGGAACAGACAGACAGACAGACAGACAAACGGAAATCAAAACTTTTCGTGTCTCCACAGTAAGCCTTCACTGACGTTTCGGCAACTATTATTCACGGAGGAAAGAGATAGATGGAGATGCAGTATGCCGTAAAAACAGTTTGCAATACGATGTGCGTTATCGCTCAGATTTAAATGCTCTCATTCGGCCCAAACAAAACAAGCACGTGGAACAGGGACCAAATTCTTTCACTTCATCCTTTTTTTTTTTTTTTTTTTTTTTTTTTTTAAGCACGTCGTTGTGTTGTGCCGAATGTAGCGGATTTTAGGGTTACATTTTTGGCGTCACTTCAAGATTTATTGTCTGTGTACGGTTAACATCAATATTTTATTTTAAATTTAAATTTTATTAATTTATAAAAAAAACTTATGCTTATCCTTATAAATCACAGCGTAAAAAAAAATCTAAGATATACTATAACCATCCGCACAATCAATAAAAAATTACGAATGTAAATTTAAATAGACTACGGGGGGTTCAGGGGGGCAGAGCCCCCCTGAAGAAATGCAATTTTTGCTTTAAAAAGTTACCAGAATAAGTAGATCATCAGAATTTCAGAACATCAATGTACAACCACTTGTTTAACACTTTTAATTTCTGAAACTTTACGAAGTATCTTGTATGCTCATAAATATTTATGTAATTTGAAAACTTTAAAAAGCGATTTGTAGGAAGTTGAATATTATGCAATGAGTGTTAAAAAACAATGACTTGCAAAGATGACGTTGAGGCTCCCGATCTGCAGATTTACTAGTTACGTAATTTTAAAATTTTAAATTGCGGTTTGCAGGAAATTGAATATTACTAGAGTTTGTCTAAAAGCAATGAATTGCAGATCTGACGTTGAGGCCCCTGATCTGCAGATTTATTAGTTATTTTTTTTGTATAAAGAGATACACTATTTAAAAATGATTAATTGCCGAAACGTCAGTGAAGGCTTACAGTGGAGACACAAAAAGTTTTGGTTTCTGTTAGTCTGTCTGTCTGTTAGTCTGTCTGTCTGTTCCGCGATAACTGCCGCAAAAAGCATCCGATCGGCTTGAAATTCACTGGGAATGTTGATGAGGTACACGGACTTAGCTGTATAGTTTTTGGTTAAATTTGGTTCATTCGTTCGGGAAATATGGAACATTTTATTTTGCTCTATAATGCTTTTCAATGGCAAGTCAGACGATTTTCAGATTTTCATTTGTTGAAAGAAATGGCTCATATGAAAAATGGATTTAAATGGTAAATTTTTGATGCTGAAATTTTTAAATAACATTAAATTATTCCAATAAATTATGTCAATATATTTGCGAGATTTTTTTAATTAGGTTTATAATATTCGGGGGAATTTTATGCACGTTTTCCAATAATATAAAGGATTTTGTTTTATCAAATTGACATAATGCATATTTCATTTTTTTTCCTTTTCTTTCTCTGTTGCCTAGCAACGAATTGGGTCCTAATAATATTAGTATAATTGCGTGTATAATGCTTGAGTAAAGCCAACGTCAAAACAGATGAATTAATGCATTTGTATCTTTGCATATAGAAGGATTTTAGCCCAGAAATAATAATAGGCAATATTTCATTTATTTTATTGAAATATTTTGCTTAAAAATACAAAAGTTCATTATTTTCATAGAGAATAACGTAACATTTTCCCATAACATTTACCAATATTTCTTTGATTGTTGCCAAGAAAATCAAAACCCGGAATAATATTTTCTTTTAAACAATTTTCAATTGAAATGTTTTGTCGTGAAACAGGAAAATGAAAAATAAAATTAAGTTTAGAAAAATTAACATGGCGGCATATTAAAAATAAAAAGAAAACTCTCGAGTATTTCTTAATATAACAAGATGAAAAGTTTTGAGTAAGTACGCATAGCAGGTGAATTAGACGTCATTTATCGAAAACAAAGATGCTGGAATAAAAAGATCTTGGGTAAAATAAAATTAACTATTATTCACGGAGGAAAGAGATAGATGGAGATGCAGTATGCCGTAAAAACAGTTTGCAATACGATGTGCGTTATCGCTCAGATTTAAATGCTCTCATTCGGCCCAAACAAAACAAGCACGTGGAACAGGGACCAAATTCTTTCACTTCATCCTTTTTTTTTTTTTTTTTTTTTTTTTAAGCACGTCGTTGTGTTGTGCCGAATGTAGCGGATTTTAGGGTTACATTTTTGGCGTCACTTCAAGATTTATTGTCTGTGTACGGTTAACATGAATATTTTATTTTAAATTTAAATTTTATTAATTTATTAAAAAAAAAACTTATGCTTATCCTTATAAATCACACCGTAAAAGAAATCTAAGATATACTATAACCATCCGCACAATCAATAAAAAATTACGAATGTAAATTTAAATAGACTACGGGGGGTTCAGGGGGGCAGAGCCCCCCTGAAGAAATGCAATTTTTGATTTAAAAAGTTACCAGAATAAGTAGCTCATCAGAATTTCAGAACATCAATGTACAACCACTTGTTTAACACTTTTAATTTCTGAAACTTTACGAAGTATCTTGTATGCTCATAAAGATTTATGTAATTTGAAAACTTTAAAAAGCGATTTGTAGGAAGTAGAATATTATGCAATGAGTGTTAAAAAACAATGACTTGCAAAGATGACGTTGAGGCTCCTGATCTGCAGATTTACTAGTATCTGCGATTAATTGCCGAAACGCCAGTGAAGGCTTACTGTGGAGACACGAAAAGTTTTGGTTTCTGTCTGTTAGTCTGTTTGTCTGTCTGTTCTGCGATAACTACCGCAAAAAGCATCCGATGAGCTTGAAATCAAATGGGCATATTTGTGAGATACCCGGACGTAACTGTATAGCTTTTGGCTAAATTTGGTTCATTCGTTCGGAAAATATGGAAGATTTTATTTTGCTCCATAATACTTTTCTACGGCAAGTCAGACGATTTTCAAATTTCCATTTGTTGAAAGAAAATGGCACGTTTGATTAATGGATTTAAATGTTAAATTATCGATACTAAAATTTACAAATAAGGGTTTTAAATTATTCCTATTATTTTGAATTTTTATCAATATATTTGTCAGATTTTTTAATTTACGTGTATAATTTTTTGTGGAACTTTATTCATGTATTCCAATAATATAAAACATTTTTTTAATTAATTTTCTTATTTTACATGATACATATTTCATTTTTTTTTCATTTCCTTTACTCCGTTGCCTAGCGACTGTTATTCGTAGCCTATCATTGCGTCAAATATAAATGAAGTTAGTAAATTACGTTAATTTGAATGTAGGTACTATTAAAAGGCTATCCCAAACATATTTTATAGCGCCAAATCGATGCAATTTACAGGGGTGCCAGCGCTGCGCCAGAAATGGCCGATTGCTACCACTAAATTTTATTAGCATTCTTCTCCTTATTTAAATGTCATAAATTCTGTCATTAAATAAGTCAAAAAATACTATTAAAATTTAGTGGTAGCAATCGGCCATTTCTAGCGCAGCTCTGGGACCTCTGAATTTATGCAATTAACAGTGGGCACGATAATGAATGATATTCCAGTAGATTTATAGAGCTCCAGATATGCCTATTTTGGGGGGCTTTAAATATGTTATTGCTATCGCATGCATTAGGTTGTTTAAACTAACGTTTCACCATACTATAAATGAAAAAAACTACAGTTAAATGCATATAAATCCTTTTTAACACTTTCCAACATAGATGAAAAGTGTTTATGACTTCAGTTTGTCTATATCAGTCGCCTGTCGTGTGTCTCTACGTGCTTTAACTCGCGTAAATATAGTCGGGATTACATGTAATTGATATATGTTATTGACGTTTGCCAAATTATGTTTGGTATTAAAAATTATTAAGCGTGTATCATTCATGGCTATATTACAGGGGCATTCAAAACTATTCCGTTACATTATAGTCTTTGGGAAAAATCATCTGAGGTGTTTTTCAATAATGCTACACAATTTTAAACGTAATGAAATTTATATACATTTTAAGGTGCGCTAGATCCTGGTTACTATAAAATATGTTATGTGTAGCACTTACAGCATGCGTACAGGGAACTCAAAAGTATTCATAATATTACATCTTTGAAGAAAATTCTTTTGTGGCGTTTTTTAATGATGTTACTCTGTTATAAAATAATAAAACTGATATGTATTTTTGAATCATTTTTGTACTATGGGGTGCAAAGCATATGTTTTTTTTTCAGGGTCACACAAAAGTGGTCGATTAAAATATGGTTCCTAAAATATGGAAAAAAAAAAAAAAAAAAAAAAAAAAAAAAAAAACCTCTTCACAGCTTATATTAACACATTAGCGACGGGAAACGAGAATTCTCGTTTTTATTCAGAATACATCATTGGCTAAAGGAGTGACTTCTACCTTACAGAAAAAGAATTTATATTGTGTTATCCATATTTTTTATAGATTGTAAGACATTATATATTACATCCGTACATTGAAAGATATTTACTGCTGCATAAATATGGAAAACATATCTCAGAAACCAATTTCCGAAAGACTTTCAGAAAAGGGAGGAGCTTCTGCTGTTTTTAAATTCAGGTTTAACAAAAAATTGCCTATCGTCAGTTGTTAAATGTGTTGCACTAATTCAAACATTATGAAATTAAAATACATTACTGTGGTTTACTACAAGAAGCTTGAATATGATTGCCGTTGAATATGATTTGCACCGCATTTATTGATCATTTATAGAGTCATATAGACCTTTAAGACCGGGCAGTTTTTTGAGTTTTTTTTAAAACAGTGATATAACGGAAATTTTAACGAATAATTCACTATCTGTTGATAAAATTCATTATAATATAGTTTCTGTTAACCAGCACAATCACTCGATTCCGGCATTTATGGAATAGATAATCCCGGCCTTAAAGGGATATAAAATTTCGGATACAGTTCTGGTCTATTAGGGATGGTTGCTGAAGAGCGTTTTCGATCATGGTATGCGTTTTAACGTTAAGTAAATTTTTGCTTAATATGTGGTGTTTAAAATTATATAGACCGTATACAGGGCTACACAAATGAATTCGTATGTATTAATGAAAATGAGCGCGAATTGCTTTAGTATGTGTTTTTTTTTTTTTTTAAATTTGAGTTATGCATTTTCAAGCTTAGCTACATTTAGTATACTAACAGATGTTTGCAAAATTTAAATAGAATCATATACAGGACTCCGCAAAAACTGGATACATGGTGCACACTATGCATAGTAATTCCCGGAATTGTGATATCAGCAGTTTTAAAAGGGTTTTTTTGTCTGTATTAAATTTAAATGTAATATGTGATGCGTAAAAATCTTCACGTAATATACAGGCCTGTAGAAAAGAATTCATGTACGTTTCCGTCTATTGGTAAAAATTGCTAAAGGACATTAACACAATCAACTGAAAATTATAAATGTAAATTAAATTACACTACGAGAGGGTTCAGGGGGGGGGGGGGAGCTCTGTCCCCCTGAAGAAATCTATTTTGTTATCTAAAAATTACCAGAATAAGTAGCTCATGAGAATTTCAGAATACCATTACATAACAACGGGTTTGATTTAAAGCTTCTAATGTCTGAAACCTTCGAAATATTTTTTCCTTTTATAAATGTTTATGTAATTTAAAAACTTTAAATTTCGTTTTTGTAGAAAGATTAATATTACTCAAAGGGTGCTAAAAACAATGAGTTGTAGAGCTGACGTCGAGGTTCCTGATCTGCAGATTTACTAGTTACTTTATTTTCATGAATTGTATACTAGTAAATAGATACATTTTCTCAGATTATCTCAGCGCTTCTCAAGTTATACAAATAAAATATATACTTTTAAAGAAATATATTTAAAACCAGGATAATTGTAAAACAATATATTAAAAATGTACAGACAAAGATTTTTCAAAAAGATATCTTTTTATAAGTATTAAAATCATGAAAATAAATTAATTACTCAACAGATATGAAATAGTGTGAAATAATATTCTATAATTATGAGATTCAAAAAAACAAATATTAAAAAGTATAAAGAAATCCATCTATTTTCGTAGGGAAATTAAAATTTTCAAAGTATTTGCAGGATGAAACTCACAAGATCAAATTTTTAAAAAGAATTTTTTATAGATCTGGGTGTTTCAATTGTGACGGGTGTGACATCCAGACACAATTTTAAGAGGTTATATCTGTGTTTTGGGCAATAAATTAGCTAATAAATCCCTGAAAAGTATTTAAAATATGTTTTTCCATGCATTTGCATGAATAATTGTGCAAACAGAAAACTTCAATAGCTTTAAATTTTTTTAAAAAAAATTTAAAATCTTTTGACGGATGTGACTCTCTCTGGACATGAGTTTTCACTAGCATACACATTTGTTAAAATTCTTGTAAATATTTTAATGTTTCATTATTAAAACAATTTTTCTCTAATAAAAGAGATTCAGATTAAACTTAATGAATAATTTTCATAATAAATTTTAATTATTTTAATGTATAAGAAATTTTTTTCTGCTGTGACGGGTGTGACATCATGCAAAGTATACAATTTTAAAGTTATTTACCCCCGAAAAAAAACAGCGATCGGTATTGACAGAAAACTTGACAATAGCTAATATACAAACAAAATTTAATTAAAATAACATCTTTATGCAGTTAGTTTAAAATTTGTAGTGCCCCCTACTTATTATAAGTGATGGGGTAGCTATTTTTTACAATGGCAAAAAAGTTTTCAATTGAGATATCATCTTTATCTGGCCAAATCTAGTGTGGTCCACTGACTTGCATGTATTTCAAGCTTATTTCTTCCTTATGGTAGTTGATATTCAAGACATTACCATAGTACAAGGTACAAGCATTGTGCTTTTTGTTACTGGCCAGGGAAACCACAACATAGTCTCATATATTTAAATCTGATGTTTTCAAAATCTTTCTGTTGGGAGATTCACAATTAGCAGTGACTTACCTCCCTTATTGTTGATTCCGTAGTTTTTCCAATCAAAAAGTTGGTACTATCAGCACTTACCTTAAAGTGGTGATAAGACTTGATGCCTTCCCATCCTTCTGTCAGCATTTGTTTAGTTTCCAGTATTTTCTCTGCTGACACATACAATTTCTTTATTGCACCAATCTCCTACGCACATTAAAAAAAAGCCAAAGCAGAATTAGCTATTGTTTTTCTCGACTTAAGCAAAACCCACACTCTTGACTTTATCAATCCCCCAATTCCGTCAACTGCACCTTTACCATGAGAAGTGGCCAAAAAGTTCCATTCACATGTTAGCTTAAAATCTTTGATAAAGAAGTACAAGTTCGAAATGTTGTTTTTAAACAGGGCTGCACAGCCATCAGAAATTTTTTTCACCGTTTTGAGTTTGGGAAACTCTGATTTCAGACTAGTAGTAATGGCATTTAGAAATTCCCATACAACATACTTATTTAACATGCTGTAATTCGTTATTGATTACTATATTATTACATAAAAGCGAATCACATTACCTTTCAAAGATGCAAAGCATGTAAAAATGGTGATTTGAGGATGAGTCCAGTGAGCACTCTGAATCTCATTTTGAGTGACAGCACTATAGTTCTCGGCAAAGCCCACTTGTATTATTGCTTCAGTGTCTCCCACTTTATTTTTCGCTTCTTCAAAGTAACTGGATTGAATTACAGTTATGTAAAGAATTTTAATAGTAAATTTTCCTTTTCTTGAAAATCTATCAAAAGTTAAAGTAAATTGCCACCAACTCACAATTTGCTAAAATAATTCAAATATATATATTTTATGATTTATCTTTTTTTTAAGCCACATTTGTCTTAATATGTTTAGAAAGAATAATGATTCAACCTTACACTTCATTTAAGAAACATTTAAATATATATTTCTAAACAATTTAAAATGGTGTCACACCTGTCACAAGTATTTTGTCACACCCGTCACACTAAAATTCCACACAAAATAAAAATTTAATGAATTTTTAATATTTCATATTTATTCAGACTTGCAAAAATTAGACTTTCAGAAAGTTTTATGTATTTTTGAGAAAAAATAAATTTTGTATAATAACTTGAGCATCTTTTTCGTGACGGGTGTGACAGAGAGACAGTATAAATATATTTGCAATAAAAATCGGGTCTTTTAAATTATTTTGAAAAATTAAGTGCTTCAAAAGGTAAACAAAGGTCACAAATAGTAATATATCCACATAGAGTGAAAATGTTGCTGTTTTAAATATTGCATCTGGCGGAATGAAAATACCTTATTTTACATTCTAGAAAGTTTTTGAATTTTTTCTAACTTTGACCCTAGATAAACCATAAAAGAATAAGTTTTACAGCTTAATTCTCTGTAATTTCATATGTGTCATATTTTTACCTTTAATTTGATATATTACTTGTAATAATAAAAGAAGTTTGAAATTTCAACCCTCATGTCCACTTTTTCATGGAAATGCCCATCTATAAATCAAATTTCAATAAGATCTTTTTTACAAATATATGATTCATAAACAAATAGGATAAAACGTATAGTAATAAGTGAAATCATGCATTTCTTCAGGTATATAAACGATATATTTCATCGTGAAATGGTACATAAGTTCAAAACGAAAAGATGATAAAAACATATAAACAGTGCTAGTATATGTACTTCACTAACACTAGTATTCAGGGTTCGTACGCTTCAATGACCTTTTACAAGAGTTTTCGTAAAGTAATATTCGCTGTATTTAAAGAAAAGAAATTCTATCTTCAGATATACCAAGCAGCAGTTTACGAAATTTCTGGAACGAAGACACCTAATATCCCTTGATGTGTACGAATCCTGTTATATTCGTTAATCAAATATCTAGTCTTATATTTATCATAGATTCAAGGACAAGACTATATATTTCGAACGAGTTATTTAACTCTGTATGTGCAACAAACTATAAACAGTAACTCTAATATTATTATTCAATAAAATTCAATCGAATAATATTAATTCTTTTAAAAAAGCGTATTATTTTCTTAAATAAAAAAATATATAACATAAATGCTTACTTCCTTCAAAATATCCGTTACGTCTCCTCATTACTTTCAACCACAGAACAATAAAAGCCACGTGATCATGACGTTTGTAGAAAGTATTGGACATGTGCAGAAAATCCGAATATTCGCATTCAAATACTTTACACAAAAATGAGAGAAATATTTCCGATTTAATAAGTTACCCAAAGAGAATTCATAGTTTACACTACATTTTCGGAAACATTTCCGCTACGGACTGTAACGTTTATAATTTTTTTAACAATGTATTCGCTTCAAATACTTTACACAAAAATGAGAGTGATGATTCCGATTTATTCTGTAACTCAAGAAAATCATTAGTTTACACTACATTTTTCGAAACCTTTACGCTATAGAGTGAAACGGTAATGAATTTTTTTACAGTGCTCTCCCATCTCCCCTCCGAACTTTCCCTACTAATGAAAAGTTTTGAAACAAAATAACAAAAAGTATTGAAAAATAATGACAAATCTGAGTCTTTTTTTCTATTTCTATTTATTATTCTAATTATTTGGAATAATTTTAAATTCTTCTTCTCTGCTTGACTGTAGCCGAGGTCCCAGTTTCATCCTAGTCTGATATATACGGAAATATTTGTTATTCAAGTTGAAAATTAATTTCATCCGTTACAAAGATATAATTTGTTTTTAGCCGCGTTTTTAAAGCGGATTGAGTGATCAGTAAAGCAATCGATTTTAACTGCGTATAGTTAGCCAAATCTTGCCGGAATGAATTATGTTCCGAAAATGCTTAGAAAGAGGAGAAAAAAAATAATGTATAAAAAATCGACTAACCTAACAAATCATCCATGTTTTCAGACTCTTGTAGCAGTTGGATCTTCAGGTTCGCAGGATTCCTCCAAAACTTTCTCGCTAGCCTGATCTCGGCGCAACTTCCCCGTTAATCTTACGTCATAATGCCATATATTATTGTTGCAAATTATTGCTGCATTATTTGTTGCAAATTTTGTCTACTTTCTGAATTTCTAGATACTTTTCCCAAAACAATAAAAAATTGAATAAAAAAAAAACTTTTTTTTTGGGGGGGGGGGGGGCACCTTACCAAGAATCGGAGGATTGCCGGGTGAAATTTGGGCGGGGGAAAGTTAAAAATTCGGATTCAGCGACCCAAAAAATATAAAGTAAGCCTTATAGGGAAAGTTTGGAGGGGAGACGGGAGAGCCAACATAAACGATGTGATTGGTAAAGCAATATTGCGAAACTTACAAGAAAGGTCTCCTTACTGGGCGTACTCAGAATATTTTGAAAAAAATACCAATTAAACTACTTATGTATGTAATAAAGGATTAGTCAAATTTAGCGGCGGAAGTACAGTAGAAAGTCTGTAAAAAAATAAAATACTTTGGAGTATTTGGCGCGAAAAGACGAAAGCGTAACGCGATTTGGCGAGCAGTACTTTTCCTCGCCAAAAGCAAACGATTTTAATGCACCTGGAAATTATTTGTTAATTGATTTTTAGAATGCGTGTAAAAAGTATTTAATTAATTTAAACATAAACAATGAGAGAATTTAATAAATACATTTTTTTGTATTACATATTTATGTTGCTTGTTATTTAATTTCATTACTTTAAAAACAATTTCATATATAAAAAATACTTTCATATATTTAAGCGTATTCCAAAATAAAGGCAAGATTCATTTAGGGGTCATCCATATATGATGTCACCCTTGTTTTCAATATTTTTGACCCTCCCCCTCCCCTTTTGTCAAAAAGCGTCACACTTCACCATACCCCCTCCCCCCCTCTTGTCACATGTCTCGCTATATTACATAAACATATACTTGCAGTTCAAAAACAAAGTACTATGTTATAGATCATATTTCAAATTTTATTTTGAAACTTTTAACTATGTGTTTTAATGACATTTGCGAGCATAATAATAAAAATGATTTGTGTACTTATTTTGTATGAAATAAGATTAAGATTTACATCAAAAAACATAATTAATATACAATAGTAATAAAATATTAATATAGAAGAACAATTAAAAACAGTAGTACCTTGGAATTTGAAATGGAATTTAATATATTTGGCTTTAAATGTTATCTTTATTGTATGAACACAAAATACTTTAATTTCAAAATAACTTTAAAATTTAACCTGCTGATTTTTAATTCTTTTATTTTAACCAAAATGTGTGATGTCACACTTCTTCTTACCCCCTCCTACCCCCTTATCACAAACTGTCACAATTTCATGAACCCCCTTCCTCCCCTCCAAGTGTGACATCATTTGTGGATGGCCCCTTAGCAGTTATTCATTTCAACATCAAAAAAGTCGTTTCCATAGCAACAAAATTGAATCGACATTGCTCAATTGGACTTAATTTGTAGATTGAAACAATTTTAATTTATTTTAATTGTGTTTTAATTCATAAAATTTGATAGTTAACTTTCATTATAAATATACATACATGACAAAACTATAGTTAAATCAAACTAAAACTGACAAAACTAAAGTTATTTACGTTAAATTTATTTAAATAAGTTCTATATGAAACATTTTTATCTTAAAGAGTATTCGAAATGAAAAAGTATTTTTCGAAATTTCATTTCATCGCCAACCGATGATAAATCGCCAAATAAACGAAATTTTCATTATATTTTTACGAACGTTCTATCGAGATTCCGCCAAGAAATTTTGTATAAACATATCTATCCACATGAGAAGAACACTGTAATTTTTTTTAGATTTTTCTGAATATGCCCGTATGGAGATCTTCCATGCTAGTGCACGCAGCACCGGGGCGCGTGTTCCGAGGTAGGCCCCCGCCTCACCGTTCATTCTACTTCATAATGTCATGTATCTTATTTGTTGCAAATTTTGTCTACCTTCTGAATTTCATGATACTTTATCCCTAAAATAATGAAAAAATTTAATTTTTTAATAAAAACCTATTTTTGGGTGCATTTTACCAAAATTTGCGGGGTTTGCCGGGAGATGTTTTAGTGAGAAGTTACAAATTCGGATTCAGCTACTCAAAAAACATAAAGTAAGTCGATTTCCATAACTACCATTAATTTTGCCTGGTAAAATCCCCCAATGCCTGGACTATATATGTATATATTTACTTTATGGAATTTTAACTGAAAATTTATTTTTTCGTGTAAATTATCTATCTATACTAATATTATAAAGAGGTAAAAATTGTTTATTTGTAGGAAGTAATCTCTGGAACTACCGAACCGATTCCAAAAGTAATGGTATCAAAATGATGGTGTTAGTCCAACTTAGAACATAGGCTATACCTTATGTCCGTGCCACTGGCAAAAAGGGGGTGCAGGAGCGAAAAACGTTCTAAAAATGCGATTTTTGTGTTACTGAAGGACCTAGAAACATGGAATTTGGAATGGTAGTTACTTATAAGATGCTAAGGATCTCTGAGGACATTTCTTAAAAAAATCAAAATTAAAAAGGTGTGAAAATGCGCGAAAAGCGTTCTAAAAAACGTTCTAAATGGCGATTTTAACGCAATTTCAGGAAGTACCAAACCGATTTTAAAAATAATGGTGTCAAAATGATGGTGACAACTCTTGATCCAACATAGGCTACATTTTATGTCGGTGCCACAGCCCCTAAAGGGGGTGCAGGAGCAAACAAACGTTCGAAATTGCGATTTTTGTGTTACTGAACGGTCCAGATGCATGGAATTTGGCATGGTAGTTACTTATAAGATATAAATGATCTCTAAGAACATTTCTTAAAAAATTCGAAATTTAAAAAGGTTGAAAATGCGCAAAAAGCGTTATAAAAAACGTTCTAAATGGCGATTTTTACGCAATCTCAAGAAGTACCAAACCGATTTCAAAAATAATGGTGTCAAAATGATGGTAACAACCCTTGCTCCAATGTAGGCAACATTTTATGTCGGTGCCACTACCCCTAAAGCGGTTGCAGGAGTAAAAAAATGTTCGAAATTGCGATTTTTGTGTTACTAAAGGGTCGAGATACATGGATTTCTGAATGGTAGTGACTTATAAGATATAAATGATCTCTAAGAACGTTTCTTAAAAAATCGAAATTTTAAAGGGGTGAAAATGCGCGAAAAGTGTTCTAAAAAACGTTCTAAATGGCGATTTCTACGATATCTCAGAAAGTACCCAACCTATTTCAAAAGTAATGGTAGAAAATTGATGATGACAGCCCTTACTCCAACTTAGGCTCTATTTCATGTCGGTGTTACTACCACCTAAGGGTTGCAGAAGCAAAACATTTTCTAAATTGCAATTTTTTGTTACTAAAGCGCCTAGAATCCTGAAATTAGGCAGGGCAGTTATTTATAAGATACAAATTATCTCTAAGACCATTTCTTAAAAAATCGACATTTAAAATGGGTGAAAATGAGCGAAAAGCGTTCTAAAAAACTTTCTAAATGGCGATATTTACGCAATCTCACGAAGTACCGAACCGATTTAAAAAATAATGGTGTGAAAACGATGGTGACAGCCCTCGCTCCAACATAGGCTGTATTTCATGTCGGTGCCACTACCCCACAGGGGATGAAGGAGTAAAAAACGATCTAAATTGCGTTTTTTGTAATACTGCAGGGGCTAGCAACTTGAAACAATGCATGGTAGTTACTTATAAGATATAAATGATCTCTAAGAACATTTCCTAAATAAATCGAAATTTAAAAGGGGTGAAAATGGACGAAAATCGTTCTAAATTACGATTTCTACGCAATCTGAGAAAGTACCCAACCTATTTCAAAAGTAATGGTTGGAAATTGATGATCACAGCCCTTGCTCCAATATAGGATCTATTTCAAGTCGGCGTCACTACCACCTTGCGGTGGCACTTTAAAAAACGTTCTAAATTGTGATTTTTTTTTTATACTGAAGGGGCCAGCAACTTGAAATTTGGCATGGCAATTACTTATGAGATGTAAATACACTCTGAGAAGAGTTCCTTAAAAATTTGAAATGTAAAAGGGGTGAAAATGAACGAAAAGCGTTCTAAAAACGATCTAAATAGCGTTTTCTACGCAATCTGAGGAAATATAAACCGATTTCAGAAATAATGGTTTCAAATTGATGGTGACAGTCCCAGCTCCAACATAGCCTACATTTTACGTTGTTGTCACTACAACCTGGGGGTTACAGGAGAAAAAAATGTTCTAAATTGCGTTTTTGGTGTTACTGAGGAGGGTCTAACATTTTAAATTTGGAATGGTAATTACTTCAAAGATGCAAATACTTTCTAAGAATTGTCGAAAGAAAATTCCAAATTTAAAAGGATGAAGTGAGCGAAAAGCGTTCTATAAGCGTTCTAAATTACGATTTTTATGTAATCGTATGAAATACGAAACCGATTTCAAACATAATGATTGCAAATTGATGGTGATAGAACCTGCTGAAACATAAGCTATTTTTTATGTCGAGGGTTGCAGGAGAAAAAACTTTCTAAATTGCGATTTCTGCCGTACTGAAGAGGCTAGAAACTTTATATTTAAAACGGTAGTTACATATAAAAAATAAATGTTCTCTTAGGACAGTCGAAGATAAATTCGAAATTAAAAAAGGGGTGTAGCGAAGGGAAGGAGCGAAAAGCATTCTAAAAGAGTCCTAAATTACGATTTCTATCGAATCTGAGGAAATAATAAACCTATTACAGAAGTTATTGGTTGCGAATCAAGAGTGATAGTGCCTGATCCTAAACGGGCTATATTTTATGCCGGTGTCACTACCACCTGGTTGGCAGGAACAACAAGAAAGTTTTTAAAAACATCTAACTTCCGTTTTCTATAGAATAGTAGGAAATATCAATCGATTTCATCGTTAATGTTGGCAAATTAATGGTGACAGTCTCTGTTTCAAGGCAAATTAATGGTGACAGTCTCTGTTTCAAAGTTTTTCGGGACATTCTACTTCAACCCTGTTTCGGCATTTTATGTTGGTGCCACTAACACCAGAGAGGTGGTAGACTGTTAGACAAGAAGCTTGGAATTTGACATGATGGTTAATTTTAAGATGTAAATGTGTTAAGATGGTTTCTAAAAAATTCAAAACTTCAAATGAATACTGAAAGGAGCGTATGAAGTGAGCATAAAAGTCTCAAAATACTTCCTAAATTATCATTTATTTAGAATTAGTTTCAGTTCTTCTTATTAATTAAAATCTCATTTCTGTCTATTGCACTTTTATAATGAAGTTTAGTAAAATTGTGGCTTAATTTGTAATTTTTTAATTATTTCAAAAAGTGTTCTAATAAAAAATAGTCATGCAAATATCACTTGGCATATTTCAACTATTACGCATGCAAAGCCGCGGGGTTTGCTACTAAATAATAATTTTGATGTCAAATGTTCAAATGTATTTTACCTCTAGATCAGTGGTTCCCAACGTGGGGCGTACGCCCCACCGGGGGGACATTTGACCTTCTAGGTGGGACAATTCCAAATTTCTTACTTATTCATTCACTATAAGTTTCTTTTGTCTTTTTTGGGATAGGTAGTGTTGTAGGCTAAAAATAAAAGGAATACAAGCAAAATTTAATAAATCAGTTTTTTATTGAATTTTTAAAATGTTCTGTATCGAAATTTAAAAATAGATTTAACACCAGAATAATTATGTGAATAATTTTTGCAAATATTTTGATATCTTTTAAAGTATTAAAACTCACTATAATTTTTTTGGTGGAGAAATTTAAAACTTTTCGTAACGTTTTCCATTATTTATTAAATGAGTTTTCTACTTCTATTCGCTAATACAATTATCGTTATTGGAAAAGGGAAAACAGAGAATGTGGCATGCGAAATAATGATTACATAATTTAATAAAGATGCGAATATTAAAATACTTCTTGTGTATTGTGTTATTCATATAAAGAAAAGTCAATGTCCAAATCTTTTCCGCCAACTCTTAGTAAGTTACAAGAATGCATTATAAAATGTATGAATTTATCAGTTTTAACGTTAAATGTAAGTGTTTATTTAAGTTACTTGGGAAGTTACTTGGGAAGATAAAAATGCAGACTGTATAACACTTTTCTTCAACATTGAGTTAAATTGGAAAAGTACAACATAACTCGTTTTGGCATGTAGGCAAAGATGTATAATCTCATTGCATTTATAAAATTATGTTAAAAACACATTTGTGGTAGAAGATTCACCTCTTTGATAAGTTAAAAAATATGAAATGAATAGATTTTATTAAGGCTCTATTACACTTCCACCGTGTGAATAGAGTTCATTTATTAAAAATGAGAGGCACAATTTACAGATTATGGGGGGGGGGGGAGACTTTACGGATGCTTTGGTGGGGCGTGGCCAATAGAAGGTTGGGAACCACTGCTCTAGATGAATAAAAATGGACAAATTATGTTTCAAAATATTTTTTCATTCTAACAAATAATGATAAAAAAGCAAAAAATGTCAACGGGAAGTGTAAAAATCGTCTGCGGATCCCGCATGACTTATAATTTATGATGTATATTTTTTAAGAAATCGTCAGCTAGATTTCCATACTAATATCAGAATAAATTAAAAAAAAATTGATATATTTCTTTTGAAGACAAGTACTAGGTAAGAAGTTATGCTCCATGCATGAAAATTTTTCTTATGAATATTCCGTTTTGAATATTTCTACGATGTATGTCACCCGGTTAATTGCGTATTTACTAAACTTAAATATCAAAGTCAGTAATAGCAAAAAATTTTCTATTTCATCATTTGTCATATTTTAATATATTTAAAACAAACCAAATATTAAAAAGAAATATATATATATATTTTTCTAATAAAATATTCTGCATTATTCGAGACTTGTATTTTAAATATAAAATACTATGTAGTATTATGTATATACTATGTATATACTATTGTATATGCATACATATCTGTAGATCATATACAGTAATACATAAAAAAATTCGTACATTTTAACGACTATTCATGGTAACAGCAGTGAAATTTTGTTATATTCTGTATGTGTTGGAAAGTGTTTCATAATCTATGCTGTACGCATGATTTTTCGTTCTTGTTTCTTAAGGTATTGAAAACTAATTATATTTTTTCACAATTGATTAGTTTTTTGTTTATAGATATTGAAAGAGTTCAGCGTAATTTCTGAAGATGAGGACGACGATATCCAGGTATAACATTCATTTCATTAATTTATGTAAATGTTTTTACTATGATTTTTTGCGCGCTATTTCAAATTTGGTTGTTAAGCCTGCAAAATTGAATGGATGTTATGATAGATTCCATTCTTTTGTTGAACAGATTTGCGGTTTTTAATTCTGTGGCTGATTTAATTCTAGAGATTGACTGATTTAATTGG
This sequence comes from Maratus speciosus, assembly GCA_963932465.1. NCBI lineage: Eukaryota > Metazoa > Arthropoda > Arachnida > Araneae > Salticidae > Maratus > Maratus speciosus. Next base: position 459,258,428 of record OZ010794.1, on the reverse strand, counting down.
TTTTCACAGATCGTTGTATTTTATTCAGAAAATCATTTAAGAAAGTTTTTTTAGAAGAATTTTATAAACATACTTATAGATTCGAAGAGTTGCTTTCTATATTTTTATTAGAGTAAATCAAATATTTTGCTTTATTTGTCCATTGGCTAACGAGGAAAGGATACTATTAATTTAGAATTTATGATAGTATTTTGGAGTCGTTAAACTACTGGGGAGTGTTAATAAACTTGCGCAGACGCATGTTATAAAGATCTCGGCATGACGAATATGTGCCCTGTTTAAAGATATTACCATGTTATAGAAGAATAAATGATTTTGTCACTATAATGGCGACTATCTTCTGTAATCGGATTGTATTGCTTTTCTGTTTGAATGGTATATTTTTCAGTTACCATGGCGTCATCCATCGCTGTCGTAACAATTGGTGGCTCTTTTCGGAATCGATAACAATGTAACATTTGAAAATCAGCTTATAAAAAATGGTTAGGTTAAAATGTCGTTGCCTATCTCTGACTTTTATTACGACGTTATGGACAATATTCTTCTTTTACTTTCGAGGTTAAAAATCTCCGTCTGCTTGAAAATAGCTTTTAGAACCACGGCATTGAAAGGTATTGTGTTTTGAAATTTTTAGCTTTATATTTTTTGTATATACTAGGGGGCTCGGCCCCCTACGAGCTACGCTCGCCAACCCCCGTCCAGACACCGCAGACTCTAAATGCACGCTAATTTGATCGGCTTTAAAAAGATTTCGAAAGATTGAATTATAATTTAAAAAAACAGTGGCGATCTCCCTATAAACGGATTTCTATTCATTTCTCTTTGATTGGGGAATTTTAACGCCAAATCCGCTGCGGTACTACTTGATTATCCAGTCGACCAATTTCGCCAAATTATATAAATCGCCAAATTATACAAATTGACATAATTTTTATTTTAAATAACGAAAGAACAAATAAATTAATACAATATTAATAAAAATACAAATAAAACTTCGAAATAAAAATAACTTGATGACGTAGACACGTGTAACAATATTTCAAAATTAGCTAATATAAAAGGAATTAAGTAAACAGAGTCTTTGTCTCCTGGTATTTTTTAACAAAGCGAAAAGAAAGTTCTTTTAAATGAGACATTTTAAATTAATCGTTTTTAATCTGACGTAATTTTGACCAAGCTATTATTTTTCTTTTAAATATTTATGTAAAAATAATTTTGTTAGAAAGGAAATATTATTTGCGCTTTGCTAACAAAAATAGTTGAAAAGATCCTCTCAAAATATCAGATAAGTGTCTAGCGCAATTTCTAAATTTAAACTGCTTTGTAATATTATTTTGTGTCCATTTTATGTAATAACTGTAAAGTGACGTAAATATGACGTAATTTCTCCTATTTAAGACTTCTAACGCATGTTAATGAATTTATTATTTTACAATATCCTTTCTCTTTTAAATTTCACGTGTATACTTTTTATGACGTAATTTTTAATAAGTTCCTGCTTTTTGTACATAATTATTTAATTCTAATTCCAAATGATTTTTTCTGTTTATAATAGTCACGTGTAAATATTTTTTTAATTTGAAGCAAACATTATTGTTTCCGTTGTTTATACAGGTGGCAACAGGTTAAATTAGTACAATTTTCTAAAATAAGTAAAATATATCTCTCGAAATGCTGAAAATTTGAATTTAAAATAGAAATGAAACCTCGAAAAATGAGTCAAATTAAAAAATTAAATAAATTCTGCACACCGGGAAATTATAACGTATAAAATGATGTAAAAATTATTAAATTCTGATGTATAGTTTTTGCTCCTATAAAACTTTTTTAGTGGAACGATTTTGTCCAACTTTAGCATTAAATATCTCTTAAAATAATTCTTCGATTTGAAAACTGTCTGCATCAGCGTGTTTATCAAACATTTCTGTATAATACTACCGATTTTCATATTTTTGTATGCATTATTTTTCTTAATATTATCGAAGAAAGACCTCCGGTCACAAAAAATTCAAAACCGGCGGCGGCGGCGGCGGTGACAGCGGTAGTTACTTTTTTTTAGAATAGAGAGATGTTTTATGTTTTGTGTATATGTGTTATGCTTTGTATATATGTTTTATGTTATATGTTTTGATCGAGTTTAGATATTTTCAGGAACAGGTCTTGCTTGTTCATGATTTTTTTTCTTTATTTTAATACACCATCATGCATATTTCACAATGTATATACCGGGTGTCCCAAAAAGGACTGACTGATTTTAAAATTCAATAACTTCCAAACGGTGACAGATATTAAAAAAATTCTTGCAGGAGGGTTATGCATAAAGTCAAAAGTTTTTTTACAGTGATTTTCGATTTTAGTTTTAATTACAAACAATAGATGGCGCTGCGATCAATAGAGGCTAAATTCAGGCTCGATTTTTGGTACTTCGTGGCCCGGATAATACATTTCCATCTCCTTTTTCTGCATGGAACAACAGAAAGGACCAAAATCGAGCCTGTATTTAGCGACTATTGCTTACAGCGCCATCTATTGTTTGTAATTCGAACTAAAATCGAAAATCACTGCAATAAAACTTTTGACTTTATGCATAACCCTCCTGCAAGAATTTTTTTAATATCTGTCACCGTTTGGAAGTTATTGAATTTTAAAATCAGTCAGTCCTTTTTGGGACACCCGGTAGTTTAAATTAATTAATAAGAATATCCGGATTTTCTAAAATGTACCGGGTGAGCCAAAAGTTCGTTAAAAATTTTAAAACTCATAAAAAAGGAAGAAATTGTGATAAAGGAGTGCGGTTTGGAAGAAAGGGCTCATAAGGTAGTCGGATTTTTTTAGCAGAAAAAAAAGTTTAAAAATCACATGTAGAGGGCGCTGATGACCCGAAACACAATGAACAGGTACTACGACACAACCCGGTTGTATCGTTGATTGTTCTGGAGGTCATGTTGAATATTTGTTATTGGAAGGACAAATGAATGGTGCGTATTGGTCCAGTTCATTGTGTTTCGTGTCGTCAGCGCGCTCTATATGTATTTTTTTAACTAATTTTTTTTTGGCTTAAAAAAAAAAAAAAAAAAAAAAAAAAAAAAAAAAATCCGACTACCCTGTGAGACTTTTCTTGCAAACCGTACTTCTTTACCATAATTTCTTCCTTTATTATGAATTATTAAAGTTTTAACGAACTTTTGGCTCACCATATATTTATCGAATAGTATACAAAATAAAACGAAAGTATCTGTGCATACATTATTAAATATTGTTTCAATATTTATATAAATTATTGAAATATCAATATTTATAGCAATTATTGATAATTTCAATTTCACCTGTATTTACACTACATCAAGTGATGTAATATATAAACAAATTTGCTAATCAAACTACTTATATACCATGTGATGTCGCTTTAAAATTCTCCGGAATGAAAATCGTTTTAATATATGACGTAATTTTCACCTCATGTAATAATATGTTTACTTTAAGCTTTTTTTCTCTTTTAAGATACACGGGTACATATATTATTTAATTTAAAAGTGATTGGAAATATTATTATTTGAACTGTTTAAAAATGACCAAATATTCAGCATTAAAACTTTTTCATGCGTAATAATTTAATTAGGCCCTTTAAATATCACGATATTAAATATTTGGGAATTTTACATATTTCGTAATTATCACTTTTAAATGCATTTCGTGTGTAATACTTTTATTATTTTAATGTTTTCTTACTTTTTCTATATTTACATGTAACTATTTTGACTTAATTGGCCATATTTTCTGCTTTTAACACGTGATCATTTAATTCTTATTTTACTTTTTTTTCTGTTTTAAAAATTTCACTTTTAAATTTTAATTTGAAAATAACGACAAAAATAAATCTTTTTTTCAAACTTTTCTGAAAAACATAATTTAATCTCAATATTGTTTCACTATCGATTGAAATAAAAGATACTTTCAATTTCAATTTGAAAATGACGAAAAAGAAGAAACATAATAATCCCTATAGTTTTTCCCTGTTCTCCCGTTTTTCCGACAAAATGGAGTAATTTGGTTGCCATCATTAGAGAAATGTCATAAAAATTAGAAGAAAAAAAGTATCTCGAAAGCCAATTCAAATTTCAAAATTCTAATACCAGTTTTGACACGTGTAGATCAATACGGAAAATTTGTGTCCATTTCACCGCCAAATCTTCCTTATTTTCGGAGAAATAGCCGTGAAACATAATGTTAATTAAATGTAATGTTTAGGAGAAATAGTCGTAAATCAGTTGTTTCATAAATTCGTTTCATTAGTATTTTATTGCCGAAACGTCAGTGAAGGCTTACTGTGGAGACCCGAGAAATTTTTAGTTTCCGTCTGTTTGTCTTTCTGTTAGTCTGTTCCGCGATAACTGCCGCAAAAAGCATCCGATTAGCTTGAAATTACGTGAGCATGTACCTGGATTAAGCTGTATAGTCTTTTGTTAGATTTGGTTTATTCGTTCGGAAAATATAGAATATTTTATTTTTTGCCGTAATGCTTTTCTATGGCAAGTCAGACGATTTTCAAATTTTCATTTCTTGAAAGAAATTGCTCATATGAATAATGAATTTAAATGGTAAATTATGGATGCTGAAAATTTTTAAATAAGAGTATTAAATTATTGCTATTAGTTTGTAATTTTGTCAAGACATTTGTCAGACTTTTTAAATTAGGTGTATAACTTATGATAAAATTTTATACAGGTGTTCGAATAATATAAAATATTTTATTTTAAAAATTTACTTATAAATGTACATATATCGTTTCTATTCTTTTAACCGTTGCCTAGCAACTCCATCTCATCTAAAAATATCATAAATGTGAAAGTATGTCGGGTTTTTTAAGTCAAATCAAAGTCAAAAGAAATGGATTAATGAATGGCTTTGTATAGATGTTTGCATGTGGATGGATTTTAACCAGAAATTAAATCAGTAAATATTTTTATTTATTTATTCATTCAACTATTTTGCTTATAAATAAAAAAGTTCGTTATTTTCATACAGAATAAACTGACGTTATTCTATTACATTTTATAAACATTATTGTTGCCAAAAAGAAAAAAAAAAGCGGAATAATAATTTCTCCCAAAGAGTTAATTTTCATTTGTAAGATTTTCACCTGAAAAAGAAAAATAGAATAAATAAATAAAAAAAAAGATAAATATGACAGGAATGAATACATACAAATATTTAACACCAAATACCACCTAAAATAATTTTTGTAGTAGTATTATCTCAGCATTACGAAGAAAGATTCCTCGATTTACACGATTTTAGTTGGCCTTCCTTTTTTCATTGGTTGACATTTCATTTTCGCAATTGTGTATGTTAATTGCCACAACATTTCACATTTTTATGACTGAGGTATATGTAAGGCCATACAAATAAGAAATTCCGTATTGTCTCCTATAAAATGTGATAAAGTGATGCTTAATTATATATGCTTTTATTAAAGGGAGGAGAGCTGCCAAGCATACGGCGTTCTGGATAATAGTATTTAAATACAGAACATGTTACTGTATTAAATTGAAACATTTGCGAGATTTAAAAGAACAACATTTTGTCTTAGATAATAGATAATAGTGAAATGCAAAAACCTGAGACTTGGCTTGTCTGGTGGGGAGTGAAATGTTTTATTTAATTATTGCATTTATCTTTATTTAAATACTACGTGAACGACGTCACGTGTAACAGCTTGTAGAGTATAAAATAAATCAGTAAAATAATCCATATTATGAAAAATTAAGCAGGAAGTCCGGCTAAGGGAAATAAAAAGTTAGTTAACCTTTCGTAATTTGATCTGAAACATGGGTTTGCGTCAAATATGAACTGTATTCGTAACATCACGATTTTAAATTAAATGTGTATGGTATTAAAAGATTATCACAAAAAATACTTTACTGCACAAATCACGTTTATCTATTTAGTCAATTTTAAGTGGACACGATGATGAATTATTAACCGCTAGGTTTAATAGTAATTAAGCCCTCCTTTTTTGGGGTGATTTTAGTAAATGCTATCAAGTACAATACTATCGAGTTCGTCAGTACGATTTCTTCAGGGGGGCTAACCCCCCTGAAGAAATCTACTTTATTATCTAAAAATTACCAGAATAATTAGCTCATGAGAATTTCAGAATATCGTTACATAAGAACGTGTTTAATTTAACTCTTCTAATGTCTGAAACCTTCGAAATATTTTTTACTTTCATAAATGTTTATGTAATTTAACTTTAAATTGCGTTTTTGTAGAAAGATTAATACTACGCAAAGTGTGCAAAATACAATGAGTTTCAGAGATGACGTTGAGGCTCCTGATCTGCAGATTTACTAGTATATATAGGGTAGACATAATGAACCCACCCATATTTTATTTATTATTTCTTATGTAAGTGAAATGCTCACGCACATGTTATAACAGTTAGCAATTTAACAAATTTTCAGGTTCTGAGATTGCTATACAGCGAAATAAATTATTCCACCGATATTTTCTACGTAATTTTATGGAAACAAACACACCCTTAGTAATCACGGCTTTAAAAGACTTCTTTTGATGCCTTTTTCCCTACATGCAGTTCATAAACGTGTAATAACCATTGTGGATTTAAGGAATTTCATACTTTTAGAGATTTCTATACCACGAATTAGCTGAATCCAGTGATTTTGTTTCGTTTTTTTCGTTTCATGTACGGTGAGAGGTTTGTGATGGGTAGCGATCGCAGCTGTAAAGAATTTGCTGCATTTTCGAAATTGCTGCACAGTGATGTTTTCATGTTTTATGCGGATGCGAAGCTTTCATACATGCGTTATATTGATAATGACTTCCGCAAATTTCATGCAATTTTGTGATTGATACAGAATGAGGTTGCTGGATCTACTGATTTTTTTTCTTTTGGCTCATGAGCAGAAAGAGCTTGTAAATGCTCAAGTGATTTCCGCTTTGATGAATTTCGTGCATTTTCAAGATTGTATCTGTACAAGTTTGCTGCATCCAGTACCGTTTTTCCTTTGCCTTTATGCGCAGTAAGCGTTCATACACGCGTCAGTGATCGTGAATTCGCATCACAGTCTTATCAATTAACCGCGTATGTTTATTCAAGAGCCCTATCACATTTTCGAATAATACTTTTCGTTTTATTTAATCACGGAATATCTGGGATTAGGATTTTAAAATTCTGTTAGGATTTTTTCTCTCTATTCTAAAAAAAAAAAAAAAGCTACTTACGCTGTCACCGCCGCCGCTGCCGGTTTTGAATTTTTTGCGACTGGAGGTCTTTCTCCGTTAATATTAAGAATAATATTCCATACAAAAATATGAAAATCGGCTGTATTATAGAGAAATGTTTGATAAACACGCTGATGCAAACTGTTTACAAATCGAAGAATTATTTTAATAGATATTTAATGCTAAAGTTGTACAAAATCGTTTCATTAAAAAAGTTTTATAGGAGCAAAAAACTATAATTTATTTTTTTAATTTGACTCTATTTTGAGGTTTTATTTCTATGTAAATTCAAATTTTAAGCATTTCGATATATATTTTTTATTTGTTTTAGAAAATCAAATTTAAACTGTTGCCAACTATATAAACAGCGTAAACAATAATGTTTGCTTTAAATTAAATTATTTACACGTGACTATTATAAACAGAAAAAAAAACTTTCAAATAAAAATTAAATAATTACGTATAAAAGCATGAACTTATTGAAAATTACTTCATAAAACTATATTTACACGTGAATTTTAAAAGAGAAAGGATATTGTAAAATAATAAATTCATTAACATGCGTTAGAATTCTTAAATAGGAGAAATTAAGTCACATTTACGTCACACTATACTTATTACGTAAAATGAAAAAAAAATAATATTGCAAAACAGTTTAAATTTAAAAATTGCACGAGACATTTATTTGATATTTTGAGATGAACTTTTCTATTATTTTTGTTAGGACAGCGCAAATAATATTTCATTTCTAATAAAAGTATTTTCACGTGAATTTTAAAAAGAGAAAGAAAAGTTTGGTGAAAATTACGTCAGATTCAAAACGATACATTTAAAATGTCTTATTTAAAAGAACTTTCTTTCGCTTTGTTAAAAAATACCGGGAGACAAAGACTATTTACTTAATTCGTTTTATATTAGCATATTTTGAATGTTTAACTCATTTTATTTAATCAAAGACGAAAACAGCCATTGCATCTTTTAACAGCAGCTGATTTTTCCTTAAAATTCCCCCAATCAAAGAGAAATGGATAGAAACCCGTTTATAGGGATATCGCCACTGTTTTAGGTAGATTTCGTATGAAATACTACTTATTGGGATCGTTCCTATGTTGGAATTTCTGAAAAATTTTTGCAGATCTACACCGATAATGACCCCTAGAACCCAAAACCACCCTCAGTAAAAAACTTTATCTATCTATCTATATATATCACTTTCTTCTGGACTCGATAACTTCCGCAATTCTGCAGAAATCTCTTCCAAACTGATATATAAAATCAAGGGACATAAAATCTCGGTCAAGTTCATTAATGGGCAAAATCGGACCAAGGGGATGGAAATAGGGAGGGGTTTTGTGAAATCCGAAAAAACCCCATAACTTCTTAATTTTTGTACATATCAAACCAGTTTAAAGTTTTTATTACTTCTAAAAATAAGGCCAAAAATTTATGTATCACAGATTTTTGATAAAATTAAAAATGGGCTCAAGGGGCGCAAAAGTAGGGTTTTTGGGAGAAAAAAAAATCATAACTTCCTCAATTCTCAAGATATCAAATCCAATTAATTGTATTATACATCTCCTTAATATTATCTACAACTTTTATACTCACAATTTTTTGATAGGACCAATTCGTACCGCAAAAAAAATTAAAAACGAAAACAAAAAAGGGGAGTTGAAGAAGAAAAATTTTCATAACTCCGTCAATTCACAAGATATAAAATCTCCATGAATTTATCATATATCTTCTTAATATTGTCTTCAACATTTATATAGACAAGTTTTTGATATGACCATTTCTTACAGCAAAAACAAATTAAAAATACATAGCGGTTGAAGAAAAATTCTTATTAAGGGTGTATTCAAATCCAAACTGCTTATTTTGTTAATTATTTTTAAATTCATTTTTGCCCTCAAGCGCATCCAATTGGTAGATTCTCTTATTCAGAAACTATATAATATACATTAATGATCGATTTTTTGATAGAGGCAGAATATATTTCAAAAAATGATGTCAAAGTGGGAATTTTGAACAGAATTTCCCGAAGCGATTGTGTTTGAAACGAAAAATATTGCCCTACTGAGAAAATAATTGTTTATTAATCAAGTTTTAATTAATTGAAAGAAAAATAAAAACACAGGTCGCTTATAAATCTTTTCAAAAATCACGTCAGCAAGTTTCATATTTTTTCTATTAAAAATGAATCTGAAAATGTGCCAGAAAATTTCGAGTTGTTGAGCATGGAAAAGTATTTTTTTGAATACCGCATTAACATGATTCTGATAAAACCAGCTATTACATAAATGAAATAAAAACTCGTCAAAAGCAGACAGATAAAACTGTTAAAGTGGATTTATATCTAATCGTGATTTAGTTTTTGTTGTTGAAATTAGTATACTTAACTTCGAAATCTACCTCTGCCTGTAGGCCGGGCCGGCAGGGATTTTTTTAAAATTATAATTCAATCTTCCAAAATCTTTTTAAAGCCGATCAAATTAGCGTGCTTTTAGGAGACTGCGGTGTCTGAACGGGGGTTGTTGAGCGTAGCTTGTAGCGGATCGAGCCCCCTAGTTAAAAAAAAAAAAAAAAAAAAAAAAAAAAAAAAAAAAAAAACTTTTGCGTTCCTATAGATTTCAGGATGGCAATTCCTTTTTGTGGAATACATACTGGATGTGTAAAACGTTTATTGTCTCGCAGCACTGCTGCTGAGAGATGAACGGAAATTAACTAATAATAACTACTATTTGTACATGTCATGTAAACCGTGAACCTGTAGATCTACGATATATCCATCGTTTACCTTGTATTTTTTGCTACTCCTTATACAGTGTGTCCACTCTCAACGGTGTCCAATGGCTAATTCCTAAACCGTTAGTCATAGACATACAGTTTCAATTACAAAAAGGTTTTAAATGAGATGAAGAAATATTTTAAAAGCTATTTGGGTCAATAAAAACATTTCTTAAAAAATTAAGAATTTTAAATTTTTATACGGTCCCCTAGTCCTATAAGTTATATTTAGAAGAAAAAAAATTCCTATTGCACTGAAACGTAAGAGAAAAAAAGTCCCGTTCATATAACACTAAAATTGACTGATTTATGAAACTTTAAAAACGCATGACTTATACCACTTTTCTGCATCTGAACACAAATGAGTTCGGCCATGCTTTCAGGGGTCATATATCATGTGCTTAAACTATTCGAAGAACTTATTTTATGTATATCTGCGCTTTGAAAAAAATCGTGCAAGTTTTAGGATTGAATTAACTTTTATTAAGTTTCAGACTGTCTAAAATAATTGTATTTTAACATATCTTTTATTTTGTAAGGATTTGAGACTGTTTCTTTTCATGATTTCTTGCAAAAATTATGTTATTTTTATAAGTTTTTGTTTAACTTCAAAGATCGTATGTATGTTTTTCGAGTTCAGAATTTGTACTCGAACATTAACTCACTTTCAAATATCCGATAGAGATTAAATTTTACATACTTCCGTAAATCCGATGACAATCAAATATTATTATAATTTTTGTGATTACTTTTTATACGCATTTTACAGGGTGACACAAAACAATTCGGATAGATTACCGCCAAGAAGTTTAAAAAAAAAAGTGTTAGATTAGGTAACACAAGACTGCGATGGTTGTGTTTTTAACTTTTATGTATTTTTTAGCACTGAATCCAAAAATTACCTTAGTTTTTAACCATCATGTCAGGATTTTTCGCAAATCTTAAATTGTCATTTAAAAAAAATAACAAAAATCAGATACTATAAAATAGAGGAGCTGGCTGTGTTTTTAAACTTTTGATAATTGCTTTTTATGTACTTTTTAGCACTGAATCCGAAAATGACCTTCATTTTTAACCATCACAACAGGATTTCTTTGCAAATTGTAAAAGTCAAAGTTAATATAGCAAAAATCTGATAATATGAAACAGATGTAAAACTTCATTAATTTAATTTAATTTAATTTAATACAATAATGTAAAATTTTTTTGCCTTTACTGGGATTTTTACAGCTATCTGAGGGGTCTAATGGCGGGGGGGGGGGGGGGGGGTTCAATTTTAACTTTTAACTTTTTAAATTTGAAATTTACAATTTGCGAAAAATCCTGATATGATGGTTAAAAATGAGGATCCTTTTCGGATTCAGGGGGAAAAATACATAAAAATCAATTATCAAAAGTTAAAAACAGAACAATCACATCTATTTTATAATATCAAATTTTCGCTATCTTTTTTCCTTTAAAATTTACGATTTGCAAATTTAATGGTATTTTTAAAAAAAATTAATTGTAGAAAAGGAACGTCAATTTCGGATTCAAGAGTACAGAATACATAAGAATGAATTATGAAAATATTTGCTGGCTAGTTTTAAAATATGTATCATTTTGTAAAGAATTGAGGCTGTTAATTTTCATTATTTTATTTACTACAAATGTTTTGTTTACTAAAAATTGTATATTTAGCATTAATATGTCAAAATGATTAACGATTTCAAATTTATATTGCAATGTTAATTTTACTCTCAACCATTTTTTAATGTCTGACGAAATTATATTTCTACTAAATTTGTGAATAACACCTAATTTGCAGCAAAAAATATGATCCAAATTTAAACAGTTATTACTCAGTCAATTTCAATCGTAGAATAACGGGAGATATTTTGTCTGACTTGTCAGTATAATAGGAAAATTTTACTAAATATAACTTATAGGACCGGGGAACAGTATAAATATGTAAATTTCGTAATTTTTTAAGAAATGTTTTTATTGACCCAAATCGCTTTTAAAACATTTCTTTATCTCATTTGAAACATTTTTTGTAAGTGGAACTATATGTCTATGACCAGGGTCCGACAAACCCCGGGCACCCGGTCGCCTGGGCGACTAAAAAATTCCTCTTGGCGACTAACTTTTTTATCTTATTAATTTTAATTATTTTTCTTTAACCAAAAATATTCCATTTGGCAAATTTCATTGCCATTGTGCTGACACTTCCTGTGTCAACAGCTTTCTTGTGAAAGAGGTTTCTGAAAAATGAACATTATCAGAAGTGATTCCCGTTCAAACTTAAAAGAGAATAGTATGAACAGTTTATTGTTTATAAATTTAAATGGACCCTTTTTAAAGAATTTCAATCCTGAAAAATCAAATTACAAATGGTATTTCATATCAGAATCTCAAAAGTATAATTAATTCATGTATATAATTTCTAGTTAGTAATTAAAGGTGAGGATATTAATTTATCTACTGTTTTAATATTTAATTCCATAGTTTGTTCCTATTTAATTTTTACAATGTAAAAGTGGTATTACCTTAAAATTTTTGCTCTGTTTAATTTTTTTATTGAATAGTTAACTTGTTCACTGCCAAATGACACATATCACTCACAACTGGCCGAATACGATTCTGACTAACAAGTGTTCCATTTTGCAGTGAATGCGTTAATGTCAGAGAAATGATTCTTCAAGCTGGCTCCTAAGAATTTTTTCTGGCGCCTGAGAATTTTCAACTTTTATCAGTCCCTGTCTATGACTAACGGTTTAGGAAGTAGACATTGGACACCGTTGAGAGTGGACACTCTGTATAACGGGATCTACGAGGTTTTATATATTCTTCAGACTTATGTTTTTTGTGCAAGAAAAGAAAAAAACAACAACAAGATGTATATTCCTTGCCTAGCATTTACTTCTAAGGCGAGTACTAATAAGATCTACAAATAAAATATGAATGTCCATTGTATTTGTGATTATGCGAATTATGTTAGAAAGAAAATCATTATTACTATTTTCATTTTTTAGATCATTGAGATGCCTAACCTATTCGAAAATCTTCTGGACGTGCTACTCATTGAGATTTTTGGTCATTTGAATGCACGTGACTTACGTAGAGCTGCAAGGTATAGATTGATATTTACAATAACATAATGTTACTTATTCCAAGCAGGGATCAGTGATCAATGGAATACATATTGATATATATCATGATATATATATCCTATATTCACTTTCAAAATATCAGAAAGTTTAATATTTTCATATACAGTAGAACCTCTTTTATCCGAAACTCCTTTAACCAAAACTCTCGCTGAACCTAAATCCATTTTTAAAGCTTTTTTTTTTAGTATCACATTCCTTGTGTGCAAAATCCATTTTCAAAGCCTTTTTTTTTTAACTGTCATATTCCTTGTGTGTAAGCGGTCCATTCCGAACTACGAGTACATATAAATATTTTCGATCCCCTTTCTTAGAGTTCCTTTTAATTTAATTTGAGCTCCCGTAAGCTGCTGCGTGGAACGAACAAAACGAACGATGAAAACGAACAAATTAGTAATTATGAAACTTTTTAATGTTTTGCAAAAGGTTTGACATGGCTACAGCAGCAGAAAGACTGTGATACTCGTGAACTAATAATATTAAAAAACTTCGTGATAGAATTTCAAAGCAAAGGGAATCGAAAGTGCGACAAACAAAACATTGTTTAAAACCCTTGTAAAATATGTAAAAGGTACTTTATTTCCAAATTAAAATTCAGGTAATTTATTCTTGTTTCTATTTTGTTATTGCTTTATTTTAATTAAGCACTTGTTACCATAATAAGAAATAGCGCATATATTTTTCCTTATTCTTAATTGAAGGATTCTCGATTATCCGAAAATTTCGATTTTCCGGAAGAGGGTCGGTCCCAGTTACTTCGGATAATCGAGGTTCTACTGTATTTTATATTTATTTTCAACATATTGTGTATGATATTTCTTATATTTTAAGTCAAAACAATTGCAATTATATTTTCTAACCATTATTGACTGTTTCATTCTGTAGATAAGAACTTTTGCTTTGGCAGTGATTTCTTTAGTCCTCCGACTTGTTGTTTCTTGCCCGTCCTAAAAAAATCCTATCCAAGTTTTACATTTTAAATTGAATTTTTGCATGTAGAACCAATAATTACGTGGGGCGATATTTACTTAAAACAGCTATTGAAAAATAAACTGTACAATTTAGAGAAGATATTTACAGCTTCAATAGAATCTTTTCTGGTTTTGGTTTCCTTCAGTTGAAACTGCACACCAGGTTAGGGAATGAAAAAGCACTCAAGCTTACATGTATGTTAAAATTTTTCATTAAAAACATTATTTTGATAGTTTTTTTTAAATTTTTTATTTATTTATTTATTTTTTTTTTTTTTTTTTTTTTTGTATAAAACATAAAACCTGTTTGAAATTTGTTAATAAATTTTATTGTTCATTTTTGCGATGGTAAAAAGAAATTGTGTCTGTTTTTAATTAGTGGATCTTCAATTTTGTTACATAAATGAAAAATAAAAGACATTTAGAATATTATTTTATTTAGTTTTCATTCTAAGTGCAATGTGCTTTAGTTTCTAATTTATATTAGGTCTAAAAATATGTATAATCCACAATAAGTTGACTATTTTGAAAATATCAGATATATGTAAGAAAAATATCCGATATACACCAAAATATTCATAGGTCTTTTCCATGGGATTTTTAAAACCATTTCAATTAAACAAATTCGTTAACATTGGGGTATGAACACTTTCAGCTCTTTTACGCGGTCGTCTTGGCAAGTCTTCAAGGCCGATTTTTTTTTCAATAATGCCTGGATATTTTGTATTATGGTAGTAACGTTGATTGGCGATATTTCAAATTTAGCAGCGATTTACTTATCAACCTTTTCAGAGTTACGTAGACAAATATGGACCTCAATTTTTTGTCTCATAAAAACTAAACTGTTTATTTTATTTTTTACTTTACTTCTATATGGCCGAATGCTTTTTCCTTAGAAGGAAAACTAACAGATAACCGCGCTGATGCATATTTACTCAAAAAATAAACGCCATTATCATCTGAGATTGCAAAATGTGTGCAAGAAAGCTACAACTATAAGTTGACCCGTTTATAATAATAAATTTTGAAAATTTGTTCACTTGTTTAACCCTTAAATACATGAATTGTTCTGTTAGAATTGTGTTTTTTCATTCTCATATTAGATTTTTAACTTTATTTAATAGCATATTTATGTGAATTTTACAGTATTACTATTTCTTTATAGTAAATACTATATAGTGGTTGCGAAGAATTTGGTTTATTTATTAAAAGTTAAATAAAAAGTGTTGCAAATTTGATACACTCATTTAAAGGTTAAAGCCCGTCAATTTGTTATTGCGTGAATTTTGATTATTGGTAATTAAATTGATAGTTTAAAGGTACTGTGAACATAAATTACCAATCTCCTAAAGTATCAATTTTAGAAAAAAAGGTATCTTTCTGTCATCTCTAGTATCATTTAGTTTGTTCGAAAGAAATGAATGTATATTTGTAGTGCTATTTTAACTTTACATCTCAAAAGTTTAAAGAGTTATATTTTCAAAAATTCATCTTTTTCTTTGACTTTAAGAAATTTAAGTGTTTAAACTACAACCACTTTCAGCTAACTTTGTAATAATATGAACTGGGTTGAAACGATGTTTGTTTTAAAGCTTTTTTCTTGTTCTCATGGGTTTGCATACACGTACACAGCAGTTTCTAGGCAAATACAGGATGTTCCAGGATTATTGGGACAAACTTTAAGGGGAGATAGGGGACATCACAAGGATTTAGATTTGCATAGCAATCCATGGTCGGAAACATCATGGGAAAGTACAGACGTGTGAAAATTATTAGAATAATTGTGAAATTTACGATAAAAACTTGTTATATTAAATAAATATTTAAAAAATATTGATACATTTAATATTTAGTGTGCATCCCCTTGTTTTTTGTTAAAGAAATGATGGCATACTTGTCTTGTCATACATTGTATGAGTTTTTGGCAATTTGTATTTCGTTGTCATGATGCCAAATTTGGATGAGTCTTTCTATCAGACTAGTCTTGTTTGTGATGTTGCATTTCTTTATTTTTTTCTTTACAATGGTACAAATGTTCTCTATGGGGTTCATATCTGGACTGTTTCCAGGCCATGGAAGTGTATTCTTTAATTAAATGAAAGAAATGCAACATCACAAACAATAATGTTCTGATAGAAAAACTCATCCAAATTTGGCATCATGACTACGAAATACAAATTAATTGCCGAAAACTCACACAAAGTATGCCAAGACGTATCGAATCTTTAATAGAAAGCAAGGGGATGCACACTAAATGTTAAATGTATCAATATTTTTTAAATGTATTATTTCTTTAATGTAACAAAATTTTAATGTAAATTTTACAATTATTGCAATATTTTTTACACTTCTGTAGTATGACTTGTACAAGAACCGAAGAGACACAAGACTGAGATCATCTGAAATAATTTATTGGTCAAAGATATTACAAGTGCAGTGGTAGGTGATATGTGAAAATGTCACAATAAATGTTCAAAGTTTCCACCATTGCTAGCGATGCATGCATTACACGATCGGACCATGGATTGGCGGACTAGCTCAAATACACCTGTATTTTGTTGTATATCCGAAGCAGCACAGACGAGTGATGCAACCAGATCCATATCGGAATCCACAGGGGTTGCCTACAAAGCACTTTTCAGTGCACCCCAAAGCAAAAAATATCTTCTGCTTAAACGAAGAGAGCGTGGGTCTTGTGAACAACACCGCCTGACGGCGAACGAAGCCGTTTCCGACCATGGGTTGCTATGCAAATCTGAATCCTTGTGATGTCCCCTATCTCCCCTTAAAGTTTGTCCCAATAATCCTGGGATACCCTGTATAAAGAATAAAACTGCCTGCAAAACACATTTTCGTTCTCTTTCACTCATCATTCACAGTACCTAAAAGCATGCAGGTTAGCAAAAGACTTTTGAATTAATGTTTTATTGCAGATGTGTTCTGCTTCAATAAGGAGTAAGGGAGATTGGGGCACATATGAACATTTTTTCGATAATTATTAGTTTTTTTTTATTTTAAAAAAATTATTAAAGATGATAGCACCTGTAGACATATGGTAAAATTTTTTTTTGAAGCTCTATGACATTTTGTTTGTCCTCTGTAGCCAAAACACTGTTTTTAGATCTCAAAAGTAAAATCTTTGTTCCAAGTTCATAAGCGAATTATTTATTTATTTGAATTTGAGTGTTTTAACATATACTATGAATACTAATAAACATTTTTGATAAAATGCTTTTTCTTCTAAAATTGAGAAATGTTAATGATTTATCAATTGAACCGAAGCAGCAATGTCGGGCACTTGTGAACAGACTAGTTGGGGCAGATATGAACAGTTCATAAGTGCCCCAATAATCAGTCTGTGGTTCTGTTTCTTTCATTTAACTTAATTTGATATAATGTCAGTTCCATTATCTACAATTTTCCTGAAATAGAAGATATTTTCTTCACACAAAGTTTATTTTGTGTTGAAACTTCCACAAACACATCTTTCAACAAATACATAAAGAACAACAAGCTCGTTTACGTTCAATTGTACTTTAAATAAATTTAATGTTTTCTAAAATGCAATAAGTGTTATATATTATTTTACTAAACAGTTTACAACAATATTTTTTATGCATTGCTAATACAAAAGTATTACTTTGAACAACTTTGCAAATTTTTCTATTACATTTGTTCTAACCTTGCAATGATGGTTTACTTCCATCTCTGAAACAGTTATGTATATGATGCTTTGAATGGAGACAAATACCAGTAATATTTTAAGAAAGTAAAATTTTTAAACTGCCGTAACTACCGTAAAATCCCGATTGTACCCCCCTCCCTCTTTCAAAAGCTAAAGAACTTGGGGGGGGGGGGTTATAGTCGAGATTTTTTGAATCATTTAAAAATCCTTCTTTATCTATAATTTACAAGTAAATGAGGCAAATACAGGAGTGAGAATCTTTCGTATTTCGGCAGATTTACAATAAATAGTATGTAAATGCCCCCTCCTTAAAATTCCCCCCAAACAAAATCCCTTAAGCAAAATTTAAAAGTTTTAATTTCTTTTTTAAAATTGCTTCTTTATTTTTTTATTTTATTGCAAAAATACTTAATGAATCATCTAAGCCTCTCTCTCTCTCCCCCCCCCTCTCCCAAATCTACTTATTTTCATCTTCTAATCTTTTGCTTAAACATATCACACAGAAACTAGAGAAATATATATATTTTTTTTTCTGTATGGTGAATTTAAAAGGTAATATAACTAATGATTACGATGACAAATGAATAAAAGAACAAAAAGCATGTTAAAGGATATTTTTTCCCTGTGTTCACATGTGCCCCACGTGTGTTCACATATACCCCGCTGATGGGGCACATGTGAACAATTTTTTTGAATTTATAAAACTATTAAAAAATGTAAGAAGAACTAAACAAGAGATTAAAAAAAAATTACCATGTGTGAAAGAAAGTTCTGTTTACTATATTAAGTAGTTTTTGTTTATAAAAATTAATCCAGCTATCAGAAAAAGCTATATTTATGCTAACTGTTCACATGTGCCCCCATCTCCCCTAAATATTTTTCATTGTGAATTTTTCGTTTCTTTTTTTAATATTGCGAGTATTGTATTGCGCCAAGTATATCCTTAGTTATCATAGTGTTTAGCTATTTTAAAAATCTTTTAATGCATCTTTTCTCTCTTATTTATTTATTTACATTATATGTTTCATGATAGTTTTATGTTTGGCCTTATTTTTTTTCAGTGTTTGCAAGAGATGGCAGCAGATTGCTAAAGAGTCTAAATTTTGGTATCGCTTTGACACTGTTGACATGGGCATCGATCACAGTAATCTAATTAAATGCTTAAGTAAATTACCATCCTATATAATCCGACTCAGAATTTGTTTAACGGATAATCCAGTAAAAGGGATAAATCTGCCATCAGTAGCACTGGTAATTAACGAGAGGTGCCCAAACCTTCAGGAGTTATACATCGAAGGTTGTATGTTGAGTTCATTTGGCGTTTTCGTAGGTTCTATTCCCGCTACCTTGGAAAAACTGAAAGAGGAAAAGCTCATCTTTAATCATCCAAAAATCTACGGTCGTCACAGCTCAAATTTATTCTTACCTATGAGCTTGCGTGTCTTGTCTTTTAGGGATCTTCGTGCAAGAAGTATGCCAATTTTATTCCGATTACGTTCAGCGAAACAGTTACCAAATCTTGAAGTATTGGATTACTCTGTAGCCTTTTTTGAAGAAAAGACAACAGAACCTTGGTTGCTTGGTTCATGTCCAAACTTGAAGGAATTTCATTTAGTAAGTTCTTACGTGGCAAGTGGTATTGGACCTTTAGTTCGCTTTTTCCGTAATTTGAAGGTTTTAAATTTGTCTGATTCTTGCTTTAAAGTTGAGGATTTAAAGAAGTTGCGTCGATGCTCTGGAAACTTGGAAGAGTTGTACCTTTGCCAAATGGATTTCCGTGACGAAGATCTGTGTTTTATAGATAGAAGCACATTTCCTAGCTTGGAAGTTATTTGTTTGAGTGGAAGCAGGGCCACTATGCAAAGCGTAACCAGACTGTTTCGCGACTGTCGCTCTCTTAGAAGATTTCACACTAATTCTGCAGACGGTTCTAAATGTGGTTTTTATACCTTCACTGGCAGAGACTTTGTCTTTCACGAAACCCGTAAATGCTCAATGATACATCTTAGTAAATATAAACATCATATATAATCAGAAAAACTGTAATCTTTTCCTTGTCTATAAATAATTTGTTTGAGTGGAAAGTAGAATTATGGCAGAAAGTTTATATCTTTCATGTATCTTCAAACTATTCAAAGATACATCTTTGTGACTGTAAAAATCTCATTACATCTAACGACATTTTTGTATTTGATTTTTAAACGTAATGCTTAAATTCTTTTTTTGAAAGGGAACTTATTTTGCTCATAATATTGTATACATATACTTATCTTTGTTATACTGTACACAAAACCACTTTTACTAATAAGCAAATAATGTGTAAAGCAGCAGGGTTGCAGAATGACTATGTAAATTGTTGTCGAACTATTTAACGACTGCCTGAGACAATTAAATAGGAAATTAGCCGATAATTATAATTATGGTTTCTGTACATTAATTGGCCGAGATTGTATCTTCCTTGAAACGTTTAAATGCTCAAAGAATCATCCCTGTGAATATAAATGTAATATTTAATTTTGAAAAATGCTATTTTTTATTAAATGTGAGGTTTTGTATTATTGTTTACTATAGACTGATGTTATTGTATATTTTTATTCCGGTTTATTTTGGGTAGAAGTCTTTTTCCTCAATGTCTTGAAGTTTTTCTTTAATGGAAGCAGAATCACTAAGTGAAACCTTGTCAACATATTTCGTCTCTGGTGTTTTCTAATAAGATTTTACACCGATTTTGCAGGTAACTCCAGCTATAGTTTTTGAATACTCTCTGCCGCAGATTTTCTCCTTCATCAATATAAAAAGATATTCAAAGATTCATGTATGTGAAAAAAAAAACACATCTTATAAGATACAGCCAACAATTCCAAATATGGTTTCTATACATAATTTTATCTTGTATGAAATATCAAAATGTTTAAAGATGCATCTTTGAAAAGTTAAACAGCATATTTAATCTTAAAATTCTGTGTTTGCTCTTTAGGCATTATGTTTAATACTTTTATTATTTATTGTATGCTTATATCATTTTCCATGTATAACATTGTTTATTACGCACAGACGGAGTTTTACTAATCTGAAAACCTTTTATTATTCACTGAAGTATTGTATTTCCTGAAACGTCAAACTATTCAAAGATTCATCTTTGTGAATATAAACGTCATATTGAACCAGAAAATTCTGTCTTCTCACTTTAAACATGATGTTTGTATTTTTTTTTATGCATAAGCATAGAGTGTAAGTTCTATAGTCTATGCTTATGTGACTGTAACTTCTATAGTCTATTCTATAATATATTTAAAATACTATATTATGTTTATTTCTAAAATATATAATTTTTACATATAATGTATATGATATGGAATTTAAATTCGGTATTTATCATTTTTGTTTGATGTGCATAGTAGCACCTTTCCTACCCGGAAAATATTTTGCTTGAGTGGCAAAATTACTATGTAAATTGTTACCAAACTGTTTCTTCTCTCTCGCTCTCTGACAATATTTCGCAGTAATGCAACCGTTCTAAATATGGCTTCTAGTATATATTCTCTGGTACAGATTTTGCGTATGTTATGTTAAATATTAATAAAATTTGTTTTATTATTCTTTCGAAAATATAAGGATAAAATAATAATAATACTAAAAATAATACTAAAATCGAAAATCACTGTAATAAAACTTTTGACCTTATGCATAAACCTCCTGCAAGAATTTTTTAAATATCTGTCACCGTTTGCAAGTTATTGAATTTTAAAATCAGTCAGTCCTTTTTGGGACACCCGGTATATGTATATAAATATATATATATATATATATTCTTTTTTTAAATGCTCCGATGAAACATTTTTTTCATTGTCCTTGACGCAGACGATATTTTTTATTTTTATTTAATTGTTTGCGTTTATATAATACATGAATGGAAGAAGATATATTTCGCATATAATACAATAAGTAAATAAAATAGTATGATAAAAAGAATCTCCCAAGAAAAAAAAAAAACTCTCTCAGTTGTTTGAGATTAGATTAAACTGTTTTTTGTGAGTTATAGGTATTTTTTCTTTTGGTATTTTTTATGCTGCTTTTTTAAGATCCTTAACTTAATTCTGTACTTTAACTTAAAAAATTTAAAACATTTACTCCCGCTGTTTTGTAGTGTTTCAATTTGACTGTTCAGTACTCCTGACAATATTGACTTTTAAAAAATATATAAAATGTGATTTTTTTTTTTTTTTAGTCGCCTTTCAATATACACTGGTGAAAACAATTAAAGGGACAAATGGTTTTTTTGCCATAAAAAAAAAAAAAAAACTAACAAAGCAAATAAAATCAAACTTGGCCAATATATCATTCGATGTAAGACCAATGTATGGGAAAACAAAAATGGGCACAACCTGCACCCTAAATAAGGTAACTGGTCACGTGTCCAGCACAGCAGCTTAACGACACCCTGTCAGTCAGAGAAAAACATGTCTAATAGAGTGTATAATTGTCTGTAACAACTACACAACTCTCGCATCGGCGTTTCATACTGCTTATCAGGGTCCTTATCAATCTCTGTGGAAACTGCACTCAGTCTTGCACCAACGCACCCTTGAGCTAATCGATGGTCGTTGGAGCCGGTTTTTAAGCTGCAATTGATCGTCCAAGGGCGTCCCATATGTGTTCGATGGGATTAAGGTCAGGGGACATCGCAGGTCACTCCATTCGTTGAACATCCTACGATTCGAGGTATTCGTCCACCAACTGATCCCTATGTGGACGGGCGTTATCGTCCATAAAGACGAAATTTGGTCCATATGCTCCGCGAAAAAGTTTCAAAGAGGGTGCAAGGATCTCGTCCCTGTACCACTGACCTGTCAGAGTACCTCTATCAAACACATTACGGTCGGTATGCCCGTCTGCCTTCATGCCTGCCAGACCATCACACCACCTCCAGCATAGTGATAATTTTCGGCAATGTTAGAAGGCCGATATCGACTCTCGGGTTCTCTACAGTTGAAAACACGTGTCGAGTCGCCATCCAGACTAAATCACGACTCATCACTGTACAGAACCCGCCCCAAACTATCCTCTGTCCAAGACAGGTGTTCTCCGCACCGTGCTAGATGGAACTTTTGGCGGTTCACAGTCAGCGGGATGCAGACTACAGGGCACCTGGCATACAGGCTACCTGCATTAAGTCTCTGGGTGACTGTTTTCCGTGAAATGGATGTCCCTGTAGCATTATACATGTGACGAGACAGTTTTGTCGTTGTCGCGGACCTATACCTTTTGGTTACAAGTCTCAAATAATGGTCTTCAGCGGACGTTGTTGCCCTTTTTAGGCCTTGATCAGGTCGAGGGATCACTGTTTCGGTCTCTGTGAACTGTTTCCACAGAGTAGACACCACATTTCATGGAACACCGAGGTCCTTACAACAGGTAGCCTGTGATTGGCCGGCATCGAGTCTTCCAACAATCTGCCATCTTGTGGCATCATCTAGACGATGTCGACAAGCCGTACAAACGATGGGTAAACAAAGAAATTCAAAAAACAAGAATTGGGTTATGCTACGATGCTTCCAAACATTCTTCCGCTACAAGCTTCGGCGGTCAAATGTGGCACTTCTGCACAAACGCGATCACAGCGCCACTGCCTTATGACCACACATACCACTGCGTGGCAGGTGTATCCGCGACGAGCTTAATTATCATCTGATACCTTATTTGCGTATAGTGATAACTTATTTTTTTTATTTTTATTTTTTTAACCGTTTGTCCCTTTAATTGTTTTCACCAGTCTATTAGCAGTTAATGTTGTTGTCTGTACAATTAGCGAGTCATGCCTTTATTTGTGCGCAGTGAATATATGTTTTTTTATTCGTTTACTAACTGAATTACACGAAAAGATAGGTACAGTAAACTCTGTCTAAGGCGGAATCGATCGGGACCGATAAAATTTTCCGCTGTAGACAATATTCCGGCTTATCCAAAATACCCCTACACACACACAAAAAAAAAATAAATATAATAAAATAAATAAATAAATAAATAAGAAAAATTTTAAAAATGCACAAGTTTTATATTTTTTTACATTCTTAACCTTTAGTACCGTTCTTTAAAATTAAATTTTTAATGAAATTAAACTTTTTATTAAATTTAAAGTCTTTAATAATATTGAAATACATTATTCGAACACTGAAAGAAATAGTATTGATTAGAAATTGCTTCAGTTCTGGAATTTAATGAAAAATATTCACTTTAACAAATACAATCATATACCTAATCTTTAATATAGTTTCTGAAGAGAGGGAAAATAATATTTTATCGATCGATGCTTGTTTTTACTTCCGGTTTAACAAACATTCTTCAGTAACACACTATGAATACTTCCAGTACATACAGTAATCACATTGTGTATTGTGTTAATGATTAATATGGTTGAAAATTACCATATTTAACCATAAAGTTAAATGTGGTACTTTTGAATTATAACTTTATTAATCTATTACGAAATTTAATTAAAATGTTCGAGACTATTTGATGTACATACATGTCAGTTTTAAAGTTTCATGAATCAAATGCATTTCATTTTTAAAATGTAATTTTTTCCGCCTTATGCAAAATTTTCGGTTCGGTGGGACCTTAAAAACCTTTCCATTTCCGCGTTAGGCAGATTCCGGCTTAAACAGCATGGATTAATGTTATTTGCTTTGGGTTCGCCGGAACTTTGAAAAATTTCCGCGTTAGACAGATTTCCGGCTTACACAGAGTCCGACTTAGACAGAATTTACTGTATTTAATTTTTTTTATTTAATGCGTAATTTAATATTTTTGTATGTAGTGTACTGAATATTTTTGTATGCGATCTATTTTGTATGTAATGTATTTCATACTTTTGTATTTAATATGTGTTTCATATGCAAGAGTCTTTTCTTCATACGTTTGTTTCACAAAATTTTTTAAGTTCTTTTTGGAAAGCTATTTTCTTAATCTTACCATCATAATATGAAATAGAATATTTTCTTTTTTAATTTTATTAAATGTAAATATTAGTATTTAGAATACAATAAATAAAAAAAAGGTTATTTTGCTTCAAATGTTATTTTCCCTCATAATTTTCGTAATTTCATATTATTATTACTATTATTATTTCTGTTTTCGAAACTACATCGTCTATGCAGAAACTGCGATCGTTACTTGGGCAATAAACTAGAATATAAATTTATAATGATATAAGCACATAATAAATAATGGTATTATTAACATAAGTTATAATATCTCTCACCCTCAAGAAAAGTGACACTTTGAAATTTGAAATTTGATTTTCATTTGAAATTGGAAATTTGATTTTCATTTGAAATTGGAAATTTGATTTTCATTTGAAATTTGATTTTCATTTGAAATTTGATTTTCATTTGAAATTTGATTTTCATTTGAAAATAATTTCCCTTCATAAAATTCTATAATATTAAACACACAAGAATGTTAGGAGCTATAATAAGAAATAAATTTTACTTGTTCACTGCAGGTCAAAATAGGGTATTTCGCAAGCTTCCAAACAAAGCAAAAACAACAAGTAGCAACAATTGAAAAGATAAATTTATCTTTATTCTTAAACAGTACAAGTGTTGCCATCTACATATTGAAAATCGATTTAATAATATCTTCAGAATGTATTTTATTGGCAACATTAGGCATTATAACTTCAATATTATTCTAATGGTATTTTAGAGCCTAAATTGGGTATGTTGCCGAAAAGCAACACCAGTCATTTAAGGGTTAATACGATTTTTTTTTCATTGCTTTACAAAAATGTGACAGGTATTTAAATTTTACTGTTAAAAGGTTTAAGCAAACCATTGTATATACAGTGTGCCCCCAAATTCACCAGCCAAACTGTAAGGGAAGCAGAGGCGTCGCGATGGGGGGTTATGGGGGGGAGCCTCCCCCCACCGATATATGTGAACTTGGGAAATTTGAGCTTAGAGTTGGGAAATTATAGATTTTTGAAACACTTTTTTATTTTTTAAATAAAAAGTATATAATAAAAATAATTGTTTTGCTGACTACCTTTCTGAGTTCTGTAATAGTAAAATAGTTAGACTTTCAAAAGAAATACAAAAAGCAGCCAGACTCAATTTCTGATTATGTTTCTCTGTGCTACGAAAATATCATACATCTACCAGACCTGAATTTCTCTACTCTTGTCCATCAACAGTGTCTCTAATGCATTTCCTCCAAAACTGTCAATAATCTAAAAATATGAGGCTATTTTCATATGAAGCACGATTATGACTCGTACATAATTGAAGACAAAAACTTTCATTAAATGAACCAATAATTACAACTTTTATGTTTTTTCTTTAGAAATATGTTCTTTTCCGTGTAAGCAGTGGTGTGGGTAGTCATAAAAAAAGCAGAGGGCATACTACGCTGTAAGCAGAGGGTATACGCTAAAAGCAGAGGGTATACCCTATTGTGTATATACTGTAGATTTTTTGAGAAACAGAGGGTATACGGTGTTCCTTAAAAAAATCCAGAAGGTATACGGCGTATACCACCGTGTACCCTCCACTACACCCCTGCGTGTAAGTATCATTATTATTAAACACTCATTGAACATATCATTTTAGTTGGAAAATAGAGCAATGTTTTTCACGTTGGGAAATTTTTGAATTGTATGTTGGGAAAATTTTGAACTCTCCCCCCCTCACCGAAAAACATTTTGTAGCTACGCCCCTGAAGGGAAGGTAAAGTACACATAAAGAAGCAATTTTGATATGGCAATGTGGGGTCCGAAATGAAAAAAAATCGAAAAAAAAAAAAAAAAAACCACGAAATGCGGAGGAAATGAAAACGAGCGTTTTATTGACATAACAACTACAGAAAGTGCTCAAATGTGCCACTGCCAGCGTCTATCAAGTGACCGACGTACCTTTTCGCAGATTCAAAGTATTTCACGAACATTTGCAGCAACGAGGTCCTCATCAGAGCCAATTGGTGTCTAATAGATGAGACGTCTGGGACCCTCGAAAGGGTACGCCAATCATTTGCTATACGCTGCCAGGTATGTATCGATGTTGGTTTTGGAACATTTGACAACTTATTGTAATTGTTAGGTGAATAAAACTCTTGTTTTTATTTCTTCCGCATTTCAAGTTTTTCGCCAAAACTATTCATTTCCGACACCACATTGCTGTACCAAAATTGCTTCTTTATGTATATTTTACTTTTTCTTACAAGCAGGGTTGTAGTGGATGGTATACGGAGGTATACGCCGTATAACTTCTACATTTTTTTTAAACAAACTCAATATACCCTCTGTTTTTTCAAATAAAGTTATAGCTTATACTTTAGACATGAACGGTTATGACTCTAGCGTATAATGTAGAACATCTGTTTTTTTTTTTTTTTTTTTTTTTTTTTTTTTTTTTTTTTTTTTTACGTCTACAACACGCCTTACAGTTTGCCCTATGAATTCTGGGACACACTAGCAAAGTCATTTTTCGTAACCTAACATATTTTTATGATGTTGTATATTTTCATTCTTTGAAGAAGAATATCTTCTTTCTACTTCAGTGTATAAAACGAAGAGATGAGTACTTTATATTTTGGACTTAAAAAAGATTTTTTTTTATACATGAAAGCTTACATGTGGTGCATTTGTTTTATATAAACTTGATAGATTTTTACAAAGTGTTTTTGCAGAAATTACCCTCTTATTACCTAATTGTATGTTTTCTACCTTCGTTCTGTGAAATAAACATTTGAATACTGAATGTTTGTCAGAGTTTTTTGAAGTGTGTTGATTTGCTTTAAAAGTTTGTTTAAAGATATAAAGAAGGATAGAGAGTGTATAATTTACCCAACCATTCAATCTGTGAACGAATGTAGCTACAGTTGTAAAAGAAGTGTCTACATATAGCGCCACACAATGACACTTGTTCGTAAGTGTCTATAGCAATTAACACACTCTAGAATGACACTCCATGTGCGTGAAAAGCCTAAACCGTATTCAAAATGTCGGACTATCAGTTTATGTGATTTGCGGCCTATGTTGACTAAACTGATTACTGCAAATGTTCAGGGATGTAGTAGAGGGTATACGGTGGTATATTCCGTATACCTTCTGGATATTTTTAAGGAATATCGTGTGCCCTCTGTTTTTCAAAAAAGCTATAGTATGTTACGCTGTAGGGTATACCCTCTCCCTTGAGCGTATACCCTCTGTTTAGAGCGTGGGCCTTCTGTTTTTTTAAAACTACACCACTGCAAATGTTAATCTGTTTTAATGATTTCATTTATTGGTAGTTCACAGACCTTTTTTGTTACACTGATCTTCTCTATAACGAAATCAATACTGTAATTGGACGAGAATCGGAAATTTAAATTCGTAGTTTTCGTTTAAGTTTTCATCATATCCCAGTTTTTTTTTTTTTTTTTTTTTTTTTTTTTTGTAACAAGATTATTAAGCTTGGCCGTTAGGGCTAGTGATCTCTATGTGTAGTGCACTTACTTTGTGCAACAAACTCTTTTGTAACTATACCTACTTTCGTACAAAAATTAAATGGCTGTGTAAATTATATGCTTTCCACATTGTACAATCACGGCCAAACTCGATCCCTTATAAGTCAGGCGATCGAGTTTGGCCGTGTTACAATCGAAGAAATAAATAATGACCGCCTGCCTTCTAACTCTGCAACAAATTGTCGTAGAAAAAGTTACTGGTACCAAATGTATGGATATAAAATCTACTTTAAAATAATGTATATAAAGTTTGCTTAAGAGGCTATCTACATATAAAAACAAGCGCAAACTTTGTTTTTTGCAGTGGCAACACCCAATTTTGACAAGATATGTATTTTAAAAGTTCGGTTCAAATTATGCCTAGACATTAAATTGAAATCATTTGGATGATAAGTGTTTGAATTATAAACAATCAAAATTCAGTGCTTCTAAAGTTAAATTACATTTTCATATTTTTATTAATATCTCCTGAAATTATAATCCCAATGTGATAATTTTGTGTGTGGTTATAATGCTAAAAAACTTGAACATTAATACATTGAATTCGTAATTTAAATATTTTTATAATATAAATTTTGAAATTAATATCTCTCTATTCTAAAAAAAAAGTAACTTACGCCGCCGCTGTTTTGAACTTTTTGTGACCGGAAGTTTTTCTCCGTTAATATTAAGAAAAATACTGCATACAAAAATATGAAAATCGGCGGTATTATAGAGAAATGTTTGATAAACACGCTGATGCAGACAGTTTTCAAATCGAATAATTATTTTAAGAGATATTTAATGCTAAATTTGGTCAAAATCGTTCCATTAAAAAGTTTTATAGGAGCAAAAACTATACATAAGAATTAATTCATTTTTAGATCATTTTATACGTTAGAATTTCCCGGTGTGCAGACTGCATTCACTTTTTTAATTTGACTCATTTTTTCAGGTCTTATTTCTATTTTAAATTGAAATTTTCAGCATTTCGAGAGATATTTTTTACTTATTTTAGAAAATGGTATTAATTTAAACTGCTACCAACTGTATAAACAGCGCAAATAATAATGTTCTCTTCAAATTAAAAATTTATTTACACGTGACTATTATTAAAAGAAAAAAAAATTCAAATTAGAAATAATTACGTATGAAAAGCAGGAACTTATTGAAAATTACTTCATAAAAACTATATTTACACGTGAATTTTAAAAGAGAAAGGATATTGTAAAATAATAAATTCATTAACATGCGTTAGAAGTCTTAAATAGGAGGAATTACGTCACATTACACTTATTACGTAAAATGAACACAAAGTAATATTGCAAAACAGTTTAAAAATTGCGCGAAACATTAATTTGATATTTTGAGATTATATTAATAAGATTAATATTAATTTTATTGAACACGTTTAGGCTGCTTTCGAGCGACTATTTAGTAATTTAATAAAAATAAAAAAGATTACAAACTGAAAATGAAGTGTCATCAACAAAAAAATATGATTTGAAAAGAGAAAAATCTGTGAAGCAGAAAATAAAGAAATTGCTTAAATGGTTTAGTTAAGATTCGTTAACCTTCTGTGTCGTTTCCGTCATAAGAAGGCATTGGTATTTGTGAAATATATTTGCATTTTGATGCAGATTTGCTTATTATATTAGCTTATTTTGAAATGTTTAACTGATTTTATTTAATCAAAGACTAAAACAGCCATTGTATCTTTTAACAGCAGCTGATTTTGCCTTAAAATTCCCCAAACGAAGAGACATGAATAGAAACCCGTTTATAGGGCTATCGCCACTGTTTTTTAAATTATAATTCAATCTTTCAAAATCTTTTTTAAAGCCGATCAAATTAGCGTTCTTTTAGAGACTGCGGTGTCTGAACGGGGGTTGGCGAGCGTAGCTCGTAGGGGGCCGAGCCCCCTAGTTTGAAAAACAAAAACAAAAAAAGAACTGCAACCTACATATTCTTTGATAGATTTATATTTATTATGTCCTGCTTTATGCGAATTCTCAATTTCAAATTTTTCCACCAAATAGTTCTCGAATTATGATTTAAAAACGTCAAAATGGTGGTTTAAGGGGCCGACTGTGATGTACAAAAAAGCATAATCTTAAAAAATATATTTTACTCATTTTATTGAAACATTTGGCCTGGCAATAGGCGAAACATATTAAGCGAATGAAATGGTCATATTGGCAAGAAATAATACATTAACCTTTAACTCATGTGATGCAGTTTCTTAAACCGCTCGAATAAAATGAATAAAAAATTAACTTAAATTATTGAATTTACTTACATTTTGTCCTAATACTATCGCTGTACTTCTCTTAGGAGCATGTGAATTAAATTGCATAAAAAAAGTATTTTATTCATATTATTTAACTTCAGTGCAGAAAAAATTACTTTTTTTTCCCCTAAAATAAACGGTAGTTTGTTCATTTTGCTAATTAAATATAAAAATTAATCGTTTACAATTTTTTTTTTTTACAAATTATCGTTGAAACAAAGTATGAAAATTGAAATGCAGTGTTTATTTAAAAAATAATAATATTTACTCTACGGATATGCAAGAGTCAAAGTACATTATTATTGCAGTCAATACATATTTTTCATGTACAAGTACATTCAAGTAACTGACTTTTCGAATCAAGGGCACTTATAAGATTTTTTATCTAAACTAATCTTTCGGTAATACAAATTATGTTTAACTCCATCAGAAATATTTACATTTTCATCATCGGAAAGTTCAAAATTCGTATCGTGATCTCTTCCGTCAGTAAAATCTGCATTGTCAGAATTTTCAATATCGGACAATACTTCATCTGACCAGTTGTTCATAATATCTTCTATTTCCTTCTGGCTGAGGAAAATAGAACGTTTTAGAGGTTGCGACGACATCATATCACCAAAAAAAAAAAAAAAAAAAAAAAAAAAAAAGACACCAAAGAAATGAAAAAAAAAATAAATTGCAACTAATTAAGTGTATTGTACTACAGTTTCAAATAATCACGCAACTGATGTGATGCGGTCTGACAGACCCCAGCGTAATGAATAACACGTTTAAAATCAACTAGCAGAATTATCATCGCCTTGTGTGTGACCTTGGCAAACTGGTAGAAGAAGGTACTGGTACGGGCAAGTAATATTTGCACTTTTAAGGGGTGGAAGTATTTACAGCTGGGAGTCGCAGAGTCTGTGAGAGCGTGTGATATCAGTTAAAGGTTAATAGAAATGACATAGTCATTCTGTAGCATTTCAAGACTCGAATAACAAATTCAATTTGGATACAGCTCGTGAAAAAGGCTTATTTTATAATAATTACTTTCTCTGAAACTAATCTTAAGAATTTCATAAAAAATTGAAGGGGTAGAATTTATTTATGGTGCCAAAATTGGGTATCGCTATTGAAAAAAGCAAGTTTGGGTTTGTTTTGACATGTAGATCACCCCCCCCCCCCCTTCTTAAGCATATTTTATAAACGTCATCTAAATGTTTATTTCCAATTTATTTATTTTTATGACTTTATTTCCAATCGTTTGGTACCAGAAACTTTCTTCTCTTATAATTTGTTCTAGAGTTAGTAGGTGAGTGGTGTGTACTTTTTTTTTTACAACTGTAGATATTTCAAAAAAAAAAAAAAAAAAAAAAAAAAAAAAAAGAGAGAGAGAGAGATTCGAAAATTGCTAAACGTAAACCCTTTTTATGTAATTCAATTGAATGATTATAATAAGTCAAAATTCTTCCTTCAGATCCTGAAGGCAGAATTTAAACTTACAATTATCATTCACTTTCACATACTTCATGGCACTAATTTTCCAGAAAATTAATGTCAGATTTCTTTAACAGGATCTGAAAATAGAATTATAATAAACATTTCAGGGAAACTATTTTTTTTTTCACCATTTTAAACAAAAATATTTATTCCACTTCAGAAGTTCTATTTCCTATTAAAAAAGTTTTCTCATAAATGCAGACGATAAATCAAAATAAAATCAAAACAAAATAATACTTCAGTGTGATGATTGAATATCTCTCAATATATACTACAACTTAATTAATACTTCGAAAGTGT
This sequence comes from Maratus speciosus, assembly GCA_963932465.1. Lineage (NCBI taxonomy): Eukaryota > Metazoa > Arthropoda > Arachnida > Araneae > Salticidae > Maratus > Maratus speciosus. Next base: position 459,226,034 of record OZ010794.1, on the reverse strand, counting down.
TTTTCGAAACACATCAAGGAACATTTATTATTTTTTTGTTTTTGCTTATTGGAAAATAAAAGTTACGTACTAAGAATTGACTCATACACATAATTAACGTTACTCATGGGAACAGGGAAATAGATATTTCAAAGATAAGTCTGAAGTTGATTATGGGACATATGAAATTATCGCTTCTAATAAAAATTTTATTTGAATATATAATTGCTGTTTTTCATGAAAAAATGACTTTTGGTATTTTTAGTAGACAATCTAAAAAATATATTAAATTTAAAAAAATTGTTACAGTATTCATTAAAAAATGGTTTTCACTTATATTATGTGACACGTGAGTCCCGGGATGGATTTCGTAGTCTATTTTGTAAAGTTTAAACGTGTCCGTCCGTAACGCTTACGTCATTTTGACTGTGGCAACAGCATACGATTAAATTTGACTTTTATTTAACTTTTATTGGAATTTTTTAAACTTCTAAATACCATAGATCCTAGTCTATATTATAAAGGACACACGTGTCCGTACGTAAACGCTGACGTCATTTTGACGGCCTCAATAGCAGACGATTAAATTTGACTTTCATTTAACTCTTTTTGCATTTTTTAAAACTTCTAAATACCGCGCATTTTCAATTTCTACACCGCTGAATAAGGAGAAATATATTAAATGAAATTTGTTTTAAAAATAATTTTAAAGCGTGATTTTTTTTCTTCAAATCTATCTCTATCTCTATCGCGTGCATTACGAAAGATAAATCAGTTTGCACTTAAATTAATATAAATAGCTCACCACTTGATTTCAGCTTGCATTCCATAACGAAAGTAAAACATTCATCAATCAATAAAATACCCCCCCCCCCCCCACACACACACACACACATAAATTTAAGACATTCGAATTTCGATTTCGTTCCACTGAAATGAATGGTTGATTGTAAATACCGATTTTTGGAGATTCATCTTCTGTTAATTTTTGATGTCAGGCCAACATGAAAGTATCGCTTTTAATGCCTTTCAAATCTTTATTTGAACGCATTATCGCTATTTTTCATAAAATATGATTTTTAGAATTGTTAGTGGGCATTCTAAAAAAAATATGTTAAATGTAAAAAATCTATCAGAGCTACCAATAATAATATATGTACAGTGAAACCTCCCTGTACGACCACCTCTATTAAGCGACCACCTATCTGAACAATCATTTTTTTCATTAAACAAAATTTATTCCCATAGGCTCAATACTAATTTTACATCTATTCGGAGACCATCCCAGTTGAACTACCTCCATGAGCGACCAATTTCTTTGAAGAAAATGAAACAAATTCCGTTTTTTCCTGCTCGCTTGAAGTGGGTTTTATTAGAAAAATAATTCCTGAGAGTGCATTATTCGTCAAACTTCTAAACTAACTTTAGATTTTTTTTATTACGATAACTTTTAAGTGTTTAAACCTATATGTGACTTTTTAGGCAATGAATTTTAACTCTGATGAGAAATAAAAAATGATGGTCAATAAACACCCCTGCCCTATTCTGTCAGGAAACTCTCAAAGAAATAGATAAATTAATGCAATCGTTATTATTTACTTTCGTCCAAAAAAAAAATTGCCTTTATTTACTGAACTTCGAAAGGACTTGAAAATAAAAGTTATAAAATATAAAACCGTAAAATCAAAGTAAACGTCAATGTATTCATTTTTTAAACTCTGCAGTAATTATCTTATGTAATTAACTTTTTTTATACTTAAATTTTTATATTTTTCCTAATGTAAAAAAATGAATTTTAGTAACATTAATTGTTACACTTTTTCAACAATTAAAATCAAGATTTAAACATTACCTCCATTAAGAGACCGCTTCTCGGAGCGACCAACTTTTATTGGAACGGAACATGGTCGTTTTAGAGAGGTTTTACTGTATATCTATATATAGAAAAGAAAAGCAGTAGACCCGTGCGAGGCTTTCACATCGAAGCCTTTGGGGTTCTTTGTTGTTACGTTTTTCATTAATTTTTGATTACCTGCAATTCTTTTTATCAAACAACGTGTTTTAACGGTTTATAAGTATACTATATCAAATGTCGCCTGCAGAACCTTTCGTAAAATATCTCATTCTTAGCTGTGCCTTTAGTATGCGAAGAGAAAAGACGATGTTAACATCAATCATAACATATATGATGTTTTTCACCTAAATTCTGTAACCCGTAAGCCCGGTTTATCCCCTTGTGTACTGTGAAACTTCCCTATGCGACCACCTCCCTGAACGACCATTTTTTTTCATGGAACGAAATTTATTCCCATAGGCTCAATACTAATTTTATCTCCACTCAGAGACCATCCCAGTTGAATTCCCTCCATGAGGGACCAATTTCTTTGAAGTAAATGAAACAAATTCCGTTTTTTCCGGGACGCTTGAAGAAGGTTTTATTAGAAAAATAATTCCAGAGAACGTATTATTCATCAAACTTCTAAACTAAGTTTAGATTTTTTTTAAAATTCAGGTAACTTTTAAGTGTTTAAACCTCTTTGTGCCTTTTTAGGCAATGAATTTAACTCTGATGACAAATTAAAAATGACGGTCAACAAATTCCCCTGCCCTATTCTGTCAGGAAACTCTCAGAGAAAGAGATAAATTAATGAAATCGTAATATTTTTGTTCCCGTCCAATAAATAAAAAAAAAATTGCATTCACTTACTGAACTTTGAAAGGACTTGGAAATAAAAGTGATAAAGATAAAACCGTAAAATCAAAGCAAACGTCAATGTATTCATTTTTTTAAACTCTGCAGTAATTAACTTGGATTTTAATGGAACTTGCACTGTTAGTTAAATAATTTTTGAAACGGTTTTAGAACATATCTGTACGTTGCTTAGTTATAGATCTATGGCGAAAGGCGGAAGTATTCTAATTAGGTGAACTCGATTATGAAAGATTAGCCTTTTTAAAAATTCCTACTGGGCGGATTTTGAACAGACTTGCATTCATAGATCTAGATAATTTGTAAGGGTTGATTTTAGTATATTGCATATCGTTCTGTGTTTCTTAATTATAGAATTATAGTAGAAGTTATTTTATTAAGAGAACCCGATTATGCATTTTGAAAAGTTCTATTGAATGGATTTAGTTAGATAGTTTGTTTGCATTGAAATGTTAGTTAGATAATTTTTCATCAGCGCTTTTAGTATATTGCATATAGCTCTATCGTTTTTTATTAAGTTTTTCTATAAATGATCATCTAAAAGAGTTAGTCCTTAACAGTTCACATTTTTTTCTGTACATTAAAAAATATAGTAGTGGAGTGGCGTTCGTATCGTTCTCAGCAATGCGGAATGACATTGCATGTAAAGATCCTCATTTCTTTAAAACGCATAGTTAAATTCACCAATATTTTTGTTTGATTTTAAGTTTTATTTGGAGAAGCCAACAGTAGCGGGCGAAGCATGTTAGTTTTTTTATGAAAAAAAAAATTGTTCATTTGTTACAATATTTGTTAATCGGTAGGCTTTTATTTTTCTTATTTGCCTATTTGTAATAAAATTTACATATATATTAAAATACAGGATGTCAACTCTTACCGTTGTTAAATCTACAGTTCCGATTAATAAAAAATTTCAAATGCTGTTCATCGTATTAAAACCCAATTACATCAAAATAGTCATTATTTTTTTTTTAAGTTACGAAATATATTTTATACCCAGGGTCTTAAAAATTACTAAAGAAAAACCTGCACCATGCTTTAGTAAGTAAAACAATAAAAATATCATTCTTATACTACCAAAACTTGTTTACCTTTATTAACCTTTACACGGGCTCTCGGTCAGATGCTGTCCGAGAATACATGCTAAGGCCGGACAGATGCTATCCAAGACCACGTGTAGAGGTTAAGAAGTTTTAATAAATCATCTACAGTACAACCTCGATTAGCCGAAGTAATTGGGACCGAACATCTTTCGGCAAATCGAAATTTTCGGGAAATTGAGAATGCTTCATTTTTAAGTTTAAGGAGAGATATATGTAATATTTCTTATTATGGTAACAAGTGCTTAACAAAAATAAAGCGTTAGCAAAATAGAAACAAGAATAAAATTACCTGAATTTTAATTTTGAAATAAAGTACATTTTACGTATATCGCAAGGGTTTGAAAAAAATGTTTTGTTTGTCGCAATTTCGATTACCTTTGCTTTTGAAGTTCTATAACAGAGTTTTTTAATATTATTAGTTCACCAGTATCACAGTCTTCCTGCTGCTACAGCCATGCCAAACCTTTTGCAAAACATTCAAAAGCTTCCGAATTGCTACTTTGTTCGTTTTCTTCGTTCCACTCCGTAGCTTACGGGAGCTCAAGTTAAATTCAATGGAACTCTAAGAAAGGGGATCGAAAATATTTATATGTACTCGTAGTTTGGAAAGGACCGCTTGCACACAAGGAATTTGATAGTTAAAATAAAAGGTTTGAAACCTTTTATAAACCTTTTATAAACGTTTGAACCCTTTGAAACAGATTTTGCGCACAAGGTATGTGATAGTAAAAAAAAATAAAAGCTTTTAAAACAGATTTCAGTAAAAGGAGTTTCGGATAAAAGAGTTTCTATTGTATTTGTTACAAAAGAATTAACAAGTTTTTGTTCGAGAGGAAAACATTTTAAATACTCAATAATTAATCAGCTATGAAATCTTTATTACCTTTATACTACTTTTCTGTGTTGCTATAACCTGCGACACAATCATGAATAAAAGAGTCGCAAGGCATTTTAAAATAAATAAGGGATTTCATTTACCAAGCAAACTAGCAGGCTTCACCCGTTTCACTGCTTGGTTTTTCCTAACGAACCTTGAATCACGCAAGACGGCTCCGGAAATTTGATCTTGTGTTTGAAAGCGACATGGACCATTACCTGGAATGCCTTCCACATTGTTGAATGAAGGCCATTGCGCTATTATATTTTCCAAATGTGTCACATAATATTTGGGCTTTTAAGGACAAACATTTTTAGTTGATCATTTACTGTGGGATTTGATAAATAACGATACAATGATAGAAGTAATATATTAAATCTATAAAAGAAAAATATCTTATTAACAATGGAGTTCTCATCAAAATCCGTCCAGCACTGTAAAAATTAATCTAGTAAAATAACAGAAAATTTCTGGCAGCAAAAGTTGCCAGAAAAGTTCAGTATGTACCAGAAATATCTGTACATATAATTTTTTTCTGTATATACAGAAATGTCTGGTACATACAGAAACTTTCTGGCAACTTTTGCTGCCAGAATTTTTCTGTAGATACAGAAAACTTGAGTACATACAGAATTCTTTTGTTTGCACAAGAAACATCTGTACACGCAAAATTTTTTTGTTTGAACAAGAAACATCTGTAGATACAGATATTTTCTGGCAACTTTTGCAGTCAGAATTTTTCCGTAAGTACAAAAAAAGTCTGTGTACTGACGCTGTATTAAATTTAACCAGTACTAAACAGATGTTTCATTCCAAATTGTTGCTAAGAAAAACTTAACAATTAAATATTAATTCTGAGGTAAGTCATTTGAAATCTGATTTCATTATTAAATAAAATATCAGATTAAGTAAATTTTCTAGTATACAGGGATGAGATTCTTCCGACTTTTATAAGAATTTCCGACTTTTCATAAATTTGAAATTTTCCAATTTTTATCTGGGGGGTGGGAAGGGGGAATAAATCTGACTTTTGTCATTTTTTCTTTTTTTCAAAGAAAAAAATTCTTGAAACGAGACATATCTCTCCGATTTTTGTATATAGGATCATTCTGACAAGGAGCTTCCCTGAGTAGTTTTAGGGTTCATTGGTTAAGCATAAAGGGGGAAAACGAGGGGCTGACCCCCCCCCCTTCAATTTAGGTAAATGGATTTTTCATGCAGAATTATCCGATTTGCTTTAAATTTTGTATATAGGCTCATTCGGAGAAGGCGTTTCCTTGATTAGTTTTGGGGTTTATTGGTTAAGTATAAAGAGGGAGAACGGGGGGCTGCCCCCCTTCACTTTAGGTAAGTGGGTTTTCCATGCAGAATTATCCGATTTGCTTTAAATTTTGTATATAGGCTCCTTCTGACGAGGCATTTACCTGATTAGTTTTTGGATTCATTGGTTAAGTATAAAGGGGGTGAACGGAGGGCTCCCCCCCTTCAATTTAAATAAATGGGTTTATCATGCAGAATTATCCGCTTTGCTTTAAATTTTGTATATAGGCTCATTCTGACAAGACTTTTCCTTGATTAGTTTTGTGGTTCATTGATTAAGTATAAAGGGGGAGAAAGGGGGGATAACCCCCTTCAATGTAAATAAATGGGTTTTACATGCAGAATTATCAGATTTGCTTCAAATTTTGTATATAGGGTTATTCTGATAAGGCGCTTCCCTTATTAGTTTTGGGGTTCATTGGTTAAGTATAAAGGGGGAGGACGGGGGGGCTACACCCCTTTAGTTATATAAATGTGTTTTTCATGCAAAATTATCTATTTTGCTTCAAATTTTATATATAGATTTTTTCTGATAAGACGCTTCCCTGATTAGTTTTGGGGGTTCATTGGTTAAGTATAATGAAGGGGAATGGTGGCTAATCCCCCCCTTAATTTAGATGAATGGGTTTATCATGCAGAATTATCCTATTTGTTTCAAGTTTGGTACATTGGTTTGTTCTGATAAGGCGCCACCCTGATTAGATTTGGAGGTTCATTGGTTAAGCATAAAGGGGGAAAACTGGGGAGGGACCATCCTCCCCTTAATTTAGCTAATGGCATTTCATGCTTTGAAATAAAAGTATAATATACAATTAGTTTCAATAGCCTGTGGCTTCAATGCCTTCAGTTTAACTGTGCACTTTTCTTTTTTATTATATACATTTTCCTTTTGTGCAAAATATGGTTTCGCGCGCGTTTTTTTTAGTTTTTTACAAAATTTGAGCTTACGCATATTTTCAGACTTTTTGTTCTTCACCCATTCTCATGCCTGTATATAAAAAAAGCAAGAATTTGGAAAGTATGGACCACATTCAATATCGCTTATAACAAATTTTGTTTTACAGTACATCATAATTTGAGATTTTATTACTACAGCGTCATATCTTTTTAAAAGAATAATTCCAAACTCATTAAATATTTATGAGTATTGGCAATATATGTGACAGGATTAATAATTAAACCCCTTTTTAAACTTAACTAAAATGTTTAAAATTATATATTTCCACTAATTAATTATTGTTTTTTTTTTTTTTTTTTTTTTTTTACAAATTATGATGTATTGTAAGCAAAATTTTTTATAAGCTATATTGAATGTGATCCATATTTGGCAATTTCTTGCTTTTATTTATTTATTCTTTTAAGTGCTAGAAAAGTTACTTAAAATCTGAGATTTTATTTAATGAATGAAATCTGATTTCAAATGGCTACCCCAGAATTAACATTTAGTTGTTAAATTTTTCTTCAAAATATATTTAAAAGCATCGAGGTCAGTACTATTAGTAACAATTTGAATGAAACATCTGTATAGTACTGGTTATTTCTGTAACTTGTAGTACGGTACAAACACTACTACTAGAAGTACTACTGTATGTGCAGTACTACTTTTGTAGCTGTTAATTTCTATAATTTTAAAGCTCTATGCTGTTCTGCCACAAATTTTCTTTTCCAGCTTAATATTTATTATATTCTCACTTCAAAACTGTATGATCCAAGTATATTTAAGTACAACCGAAAGTAAATTCACTATACTTTTAATTTCTGTATAGACATTTATGTAACCCGTAAAAATAATAGAGCAGGTGGCGGCGACACAAATGAGTACGTCATTGAGTTACGAGATGAAATCGTGGTGTAGGACAAGATTATTAGGAGTAGATTAAAGAATGACTGGTCAGCCTCGGCACTTCTTGGTACGATATGAGCAGCAACGGGCGCCAATTCGTCATTTTGGCGTCACTATCACGTCATCGTGTTACGAGATGAAATTAGTGCCAAGGTAAAATAAAGTATTTTAAGGATATTTTGGTCTGTCTGCGCATATCCTGGTCCCCCCCCCCACCCCCGCAGACTAATATTTATAACAAAAAAAGACGACATAATGTACAATTGAAACCCTATAAAAATAATATTTTACGTTGCATTGCCATGTATATTACTTTTGCCATCAACTTTCAAGATTAATTAATGGTTTAGGAAAAGCTTATTAACAGTACGTGAGAATATGACTGATTCGGCATAACTTGGTACAAAGCGAGAAGAATGGGGCACATATAACAATAATTTTTATTTATTGAGTTAAAATTTTTAATTTTTTTGTGATGGCTAACCATATTATTTGTAAACAAAATCGCATGATAGACCTTCTCATAATTTTTGTGAAAAAATTTTAAATTTATTAAAAAAGCGGGGTATATTAAAATCGTTATAACTCGAAATATTATTTGTAGAATTTCAATTTTTTATCATTCAAATAAACAGTTCTATATGTAAGTTTAATTTAGATTCAGCGTTTTAAAAAATATTAATTTTTAAAAAAGTAAAAATATTTAAAGTAAAAATTAAAGAAAAAATTATGTGATTTAAAAAAAAAAAATCATATTTTCAAAAATAAATATTTTCTTTCAAATTTGCTGAATCAAAATTAAAGTAAACTAATTGAAAAAGACATGTTCCAAATTTGACCCAGATATCTTTAACGGTTCTTGAGTTATAACAATTTAAATACGAGAAATGGTGAAAAACCCATCATGAAGAAAAACGCTTTTTCACAAGAAGTCGTTTGTATGACAGCTATTACTTGAAAGCTAGATTTTGAAAACAAACCAAAACGAAAAAAATAGTATGTTCTCTTCTAATAAGGATATAAACATGATTTAAGCTTCATTTTAAGCAAAAAAAAGCAGAGAATACTTTACTGCAATAAATTATTTTTAGAAAATGTAAAGATTTTTGTGTCCCTGACCCCTTTAACCAGGAAAAATAAAAGTTTGTATTGAAAAAAATAATGATTTTTCTAAGCATATGTCTCAATTTGTATATAAGTGTTACTCATTGATTAATCAGTCTAATACAAATAAAGAATGTCTATCATACAGGTCAGAACTAATGGATATCCTGCTGCCTCACACACCTTCACTCAAAGAAAAAAAAAGTAAGATGGCATTAAAAATAGTTACTATGATAAATTATTATGTATTTACAATAAAATCGACTTCCTAATTTGATTGAAAAACTGCACAAACCGCACTTCTACACAGCATTAGAGCATGTTCCATAGCAGAAAAGTTTCATCATAACGGAAATATAGACCTGTAAAGGAAAGTATGACCAGCTTCGCAGGGTTAAATTGATGCCAGAGCCCAAAAGATACAATGAAAAAGAAAAAATCATTAAGTAAATTGATAGTACTTACTCCCTGTAGTTTGTATTCCTTGCTGCACTTGTTTATTAGAAAAGATGATGCTGTAACAATAATTCTCTTACTAGAGAGTGAAAAGATATGTGGGGGGGGGGGGGGGGAAGGGAGCAAAGACAACCTTCACGAGTTCTCTGTAAGGAACTGATTTAATGCAATAACTTCATAAAGATAATATGTAAAAAGTACATAAAATGGTTATAAAGCTGAAAAGCGCAGCCTATTGGCGTAAATTTAAGCCAAATTTAGGGTAGAATTTAAAAATAGATAGTACAAGTCTTGACCTAACAATGGATATGTTTCAAGGCATATGATGAAAAATGAGTTAAAAGCATCCTCTACAAGCAAGAAATGAAAGTAATTTGGAAGTAAAGTATAGGAGCAAAGAGTCCAGATCAAGACATTTCATTTGAGATATTACACGATGGTATTAGAAGGAAGAATGAAAAAAAAACTTAAAAATGCCCCTGGAGGAAAAAAAAAAAAAAGTATATTTTAGATTGCAAAATGGTGAATGGGAGCCTATGTCAAGACCTATATACCATATGTCACATGACCCACTGAGATAAAGTTTTAATTTTGTCCGCCCCCCTCCTTGAAATAGCTAGGGTAAAATGGACAACACCATCGATGGCCCATTCCCCAAAACATCATACATATTCTGATCAGCTCTTTCTGAGTAATATTTAAGTTTAAAATGCTGACTTTAGAAAATTATTATTTGAAATAACTGGTACAGGGAGAAACATAATTTTAAAAATCTAAATAAAACATTTCTGGAGGTTAATTCATCTACAATGCCTATTAAAGGGTTAACTAGATGATATTTAATAAATGGTATTATGGTGTTGGTATTAAATAAATGGTATTTAATAAACTCCGGTATTCACAAAGTTTGAAGCTATCTGCTTTGCATGACAATTACAACATAGTAAAACTTTTACTACTTTTAAAGAATTGACACACAGAGGGTTAACATTTAAATGACGCCTGACATCAAACATTCCAAAAGTTATCATTAAAAATTCCCGGTTATAAAATATATCCAATTATCTTCTACCCACAGTTAGCCATAGTGCCCTGCTCTAAAATACTATTAGGATATATATTTTTGGCAGTGCCTGATACTATGCGATATCTAAGGACATTCCAGAAGGCATAGTTACCCATAATTCGTATCATAAACACCAGTTATATGTTTAAGTTTGAGAAATTAGAAGAAATTTCCCTTAAAAAACAACTCAATCCATTATAAAAATCTACATTTAATACTTTTTGTGTTTCAGATCTCATGGAAACTCCATAATGACACTCCATTCTACACTATTAATTTATAGATATGAAAGCATTTAATTTAATCAATCTAGCAATCCTTCTTTCAAAATTAAAAATTTATAAAAAGTACACTTAAATTAAAAACACTAGCAATTGTCATAAAAATATAAAAGTTTTACCGGAGCAAAATATAGAATTTAAACTTCCAAAAGATATAAGTAGGGATTACAATCCCGAGACTAATTTCCAATTCCGGGATTGCTTAGATTCAATCCCGGGATTACGAAAATTAGAATTTCTCAAATATCACAAATTTTTACAATAGTTAAATATCATAAGCTTATAGAAAAGGTAATTAAAGCAAAAATACAGTCTAACTTACATATGAAAATATACCAAGTTAAAAATTTAAGACTTTAATTAATAATAAAAAAGTATAGGATAAATTACTACAATTGAAAATTAAAATAAAAATGCCGTTGATGTTTGACAATGTAATAAAAAACATGAAATGTCTATGATACACCTTCTAGATAATTTCTTTTATTTCCTGTTAAACAAGTTTTTGAATGGCTTAATATTTACAATATTAAAAAAATAATTAATGTCCCTAACTAATATTGAATTATTCTCAAAATCACGTAATTAAAGATTACAATTCTAGGATATCGCAAACACAAGATTTTTCCTAACATGAAGCTTTTTTTTTTTTCATGAAATAAAAGAACACACACACACACACACACACATACAACAATAAAAAATTACATAGATTTATTCTTTAAATTTCTAAATAGAGATAGATGTTAAAATTCGAAAACGTTGCGTATTATAAAAAGTTATTACATACCACGAAAAAAAAAAAAAAAAAAAAAAAAAAAAAAGATTAATTTGAATACTTTACTGTTTCTTAACTAATCGGTTTTCTTCGAAAATATGATTTCTATTTTCCGTTTTTTAGAAAGCAACGTACTTTCTACGCAATCTTGACTTGAGAAAAGAAGAGAGATTGTATTAAGTTCTTTCTGAATTTTAGTAACATCTTTCGTAGATAAATGTGTATACAACCCCTTAGTCGACCCACATAATGTTTTAAACACTGCATTACATTTTAATCTTTTGCATTTAACGCTTATTCAATTTATCGTTAAATAGTAATACCATACTGAAGATGTATCATTATCTTTCCTATGAGCTACAAAATCCTTTTCATTAGACAACTTTAAAACAAAATAAATATAAACGAGCGAAAAAAACCCCAAGAAGTTAGCACATAATAATCATTATGATACACAACTGTGACGCTAATCAGTAAATTCTAATTTGAAAATGACTTTCGTAGTGAAAGATGTCACACAGCGAACACACACACACTCAGCAAAATCGAAATAAACAAATGATTTCATTTTTCTTGACTAACGGCTGTGCGGTTACATCTGTCGGTTAGAAATACATGTAAAAAATAATTGAGATATATATTCTTTTTCAATGATATATAATTTTCATAAAAATCAATTGATTTTTTTTCCAAAAGCGAAAGTCTATAAATATATTTTTTAATTTCAGCTGAATATTGTTCCATTAAAAAAAGAGACAATTCCGAAAATCCCAAGATTTGCCAGTATACATCCCGGTATTTTCGGGATTAAAAATAAAGCGGGATCCCGGGATTGTAATCCCTAGGTATAAGTCACTAAGAGTTAAAATAATAATTTGTATTTTTAAAGAATTTATTAAAAAAGGTCACTCATAATGTATTTCATTGGGAAATTTCAAAACTGACAGAACAAGAAGAACACTTTTTTAACTATTTTTTAAAAATATTAAAAATCCTCCTAGGACAACAAGAAGTGTGGCGGATCAAAGATGAAGAATTATATCATTAAAATATCATAAAAGTATTCATAAAAATAGAGGATTAATATCTTTTAAGCTTTAAGTAAAATTGTAAACAATTCGCCATTCACCGTGTTATCATAATGGGCGATCGGGTTAAATTGAAAGTGCAAAAACAATAGTTTTTGAAAAAAATATTTTTAAAGCACTTATGTGTCTTTATGTGCACTTATGTATGTATATATATGTCATAAGTATATAAAACAGATACGTAACGAAAGTAAAAAGTTCAAAGTAACTAAATTAAGCATTAGTTTTTCGTTAATATAGAGTTTTAATATCTTTCAAAGCATAACATCTATACTGTTTTTGCCATGTATTCTCTATGGAGAATACAAGTCGTGGAATACCCAAACAGTACTTTTTAAAATTGTCATAACTAACTAATTAATGGTGATAACTTCAAAAACCATACCTTCAAATCTGCAGAATATACTAATGTACACGAAAATTCCACCAGTTCGTAGTTATAAGTACGATGATTAATAGTTTAAAGACGCAAAACACAGCACATTTTAAAAAATTCGCGCGAAGAACCACCACAACATCGAAAAATAACATCCGCCATTACACATACAGAAATTCCAGGTATACAGATATTCTGCGTACCTCAAGAATATTCGTATACAGTGTAGGCGTTATAATACAATATATTGTGGCCAAACAGTAAATGCGTTTCTTAATAGTGCCATTATCTAAAAATTCCTTGTATGCAGTGTTCTTTCGTATACATGAAAATTTCGTACAGAGATATTTCGCATTAAAATGCAATTAAACTGTGGATAAAGAATAAATATGTTTTTTTTTAATGAAATAATATTGTTAAAATATCCTATGACGTTTTTTAATAATTTAAAATTGTTAAAAAACATGTATGATTAAAAATCAACCTGTTTATTTACATTTTTTTTTTTTTTTTTTTTTTTTTTTTTTTTACAGTGAAGTAGAACTTTTTAAAAAGCCCAATCTGTCGTACACTGTAAAATAAAATGCGTAAGAATAAAAAGAATAAAATTTCAATATAGATTGAAATCAATGATTTCTTTTAAACATAATAATGTTTTAGATCGTGATTTTAATCATAACTTTAATTAACTTGTTTAAATCGGCTAACCCTATTTAAAACAATAACAGATAAATATAGCCAAATTGTAAATGTGACTTCAGACGTATAGTGATTAAAAATTATTACGGCAACATTTATTACTCAAAAGGAAAGTAAAAATTAAGATCTTTTTAATATCTTTCATAATATATTTATAAAATGCAGTTAGCTTAAAAGCATAAGTATCTGTAATGAATATAATTGCATAGTTTCTACTAAAATGTGGTTAATTACCTCAGCCTTTTCATTTCTCAATGTAAAAGATGTAATTATTTATGCTAATACTTATTGTTATTTAAAGTACGCAATTAAGTTTTATGTTAAATGTTTATTGCTTTAATTCTTAAACATGAAATTAAAAGCGGAAATTTTTAGATATCTTGCATTATATTAAGCGACTTTTCTTAAATAAGTAATTTTAATGAGATACGTTTTGTTAAAAAAGAAATTATTTTAATATAAATTTCATTACATCTTATTTTATGGGAAAAAATACAGTGTCTTATTTAATATATTTGAACATCTTCCATTAATAAACAATTTTACGGGAAACGTGGCAAACGAAGTACGTTTGTACCATAACTAGTTTTATAAATATTCAGTTCTTGGTGCAATAACTGTTGCTCTCTTATGAAAAAATGCATGAATGCAAAATTTATTACGATTATATATATTAAATTTAGTGATTCGGAAATATTATGACTTTATCTTAAATAGGACGTCATCACCATGGCAACCTAGAATCCCTACCTATCATGGGATATCATTGAATCAATTACGCATGATAGGATTTAGTAGAATGAAGAGGGCTTTTTATTAATATCATTTTAAGTTTTGATTCGATTTTCAAAAAAAAATGAAGTGACGCGATAAAATTCTGCAACGACTCTGCATTTTAAATTTCAAACCATTCAGTTGGATAGTTTTTGTTACAAGCAGATAAGCGCAATCAGAGTCGTGTGTTTGTCCTGCATCTCCTAAGCCTGGCTGTTCGCATTGGAAGGAGCAGGAAGTTCTAAGTTCGATTTCCGATGTGGCAGCGAGGACGAATTCAAGCTAGACCAAAGCGTCCAAAACGAGCCTGGAGTTTGTGATGCGCCCGTGCCTGCACGTAAATATATACCAGTTACTTGCAGTCTGCTTTTGTTTACAACCAGCTTTTTCTTTCTATAAAAAAAAAAAAATCTATGTTATACAGCACTATACTTTTTTAATAATTCATTTTTCCTTATTTTTATTCAATTTCTATGTTTATTTATAAATATCTCTGTGATTTTTATTTTTAAATAAATGCGTGCAATAGCACTTTGAAAACTTAAAATTTGTTTGTTTATTTATTAATTAATTTTTTTTTTAATTTTCAGATTTTAATTAAGTTTTAACTTGTTAAATATATTTAAATAACTGGTTGGGCGCCATTTTGGACACCCGCCATCTTGGATTAAAAAAAAATCTCTGGACGTCCGCTATGTTCTATGGCCGATATCTTGTATTGCATATTCCCTAGACGTCCGCCATCTTGGACGGCTTGAGAATCTGATTCTCACCTTCTTGGACCGGCTTCTCTTCCAACTAAGCGTAGTATTATCTTAACTGGAAGGCGTCCAACGTCCAAGTGACCTTTGAAACGTCCAGAATATGACGTCACCGTTACGTCAGACGTCCAATTTTTCGGAAGCGACTCAAGAGTGAAAGGTTCCGTTCTCTCATTGGTTGATCAGAAACCGGTCTTGGCTTGCTTCTCAGGGATGATTTGGCGATGAAATGCAAGCACTTTGAGAAATATCGTACCTGGTTAATTCATGCTATTTTGGTGAAAGATTTCTGTGGACGATCTTGTCCAGTGGTTAACGTGCTTGTCTACCAAGCTCAAGTAGGCAGGTTCTACCCTCCCTGTTGCTTTTGTGTTTTGTTTCGATTTTTATTAAGTTAGTTAATAAAGATTTATCGACTTTTATTATCCGTTCATTTCCAATTTTTTTCATTGTCAATTCGATAATTAAATAAAATTTTGATTAAATTAAGTTTTAATTGTTATTAAATAAAATAAAATTTAGTTTTAAATAAAATTGAAATTTAATTTTTATTAAATAAAATAAAATTTAGTTTTAAATAAAATTGAAATTTAATTTTTATTAAATAAAATAAAATTTAGTTTTAAATAAATTTCAAAATTCATATAAACTATTATTTTATGAATTAAAGTGAACATTTATTGTAATTCGATAATAATATCTCCTAAACTTACATACATTATTTTTTCCCCTTATAACTTTAGTATCAGATAAACATTAAATTAGCAAAATTAATTTATCAAAGTTTTCTTTTAAAATTAATTAGTATTTTTCATACAGAAAAACTTTGTTAATTTATTATCAAATGCTTTGTAATTTTTTATCATGTATAAAATACTGTTAATGAAATTAATTTTTAAAACTCATATTACTTATAAGCTATTTATTACAATTCCTTAAAACGAAAATTTTTGAAAATATAATGTTATTTCTTACACTTATATAAAATATTTTTATGTTATATTATTTAACAATATATCTGAATACATAACTATATTCAGTTTATTTTATTTGAAAGTAAAATTTTATTAAATTATGAATTTATATTAATAATATTATTAATTTAATAAGTAATTAATTATTTAAATCAATTTGTAATAGTTAATTGTTAATTACTTTTTATTAAAATCTGCTAAAAAATTTGTAATTGTTTTTATTAAAAAATTCTAATAAACTACTTTTCAAAACAACATATACATTATTTGAAAACTCAGTCAAAAACATAAATTATTTTTATAAAAAAATTATTATAAATTTCCCCTTCACTATTACCACCCTAAATATTTGAAAACTAAGTTAAAGGCATTAGTACAAGTAATCATTAACTAGAAATATTTAATGCAACAAATTACATTATAAAAACTTGTTATAGTTTTTGGTAGTTATTGCTCAGATATTATTGTTTTTGGTTCCAACTTTTTTTTTCTTTTGGGTGTGTGGAAAAAAAAAAAAAAAAAAAAACTGTCATTATTATTTAATTTATTTTTTCATTATATTTCACTACAAGTGTGAACTATAATTTATTTTAGCTTGACCTTTTTCATTCACTATCTATGAAACACTTTATTTTTAGATTTTTTTTTTCTTTTGCCCTATTTGTTATTTTGCAGTAATAATAAATGGATATTAATATTGCAAATTACTATACGGGCAAGGTAGAATTTAGATGATCTAGATTCCTTTCTGACAATTTTGATTATTTGAGTACTAGTTTGGCCATTTAATTATTTATATTTACATACACAAAGTGCCATGAAAAAAAAAATGTATAAAATTTGACTGAGTATTTTTATTAATTGTTTTTTATATATTTATTATATAAAAAAACACATCAGCTATCAAGGAAGGGGGGGGGGGGTGCTTGAGTTTACTGTTGCTTTGCACATATAACTACAGTCAAAACACATAGGTAATTAAATGCAGTTGCGTAGCCAGGATATTGTTTCGAAGGGGGGGGGGGGGGTGCGTCCAATCCCCTAAGCTTCTCTCCTCCTGATGCAAAGCTAAACTCAAAAACTATTAATTACTTTTCGTATAAATATAAATTTTATACTTTTAAAATATGGGATATATATATTTTTTTTAAGTTTAAGTTTAAATTTTCATACACCAGTATATAGAAAAGGAAAATATAAGTAATGAGTAATTTAAAAATAAGTTACAAAATGTCAGGATATTATTTCGGGGGGAGGGGGGCGTCTAATCCCCTAAGCTTCTGTCCTCCTGATGCAGAGCTGTAAATCAAAAGGAAAATATAAGTAGTGTGTAGTTTAAAAATAAGTTACAAAATGATAAGTCTAAAATATTTAAATTAATTACTTTTTTAAAAGAAAGTCAGTTTCATCAATTTTTTGCAGGGAAAAAAGGATATTTAAAAAAATACCATATCATTGTTTTCCATGAATCACTTTATATGAGAAATAAATTAAAATTCCTTACATGTCGCAAAGAAAATTTAATATGATTGCAACTTAATACTTGAAATAATCTCAAGTGACACTTGGCGATTAGTTTTGGTGGTGAAATGTGATGTGCCCTCTGATTTGTTAAGAAGAAGTGTCTACCACTGCTCAATTATCAGTACTTGTAACCATGAGAAGTAATCGCCGGATTCTTGTTTCTTCTCAACCAATGGGAGAATGGAACCTTTCACCCTTGAGTCTCTTCCCAATTTTTCAGCCTGCTGATCACGTGACCAACCCGAACAAAACGATGCATGTCAAACCAGGCAATGTCGTCATCATGATAAAGGGAGGGAGGGGGGGGGGCAGTGGGTCAGTCCTGCTGCGTCTGAAAATAGATGTCGCATTTGAGAGTTGTAAATGGTGCGTGTTTCGAGTGTTTGTGGAATCAAGTTCTGCTTAATCAGGCGTAATCGAACCTCCAGTGATAGTACGTTTCGTTCGCTTGCATAAAAACTGCTGAGAGCCTGTGTAATGGTAGACTGTGTAGAAGCGGACGTACCAGGACGCTATAAGTGCTACGTATTTATATAATTACGGACGCATCTAGAAAAGGATTGTAAGCATGTGGGAAGTTGGAAACGTAGAAATATTTGAGTATCTTAAATCATACATTATTTCTTGTACAAAATATTCAAATTTGGCATATGAAAGAATAATTTTAACATTAAAATGTATGGAAGGCTCTAATGGGAGAAACTATATAATGTCAAATATAATGAGATTTGGATCTTCACAAACGTCTTCATATGTACAGTCGTGGAAAAAAAAGTAAACACCCCCTACTAACTCCTCAACAAATTATCGTAGAAGAAAGCTACTGGTACCGAACGATTGAAAATAAAGACTACTTTTAAGTGATGTATGTAAAATTTGCTTAGGGGGCCATCTACATATTAAAACGAACCATGACTTTGTTTTTTTTCAATAGCAGCACACAATTCTGACAGCATAAATGAATTCTACACCCTTCAATTAGTCTAAAAACAAATTTTTACGCAATTGGTACCATAAGATTCCGAGAAATTAATTATTTTAAAACGAGCGTATTTTAAGGGCTGTATCCAAATTGAAGTTCGGTATTCGATTGTTGACCGAGAGAGCTCCCTTCTTGATCAAAGCACCTTAAGCAGTGAATTAAGCCTGTTAGATTACAGGATAGCATAAGAAATTTCAAAATATTTAGTCACATCTATCATAGACGGCCCCTTAAAACCCCATTTTGCCGTTTTTTTAAGCATAAATTGAAAACTACTTGGTAGAAAAATGTGAAATTTTGGATTTCCATAAAGCAAGACTTAATCAATCTGAATCTATCAAAAAAAATTGTAGGTTGCAATTCATAATTTTTTTAATATTAATTTCATAATTTATAATTAATATCAGAAAATTATAAAAATTGCGAATTCAACGTATTTATGTTTGGGTATATTAGTATTATTGCTACACAAAAATTAGAACATTAGGATCATAATTTCAGAAATTATAAATACAAATATGAAAATGTAATTTAACATTAGAAGCACTCAATTTTGAATGTTTATAATTCAAAAACTTATCATTCAAATGACTTGAAATTTGGTGTCTGGGCATAGTTTGAACCAAAGTTTTGAAATATCTCATTAAAATTGAGTATTGCCATTGAAAAAAATGAAGTTTGGATTCGTTTTAATACGTATATGGCCCCCTAAGCACATTTTATATACGCCATTTAAAAGTAGACTTTATTTCCAATCGTTCGGTACCAGTAACTTTCGTCTACGATAATTTGTTGAGGAGTTAGTAGGGGGTGTTTACTTTTTTCTTCCACGACTGTACACACTGCTTTGCAGCCCTAATATATATATATATATATATATATATATATATATATATATAATCTTTAAACCTAAAAATAACACATGATATATACCATTAAACATTTGCTTTAATTAAATAAAATTGGTTGTCATAATTATATTAATGTGACAAATTTTCGCTTAGATAGCTTCCATTACCAAATGTAAGAAACTACCTTTTTCAGTCCTCCGGCGGAAAGCAATAACAGAAAATATTGGTATATTGAGCCCCAAATCCACTATCCGTCCAAATTTCGATATATAAGAGAGTAAGGATATGAATTTCAAAACGCGCCTTATCCAGAAAATAAAAGTTTGGAAATTGTGAAAAATCTCTGACTACTTTCATTGGTTTTCATTGTTAACCAAGATTTTACAATACCAGAATTACACGATAAAACTAGTTTTTTTTTTTGCAGATTGTAATTTTTTTTATGCAGGTTCACCAATAGAATTGACTGATAGAGAAAACTCGATTTTTAAAATTTTGGATAAGGCGAGTTTTGAAACTCTCGTCCTCATGCATTTAGAGTAAATTCTGTGTAAGGTGGATTCTGTGTTAGCCGGAAATCTGTCTATCGCGGAAAATTTCTCGAGTCCCGGCGAACAGAAAATAACAATAACTCATGTTGCATAAGCCGGAATCTGTCTAACGCGGAAACGGAAAGGTTTTTAGGTCTCACCGAAATCAAAATTTTGCATAAGGCGGAAAAAAGGATGTTTTAAAAATGAAGGGCATTTGGTTTATGAAACTTTAATACTGATAAATATACGTCAAACACTCTGTGGCGAGCATTTTAATTTAATCCAGTAATAGATTAATAAAGTTTATTTAAAAGAACAGTAGCTTTTAAGTATTTCCTTCTTATTTCATTTTTTCCTACATGAATTTGAATTTAAAAGTCATTATTATGAATAGAATGCACATTTATGAAACTATGTGTATTTTCTAAAGTACAATACATTATGCTTTAAGGTTGTACTCAAATTCAAAGTGATAACTTTCTGTCTAATTCCCGGTCATTTTTTGGGGTAAACGTCAAATTTGCACGCATTTTTATTACAGCAGTATGAAGAAATTGAATAGCGTTTCACATTTATCTATAAAGACAACGGATATTTCAGAATTTTAGTTTCCAACCGATTGGTCAGGACAAAAAAAAATGAAAGATCTTCATCGGAGAGCTCGAAATCATTATAACTCAACATCCAATCCGTTTATTGGAAACGAAAAATGCTATTCGATTCTAAATCAATCCCGCCGACGATTTTCTTTCTCATTGTACTAGAGAAAGAATGTCACTGTTTTGCTTGCTTGGTACTTTGACTTCCGAAGATCGTCTACGCATTTCAGTCATTTGGTCGCTACTATTTGAAATATAAGGCATGTAATTGCATTTGTGAAAGTAAATGATTTTAGTTTAATTTCAGAATTGAAGCAATTTTGTATTCGTAATATTTACTTTAGTGATCAAATAATATTTTTCGAAATTATTAAAAACCATAAATTTAATGACAAGTCTGATTTCATTAAAAGTTCCATTTTCAAGAACGGTACTAAAGGTTACGAGGGTAAAAAATATATAAGATTTGGGCATTTTCTTTCTTTCTTTCTTTTGTTTTTCTTTTTGGTGGAGGGGTCTTTTTTGCATAAGCCGGAATATTGTATACCACGGAAAATTTTCTCGTCCCGAGCGATTCCGCCTTAGACAGAGTTTACTCTATCTATCTGGTTTTTATCGTGAGATAGCACTCGTTTTTATGCACAGAATTTACCAAGATCACTACGACATTCGTGGCCAGCTTCTTATTTCAAAATGGCGGCCACTTAAATATATGCAATTCCAAAATATTTATGAAAAAATTAGCAATTCTAAGAGTTTTTTTCCGGTAAGCTTCAATACAAGGATTCAAGAGCATTTCCCCCCTTCTATCTTAAAAATTGACTGAGATGTTGCAATTCTAGAGTGGCTAACATTTTTTAACAAGGAACATATTCAAAATAAGGGATTCCTCCATAAACATATTTATTTTCAGAAGTCTGTCGGAGTCCTGTTTCTGTCAAATTGTGAACAATTTTTCTGATATTGGTGAAATTTCTGGCCTAAAATTTGTGAATTTGAAATTATCATCTTTATGTATGGAAAAAAGTTAAATAACATGTTCTTGGATAAGTGTATGTTGAGATTGGTCAATTTTCATTTTTAAATGATTAAATTTATGAAAGATTCAGTCAGGAGATGGAAATTTTTGTGAAATGTCTATTTTTAATACACATAATTTTGTGAAGTGGTATACATAGAAAAAAAAAATACATTGTCAAAACAGATGATTAATTTGTGAAATTAATGCATCAATTGTGTGTAATAATTACTTTGATTACTTAAATTAAAATAATTATATCTTCGTAAACAATTTTTTCTAAATATTTAAATATACGTTAATATACTATTTATGTTCATTAATATATTTTTCTTAATTGACAAACAAGCGAAAAAAGAGCAAAACTGATTACAAAGAAGCATTGTCAATTAAATGTTTCATTTGTTCAATTAATGGATGATTATGCGTAATTACTTAAATTTTGAAAATTATATAATGGCAAACAATTTTGTTAAATATTAAAATATACATTAATATATGTATATTCATTAATACATTTTTAATAAAATTGCCAATTTAAAAAAAAAATAGCATCTTACGAAAGAATCCAGTATTTTTCTCTCGCAATTAGTCTCCATAATTAGAAAAATATGTAGTCATACAAACAGTTTAATAATACATATAAATAAGAATAAAAACATTTCCTTTTCTGCCAAAAGAAAATTTCAAGCTTTACACTATTTTACACGACTATTTTAAGATGAGAATTTTTGTGAAAGATGCTGTTTTAACATGTATAAATTTTATGAAAAGTCTTGTTTTAAATGAAACATTTTGTGACGGGTCCTTTAAAGGACCCAATTTTTTCCTGAATTTAGGGAACGTGGTCTCTCGCTAATTTTATTTCATTGTTTGGTGCAACCATTCTTCCATTTGTCTTACGCCTAAAGCTATATATTTATATCCACTACAGTTCATTCAAAACAATGAGAGAACTTTAATAAACGTGAGAGTTTCCACTTTACGGCACGGAGTTTCAGTTTTGCTCTTTTATCGCTTTTTTTGGCAATTTTATATATATATATATATATATATATATATATATATATATATATATAATACTTAAGAATTTTAAGAATGTTTGTTTCGGAAAATTAATTTCAAAATTAAACATACAGGATAAAATAAACAATAAAAGAAAGCAGCAAAGCCATCTTTATTTTAGTTCTTCACTAAGAATATTTCTAGGGACCTAAACCTTTGTGTAAATTCTAATATACATGCATACACACACACGTATATATATATATATATATTGAATAAATTTAAAAATGGACAAAAGAAATTCAGAGAACCTCAAAATGTTAAAATATGCCACTATTTCCATAATTGGGTTTTTATCATGTTTCAATACATTTTTTCAAATTCATATGACGTTATATATTTAACTGCTGACGTCCATTATATTTCCAGTATGACGTAATATTCACTTAAAAAAGAAATTCGTCAAACTATTTCATTTTCATTTTATACGTGGAAATCTTGCAAAAGTAATTCTTGTGATAAGAATTCTATTGTGAAATTTTAAGTGTTATAATTGTTACTGTATAATTTTTGTTTGTTACTATAACGAAAAGTGTTTTAATTTGATAGGAAATTGCTGTTAAATTGGTGGTTTTTTATTAATTAAAAATTAACTATAAATTATTTCGATTCCAGATTACTTTAGTTGTCTCGGCTCTATTTTAATACAGATTTCACAATTCTGGCTTCCAAAATGTGGATTTGTATAGATTTGCAGACAGACAAATTTTCATTTTTATATATTAGATATCAATGAATATATATATTTTAATGTATATTTAAATATTTAGAAAAAAAATTCTTTACTAATATATAATTTTTAAAATTTCAGTGATCAGAGTAATTATTACACATAATTGATGCATTAATTGCTCAAATTAAACATCTGTTTTGATAAAATGTATTTCTTTTTTATGCAAAGCAATGATCGTTACCTACTGGCTTTGATTTTAAGTAAGGATAGGCCATACCTAAACCGAATTTCGGTAATCTTCCTATTTTCGGTCGAAAACGAAAATGTCCAAATTTTTTTTAAGTAATTAATACATACATAAATAGACATAATTATTAATTAATTATATGTATGTTTATTAAGTATACATAATTATTAATTAATTATACTTGATGCCGAAGTGGCCTGCCTGTGTCTCTGAACTTTGTATTTTCATGTAAAATGAAATGTAATTAACTCATCAATGACACAGAATAATTTTCTAATTCGACAAATTTCATCTAATTAAAAAATGTTTTAGGTATACATACATAGATTTCTCTTTTAAAATGATTTTTGTATTTGATCATCGCTACGCTAGAACTTTCTCAAAGAGTATTCCAAATACTTCTGCGGTTTCAAACTAAAAAATTGCTATTACAGTAAAGTCTGCTGCTTTTAATGAGAACTTGAAAAGCGTCTTCAAAGTTTAGTCATATATGCATTGCTCGCTTTATAATTTGCACTCACAACTTGAGTAATCGATGACGGATAATTGTAAACAGCGAAGTTCTTAGCAATAAATAAAGAGTGTCTGATTTGAGCCGATACAGCTCAAATCAAATAATAATGCTGGAAATTTCTGAAGGATAAAAGGAGATTTTTGGAATACAGATAGTTTCGGTGAGGCAGAATTTTCGGAGGCATTTTCAACGAAACTCAGATTTTGAACTGAAATCGAAACTGAATTTTCGGTCGTTCTCTAATTGTAAGACAAAGCATTACAAAATCTGCCTTTCAGCTCAGCTGAATAATTTGCAGGTAATGGAACTTCATTAACCCTTTTCGGCACGGAGTAATCCGGTTTATAAATTGATGAAGACACCAGAATTTATAAACGAATTTATCAGAAAATACGAACTTGCTTATTTTCAAGTACGTTATAAAAAGAAAATTTTAATTAAATATTCTGGATGCCAGTGAAAGAAAAATTAGGTGTCCTTTTTAAGGATACCACCCGCGAAAGGGTTAAATGATGGATACGTAGATACGCGTTTATTTAAGGGGATAGTTTACCTTAACCCTTAAATGCCGGGTGTTGCTTTTCGGCAACATACCCAATATAGGCTCTAAAATACTATTAGAATAAATAATATTGAAGCTATAATGCCTAATGTTGCCAATAAAATACATTCTGAAAATATTATTAAATCGATTTTCAACATGTAGATGGCAACCACTTGTGCTGTTTAAGAATAAAGATAGATTTATTTTTTCAATTGTTGCTACGTGTTCTTTTTGTTTTGTTCGGAAGCTTGCGAAATACCCTATTTTGTTCTGCAGTGAGCAAGTAAAATTTATTTCTTATTACAGTTCCTAAAATTCTTGTTTGTTTAATATTATAGAATTTTATCAAGGAAAATTCTTTTTTCAATTAAATACCAGTATTGCCGATTAGAAACAAACTGTTTTTTAGCCGTAAACCATACTTAAAACAAAATATAATTTTTTTAAATATTTTCCCGATGATTTATTTAAAAACTGATAGCCGAAAACATTATTACAATGATTTTTGAAAAGTCAGGCATTTAAGGGTTAAAATTGTTCAAAAAATCGATTTATCTTTATTAATATTAAATGAAAGCCTGTTTAATTGTGAATATTTTGACATCTTATTTTTACCCATACGGTAATTATATCGCGAGATATTGTCAATTTAGTTAATAAACTCAGCGGAATTACCCACACAAATTAAAACTTTAAAAGCCTTTTTCTCCATGTTCATATTTTCTTCACTTTTATGTTTTAAAAATGCCCAGGCTTTTTTTGTATTTGAGATAGAGTTTTATTCTTTTTTGTAGTTGTTCTCTATTATATATGTGATAAATCTGAGCATGGAATTAGACTTCAGGTTTTTTGTTATTTAAAAAAAGTAAAAGCATATCAAGATGTGTCAGATTTCATCGTTTTACACTATATATATATATCAGTAAAAAATATATATATATATATATATTAAATGTAATATTGGATGTATCTAAAAATACATGCGCATTCTTGTGTAATACACATTTGAAAATATTTTTAAAAAATTGCGCAAAAATATGAATTTCTAGAAAAGTAGTAGTGATTTTATAAAATTCAACTTTTTATAAACTTTTTAAAAATGTTAATTAAATATGCAGTTAATGTATTTTTTCAAATTGTAATTTTAGTTGAACATTGAAATGTAATGAGTTTGGAATTAGCCTTCAGGTTTTTTGTTATTAAAAATATATATATTCAACCAAAATTGAACCATTTCAACCATATTGTTGAAAAGGTAAACTTTCCCCTAAACTCAATCTTACTGATTGGTA
The DNA here is from genome assembly GCA_963932465.1 of Maratus speciosus. Lineage (NCBI taxonomy): Eukaryota > Metazoa > Arthropoda > Arachnida > Araneae > Salticidae > Maratus > Maratus speciosus. The sequence continues at coordinate 459,200,003 of OZ010794.1, read as the reverse complement.
AATATATCATACGATACGATATAACAAATAATTAGAAAAGTATATAGTGATACAAAAAAAGTTTAAATATACAGTGAACTCTGTCTAAGGCGGAATCGATCGGGACTCGGAAAATTGTCCGTGGTAGACAATATTCCGGCTTATGCAAAAAAGCTCCCCCCCCCCCCCCACAAAAAAAAATAAAGAAAAAAAAAATCATCGGACTTGATGATTTTTTATTGATTTTCCTGACTCGAAAATCGGTTGAAAACTGAAATTCGGAAAGATCTTTTGTCTTTATAGATAAATGAGAAACGCTATTCAATTTCTTAGTACTGCTGTAATACATGCGAATTGGAAGTTTACACACACACAAGAAAAAACTAACTCCCCCCTCCCCCCCAATAAACTTCAAGAATGAGACAGAACGCTATAACTTTGAATTTGAGTACATCCTTAAAGTATAATATATTGCACTTTCGAAAATATATATTTTGATAAATGCTCATTCAACTAGAAATATTAAGTTTTAAATATAATTTTGCATATAAAAACACAAGCATAAATTCCTTAAAATTTAAACAGTTCCTGGCCTTTTGAATTAACTTTTTCAAAGTGTTAGGAAATCTAACTAACATGCTCGACATTGAGTATTTGACTTATTCGTTTTAAAGTTTAATAAACAAAATGCCTTTCATTTTTAAATTATCCTTTTTTCCGCCTTATGCAAAATTTTGGTTTCGGTGGGATCTTAAAATGCTTTCCGTTTCCGCGTTAGACAGATTCCGCCTTATGCAGCATGAATTAATGTAATTTTCTATGGGTTCGCCGGGACTTGAAAAATTTTCCGCGGTAGACAGATTTCCGGCTTATACAGAGTCCGCCTTAGACAGAATTTACTGTATATATAAGTAAGAATAAAAACTTTCCATTTTCTCTCAAAAGAAAATTCCCAGCTTTACACGATTTTAAACTGTCAAAATGATTTGTGAAGGTGTTTCTTTTAAAAGGAAATCCGATGCTTTCATTTTGAAAAAAATCCTTTTCTTGATACACGAACAAAGTACCTTTAGAGGATTTTGTGAGAAGAAAGGTGTGTAAAATAAGGTATACAGTCCTTTAATATTCGAGATAAACGTGACGTATATTAAAATAGTTAAAAAATGTATATTGCATAGTTATAAAATTATGCAAAAAATCACCTATTATCCTTAAGAGGTCATAAGACTTTTAAAATACCGAAAAGTGAAAAAAAGGGCATTTTTGTCATTTTATATCTTAATAAAAAGAAATGTGCCCTGTCAAACTGATGGTACTGAGCTCGCAGACTATTCACACTAATTGTATATTATACTCTTATTTAAAAAAATAATGCCCCGCCAAAAATAAAGTAAGGGGATTGACATCCCCCCATTTCATCCCTTTATACTTAACCAATGAACCTCCATATCTAATCAGGGAAGCGCCTTATCAGAATAAATCTGTACACCAAATGTGAAGCAAATTGGATAATTCTGCATAAAAAAACCATTTAGCTAAATTAAGGGGGATTAGCTCCCCCATTTATCCCTTTATACTTAGCCAATGATTCTCCAAATCTAATCAGTGAAGCGCCTTATCAGAGTGAACATGTAAACCAAATTTAAAGCAAATCGGATAATTCTGCATGAAAAACTCATTTATCAAAATGAAAGGCGGATTAGCCACCCCCCCCCTTTATATTTAACTTATGAACCCCCAAAATTAATCATAGAATAGCCTTTTCAGAAAGAACCCAGAAAAAAATTTGAAGCAAATCGGAAATTTTTATCAAGAGTTATCGCTTTACGTACATACATACATACGTACATACATGCATACGTACATGTACATACATACCTGCGGGCACATTAGCTCTCAGGCTTTGATAGCCTATGAGCTAAAAATACAGTCTGACCTCATTATCCCGACACCTGGTTTTCACGTCACTCCGCTTATTACCTCAGTTTTTCAAAGTCCGGATTTTCTATACATGATTTTAATGCAAATAAACTCCGAATTTTACGTCGTTGATTAATTTTGAACTCCGGATATCCCGACGGTTTAGGAAAATTGTCCATTTTTCATAATCATCTTATAAGCAGGGATATTAAGAAATGTCTTAGCCAAACTTTTCACAAAAGTGTCTAAAATACCCATTGAGATAGAGCAGAAATTTTACTTTAATCCTTTATTTGAATAAATAAACCCACACACTACGAATGACCCATTTAAGCTCCAGATAGACGTATCAGTCTACTCGCAGTCTTTTTGTTCTGGTCAGGCGGCGCTTTCGTGTGGTTACATAGCGTTTTTCATCCGACTAAAACTGAAGCATTGGATTGCATTGAAACAATCAGAAAGTATCTAATATTCATATCTGAAACAACGAATATTGATTACGATCCATTGTATGATACTGAAAACAGAATTGTAGGAACCACATCTAGGGATAAGCAAACCTTAATTCATCAATATTTCATGTAACAATTAAAAAAAAAATCATCATAAGTCTGTTTTTTATTCTTTTCAATTTTGCTTTTGTGTTTATTTTGTTTAATAATAGTGGTTTATTGCTTAAAACTGCAAGAACAGTTGTGAATTTAGAATTGTCTTAAATTATTTAAAAATACAGCTTTTTATAAACATATTTTTCTCCAACTCCGGTTACGGCGACACTCCGCTTATGACGACACTTTTTCCTGGTCATTAGAGTGTCGGGATAACGAGGTTCGACTGTATAAGTTACAGAAACACAACTTTTAAATGTGGTAATAGATGCATATTTCTTCTTTCATCACATACATTTTTTAGATCATAATTAAGAAAAATAGTTGTTATAGGGGTTTTTAAACTTCTCGATCAAAAAATTGGAATCATAGATTGCGCACATGATTACAAAAGAATTTCTGTATGTGAAACAAAACGTTTGGCGTATAATTGTACATGAGAGTCTCGTGCTTACAATGAACCTAAAAAAAGCGTTTATTTATTGCATAAAAATAAAACTGTATCTTGCTTGTATAAAATTTTCATAAGATAACAATAAAACACGAAGAGAAAATATGTTTAAAAAAAAATTAAAATTTAGATTTACTTTATGGAGCCTATAACATACACTAATATCCTGAAAATATCATGAAATTTTTTCTAAGTAACTTGCGCACAATGCCCCAAAATCACATCTTGAGAAAAATGACTTCAAAATTCTCTCTTTGAAAGTGCCATATTTAAAAACTATTAAGTACTATTTATTTTGTTTTAAAGAGTTCAGAAATGATTAGTACTCTTTAATAGTGTGACTTAAAAAATGTGGCACCTTCAAAAATTCAGTATCAAAGTTATCGCCCCCCCCCCCCATTTTTAACACTTTCAACTTACGCAAGAAAGAAAAATGACAATTATTTACGAATTAACAACTCCGAGAACAAAAGTGGTGAGTTATCACGCAGATAAATCGCTGACACTGTGCTAAAAAGAACTGCCGATAACGCTAGTAGCAGCTAAGGGAAGCGAGGACCAAGGATCCGGGAATAAGGGTTCATTCAATTCTAGTCAGCTTGTGTTTTTTAAGAAAGAAATACATTTTTAATTGGGTCGCTTGGTGAATTTTTAATTAATATACCAGCTAATTATTAGAATTTTTAAATTCTGATTCTCATGTGCATTTGGACAAGCCTTGCACTATTTTCACAAAAATTTTCAGCCTTGTACGTGCCGTAGATTTCGCTAGCCGCCCCAGACACACACGAACACGCACACAGACACACCCGCAGACAGACACGCATAGCGAAACTTTCTTTTATTAGTGCAGATTTGACGCATGATTAATGTCACACTAAAAGAGCAATTCCAAAAAATGTCTTGAAATTACTTTTGATGATCGTTTTGTGATATTACAAGTTGTTCAATGATAATTTCTTTCAAGCTCACTACGTAGGAATGTTAATGAACTGGAAGTTTTTATTCCTTTTCAAATGTTAAAGCTATTAAAGACATCTTGATGATTTTTTCCGTTAGTTAATCTTTTTTCTTAGCTTAAAGTGCATATTGGGATTTATTAAAGTTACAAAAAAAAAAAAAAAATCTCACAATTTCAAAGAAAATGGGAGAATATTTTGAATGAAAAATATGAAATACATATTTGGAAATTGGAAAATATTCCTTAGAAATGTGACCTTTTTTTTTTGTCAAACATTGTAATTACACTTTTTTACCCAACTAATTCTCAGACGCTCTTGTAAATAAACGTCTTATAAATATAACCCTCTCCAATTTTCTTTCTGCTTGGTATATATCTAAAAAAATCTTTCGAAAATTCAGCCCCTGAGGCACAATGAGCTTTCTAATGTATGCGAAAGAGTAAACTGTTCTATAGCCTTGTTACGTTATAACGATGCAAGAAAAAAAAACTCGAAAAGTTTTAATCTGTATTAATTAAATCTTTTGAACCCTAAACAAACAGAAATATATAGTTAAAACTTTTTCGTTGCATTTACTGATTAAAATACTTCAGCTAAAAATATGGTATTTTCTGAAAAATGTTTCGCATATTTTAAATCATGTTTTACGAAAAAAAAAAAAACTATATGTATCATAAGATAAAATGAATTTTCATGCATTCACTGATCTTTAGAGAAGAAAGGTTTCTGTATTTATATTTAATTTTAACAAAAATAAAAACTCATATACATATACCGGGTGTCCCAAAAATGACTGACTGATTTTAAAATTCAATAACTTCCAAACGGTGACAGATATTAAAAAAATTCTTGCAGGAGGGTTATGCATCAGTCAAAAGTTTTTTTACAGTGATTTTCGATTTTAGTTCGAATTACAAACAATAGATGGCTCTGCGATCAATAGAGGCTAAATTCAGGCTCGATTTTTGGTACTTCGTGGCCCGGATAATGCATTTCCATCTCCTTTTTCTGCATGGAACGACAGAAAGGACCAAAAATCGAGCCTGTATTTAGCGACTATTGCTTACAGCGCCATCTATTGTTTGTAATTCGAACTAAAATCGAAAATCACTGTAATAAAACTTTCGACTTTATGCATAACCCTCCTGCAAGAATTTTTTTTATATCTGTCACCGTTTCGAAGTTATTGAATTTTAAAATCAATCAGTCCTTTTTGGGACACCCGGTACTTATAAATGTTCGAATGGAAGCCCAACTGCTTTATACAAAAATAAATTTTAATTTTACACTCTTTTACTTAATTTCATGTAAGTAGAGATGGATTTTTGTAATTGATTTTACATCCGCTTTCTTCTATGCTTGAATTATAAACTAGTCGGATGTACCAAAAACTTTCTTCTATCTCATACATGTTAATACTTCAAAATTCGCTATCACACTGCCAAAGTTAAATGGCAATCTATGCATCTCATGAGGATTCTAAGGATATGAAATTCCGTGCAATAGTTCTTGAGATATGACTATCGCTCAAATCGTCTAAATCCAGCAAAATGTTTCCTAGCAGCGCCACCTATTGGGTGATTTATACCAAATCCTAATCAGCTACAATTTATGTCAACGTCTGACTGAATCTGAAGTGTGGAGAAAATCCGTGTATTAGTTTTTGAGGTAGAGCTATTGCGAAAATCGTGAAAATTCCTGCATAGCAGCGCCACCTATTGGGAGATTAACACCAAAACCTAATTAACAACAACTTGTGTCAACATATAACTAAATCTGAAGTTAGATGAAAATTCGTCCATTAGTTCTATTAGATAGAGCTATTGAGGTAATCGTGAAAAAGTCAGCACAGAAGCGCCACCTGTTGGGCGATTTACACCAACACATAATCAATAGCAAGTCATATCAAGGACTAACTGAATCTGAAGTTTGATGAAAATCCGTGCGTTAGTTCTTAAGATAGAGCTATTGGGGAAATCGTGTAAATCTTGCAAAATTCCTCATAACAGCGCCACCTGTTGGGCGATTTACACCAAAACGTAATCAGCATCAATTCATATCAAGGACTAACTAAATCTGAAGTTTGATCAAAAATTCGGATAGATTACCGTCAACAAATTTAAGAAAGACTTTTAGATTAGATTACATAAACCTGCGATTGTTGCATTTTTAAACTTTTATAATTACGTTATATATATTTTTTAACGCTGAATAAAAAATTTCCTTCACTTTTAACCATCATGTCAGGATTTTTCGCAAATCGTAAATTTCAAGGTTAAAAAATAGCGAAAAATCTGACATTATAAAATAGAACTAAGCCATTTTTATTCAGTTTAATTTTATTTAATTTAATAATTTATTCAATTTTTTTGACTTATACTGGGTTTCTTACAGCTAAACAGCTCAGGGATCCGATGAGGTTGGTAGGGGAGGGGGGGATCAATTTTAACTTTGAGCTTTTTAACTTTGAAATTTGCGATTTGAGAAAAATCCTGACGTGATAGTCTAAAATGTAGGTAATTTTCGGACGCAGCACTAAAAAATACATAAGAATCAATTTTCAAAAGCTAGTCCCCTAGATTTCATTCTTTGGGGTTATTTAAAAAGCAAGATTTACGAAGTAGAATCAGTAAGTCGAGTAGATTTGCAGAATCGCATTTTATTCGCCATCAGATGCGTCACGCCTGTAATGCTAAAAAATGTTCAAGACGAATTTCTGTCACGTGTCCGTCTATGTATTGTAGTCCAGGAAAAATACTTGGAACACATGTTGTGTGAAAGTATGAATGACGATATTTATCCACATTGTTTATTTTTATTTCATGTTTATCTGGGAGCACGGCAGTGCGTCCGCCAAGTTCGCACAAGCCGTAAGCTACCTTTTCCTGAACCATTTCGGCATACTTTTCACCCCCTCATAACGTCGTTTTAGGGAGAGATATAGAAATTTTTCTTTTATACACATGTTCGTATGGACAAACTGAACTAAGTTTCCACGATTTCATGTTTCTATATTTAGTAGTTTTCGAAATATTAAATTCAGAAAAAGCACTTTTTTGTCACTGACTCACTTCGCATCATCAAATAACTAAGGTACTTCTAAAAGTCGTAGAATCATGAAATTTCACAAGTAAGTCGGGTTTGTAGCACAATTAACCAGAAAAATCTGAAAACACAGAATTTCCGCCTCTAAACCCTTCATACAGGGGGTGTTCATATGGCCGTAAACAGTTCCTACGCATTCAATAGTGCCAATGTTGGTCGCCAAATCTCGATTACAGAGCTTTGAAGGCGGTCACGGGATTTCAAGCAGAATAACATTTTATATATATGCTTTTCCAAAGATGTTTGTTAAATAGAAAAAATGAATATACCTAAAAATTTTAATCAGTATAGGTTATGATATATTTACGATATTAAAACAATAAAACATTTAACAAAATATAACCGCAATTTGATACGTTCCCGATATAGTAGCCTTGGCGAAATACAGAAAATAGCCTTGACGAGAAAAGAAATTTGATAATAAAGTATTTTCTGGCAACCTATTTACTGTGTCATATACACAAGCATTTTTTTCCATATGTATACAATTTATTTAATGTAAGGAACCCGTTTATTTATTTTTATATACAAACATAAATAATCTGTATATAAAAAATAATATTTTATACATGTATAAATAAAATGTTTATATGTATATAAATACATATAAATAACATAAAAGTTCATCAGGTTTGTTTTCGTAGTTGTTTATATCATTTGGCAACATATCTCAGTTTCTGAAGTCCGAATTGCGCCAAGATTTTTAAAAAATGCCAAGGTCCCTATAGTGGAAAAATATCCTAATTCCATATGAAAGTTTGAAAAATCTCCTTTTAATTAACCCTAGAGTAGTCGCGCCATTTTTTAGAATGTTAGTAGTCGCGCTCGGTCCATTTGCCGCCGTTACCAGCAGTCCGAAAACGAAGGGGAAACTTGCCGGTGTTATCAGATGATCGAAAACGGATAACGTAGGGTGAAAATATTGACTGAACTTTAAAAGATTACAGCAATTATTCATTTTACAACCTTTTACAGCAATTATTTATTTCGCTTAAGTATATATTCAGTTGGCATCTAGATAAATATTTTTAATCTTTCTTCGTTTTGCATAAATACTTAAAAGTAAATAGTAAATGATTTGATTGATTTTCTGATGTTACTATGAATCAATAATTAGTAGGAAAACATTTACTAATATGAATCTAAATTTATGATAGGGGTATTTTTATTTATTTATTTATTTATTTATTTATTTATTTATTTATTTATTTTGGAAGGACAGAATCAGAGTCAGGTAGAATTTTTTGATACTCCGGCACTCTATATCCATTTAATAAAATAAAATTAATAAATTTAGCATTAATATATTACACTGACATTAAATTGAACAATTAAACTGAAAATAAAAATGGAACCTATGACATGCAACAGAAAATCAAATACAATACCAATAATTCACCAGCATATTGCGGACGATTAATTCATTTAAAACATATGAAAAACCATCAAATTTGATGCCATAAACAATTAAAGACAATATATATATATATATATAAACTTTCTGTACAATAATACCATTGCAAAATAAGGAAAATGACCAATAATTATGAAATCACAAATAGCACATAAACCAAATATTATTAAAAATGTATATATATATATATATATATATATATATATATATATATATATATATATATATATATATATATATATATATATATATATATATATATATATACATACATAAGAACACATATAATAAAGAAAAAGGTAAAAAATACTTAACTTCGAAATTATAAATGTAAATGTTGTAACTACGTTTTATTTATTTATTTATTTTGTGGGGTGTCTGTGTGTGTATGAGGGGGGAGAGGAAGGGGGGATCTCGAGATTTTGTGATTAAATCCATTTTTCAAATGAAAATGCACGATTTGTAGTTTTTCTACTTATTTCAGGGTGGGAGCAGCGGCCTTGAATAAAAACTCTGGATACGAATTTCGCTCATATAAAGTAAATAATAAATAAGTTATTGAAATTATATATTTAATTTAAATACATTTGCAATTGTAAATTTAAATCCTAAGATGGATAAATTATTTTAATTAATAGAATCACTGAAAGGTTCATCTTAATAGGGATGTATTTTACAGAAACTATTTAATTAAAATGAATATTCAATTGTACATTTCATAATAAGGTATTAATGTTATAATTTATTGTTTTATAATAACGTTCATTAAATTGATAAAAACAATAAGAAAATTTTCTCCGAAATTATAAATATGCAGAAATAATTTAATTCAAATGAATTTTCTCTCATATTCTGGAAAACATTATTCTGAAAAATAGTTTGAACAATTGATGAAGGACAACAAATTTAAATTTGTTAGATACTGTCCCCAAGCCTCTATTGGATTTCAATAATAATTTCTGCGGCATTGTTAAAAAAATGTGTTTTTACTTACAGTATGAAAATTTAAAAATAGATAAATTTTATAAAAAATACTTAAAATATTTTTTTAAAATCATAGTATAAACATTCACTGAATTATCCAAAAGAGATTTTTATTTGCGTAATTTCTAACCTACATTATAAAATTCTCATTATTTTTCTTATTGTATAAATAAATTATATGTATGTTAAAAATAATAAATATATTACAAATCATCAGACATACAAGTAAAATTACATAAATACATTTAATACAATTAAAAAGCAAACGTTTCAAGCTAAATTTTAGCCCCTCATCAGTGCAATAAAACATTCAAATGACAGAAAACTATATATCATGTTTACAGTTAAAAATTATTAGCAGTTAACACTTAATTATTAGCACCTTTCTGGAAGAGTTTTTCTGGAAGGTGTGTTCACTCGTAAGCAAACGTCGCCGATAAATGAATCATGTGCACTTCCTCCTGAATACTCAGCATTGTTTAAAAAATTTTTTATACTTTATTTAATTTTAACTGCTAATAATTTTTAACTGTAAACATGATATATAGCTTTCTGTCATTTGAATGTTTTGTTGCACTGATGAGGGGCTAAAATTTAGCTTGAAACGTTTGCTTTTTAATTGTATTAAATGTATTTATGTAATTTTACTTGTATGTCTGATGATTTGTAATATATTTATTATTTTTAACTCGTATATCAGACGTTAAACAATGATTATTTATTTTAATATATGTATGTTCTTCGCAAATATACACACTACATTTCTGAGAAGATTGTTTTATCTTTCGAATTTGTTTTATTGTACAAAAACGATACTTTTGAGATTTTGGATATACGGCAATTTTTTTTACTGATTCTCACAAAATTCTCTTCTCATTTTTTTAAATGGTTTTGCAGTGTTATTGTCTCTTTTTTTTCATTTATATGTTCGGGTAATAAATGGAAAGCAAGTTCTTTCAAATAATGATGATGAATTTCCTTTTTTTTCCATATTTAAATAATTATCGATTTGAGAATTTATTCCCGCAATATTTGACAATGAAAAAAAAATGTAAGTGACCATCCATCATTTTTTTTGTGCGAACTGACTACACAACTAATATAATAAAACAATTTTAAGTCACATTCTAAAAGTAAAAAAAGCACTCTTTGAACGAATTATATAGCAGAAGGAAAGAAAGACGAAATAACAACAGACAGAGTCCGTACTTCGAAGAAACCTTCCCCACAGATTTCGCGGAAATGGGAAAGGATGAACACGAGGGGGAAAAATTCAACTAACGTAAGTGGTCACAACGCGGTCATTTAGACCGATTGAAACTTAAGAATGCGATAAAATGCTAAGAAATAGCAGGAATGACTTGCCATTTTACTACACAAGAGTGTGAACACTCAAGGTCAGCTACACGGAATCTGGCTATCGTAACTTTAACGGGAAATGAGTTACAGGAAGATAACGAATTTCGGGCGGGGAAAAGACCAACGCGCGACTATTAACGGGTTAATTGAAATGCGTAACTAATAAACTATCTTTAACGATGTGCGACAGATGCGGCGTCCGAAGTCCACTGCTAATGTTATTATATTGCATTATTAGCCTACTTACTGTTAATTTATTGTTAAATTTAAATCTGCAAAAGAAAGATTATAGTTATAGATAAGATATGTTGGTCGCCAAAACCCGATTACAGAAAATTAGCCTGAGTTATAAAGGTGTTACATGATTTCAAGCTGAATGAATTTTTATATGCTTTTACAAAAATCTTAATAAGGCAAATCTTTAAGTTTATCTGTCCATCTTTCTATCTTTTACTTCCTTAAAACAAATTTTATTAAAGACCGGGAGGCGTCTGCACAGATCATCACCTCATCGAGTTGACGGCTGAAATTTTAAGATTAGTTAAATATCGATTAGCGTATTGAAATGTAACTGGTCTGACAAGTCATATCTTTGTGGAAACCACCTACAGACCCGATTTTACGGGTTAATTGGTGGATTTTCCACTGTGTTTTCCTGCACCCATTCCTCCATGTTTCCAAACTTTTGGATGCAGGAAAATACAATAGTAAACCTATCAGTTAACCACTAAAATTAGGTCTTCAGGTGGTTTCTACCAAGATATGACTTAACAGACCAGTAATATTTAAATATGCTAATCTAGTTTTAACTAATCCTAAAATTTCAGCTGTAAACTCGATGAGGTGATGGTGTGTACAGACGTCTATTATAAATGTCGGTATTCTAATCTCAATAGCACTCTGGTCAATCTGGCAATTATCCCTACTATTTATGAAACACTATTCCTTTAAGTGCGTTTTAGTGATGTTAATGAACTTATGCATATGCATATGCATCATATGCATTTGAATGCAGATGCATATGCATTATGCATATCCATTATACATATTATACATATGCATATAATACGTAATACATTTGCATCATACATATTATAGGTATGTGTATAATGCATAATACATATGCATCATTATGACGTCAGAATAAACAAAACATTTTTTTTTTGTCGCCAAATTTGAGAATTGACATGATATATTACCAAATTTGGCGAAACTTTGCTAAATGTCGCCAAGCTTGGTGAATATTTGACCTTAGTGGCTATTTTCAATGAGTTAATTATTAATGCGAGCCATCTATTTTTATTTTTCCGCATATCATCTGAATAGTTAAATGATATAACGTACTAATATTTCCAAAGTGCTAATAGTTTCTTCACTGCCCAAAACCTCTGATATTGTTATTATATTGTACTGTTATTATACTTACTGTGACTATGTTGTTAACCTTTACACCGCTAAAACTTCTGTATTATATAAAGAGAATTTACGGAAACTATTAAAGCATTGAAACTGCCAGTTCTCCTTATGATTATTATAATTCTATAATATGTAACCTGTTAATCAATATGTACGTTAGAATGAATCTTCTATAATACGTTTCCTCGCATTTTAGTTTTCGGGTTTCGAATAAAATTAGCTAAAATCTTAAAACCATGGCACATTGACTAATTCTTGAACACGATCAGATGAAAAGAATGATAGATTTTCAAATGGATCATTTCAGTGAGCCGGTAGACCTTCTATTCTACCGTAATCGAGTCTATTGAAAAGGTTAACGTGAAACAAAAAGATATTAGCATCAATATGGTTTAACCCTCCGTCTACCAGACGGGTCCATTGGACCCGACAGGTACATACAAAATATTCATTCAAACCAGAAATTTCTTTAAAATAAACTAAGTATATAAACCAGACAAAAATAAGGTAAATAAATAAGTTAAATAGTTTTAAATAAAAATTCTGGTGTAGAACGTTTTATTAAAACTTGAATAAAATTCCCGGTAGATCTAGGGTTAATGCAAATACAGATATTGTCAAAGGATTTCATAAGAACCATTTCACTTGTACCCAGTCGTATCAGTTAAAATACAACAATTGGCAGTGAGCCCAATTAGAAAAGATTACTTAATAGGATTAAAAATTTCCGCATTAGAGAACGAATTGTAACTGCTAAGGAAGCATGCATAAGTGAGTTAAGAGATATTTGTCACGAAAAATGAAATACATAACAACACAAAATATATGATGTGCTTCCATGATCGTAAAGAGTTCTTGATTCCTCTATCAAAAGCTTCCGAATTGGCGAAAGAATGGGCGAGTAAATTAAATTATGAATCACAGTAACATGATGCAACATTTAACATGGAAGTAATACGGTAAATACTGCTTCCTAAAGGCGGCTAGTACTTTAATATAAACAGAAATAAAGTATAAATTTTTAAAGCTCAATAAAATAAATTTAGGTATTTTTATGTTAGCCGGGCGCAAGTGGCAAATCGCCAAATACTGTTCCCAACTCCATTGCTCATATTGCATTCATTTCATTTAAAGATATATACTTTTCAGTCATCTCATTTAAAATAGATGCATTTCCCTCATTTTATTCAATAGAATATTTAACATAGAAATAAATAAATAAATAAATAAGAAATAATAACATAAACCAAAATATTTTATTTGAAAATCAAAGCATTGCTTCTAATTTACACATATGAAAAATGAAAACTGCTACTGGCGAAAAAACAAAAGGCTAATGAGGAGATTTGCTCCTGGCTAACACAAAAGTACCGAAATTTAAGTTTTTTCATATTTATGTAGTTTAGAATAACAAACTTGAAAAAACATACAAAAAGTAGTGATATCCCAACAAAAAGTTTCCGTAAAAAAAAAAAAAAAAAAAAAAAAAAAAAGCGCCAAGTTTTCCTTAATGTTTCGGCCAGAAAAAGTAGTGATATCTGATGTTCGCACAAGTTAAAAGCCAAACATCCCAAATCTTTCATTGAAAATGGCTTCCTGCGACTTGGCCGTTAATGCCTTCGTGAGAGTTTTTCAAATTTTAAAATATGTACAAATGAGCTACATGCCAACTACATTTTTTGATTATTTTAAGCATTTTGTGATACAGAATACAGAAATAAAATACACATTTGAAAAAAGCATTTAAACAACTTCAGTCTATTTAAATGCTTAGAAGTTAAAAATAACAAAATACTTGTATTCAGGAGATAATATCCCTAATTGCTAAAACATAATTAATATCAACTTTTAACAGTTTATAAATCGAATACCTCTTAATGTTTGCAAACAAACTATAATAAATGTTCAAACGAAAAAAATCTCTTTCGTCAATACACAAGATTTCAATATTATACAATAAAATATAATGTAACATATTGTGAGATATGAAGTAAGTAAATTTTGTTTTATTTCTTGGGTTTTACGTTAATGACTTTAGCTTTTGACCGTACCAAAAATTTTTGACAAAAATTAAACCGCAAGTGGAATAAATGATCTGTAATCAAATCTAATGTTTGTTGAAACTGAATGGTAGTTATCAGAAATCTTTTACTTATAATGTCTTTATGTGAATTTGCCTCTTTGCATTCTAATATTACTTTTAATATTTAAATAATCCATAAATGCGTAATTTCCAATCATTAATTTTGAAATGCCGTAGAAGGCATTAACGACCAAGTCGCAGGAAGCCATTTTCAATGAAAGATTTGGGATATTTGGCTTTTAATTTGTGCGAACATCAGATATCACTAATTTTTCTGGCCGAAACATTAAGGAGAACTTGGCGCTTTTTTTTTTTTTTTTTTTTTTTTTTACGAAAACTTTTTGTTGGGATTTGAGTTTATTTGCGAGAAAGCTCTACTTACTATGTTATTATTACAAATTACGTTATTAAATTTGTATGAGTTTGTGCACTGTGATTTTGTGTATTATACAAAATATACATTTTTATTTTCAATACCAGTGATTAGAAAAATATTATATTGTTTTTTTATTTGAATAACAACCCTTTTGCCATGATCATATCTAACTCTAAAACCTCCTTGTCTTTCTGATAGGGGATATATTCGCATCTCCATTTGTATACGGCCCCCATACTATGCATGATAACTTTGAACTCATATTTCTCAGTGAATATTGGTCGTACAGATACGGAACTTTTTGTGTTTACAATACTTTTGAATAGACAAAACGTCCCTAAATATAAGTATAGGGACCTGGAGGGTGTATAAAAATTTAGATTCTTTAATTCTTCACTAAATTTTTTTTTTCGCTTCAAAATTTTTTTATATTAACTCTGCACCTAATTTTGACCACTTTTGTAATTCGGAGTATGCATATTGGACCAACGGTTGCGAAAATAAAGTTAGGTCAGGTTATACGTGGACACTCTGTATAATTGCATTCCTACTGTTTTGGGGCAATTAAAAACTTGCCAATCCTCAGAGATAGCATCCAAAGAAACTAACAAGGCCTTATCTGTACAATATATGTACAATAGATACAATATTGTAAACTTAATTGTATATATAAATATATATATACTAGGGGGCTCAGCCTCTGAGCTACGCCCGTCTACGCCCGCTCAGGTTTCGCAGCCTCTAAAAACATAGTAATTTGTCCTGTTTAAAAAATATTACCAAGTTACGGAACCTTGAATGATATTATCACTATGTACAGTCGTGAAAAAAAAAAAAAAGTAAACACCCCCTACTAACTCCTCAACAAATTATCGTAGAAGAAAGTTACTGGTATCGAACGATAGTAAATGAAGTCTATTTTTAAATGATGTATATAAAATTTTTGTAGGGGACATCTACATATTAAAACGAACCATAATTTTTTTTTAATAGTAGTACACAATTCTGACAGCATAAATGAACTCTACACCCTTCAATTAGCCAAAAAACAAATTTTATGCAATTCGTACGATAAGTTTCCGTGAAATTAATTGTTTTAAAACGAAGGTATTAAAACGAGCTGTATCCACATTGAAGTTCGGTACTCGATTGTTGATAGAGAGACCCCCCCCCCTTCTTGATCAAAGCATCCTAAGCGCAACTCAAGGAGTCATTGCTGATAGATTATAGGATAGCATAAGACATACGGCCCCTTAAACCATCATTTTGCCGTTTTTTAAGCATAATTTGAAAACTAGTTGGAAGAAAAATGTGAAATTTTGGATTTCCATAAAGCAGGACTTGGCAATAAATCTAAATCCATCAAAATATTGTAGGTTGCAATTCATAATTTTTTCGAATACTTCATGATTCATGTCATAAAATTATAAAAATTGCAAATTGATCGTATTTATGTTTGCGTATTTTAGTATTATTGTTACACAAAAAATTAGCACATATATTACCGTCCGTATAATTTCAGGAGATATTGATAAAAATATGAAAATGTAATATAACAGTAGATGCACTAAATTTTGAATGTTTATAATTCAGAAACTTATCATTCAAATGACTTGATATTTAGTGTCTAGGCATAGTTTGAACCGAAGATTTGAAATATCTTGTTACAATTGGGTATTGCCATTGAAAAAATGAAGTTTGGGTTCGTTTTAATATGTAGATGGCCCCCTAAGCAAATTTTATATAAATCATTTAAAAGTAGATTTTATTTCCAATCGTTCGGTACCAGTAACTTTATTATACGATAATTTGTTGTGGAGTTAGTAGGGGGTGTTTACTTTTTTTTCCAGGGCTGTACTTTATAAGAAGCCAATTCAAAATCCTTTCGGAAGATAACTCATTCATTGTTCTGCCCTTTGTAGGTGCATAGAAAGAGGGATACTGACAGCATAAATAATACATATGATAAGCCAGCCTACTTAAAATTTCTTCGCATATTTACAAATTGCAATTTTTTTTCTACTAAAACATTTTTTCCAATAAATGATAAGCTCATTATTTTTATTATCTGTGTCATCTCAATCTGAGAAAGACAATAGCTTCTTGAAGTGTGCAGCTCATTTCTTGTTAACCTTGCACTTAGCAGCAGAATCAATAGGAACTGCAGTTTTTTTCTAGTATTCGTGTACGACTTTGAACGTCCGCCCCAAAAATATAATCATTTAAAATATATAAAAGGTACTTCTATAAGCGCCTTTCAATAGGATATTAACACATACTGAAGTTTATACACTACAGATGTACACTGCAAATCCCTCTTTTATTATATTCTTTCACAATAAAATAAGAAAATAGCTTCTTGATATCCAAATCCCTTGAGCTCCATATCAAATAACTTGCTCTATATTTAACCTGAGACAGAAATTTTGTAAGTATATATTCTCCTGGCATTATCTTAACATTTCTATTCGAATAAAAGACTGGATTCAGTAGGAAAAGAAACAAAGGATTAAGTTCAGAATATATCAGTATGAACATAAGGGATCCTCTGGAGAAAACATATTAAATATTACTTTCCTTAAATCAAGGATGAACCATGGGCGTAATATTCTGTGAAACTTTTTTCTAGGGAACAGTTACCTGAAATGTTTATTTGACAATAGAAGATCATGATATATTTGGAATTGCACATAATTTCTGCATAAAAAACTATTATAATCTTCAGTTTCTCTTAACAAATTAAACAAATATAAAAATTATGTGCCAAAACTTGTAAGGTTATTAATAAAATACTAATATATATGATAAGCCTAATGAAAATGTCTTCGCAGTGCCAGATATCGCAAAAATTTTCATGCTAAAACATTTATTTCAATAAATGAGAAGCTAATCATTTTCATTATCTGTCATTTTAATTTCGTCTCAATCGGAGAAAGACCTGAGTCTCTTGAAGTGGCTAGCTCATTTCTTGTTAACCTTGCACTTAGCAGCAGCATCAATAATCGTGTACGACTTTGAAAATTCTGTTTTACCCAAAATTGCAACCATTTAAAACATAAATAAGGTACGTCTGTAAGCGCCTTTCTTTAAGATAATAGCACACACTGAAATCGTTAAACTACAGATTTACTTGTACACTACAAAACCCTCTTTTTTGTTTTTTCACACTAAAATATGACAACAGCTTCTTGAAATCGAAATCTCCCGAGCCCCGTATGAAATAACTTGTTCTATATTTAACTTGAGACGGAAATTTCGTAAGTATATGGGGCATTCTCACAATCTTTTGACTTTTGGGGGGAAAAATCTGACAAAATTAAATTTGTTAAAATAACATTTTAATCTGATAGACGAATGCTTAATGATTCAAAATAAAGAAAAAATGGTCAGCAGCGAAATTTTTCTTATTTAACTGAGGTTTAAGTTAAACTTGCGAGTTTAATTTTCCTTACTATTTTACCCCTATAACTTTTTATTTTCTCCTAAATTTTTACTTATAATGAATTTGCATAGTACCCACAGGACATTCAAATAAGAAATAATAACAATGTAGTACTTTTAATAAAGAATTTTTGTATAACATTGTTTTAAAGGGTTAAAGAACTTGTTAAAGAAGGGACGGTAAGGTAAAAAAAAGGGGATGGTATTGGAAAAAAGGGACGAAATGGGAAAAAAAGGGACGGTAAGGATGGAACGGTAAGGAAAATTACCACCTATTTTTAGGAAAATCATGTTAAGACTAAGTGATAGCCTCAATGTTAATTGATTTTTAGAAACAGATTTTAACATTGGATTAAATTAATTTTTTTTTTTAAATTTACCTCGAAAAGTGCAGGAATAAACCGTAGGGATGGTGAGATTACCAATAAAGCCACGATGCTTGAAATTGATATTTAAATGCTAATTTAAATTCTACAGTAAATTTCCTGCCAAAGAATTTTAGACATAGTTATCTATTAGTCTCTAGCACACTTCTGCATGAGAAAAAACTTGAAAAAAATTCTGTGGCTGCGTCTGAAATGATTTTCTGTGTAAGCTTAGCAAGAGGGACGGTAAGGATGAAAATCCCAGGGACATAGTTTAAAAAATAATAGTAACCCTAAAAATATGTGCAGGTTAATTTGTAGCTACATATTTATATAAAACAATACTTCCAGTTTCAGAAAAAAATTACATCGAATTATTTTTATTGAAACAATTTTATCCAGACAGCTCCAAACTCAAAAATCAGCATCAGGGACACGGGACGGTATAGGAGTTTTTTAGGTGTTTGGGCCCCCAACATCGTCCAAAACTCATTGATCTCGTTAATATTGTTGTGCAATCATGCAGTGGGATATTCCCCAGTATATGAAATAAAAAAAACACAAAAAAGTGTATTAAAATAAAAATTATTATTCAGGAACATGAAAGTCAAAAGATTGTGAGAATGCCCCATATACTCTTCCGGCATGGCGTTAACCATTATTTTCGAATAAAAGACTGGATTCAATAGGAAAAAGAAACAAAGGTTTAAGTTCAGGTTACATCAATACGGACAGAACTGGTTCTGTATGGAAAATTTATTAAATATTACTTATTCTTCACGTGGGTAGCTCATTTCTTGTTAACTTTGCACTTAGCAGCAGCATCATCAATAACTGCAGTATTTTCTAAATTGTGTAAGACTTTGGACATTCTGTTTCACCCAAATATGTTATCATTTAAAATATAAAAAAATGTTCTTCTATAAGTGCCTTTCAATAGGATAATAATACATATTGAAGTTGATAACTGGAGATGTACACTATAAATCCCCCTGTTATTATGTTCTATTGCAATAAAACATGAAAACAGCTTCTTGAAATTGAAATCTCTTGAGCCCCGTATCAAATAACTTGCTCTATATTTAACCTGAGACGGAAATTTCGTAAGAATATATTCTTCAGGCATTGGGATAACATTTCGTTAACTTTCAAGAAAGGAAGATAAGTGCAATTTCCTTACTTATAATTTTACCTATTTACTGCGATTTTTACCGAGCTTATACAATATTAATCATTTAAAATATGAAAAAAAACTTCTATAAGCGCCTTTAAATAGGATAATAACACATACTGAAGTCAATAATCTACAAATGTACACTACAAATCCCTCTTTTATTATGTTTTTACAATAAAATAAGAAAATAGCTTCTTGATATCGAAATATCTTGAGCTCCGTATAAAATAAACTGCTCTATATTTAACCTGAGACAGAAATTTCGTAAGTATATGTTCTTCAGGCATTACTTTAACATTTCGATTCGAATAAAAGACTATGGACTCAGTAGGAAAAGAAACAAAGGATTAAGTTCAGAATATATCAGTATGAATATAATGTATTCTCTAGAGAAAACATATAAAATATTACTTCCCTTGAAACAAGGATGAAGTATGGACGTAATATTCTGTGAAATGTTTTCCTAGGTTACAGTTACCTGAAATGTTTGTTTGACAATAGAAGATTATCATATGTTTTGAACTGCAAAGAAATTGCGCATAAAAGACTATTATAATTTTAAGTTTTTGTTAAAAAATTAGACAAATGTGAAAATTATGTGTCAAAACTTGTAAAGTTTTAATTATAGCGTTGGCAATTTATCGATTTATTTTATAAGGGGTAGGTCACCTACAGCAGCTCGATGTTGCTTCATTTTAACACAATATTAAAATAATTTTTTGAAGCTGTAAATATTTCTTCAAATTAAACAATTTTTTAGAATAAATTGTGCATATCTTTGTCTACGTATTCATTTAAATAATTTTAATGATACATAATTGGGATTTAGCTTAATTAAGACATACTAATTAAGGATTTTCAATGACAGACATGTGTTGCGCGCTGCATTACAAAAAATATATTCGATATATTCAATTAATATTACATATATATACAGGGTGATTCACAAATATCGAAACAATAGTCTATCTCCTTAAATATTGCCTCTAGGCACATACTTCCAATAGCAAAGTTTCATAAAAAAGGTGCAAAATTTGATGATATAAGTTTAAACTCCATGGGGAGTCTATATGAGAAAATACAAAAACTAAATTTTTATACGGCCCCCGTAGAGTAAAATTCCCAGTTAGGAAATTTTTCCTTATCTATTCCTGAATTTAACACAAAAAAATTCATCTCGATATCTTCAAAATTCGCAGAGATATCAAAATCCAAAAAACGTGACTTACACCATTTATCAATGCCTCTGAGCGACGAGTTTTTGACTCATTTTGAATGCAAGATAGGGATCATCCACAAATTGTACAATATTAAAAGTCGATATAAGACAGTGCCTCTCCTTATTCGGCAGCGTATAGATTTTACGTTAAACCTGTTTTCAAAGTATGCTGGTGGTCTACACTAGAGGTCTGCACGGGTCGAAATATCTAGGTTCGGTCCCGAACCGACCCATAGGACAAAATTTCGACCCTGCCTGGAAAAAAGTTCAAATCGTAACCTGGCCCGGCCTGACTCAATTTCTACATAGTTTTTTACATCGATATGGTTAAAAGTTGTTTCGTATGGAGGAGTTCTGACCAAAAATACTTATTATATCTTTTCTTTTTTCATGTTTATAATTATTATTTTTAAAGAAGCGCCAAAAGCTTCGATTATTTGTTTTATTAATGAATCTCTATTTATATGTAAATGATTCACTTCTCCTTTAATATCGTTAATCCATATTCCATGTGTTGGAGACAATGAAAATGCTGTAAAGTAAAATCTTTTAAGATGGAATCACATAGGAAACAAAAAAAAAGCGTTATAGACAAGTTCTCTTCATAGGAGTTGTAAATGTAGTCTATATATCTCAGGTATTATTCTATTCATTTTCCATGGACCAAAAGATTTTTCCATTTAAGAAAGTATTCCGTCATAGGCAGATTTTTTTTACTAGTTTTACTGTATTTTAATTTTTTTGCCTTAAAATCTACTATCCTTTAAAAATATGAATTTTAAAGTTTTATTGTAAAATAATGGCCATTTAAAAAATATATGGATTTGTTGTCAAAGTTTTTCGGCTGAGCCAAATTTTAGTTATTTTTGCACGGATTAGGTTTGTCAGTGATAATGATTTTAATGCGGGTTGTCTCGAGACCAGGACTGAAAATGTCGCTCAAGGGAGACCTAGGAATAAGGAAGCTAGTCCCGGTTCGGTATAACCAGTGGCCGAGAGGTTCTGCTCTCAAAGCTGGTAGATGGGAGGTACTGGGTTCGAACCCAATCGCGCCTTTCGGCCCAATTGTTCGTAGTTTTCAGTGGTTTTCTGCGAAACTTGGATAGCCTTGCGTAAATACGAGTTAGGTTCCCTAAGAAAGACCTCCACGGAAGGCACTCCCCTTCTTTGGGCCCATATTCCTAGTGTAGATAATTGGGCGTCATAAATCACACCAACACCCGTTTCGGTATGAAAAATTACGCTAGGCCCAGCCTGACCGAGTCTTCAGAAAAAAGTCGCCAATCCCGCGTCTGGCCCGGCCCTAGAATACAGACTTTTTTAACGGCCTTCCGGGACGATAAAAAGCCTGAATTAGGGAGGGCTAAAATTATGAAAAACTCTTAATCGGCATGTTAGAAAAAGCATTGTTTCAAATTACACATTTATCATTTATTTATGGACATTTAAACAGTACAAAAACGAGGTGGAAACGGCAAAAGTTAATCTGAATCGGAAGTTTAAGTACAGAAAGAAGTTACTTTTACACGTGCATTTTTAAAAAATGCATTTAAACATTTTATTAGAAGCCAATCAATGTTTAAAACTTTAAATGCTTTTTTCTGCATGATTTTTTTTTTTTTGTTGTTTTTTAATACCATTTCTCGTCTTTAAATTATTATAAGTCAAGAATCGTAAATAAAAAAGGTGCAAACTTGGAACATGTCTTTTTTGATTATTTTACATTAATTTTGTTTCGGCAAATTAAAAAAAAAAATTACTTTGAAAATGTGATTTTTTTTAAAAATAAGTTACATAATTTTTTAAGTAAATATTTTTAATTTTTTTAAAATTAATATTTAAAAAAATCCTGAAACAAAACTAAAATTATACTTTCCTCTTTAATTAAAGGAAAAAAAATATTGAAATCCGATGAATAATGTTTCGAGTTATAAAGATTCTAAATTAAATTCGCTTAAAAAATACTAATCGTTTAAATTTTTTTTAAACTTCATGAGAAATATTAGGATGTGATTTTTTTGCAAATTATATGGTTAACCATCATAAAAAAAAAAATCTAAATTCTAACTCAACAAATATATTTTTACATGTTTCCTAGAACTCTTAAAGTAGCATTGTTTCTTGGATTGCACGCATTTCAATTTGTGTCTAATTTCTTAAAACCTGATGAATTATTTAAACGGCTATAACTCTGCCAGTTTTTCAGATATGAAGATGCAATTTTTTCTATTTAATTCAGGAATAGATAAGGAAAGTTTTCCTGATTGGAATTTTTACACTACGGGGGCCGTATAAAAATTTAATTTTCGTATTTTTTTCAAGTATACCCCCCATGGAGTTGCAACTTATGTCATTAAATTTTGCACATTTTTTTAATGAAACTTTGCAATTGGAATATGGGTCTAGGGGCAATATTTAAGGAAATAGTCTATTGTTTCGATATTTATGAATCACACTGTATATTATTACAATATCGTACTTCAACCTAAATTAATAATGAAGTTTATAGATGAAAATATTTTTTTCAGGCCATTAAACCATAAAACGTAAATTTTATGATAAAATTTCAATAAAAATTAAAAAATAAATAAATATATTACAGGTTCTTTCATAATAATAGGTAGAGGATATAAAGATGAATAAGATACAATAGGATTCACAATTTTAAATTTCTATGTTACTTAATTTTGGAAATAGGATGCGCGCAATCTCAAAAACATCTGATTTGAGTAAAATGGCTTTAAAGTTAAAATTTACTTTAATTTAGATAGTTATCGCTTCGTATATTTTATCATTAAACCGGTTTTAATTGGAGTATCGTCATTTTTTAAAAAACCATTTGCAGGGGTCGCAGCATATAGGACAAATTTTACTGTTCTTACCAGTAACTTTTATCAATAATCTTCATGGTATAGTCTTATTGCATATCTTATAAAAATGTCTCTTGTTGATTATTGATAAAATATACTGGTAAGAACAATACAATTTGTCCTATATGCTGCGACCCCTGCATTTGGAAAAATGGTTATTGTTCTCGTCAGGATGGAAAATCAAAAGCATATCTGAAGGTTTTTATTGGTTTAATCCGCATTTTATTCGTTTTTTGTGATTGGTCTATACAGAGATGGATACCTTCTGTTGTTACTATGACAAAAAATTAATAAAAAACTACAAAAAAAAAATTAATAACTCAGACACAAATTGGGATCCAGCTTTCAAACAAATTGCATTTAAAAGTACATTTTTTTCTCTATACGACGGTGTAAAAAGTAATATTGTGGGATGTTTAGAAGTTTAAGAATGAAATTTCATTTAAAATGGGTTCCAGATTTCCAAGAAATCTGACGATGGAAAACCTTTTTACCGAACAGCCAATGAAATGCTTGGATAATACATAAGTTTAGGTGGATAATACATACGAGTCGCAGGCGATTTTTATCGCTTGGAATTTTTACGTGTAAATAAAACTATTAATGTTTAATTCATGGCGTACGTAATGTATGATCAACTCCGTGCGATTTTTTATGTCTTAAATTTTAGTCTTCGAAAAAATCATTTTCCAAATGGTCGTTGTAATTTAATAAATTGCTTTTTTTTTTTTTTTACCTAGGGTAACATGTTATTCTTTCAAAATAGAAAACAAAATAAAATTAGACTTTTTAAAAAGTTTTAAGGTGAACTCCCCACTTTTAAAATTCATACCATATTATTGCCGATATTATGGTCAGAATAGAGTTAATTTCCGGTTATATAACCTTGATCTGTAAAAAAGTCGAATGATTGTTCAGATTGCTGCCAATTTTCAACAGTGGAGAAATTTCAAATAGTAATTTTTTCTTTAGATTGCTGATTTTCCGTTAATAAATAACATGAAAATTACTAGTCTGAATATCTAAAATAAATTCGGATGGATTTTCTGATTATAAAATCGCGATAAATTGTCGATGACTTGTAAGGTTTTTAACAGTGTTGCCAATTTTGCAATTTATTGTATTAAAATAAAAAAATACATACTGTATTAGTGCGCATATTGTGGTCATGGAACCCATTATTGTGGTCAGAATAGAGTTAAATTAGGGTTATATAACAGTGACCTATAAAAAAGGTCGAATGACAGGACAGATTGCTACAAATTTTTAACAGTGGAAAAACCTCAAACAGTAATTTTTGTTTTAGATTACAGATATTCCGTGAATAAATAAGGCGATAATTACTAGCCTGAATTTGTGGAATAAATTCGGAATTTCTTATCATAAAATTGCGATAAATTATCGACACTGGTCTGTACTTGTCTTTCAGCATATTTGCTATAACATAGCTTTTCACTTTGCGTTTTTTTTTCAATCCAAATAAACTACATCTGAACCAGAAAATGTATTTAATGAAATGTTTCTTGTTTAAATGTGGTTATTAATGAATTCTTTTTATTAGGGTTCCGCTCATCTGATGAAATCCTTTTCGTATCACTCCTTTGTATTTCTGGCACAGAGTTCATTCTCGGAAACTGTATAAGTTATATACTTGTAATTTTGCATATTTATAGCTGAATTTTTACGATCACATGACAAATAAAAAAGAAATGGAAAAACTTTTATATTATTTCAATAAAGTGAATTAATTTAATGATATCCGGGAATATCTGCGATTTCTTTTCAATCCTTTTTGCGTTGGGCCCCACCAGTGGCCGAGAAGTTCTGCTCTCGAAGCTGGTAGACGGGAAGTGCTGAGTTCGAACCCAATCGCGCCCGTCGGCCTAATCGTTCGGAATTTTCGTGGTTTTCTTCGAACCTTGGATTTCCAAGCGTTAATACGGGTTGGGTTCCCTTAAAAAGACCCCCACGAAGGGCACTCCCTCCCTTCGGGTCTATATCCCTCGTGTTGATAATTGTCCGTCATAAATACAACCAACCAACCAACCTTTTTGCGTTGACAAGATTGCTCAGTGATTACGCGTTTACCTGCTATACAAAAGGATCCTGGTTCGAAGCTTGGCGTCAGAGTTTGAAACTTTCCCAAAGGAATGGATCTTATTATTTGATAGATTCAATATTGAAAAAAAAATTGTAATGTATTTTGCCATTTTAAAGCAAAAACTTGTTGAAAAATATCTTAAGAAACATTTTTTTAAATTCAAAAATTCTTTTATTTGAGAAATTGCGAAATTTTAAATTTTGTTTAAACTTCTGCTAAATTTTTGAAATTTCTGAATTATTAATTTCGTTTAAACAATTTGTTTTGTTTTGAGAAAATCCGAAAATTCTTAAGAAATTTCAGCATTTAAAATTTTGTTTAATTAATTTTAAATTTTATTTAAACTTTCGCTAAATTTTTGAAACTTTAGAATTTCCAATTTTATTTAAATAAGTTGACTTGCATATTTTTAATATGATTATAAAGATAGCTTCGTTTTTTAATAATTTTAAATTCAAATTTAACGGGGCTGTGTTCTATGTCAGGATTTAATAATTATAAATCGATGGTTTGGATTTATTAATTAAAGGATAAAGGGTTTTGAAAAGAATATTTAACGAAACCCTTTTGTGGGACCTTCGATCACACTTGTTTGAGAAATTCTCTGGTCTTAATTGATTTGAAAAGAAAAGCCACAGTTTTGCATCTGTGTAATAAAATTTCTTAAAATTGAAGACGGTACGTAATGGAGAAACTACTAGAAAATATCAGTTTTTAGAAATAGAAGTGTGGAAAGCTTATTACATTGAAGTAAAATTTTTACAGCCATTATATAATATTTTGATCAAATGATTTACGCAGTTGCATTATTATATAAAGAACTTAACGAATGAAGCAAAAAAATATCTAAGTAAACGAGAAATTCTAAAGTTTTATTTTACCTCGAAAACAAATAATTTTTTAGCTTGATTTTCACGCAGTCATGAAACTTTTTAAGTTCTAAAAATCAAAATAAAGTTAAAAAAATTTAATTTTTTAATTTTTTAATTAGTTTTTAATTACATTGCAACGAATCACACCTTTTTATATAGGGTAGTCCGACCAATACGTGAACAGACCCCAGTGAATGAACAATTGGTATACATTTTAATAGAATAAAGTTTGAAAACATCCCCACTTAGATGGGGTTACAACATTCCCTTAAATCTATGCAATAGGAAGCAATCACATTCCTGAATGGTTACTGAAGTCACATTACTTTACTCTGATAACATGTTGTATTTTTCATGTTTGAGAAACACATTGTTTCTATTCTGAAATAATAAGGTAAGTGCTATGCCATTTCGTATGTTTCATAAGAATTTACTGCTTTTATTTGCATTATGCACTAATTTTATTGTACATACATTAAATATATGTATTATAGACATATTTCTGATTGTTTTAAACATTGTTGAATATGTACAATTTGAGAATAGGGATGTTTAATAACTGGTTAGGCAAATGTTAAAAATCCAATGAATGAACTGCTGTTCATTCACTGGGAGGAATGTATTCCTCCCAGTGAATGAACAGCAGTGAACTTAGGCTAGTGAATGAACTGTTTTCAGCTTTATGTTTTTGTGGCTCCTTTTATTTCTATATTTTGAATTAAGTGATTTTTCAACAATGATGGTAACAAATGAAAAGTTAACAGATATAAAAAGTAACAAAAGGACATATACACGTATATTTTTAAAGTTAATAATTATTGGAGACTTTTAAATTTTAAATTTTCTATGTTTTCAGATGACTGATAGAAATATTCTTACTGATGATCAAGAAGATTCCACAAAAAGGAAATATGGGAGGTTAAATTACTCTACTGAGGACCTTGAAAATGGACCAGCTATGAGGGTCAGGTCAGCTAAATTTGAAGAAGGCATCTCTTCATTTTAATGTTTTAAAAGCAACGTTGTCTGTGAAATTGTGAGGGAAAACAATTGAAAGTAAGCGTATGGGACATTGCCTGTGTTGTCCTTTGAAGAAGAAAAACTCCTTGAACACTGTATAGTTGCAAAGGAAAAATTGAATTTACAATGCATAAGCATGAGGTAAAAGATGACGTTTACAATGTCATGAAACAAACAGGAAGGAAAAATCCATTTTTAGACAAACATCCAGTGGAGAAATGGATGACTCATTTTTTAAAATAGCATCAAAAATTGGAAATATGAAGTAAGCACCGGAAAGATATGTGGGCCACATGTCCACATGTGGTGGAATTGGAAGTGGCCTGCAGTAACGTATAGGATCTGGTATTTTAAGCATCTTATGAAAGGCATAATAAAAACACCTGAACTTATTTCTGCTACATCCTCACGTTCGTCTGGAGTTATTACTGAAACAGAGAAGTACAGAGCCTATGATTTCAGGAAATAGAATTAGATTTTTTTCTTTTTTTTCTTTTTTAAATCTGTAATTTATGATTAATTTCAAAACTTAAAAGTGACAATTTTTCAAGCTACTTAATTGTCGTTCTGGGTTTAAAAAAAACCGTAATTCAGTAAAAGCATGTTTTTGTACAAGTTGTAAAATAAATAAAGAACTATGAAATTTAAGTTATTTTTAAATTGCTGCCTGTTCATTCACTGGAAAATTTTGCGTTCATTCACTGGTAAAAGATGACGTTTACAATGTCATGAAACAAACAGGAAGGAAAAATCCATTTTTAGACAAACATCCAGTGGAGAAATGGATGACTCATTTTTTAAAATAGCATCAAAAATTGGAAATATGAAGTAAGCACCGGAAAGATATGTGGGCCACATGTCCACATGTGGTGGAATTGGAAGTGGCCTGCAGTAGCGTATAGGATCTGGTATTTTAAGCATCTTATGAAAGGCATAATAAAAACACCTGAACTTATTTCTGCTACATCCTCACGTTCGTCTGGAGTTATTACTGAAACAGAGAAGTACAGAGCCTATGATTTCAGGAAATAGAATTAGATTTTTTCTTTTTTTTCTTTTTTAAATCTGTAATTTATGATTAATTTCAAAACTTAAAAGTGACAATTTTTCAAGCTACTTAATTGTCGTTCTGGGTTTAAAAAAAACCGTAATTCAGTAAAAGCATGTTTTTGTACAAGTTGTAAAATAAATAAAGAACTATGAAATTTAAGTTATTTTTAAATTGCTGCCTGTTCATTCACTGGAAAATTTTGCGTTCATTCACTGGTAACAACTGTTCATTTACATGGTTTTTGTATCTATTTCTATTAAGACACCCCTAGCATCCCAAATAAGTGAAATATAAAATTCCTTCCATTGTTTTTTAATCATTTGTAAACCAACAAATGTATTTGCACTGTCAAACACCAATAAGTAATCTTTATTAAAATATAATAATCATTTTCTTTTTAAAATGTGCTTAAGTGTTCATTTATGGGTCGGTCTACCGTATTTGATCAAGATTTTTTAAATCCTCCTACAGGGATCTTCAGAGCTGGACAACAAATTTGGAGGAAAGGTTGAACACACTATAAAAAACAGTTTTTCGGGATTCGAAATCCTCTAAATACAGGGTGTCTCAATTCAATCACAACTCATTTTTTTTTTACTAAAATGACGATAATAAAGTTATTTTAGTAAAATTATCTACTGACTTATCATGCGTTGTGTGAGGTTCGATGATGCGCAAATGGTGCTAAAAGACTACGGTGAGTTGATCAGTGAGACTCTGTGTGTAATGAGAAAACTATGTTCCGAAATATATGGAGTCTAGTTCAGCTCCGTTTAAATGTACACTTCCGTCATGTTTCGTTATAGTATTACATTTTACACAAATATAAATAAGATAATCGTACCTGAATAATATATAATAAAACAATTTTTTTTAATATGATTTTTAATTAATTTTAGCTAATGTTAGAAGAACATTTGAATATAATGTGTTTCGTAAATCATCTGAAATTAATAGATATTTTAATTAATAATTAAATATTTAAAATGATCTTTAAGGATTCTCAGGGTTCTTAAAGCTTTAAAATTTTCGAAATTTAATTTATCTTTAGTTAAACTCCTATCTTTTCTGAACATTTTGACATAATTGTTTCCCTAAAATTTCAATTAGAACAGAAGTTACGGCTTTTAGAATTATATCTGCTCCATAGCTGAAGCGGCATTTCCGAAACTTTGAAGTAATTTTTCTCCAACTGACGTTTTTTGGGCATAACGTGCACGATATCTCAGAAACTTCTGCATATTTTTTCATGCAATTTTCAAAACAAATGTTTCTTGTTAGTCTGTATAAACTAAACCTAAAATTTTCTTTTTTTGTTTAAAAAGAAATATTTTTTTAGGTGATTATATTGTTGAAATTTTCTAAATTTTGTATTAGTTAAATACAACTTTGTATTAAAAATATAAAAATGCTTTAAATACAAATTTATTTACGTTCAGGTTAACTATTACAATCTGAAGTATAAGTAGGCACCAAAATTTCCATTCTAGTTGCAAAATTTATTTTGTAATCCTGCGCGTAATCTGTATGCCGATTTTCTGCTTGTCAAATGTCTGACAGTTTGGAACCCCCTGTAAATGCAAATTCAGCATCTTGTAATTTTTTAAATATTTGAAATAAAAGAACATACTTATATATTTCATCCAAATTAAAATTGTGTCTTAAAATGAAATAAATTTTAAGATATTAAATGTTGAAAATGGTCTTTTTTTTTATCCAATTCTATGAGTCCTGAGACCCCTTAATATATTGCAAAATAGTAACATAAAATATTTAACATTTCTTAATTTTAACATTTCTTCTTTTCTTAAATAAATTTCTTGAGTCTTTAATGGCCATAAAGGAATTATGTCAAAAGTTATCTGATTAAAGAAAGTGATATTCCATACGCAAATATACTATAGTGACAAATATTGGATTCCTTTTATAAAACGTATTTCTTAATTTAAGTATTCATATCCCATTTTTTTTTTTAAAGGAATAAGTAAATTTGTTCAATGAATAATTTAATACGATTTTCATATTTTTCTAACTAAACCAATTAGAAAAATTTAATTATATATACTTCACTAATTAGTCCAAATATAAGTGAGAGGTTTCATTTAACAAGAAAATATGAATTAAAACCTATGATATTTTTAAAATATTAAAGTTGAAGATAATTAATTATTGAAATGAATGGTTCTTTTTTTTTACACGAAGTTCTTTAAGATTTTAATGGCCACAAAAGAATAATCTGAGATATTACTAAAATAATATTAATAATCTAAAAAAAATATTTCTCACGATAGCTAAAAAATTTTTATTAGTGAAAATACCTTTAATAGATTTCAAATTAATAAAGTTAAAACATATCTACTTATACTTTTGGATATTTCTTTTTTTCGCTAAATGAAGCTCTTAAATATATTATTAAGATATGTCTAAAATAACGTTAATACATTTTTTAAAAATGATTTTTCACAGTAATTCAGAAATTTTAATTAGTCGGACAGCATTTTCGCAATATCTTTAATATATTTAAAAAAAATAACGTTAAGAAATATGAATTTATACTTTTGGATAATTCTTTTACCCCTAAATTAAATTCTTATATATTTTAATGACCCATAAGGAACAATCGACTGCAGTAATTGCAATATATTGATCAGTCATAAAGAAAATGATTTTCCATAAACAAGTAAATTAATAATTATTTAAATGCGAATTAAAATCTATGCTATTTAAAACACAATAACGTTGATGATAATATTAAATTATTAATATGGATGGGTTTCTATAATGGTGTAATGAGGTTCTTTAATTTTCAAATGGCCACAAAGGAGTAATGTGAGATATGTTTAAAATAATGCTAATATTTTTTTAATGTTTTTTTTCCAGTAACTGATAAATGTTATTTACTCAGATAACATTTCGCAATACCTTTATAATATTCCAAAATAATGTTAAGAAATGTTAATTTATACTTGCGGATAATTCCCTTTTCCCTAAATGAAATTCTAAATGAAATAAGGAATGAATTTCCCTAAATGAAATAAAGGAACAATCTACTGAAATAACTGCAATATAAATACCTAGCAAATTAACACCTTGTAATAATATACTAATTTTAAATGCTAAAAGGAGTAAATTAACTTTAAAATCAAGTAAAAATACGTTTATTTCGACTGTTGACATGTTTCGACTCACCCTGAGTCATTTTCAAAAAAAAAAAAAAAAAAAAAAAAAAAAAAAATAATAATAATAATAAAATTATTCCAAATTTGCACGGTCTGTTAAACGTCATCATTCAGTTTTCTACCTATTCTTTCATACTATGGACGTTATTTTTTATTTTACTTGGATGTTTATTTTATTTTTATTTTAATAACCATTGATTAGCTCGTGCCATATTTTTGGTAAGTGAAATGGTGCTGAATCATTACATATTGATTTTTTGCGTGTTACAATCTCTATGGCTTCTTTTATAAGGGATGTATAGTATAGATTGGAGAGGAAATTATTTTACTTTTATTGAAATTTATTTGAATGCTTTCTTCTTGATAAAATCTTACTAGGGCTGTGGTTTTTCTATCATATTTAATATCAGCTATATGCTCCTTTTTTCTGGATAGTATAGACTGGAGGGGAAATTGTTTTACTTTTCTTTAAATTTATTTGGATGCTTTCTTTTTGATAAAATCTTACTAGAGCTGTGGTTTTTCTATCATATTTAATATCAGCTATATGCCCCTTTTTTCTGGATAGTATAGACTGGAGGGGAAATTATTTTACTTTTATTGAAATTTATTTGGATGCTTTCTTCTTGATAAAATCTTACTAGGGCTGTGGTTTTTCTATCATATTTAATATCAGCTATATGCCCCTTTTTTCTGGATAGTATAGACTGGAGGGGGAATTATTTTACTTTTATTGAAATTTATTTGGATGCTTTCTTCTTGATAAAATCTTACTAGGGCTGTGGTTTT
Organism: Maratus speciosus; assembly: GCA_963932465.1. Classification (NCBI taxonomy): domain Eukaryota; kingdom Metazoa; phylum Arthropoda; class Arachnida; order Araneae; family Salticidae; genus Maratus; species Maratus speciosus. The sequence goes on along the minus strand of OZ010794.1, from coordinate 459,167,265 downwards.
TCTATCATATTTAATATCAGCTATATGCCCCTTTTTTCTGGATAGTATAGACTGGAGGGGAAATTGTTTTACTTTTCTTTAAATTTATTTGGATGCTTTCTTCTTGATAAAATCATACTAGGGCTGTGTTTTTTCTATCATATTTAATATCAGCTATATGCCCCTTTTTTCTGGATAGTATAGACTGGAGGGGAAATTGTTTTACTTTTCTTTAAATTTATTTGGATGCTTTCTTTTTGATAAAATCTTGCTAGGGCTGTGTTTTTTCTATCATATTTAATATCAGCTATATGCTTCTTTTTTCTGGATAGTATAGACTGGAGGGGAAATTGTTTTACTTTTCTTTAAATTTATTTGGATGCTTTCTTTTTGATAAAATCTTGCTAGGGCTGTGGTTTTTCTATTATATTTAATATCAGCTATGAATTTGAAATTAGTATAACTGCAATATATTAATCAGTCAGAAAGAAAATGATTTTCCATAAGTAAGTTAATAATTATTTAAATGTTAATTAAAATATGTGACATTTAAAACATAATAACGTTGAAGATAATATTAAATTATTCATACAGGTAGTTTTAACACTTTCCAACAACGCTGAAAAGACCATATACAGGACAACACAAAAGATTTCGGAACCATTACTGAGAATGAGCATGAATTGCTTAAAGATGTTTTTTTTTTTTAATTTGAATTATCCATTTTCAAGCTCAATTACATTTAGTACACTAAAAAATGTCTGAAACGTATAAATGAAATCATATACACGGGCTATGCAAAGAGCTGGATACATGGCCTACTTTGAAAGTAATTTCTGGAAGTGTGATTGCCGTAATTTTAAGCATGTTTTTGACTGAATCAACTTTCAGCCTAATACGTGGTGTGTATAAAAATATGAATGTAAAATACAGGGCTGTACATAAAAGTCAAGTACGTTTTCGTCTGTTGGTAGAAATTGCTAAAGGTGAATCTTCAATTGTATTACGCGTTCTGTATATAATCTTAATTTTAGCATTATGAAGAATCTTTAGAGGGTCGTGATCGTTTTGCATAGTTTTGGTAAGTACAACACTCTGTAATCCATGGTAATCCCCAGTCTTTCATAAGATCATTCGTTTCCGGTAAAACTTTAGCAGACAATAATTCTGAAACCAAATGGAAAAAACTTTATTAATTTTTTCGAAAGAAAAGCACAATAGATGGAAATATTAGTGGTGGCCCCCTATACTCAGAAGGAAGATCACCTTACCGGGCATACTGAGAATATTTTGAAAAAAAAATACTAATTAAACTACTTATATATGTAATAATTGATCAGTAAAATTTAGAGGCTGAATTACAGTAGAAAGTCTGTAATAAAATAAAATACTTTCGAGTATTTGGCGCGAAAAGACGAAAGCGTAATGCGATTTGGCGAGCAGTACTTTTTCTCGCCGAAAGCAAATGATTTTAATGCACCTGAAAATTGCTTGTTAATTGATTTTCAGAATGCGTGTAAACAGTATTTAATGCATTTAAACTTAAACAATGAGAGAGTTTAATAAATACATTTTTTGAATTACACATTTATGTTGCTTTTTATTTAATTTTATTACTTTAAAAACAAATTCATATATAAAAAATATTTTCATATAATTAAGCGTATTTCAGAATAAAGGCAAGATGAAAAATACTGCATTTATTCATTTCATTATCAAAGAATTCGCTTTCATAAAAAAATTAAATCGACAGTGCTCAATTGGACTTAATTTTGAGATTGAAACAATTTTAATTACTTTAAATTTCGTTTTAATTCATAAAATTTGATAGTTAACTTTCATTATAAATATACATGACAAAACTATAGTTAAATCAAACTAAAAATCACAAAACTAAAGTTATTTAAATTAAATTTATTAAATTTAAATCATTAAAGTTCAATATGAAACATTTTTATATTAAATAGTATGTAACGTAAAAAAGTATGTTTTGAAATTTTTTTCCATCGCCAACCGGTGATAAATCGCCAAATATTAAAATTTTCATTATTGTTTTACGGACACTCTATCGACTTTCCGCCGAAATATTTTTTATAAACATATATATCCTCATGAGTAGAACATTCAATAATTTTTTCAGATTTTTCGAAGTATGCCCGTATGGAGACCTTCCTTGTCAGCACAAGTCTTTAGCTGTTACTAGTAGCAAGATCAAAGGCGAAGTCTTTTCAATCTGCCTAATTTAATAATGCCAAGAAATACATCTGTGTTAAGCCTATGCGCCCATCATAAAATACAGACAGGGAGCGATATGAAAATTTGAACGAGATATACGTGAAATACAGAAACCAGATTTGGCAATCAATCAAAATTAAAAATAAAAAGGCAAACCTATCATTGCATACTGAAGTATAACGGCAAGTATAATTAATGACCAATATCTATTTGCAGGCAGACGTGAAAATGCAATTTACGGGTCTTTTAATATCTATACGAGGTGCAGAAAGCTTAAATTAAATTTATGATCTTTCGATTAAGCAAACACATTTGTAAAAAACGGCCGTTTATCTAAAAATTTCTATAAATAATATTTATGAGTGGATAACGATTGCACATAAATTAGAAATAAAGAAAAATCTATTTTTGAATGATAGCTTATTACGGAAGAAAGGAAAATAAATTTAGAAAAAGAACGTCTTCTAAAATGTTTACTCTAGTATCCTTTTTACCTTATTAAACAGCAAAGTTTTCTTAAAGTATTCTGGAAGTGTTGGAAAGTGTTTCATAATGTATGCTTGACGCATGATTTTCCTTTCTTGTTACTTTCTTCTATCTTTACAAGAAGAAAGTATTGGATTCATGAAAATTTTCGAATTCCGGTTTACACGTTTTAGGGGTTAGAGAACCCGAAAAACATGTTTTTACGAAATGTCTGTCTGTGTGTGACACAAGGCCCCACCAGTGGCCGAGAGGTTCTGCTCTCGAAGCTGGTAGACGGGAAGTGCTGGGTTCGATCCCAATCGCGCCCGTCGGCCTAATCGTTTGGAGTTTTCGTGGTTTTCTTCGAGCCGTGGATCTTCCATGCGTTAATACGGATTAGGTTCCCTTAGAAAGACCCCCACGGAGGGCACTCCCCCCGGGCCTATATCCCTCGTGTAGATAATTGGCCGTCAAAAATCAACCCAACCCAACCCGTGTGTGACACAAATTTTGTGGGCGCTCTATCTCAAGAACTATTGAACGGAATTTAATAAAAATTTATATTCGCTTAGTCCCTGATATAAATTGGTGCTGATTAGTTTTTGGTGTAAATCGGCCAACAGGTGGTCTGCTATGCAGCAATTTTCATGATTTCCACATAGCTCAGTCTCAAGAACTAATGCACAGATTTTCATTAAACTTCAGATTTAGTTAGTCCTTAACAGGATGTAAAGCTTTGTACATTTTGGTGTAAATCGTTCAACAGGTGGCGCTACTATGCTGCATTTTTCAGAATTTTCGCTATAGCTCCTTCTCAAGAACTAATGCACGAATTTTCATCAAACTTGAAATTCATATATACTTTTATATGAATTGGTGCTAAATTGATGCAATTTTTTGTATTATTTAAATGATTTAATTGATGTTATTTATATGGAAGAAAGTTTTGATGGCCACAACATACCAGTTACTTTCTTCTATCTTTACAAGAAGAAAGTATTGAATTCATGAACATTTTCGAATTCCGGTTTTCGACGGATTTACCGTTTTAGGGGTCAGAGAACCCGAAAAACATGATTTTACAAAATGTCTGTCTGTGAGACTGTGAATCTGTCTGTCTCTGTGTGACACAAATTTTGTGGGCGCTCTATCTCAATGAACGGAATTCAATAAAAATTAATATTCAGTTATAAATTGGTGTTGATTAGTTTTTTGTGTAAATCGCTCAACAGGTGGTGCTGCTATGCTGCATTTTTTGCGATTTCCGCAATAGCTCTATCTCAAGAACTAATGTCTGGATTTTCAACAAACTTCAGGTTCATGTATACCTTGATATAGGTTACTGCTGTTTATGTTTTGGTGCAAATCGCTTAACAGGTGGCGCTGCTATGCTGCATTATTCAGAATTTCTACTATAGCTCTATCTCAATAATTAATGCACGAAATTTCAGATTCAGGTATACCTTGATATCAATTAGTGCTGTTTATGTTTCGGTGAAAATCGCTCAATAGGTGGCGCTGCTATGCTACATTTTCCCCAATTTCCGCTACAGCTATATCTCAAGAACTAAGGCACGAATTTTCCTCAAACTTCAAATTCAGATATAAATTGATATGAACTAGTGCAAAATTGACATAATTTCTTGTATTATTTAAATGATTTAATTGATGTGATGTATATAAAAGAAAGTTTTGTGATGGTCACAACATACTAGTTTTTAAATGATTTCAGTAGGCAGTTCCCCTTCAACAGGTCAAAAATGCTAGAAAATTTATTCAACTTCCATATCTTTTCATAAACTAACTAGTAACACAAATTCAATGAAATTTTCTGGATTGCTAACTATAGCATTACTTGTTGTATTAAAGTATATTGATGAAAAATGTTTAAATTAATTAGGAAAACTTAATTAAGTAACCTACGGTTTTTCGGTTTTTTTTTTTTTTTTTTTTTTTTTTTTCATAATTACTATATAAGGTTAGTTGGGGCAACTGGGCCATGATTTTACAATGTGACTCTGGAGCTTCTGACAATTCAGTTTCAAAAAGCTAATGTTCATTTGAATTAAAGTCTGAACTTCTGTAAATGTGTTCAGTTAGGTTCCCTTTATCAGATAGAAATGCTCAAAATTACATTTTAATATTTAAAAATATAAAAATATGCATATTTCATCTTTCTTTCCTCAATTGTCCAGTTGCCCCATAAAAATGGGATAAGTGGACCAGGAGGGTCTATGTTTCACACGCGTTTATTTTTTTTCATATGGGATAGGGTAATTCCGGAATTTATGCCGCACATTTAAAAAAATGTGCGGCAAATGTGCGGAATTATACACAAATTCAAAAGAATTTGTGTATAAAGTCCCACGATGGATATAAAATAAAAAAAATTATGCTGTGCTATTTAATGTTAAATATACAACGCGTGTACTGCGACAAAAAGATTCAAACCAATTATTAATATTTTTTAACATTTTTTTCTGAAACATTACACTGCGGTGCGTCACCCGTACATTCAGGCTGAGACGCCGCGCACTTGTGCGGTAGTTATGCCGCTCTTGTAATAAGAACAGAATGAAGTTATAAATAAAAATATTAAAAAAAATATTCATATCTGGACTATAATTAACGGTGTAATAGCAAAATGAAACTGAATGAGTACAATGAAACGTATTAGTAGATTCAAATTAATAATTGTTGCCTACTTTCACTATTAAAATTATTGACTTATTTTTTTTACATTAAATTTTAATTGTTATTTCAGCAACAACATAACATCAATGAATTAGAATGGGGAAAAAAAGTAAAATTGTGTTTACATAATTTATTTGTTAACCCTTTCGGGACAGGTGGCTTTTACACAAATTTTATTCCGTTGGTACCACTTTTTTCAAAGAAGTCACCTTTACTTAAATAATCATGAAAATGCTCTAATTAAACAAAGCAAATATTACTTTTCTTTTTTACTGGTGCCAGAAACAAATTTTGTAAGCTCTTTATGAAGCCGCTTATATGCACCTATGGTCGCGAATGGGTTAAGAGACCTGTTTTTTCGGCTACAATCTACAGAAAAAGTGTCGTAAAAATACAGTCTTTATGTAACAACATTTAAACACATTATGCAACGAAGCCAATTACACTTCCTCTTTTTTGGAGTAGTTTGCAAAGAACGTCTGCGCTACGTGTAATCCAATTTTTCATTATTATCATCTTGACTTGCATATTTCTTGTCCTTCTTACTTTTTATTTCCCCCTTTTCCTCCTTTGGTTTTAGTAAACGTGATAACATGCCTAACATAGTTAGTCTGTGCAAAAAGAAAAGGAAAAGATTGATAATCTTAATCATCCCGTACAAAAGAAACTGCGGCATGTATACCGGAATAACAGAGCGGCATGCATCTCATTTTGCATTGTGCAGACGTTGCCCATCACAGTTACCTGCCATCGCTAAGGGGAATGACGTAACCATACACACAGTACTCTTTACAAACGCTACACTTAGTTTTGACTTGGAAATCATGCATGCATTTAGTAATTAGTGTATAAAAAGTATTTAAATATAACGTTTTTAATAGTTTAGACAGTGAAATCATGCACATACGTCAAATTGAGGATTGTACTTCTACAAGTAAACATCGAAATGGGATTCACGCTATACACTGGTTAAAATAATCTCATTGCGCACCTATACTGTGCGTTTGACGACCATCCATCGATAATTACAAGAAATACAAGGGATGCGGCATCTATCCCTTATGCGGCAACTCTCCCGGAGTTACCCTATCATGTCTTGTTTCAAAAAGTGTGAACAACTCAAAAAAAAAAAAATTAAACCAGGCAGATCATGTAAATTACGTGTCAATAAAGATCGTTGTAAGGGAAACCTTTGCTGCCAATGTGTTTGAAAAAAAGCACTAAAAGTGAAAATATTAGATTTATTTATACCAAAAACATAAAAATTAAGTAAGTACTTTATGTACTTTTAGTATAGGTAATAAGTATAAAAGTCACATGGGTATTTTAAGGAAAAACATAGCTAGGTAAATCTATGAACAAATGACTACGTAAGTACTTAAGTACTTTATCTGTATCTAGGGGTCACATTATATAGGGAAAATTTTATTGTTCCTACCAGAACCCTTAATGAGTTACCTTCATGATAATTTTATTTAACATATTCTAAAGAAAGGTGCGATGAAGATACTATTTTCAAAATAGTGGTAGGAACAATAAAAGTTCCCTATAGAATGCGACCCCTGTGTATCGTACAATTCCAAGGTTTGGCTATCTCGCCTTCACAAGTAAAGGTACTATAGTCCGTGGCGGCGAATTTCGATTTTTATAGCTCATTCCATTCGTCTCATCGAGCTAAATAATTTGCCACCTCACATATCGGCTATTGAGTTTTTATAATGACAGGGGCCCGGGTCAAAGTTTAAATATTTGCATAATGCAGGACTGCCAAAGGCGACTATTTTTATATTTTATTGGCACCGCTGTTTTGAAAAAATTCTGTTTTATAAAAGTGGTGCGAGATAGAATTAAAAAATAGTGCCTGTGGCAGCCTTGTAATGCGAGCTGTCGATAATAAAACAGTAGCAGAAAATTCCTTCGCATGCAACCGTACGCATACGTTCTGCAAGTTACGAAGTGACTGAAAAACTGACAAAAGAACCGACAATTTGTGGTTACAAAGATTTTTGCTCGTAGTTCAGGAAAAAGTATTGACAGGATGGACAAAACTAGACGAGGATATCATAACTTGAGAAAACCTGCCTGTCAAGTAGCATAGGAATATTTTATCTGCAATTGCAAATTCTTATAAAAACAGCAATAATATAACATTATAGTTGTTATTGGCACTGTAAAAACAATTAGTAAACTTAAATCTCACTTATTTCTTTGAGGGTATCTGTTTTTCAATGCACGAAATTTTGAAATTTGAGCCGGGCCCCTGTCATTATTAAAACTCAATAGCCGATATGCGACGTATAAAATTACTAAGCTCAAAGCTCAATGAGACGAATCGAATGACCTATAAAATTGAAATTCGCCGCCACGGACAATAGTACCATTACTTGTTAGTAATTTTATACCTCGCATATTGGCTATTGAATTTTTATAATGACTGGGGGCCGGGTCAAATTTCAAAATTTCGGTCATTGAAAAACAGATACCCTGAAAGAAATAAGTGAGATTTAAGTTTTCTAATTTTTTTACAGTGCCATACATTGCCAATAACTACGATAATGTTATATTATTGCTGTTATTATAAGAATTTGTAATTGCAGATAAAATATTCGTATGCTACTTGACAGGCAGGTTTTCGCAAGTTATGATGTCCTCGTCTAGTTTTGTTCATCCTGTCAATACTTTTTCCCGCATTACGAGCAAAAATCTTTGTAACCACAAATTGACGGTTCTTTTATCAGTTTTTCAGTCACTTCGTAACTTGCGGAACGTCTGCGTACGGTTGCATGTGAAGGAATTTTCTGCTACTGTTTTATTAACGGCAGCTCGAATTACAGGGCTGCCACAGGCAATATTTTTTAATTCTATCTCGCACCACTTTTATAAAGCAGAATTATTTCAGATATACTGCGACAATATCATTAAGAGAAGTGTACAACAAATTTTTTCTCTTAAAATAGCGATGCCAATAAAATATAAAAATAGTCGTCTTTGGCATCCCTGCATTATGCAATTTTTTTAACTTTCACCTGTACCCCTGTCATTATTAAAACCTAATAGCCGATATCCGTGGTGGCAAATTATTTAGCTCGATGAGACGAATCGAATGAGCTATAAAAATTGAAATTCGCCGCCACGGACTATAGTACCTTTACTTGTCAGGGGCAAGGTACTTGCATTCGTAAAATGTTGAAATAATTTAATGACACCAGTATTTACAAGATAATCTATTTGTAAACAAGTAAAAGTATATTTTTGCGTACTTAGTAAAGGTGAAATTTTCATTATAAAATCCCGGTGTCAATGTGGCAATTAGGAATTAAAATTATGTGATGCCATAACGGCATCACCACCTCTCAAGGGGTCAAGAAATTTGGTTTGATACCATTCAATATGCTTTTTTTAAATTGTATAACGTAATTTTAATAAGGTAGTCTATAATTTTCTTAATTGTGAGCAAAAAACAATGGAGAAATTTTCTTCCTGTTGTAAGAGATACTCAAAAAAAATTATTTATAACTATTTGGGTAAATGGATCCAGCATGGCCCAGTTAAGATTGTTTAATAAAAGTACTTACAGCATTTTAATAAAAAGCCGAGGAAGTTCAACCAGATGGATGTTGTTTTTTAAAAAAGAAATGTTAATTTTCCACAACCTATCACAGCAAAGAGAGAGTTATGATTGAGTTGACAGACGTTGTTTTAGGAAGTAGAAATTAAGGGGCATTGTTCACAAAAGCTAAAACTTAAAATACATCAACGGTTTTTTATAAAATAGCCTATGACCCAGTTACCTCGTGGGTCCAGTTACCCCAGCTAACCTTATCACTGTGCGCATGATTTCTCAAAAACTATGGAAGATAATGGGTTGAAATGTTCTGAGTGCATTAATATTATACTTCTGCATAAAATGAACTAAAATCTTAGAATTATCTTAAATAATAACGATGTTATTTAAAAAAATGTGCGGGAAATTTTTCAGATTTTCTTTTTTAATTTTTATTATTAATTATAAATATTATAAATTAAGATAATTAAAAGATTTTAGTTAATTTTGTTAAGCGAAGTGTTTTCTTTAAGTTAAAATCTAGTTAATGTTAATAAATTAAAATGAACACGAGATTTCATGCGCGCAGTAATATATAGTAATTAAGAAAAAATTACTTAATTAAGTTTTCATTAGTTAAATTAAAGGGTTTTCATAGATCTGTTTTGTCTATTGCAACAAGTGGTGCTATACTTGACAATCCGAAAAAAAAAAAAAAAAAAAAAAAAAAAAAAAGAATTTGCTTTATTAGTTAGTTTATGAAAAGGTATGGAAATTGAATCAGTTTTCTAGTATTTTTGACCGGTTGAAGAGAAACTGTCCACTTTATAAAGTTCTATAACACTGTAATAGGCACAAAGGAATAATATGAGATATGATTAAAATAATGTTAATAATTTTTAGGGTTCCGCACTTAAAAATTAAAAATAGAACCATTATAGTAAGATCACTCTTGTGTCTGTCTGTCACAGCCATTTTACTCGTAAATTATGGAACGTGGAAAGTTCAAATTCAGGGAAGTAATAAAGACTATTGACCCACATATTTGCAGATTATTAAACATTCATAAATATATTTAGAAAAATTGTAAGGGCGGGGGGCTAATTATGTTACTTGAAAAAAATCTTTTCTGTGTATATCGTGTGAAAGCATTTGTAACTCTGTTTTCAAAAATACATTTCTTTTAAATTTAGGAATTTTATTTTTCTGAGATATCGTCAAAAATGTAGTGCAAAAATATGTTCCCTCTCATCTACTTCCGAATCTAATGAAACTAAAATGATGAACAAATTAGAGGTAGTAGACGTTAAGTTAAACCTTGTTGGAAAATTATAGCGATTACCCTAGGTCACATAGTCTTTGAGAAAAGCGCATTTTTCCGTTACACACAAATTTCGATTTGCGGGTATTCAGCAAAGGTGTTGAGGAGCGCTGGAGGTATCTATCGTAGTAGAAATAAAAAAGCATTATTGATAATGATTTTTGAAAAAAAATCGTCGGTAATTAGCCGAGATATTAACACTTAAAGACACGGACGGTTTGGACATACATAATGACAGGGGCGGTGTACTCTGCATACCATCGGCTTTTAAAGCCTAGATAACAACTTTTAATGATATATTTGTGTACTGCAATACCCAGTAACAGTATAAAAGCAATAAACGTCAAATTGTTAAAAACAGACTAATTTAATTAGCATTAAACGCATAAATACTCGCGACTAGTTTGCATTCGCGACTAGTGATACTTTTTGATTCGCGACTAGTTTGCATTGAGTGGATCTCTCAATACGCCTTCCGTGTCTTTAAAAGTTAATTAAAAACCTATCTGGAAAAACGCGGCACGGCCCAAGGCGGTGTTGCAACTTTGCGAGCTGCTTTCGAAGCGCGCTTAGCACAATGCAAAAATTAAACTTTGAACTAGGGTTTTGTTTAGATACACTGTAAAAAGAAAAGATTATTACTATTCATAATTTAATTTTATAAAATGCTAAATGAAGTTTAAATGTGCGCTATTTTTCATTGTCAGTACCGAATAAAGTTCATTAAAAAACGGATTAGGATAAGATTAAAAAAAAAAGAATTATACAGAATAGCAATATTTGCGATATTTTGGGCTTCATATCTCTTTGAATTTTTATTGTATACCCATTCATACTTTTCCAATATATACAGCTATACTCAACCCTACATTGTATAGTTTTAGATAAAATCTTATTATTCTTGTAGCAACGATTTTGTTAATAATAGTCAATAATTCATATATTTAGTGTACGGAAGCCTCTGAGCGCGAGTAATACTCGCACTTGACCGTTTATTTTAAATGATTTTTCTCATTAACTGATAAATTTTAATTAGTCAGACGACATATCTCAATATCTTTAATATATTTCAAAATAATAACGTAAAAAAAAAATTAACTTATGCTTTTGGATATTTCTTCTTTTCTCTAAATGATATACTTAAACATTTTAATGATCCCAAAGGAACAATCTCATGAAATAACTGCAATGTATTAATCAGTCAGAAAGATAAATATTTTCCATAAATAAGTTAATTAATAATTGGTAAAATTTGAATTAAAATCTATGATATGTAAAACATAATAACTTTGAAGATAATATTACGTTATTAATATGGATGGTTTTTTTAATGATATAATGAAGTTCTTTAACTTTCTAATGGCCAAAAAGGGATGATCTGAGATATATATATAAGATAATGTAATTTTTTTAATGACTTTTTCGAGTAATGGAGAAATTTTAATTAGTCAAACGACGTTTCTCAATATCTTTAATATATTTCAAAATAATAAAGTTAAGAAGTATTAATTTATATTTTTGCATATTTTTTTTTTTCCTAAATGAAATTCTTAAACATTTTAATGACCATCAAAGCAACAATCTAATGAAATAACTACAATATATTAATCAGTCAGAAAGAAAATGATTTTAAGATAAGTAAATTAAGTTATAATTAGTAAAATATGAATTAAAACCTATGATATTTAAAACATAACAAAGTTGAAGATAACATTAAATTATTAATATAGATATTTTTTAATAGTTTAATGAAGTCCTTTAACATTCTAATGGTCATAAAGGAATAATCTGAGATATGACAAAAATAACGTTAATATTTTTACTGACTTTTACCAGTAACTGAGAATTTTTAGTTAGTCGGACAGCATTTTGCAATATCTTTAATATATATCAAAATAATGATGTTATGAAATAGTATTAATTTATACTTTTGTATAATACTTTTTTCCCCAAATGAAATTCTTAAACTTTGTAATGACCCCAAAGGAGCAATCTAATGAAATAATTGCAATATACAAATCAGTCAGAAAGAAAAAGATTTTTCATAAGTAAATTAAGTAATAAATAATAACATATGAAACCTATGATAGTGTAAAGTGCCCATATTTCGTCCCCTATCCTAATTTCGTCCTCCTTAACTTCTCCACTTCTGAGAAAGTGGCGCCACTTATGACGCAAGGCACAGGGGACGGAAGGTAAAAGGGGTTAGTGTTGAAAGTTTCGTTCGCGAACACGCATACATAAATTAAAGACGGCGAATTTCCTATTTTTAGAAGTCCTGAGTTCTTATTACGTCGTTTGTAGAACGTTATTTACTGTACTGTAAGTATTTATTTCTTATTCATTCCATATATTTTACGTTGGTAAGATGCTGACAGTAGCATATAGTGAGTTTTAGGACGCTCAGTTCATCTTACAGGAACTGAAGATCCGTAATATTGGGAAGTAGCGTGGTCCCAATTTCGCCCCCCTTGCAGTTCTTATTTTCGTCCCGGGGACGAAATTAGGAATGCTTTTTCATGACATTTTTCTTAATTTTTTCCTCATGTTTGGATGGCTAATGCATAGTTGCCAATCTCCCGATTTTTTGGATACCAGTAAAATCTTACAGAAATGTTTTCTTAATTTAATTTCGTTAAAACGGCGGTTGCATAAAGCAAGCATTTCTGCATAAAAATATTGGTATGAAAAAAATCGGGAGGTTGGAATCTATGCTAATGTTTCGTTATGTTATACTTCCACTGATAATTAGTGCACTTTTTTGTGCCTTACTTTAATGTAAGTTAAATTACTTACTCATTTAGAAATAAATTTTGATTTAGTTATAAGTTACGCCTCCGCGTATTGGATTTTTTGGGGGGACGAAATTGGGACCATTTTTTATCTTTTGCATTTTTCAGATACTTTAGAAAAAACAATTTTTCGCATTGCTAAAATTTTTTTGTACGATATTTACCTACGTTTCTATGTGCGTTGGTAGTTAGTCTAACTAAAATCCAAATTTGGTAGATTTTCACTGAAAATTACAACTTCCAAGGGCCTAAAAGTGACTAGGGGACGATAATAGGGCACCTTACCCTACTTAAATCATAATAACTTTGAAGATAATATTAAATTATTAATATAGATAGTTTTTTAATAGTTTAATGGAGTTCTTTAACAGTCTAATTGTCACAAAGGAATAATTTCAGATATGACTAAATAACGTTAATATATTTTTAAATGATTTTTCTCAGTAAATGAGAAATTTTAATTAGTCAAACAACATTTCGCAATATCTTTAATATATTTCAAAATGATAACATTAAGAAATATTAATCTATACTTTGGAAGAATTATTTTTCCCTAAATGAAATTTTTAAACATTTTAATGATCCCAAAGGAACAACCTAATAAATAACTGCAATATACGTATCAGTCTGCCAGAAAGAAAAAGATCTTCCGTATATAAGATAAGTGGTAATTAGTAAAATGTAATAGTTTCCATTTAAAAATATACTTCTTAGTGTAAGAACTTACTTTAGAGTGCCGTTCAAATGAAAAATTGATTTTATGTCATAACAATAATCTGCAAAATTTAGGCTGTGTCATGTTTTTTAGCTTTTCATAATTGATTTTTATGTATTTTATAGCACTGAATCCGAAAATGACCTTCCTATGGTACCATCACATAAGGAGATCACGAAAATCTGAGACTAGAAAATAGATACGATAATTGTGTTTTTTAACTTTTGGAAATTGATTTTTATGTATTTTTCAGTGCTGAATCCGAAAATGATTTTCATTTTTAACAATCACGTGAGGATTTTCCGCAAATCGTAATTTTCAAAGTTAAAAGTGAACCACCTCCTCCCATCTTATCGGACCCCGGACTTATTAAACTATCCAAAATAACCCAAAAAATTGAGAAAATTAACGAATTAAATCAAATTAAATTGAACAAAATAAAAACTTTTCTATCTATTTTACAGTATCAGATTTTCGCAATTTGTTTTTCATATTTTCACTTTGACATTTACGATTTGCGAAACATTCGGAAGTGATGGTTAAAAATGAAGGTCCTTTTTAGATTCAATGCAAAAAGTACGTGAAAATTAGTTATCAAAATTTCAAAAATACAACCGTCACTTTAATTTTATTGTATCAGATTTTCGCTGTTGTTCTTTTTACTTTTTAATTTTGAAATTTATGATTTACGAAAATTCTTGAAGTGATGGTTAAAAATAAAGGTCATTTTCGAATTCAACACTGAAAAATGCATAAAAATCAATTATGAAAAATTAAAAAACACAACCATCTCCTCTATTTTTTAGTATCAGATTTTCTCTATTTTTTTCTACCTTTTAAATATACGGTTTGCAAAAAATCCTGACGTGATTGTTAAAAATGAAGATCATTTTTGGATTCAGCGCTGCAAAATACACAAAAATCAATTATTAAAAGTTAAAAATACAATCATCGAAAATTTGTGTAATTTATGCATTGTAGTTTTCATACCACCTTCATTTTACCGTAATGTCTCAGTCCGAACCCCAGTAGCTAAGTGGTACGACTCAGGATTTGGGAAGGGTGTACTAGAACTTTCAACCCTTCTAGCTTGATAGAATAGTAACAAGATTACTTGGAAATTAAACGCTGAGGGTTCCGCGTTAGGACAACGTCGGGATATTTGTTGTATAGCACACCAGGGCCCATGTATAATAACGATTTATTCTGTTGGACCTTTTTTCTTTCTTAAAAACTTCGGATATGAATAAGTAGATGGAAATGTCTTTTGAATTACAGTGAAACTTCTCTTTACGGGACACCTGCCGTTCCATTGAAAATTGGCCCTTATGAGGGGTGGCCTTTGATTAGGGGTGACCAAATTCATTTCTCTTTCTTTTTATCCCGCAATTTTTAAAATCTGCATATTCTTTGAGTAAGTTCTCTTTGTTCTTAACAATGTTGTTATTTTATTCTTGCTGCAATTAAACTGTGAAAACAATTTTCTTGCACATGTTCCTTGATCATGACAATTAAGAACTTTGATTTTGTCATTCAAATCCAAATGTTCTCTTTGAATTGATGTACGTGCCATAATTTTAAATTTTACATAAGCCTGAGCATAAAATTTCTTGTGTAAAAATTGTGCTTCCACATGCATTCACAGTTTTAGTAAATGTGGAATCAATTTTTCTAGATAACCTGGTATCCTTTGTGTGCCCACAACAAAGGGTCAAGTTTCCCCTCCGACCCAACCCATACAGGTTGAAAGGTCAAACAAAGTGTGAAGAACACCTGTTTGTCTCACTTGTGGAAAAGTTTGTGGTCCTTCATTGTGATACTAAATCCTTTCCATTTCCTCCTGCTTTCTTTGTTTCAAGTTCAGTTGTATGCTCAACTCTTATCCTTTGGTTCAGGAATTCAATATACCTGTTTAGATTTAAGGCACATGTGAGAAAATGGCCTTTATGAGGGGTAGGTGCGGCCCCTAATAGGAGTAAATTTAACATTATGTCTAAGGGAAAATTTTTCGTTCCTAAAAATATTGGCCCTTAATAGAGGTGGCCCTTGAATAGGGATGGCCTTTAAAAGAAGTTTCACTGTATTTAAGTAAGATTGAATATTTCCGTGATGAAGTGCAAATGCGCGTAGAAAATAACGACACGGGTCCAGAAGATTAAAACCAATACTTGTAGCTTAAACAGAAAATTTAATGAAGAATAGAAATGACACATAGATGTCTTAGGAGTGGCCCCGCTGGCACACAAAAATCAAATTTGATGTTTATATCATGAAGAGAAAGCAGGGAGTGATAGATTTCACATTTTTCATTCGTAAAGTTTTGGCGAGAGATTGATACTGGATAAGACACAGATCTTGCCAAGGGATGACCGTTACATTGGAATACATGGGCAGTTTAAATTTAGATGACAAGCCAAATAGGCGATAATTAGCCAGGCGTTAGAACGTGAGAAAGTAAGAAGGAATTTGAAGGCTGCCGATAGCATTGGAACGAGTGCGGTAAAATGAAAGACGTCATAAGTTTAGAAGTACATCTGGATATTATTATATAACCGCTGGTTTAACCAAAATTTTGACTATCTCTTAGCAAAGCATCGAATTAAAAATCTGACAGAGAGAAATTGCATAGGCAGATGCAACGCGAAAAGAATCTAACTTTTGAATGAAATGGCTGTGAATAATATTCTTTTTGTTTTTATTATTTTATTTTCTTAGAGAAAAGAGCATAGTGAGTTATCTGGGAACATTAAAGTAATACGTAACAGGAAGTAAATTAATTTAACACATAGCTATGCTAAAGCATCGAATTAAAAATCTGACAGAGAGAAATTGCATAGGCATATGCATTGCGAAAAGAATCTAACTTTTGAATGAAATGGCTGTGAATAATATTCTTTTTATTTTTATTATTTTATTTTCTTAGAGAAAAGAGCAGAGTGAGTTATCTGGGAACATTAAAGTAATACGTAAAAGCAAATAAATTAATTTAACACATAGCTATGCTAAAAGACATAGAACGGCGCATATTTATTTTGATAGTGAATATTAAATTTTAACTATATAGGGATCTTATCAATTACCTATAAAGAAAAATATATATGTGATATTAAATGATATCACACCACTGTCAAGGAAACAGGGCTGTAGGCCATGATTTTTAATGGAATGGTGGCCATAGGTTTAGTTTTTTTTTATTTAATCCTAATTCATATATATATAGAAAATTGAGCAATATAAACTTATCTAATTCATCTAAAATTACCGAGAAAATATGTCATAAAATCTTTAATAAATTTTAAAATAATAATCTTGAGAAAAATTTAAGTATTTCTTTGTTTCCTTTTTTTTTTCTAAATGAAGCTGTTAAACATTTTAATTGCCATGAACAAATTGATAAATAATTCAATATCAAAATATAAATTCATTAGAAAAATGACCTTTAACAAGCAAATGTTTTACTAGTGAAAAGTATTGCTTTCTTTTAAAAATATTCTTTAATTTAGAAAATTTATAAGTAATCCTTAAATGTATAAATAGATTTGATTTATAATGTATTTATTAGTGTTTTCAATTAAAGCAGAAGAGCCCTTTGATAGCTTCAGAATTTAGATTTTTTTATCGCCTAAAGTACATTTAAAAAAAATCTTTTTTTACTTGGAAATCAATACCGAAAGTGAAAGTGACTTTTATTTTTCATTCTGAAAATGGGTGGCATTCTAGCTCCGCTAATGTCAATTATTTTCCTAGTGAAATATTTAGATTTTTTTCGAAATATTGATCATTATGTTGCTTTTTTTAAAATTTTAAGTAACAAAATTTTGATTGAAAATTTATATTCTATTTTGAATAGATGCCATTTCGCTAAAAATGAGAATTTTTTCAAACAGTTAAGTTTTTCCGAAGCTTCGAGACTGGAAAACTAATTTTTGTCACACATTTCTCAATTAAATCTACGATGAATTTTCGTGTCAATTGCTTGACTATATTTCCTGCCCGCATCCTTCAGCGATCAAGCGGCAAGTTTTAATATATGAACTAAAGGAAATATACATTTTTATTTTAACTTCTGTATAATAATTTCGTGTAAATGGCTTTGTGTAATGGAAAAACAACGATAAAATATCAAATTCCGGGATGTGAAAGTGGTGCTACCACTTAAATGATACTGATGTAAGAAAAATTCGAGGGCAAATCAAAAAATAAATTACACTTCCAAGTTATGGCAATTTATTAAACCACATACAACATAGGCAACACGGCTTTGACAACATACAATGTAAGTTCACTTTTCCACATAATCCCCAAGAGACTGTAAACATTTGTCTTAACGGTCAACCAACTTTTCGATTCCGGATGCGTAGAAATGTCCAGCGCCATGTAACCACTCGGAGACAGCGAAATCCAGGGTGCTCGTGAACAATGGAGAACACACTGCCGTGCGAAATAATCCGCAAGCTGGCAATTTCCTGGAGTGTTGTGCACGAATTCTTTCTCATGATCGCATCCACAATCCCTTCAACATTTGAAACGGTACTGAACGTTGCGGGCTTGCCTTCGCGATATTCGTCCGTGATATCCGTGCGTCCGGCATCAAATTGCTGACACCACTTTACAATACCTGGCCGAGAAATTGCAGGCTCAGCATATGCAGCTGTGATTTGACGATGAATGTACGTGCAATTAAACCGTTTAGCCCATAGAAATCTGATCGTTGTACGCACCTCCAATTTGGTGTGAACGTCCAGTTGACGCGGCATTGATACTAGCCCGCTCTGCACACACAACACGACGAGAAACAACACCAACGTTCCTATTGGACGTCTCAGCAGTTACTGTCCCTTTCTCCGCATTGTCCAAGGTCACGAAACACAGCGCGCTCTCGCGGCGGGTTAATGTAACTTATTTTTTGATTTGCCCTCGTAATTCAATAATATATGCCTGTTAATTCTTCTAAAAAATCTGAGAAATTGTAATGAATCAGAAAAAAAATCAATAAGATTATCAATCTATAAAAATAAAAACACAGAAAAATATTACGTAGCCTTTTGAGTTTTTTTTTTAAGTTTTGCTAAATCATGCTGTTAAACATTTTAATATATCACAAAGGAATACTTAATGAAGACGATTCAACTGTAAATAATTAATTGAGCAGAAAAAACCCCTTCCAATTACCAAATATGTTCCTAGTAAAATATGACGATTTCCATTTAAAAATATACTTCTTAGTTTAGCAATTACATCTTAATAATGTTTAAGTGAAAAACTAAATTTGCTTTATAATTTATAATTATAGCTTTCAATTAACTCAAATCAAGTAAGAAAACAGATCAATAATATGTACTTCTTTAACGCATCTAAAACTACTATTTTTTTTTATTAATCAAGAAATATTCATGAGATTATTTTTATATTTTTAAATAATAATGTTGAAAAAATAGTAGATTATTTCTTTCTTAGAAGTAGTAGTATCTTAGAAGTATTTCTTTTTTTTTTAATGAAACTTTTAAAAATTTTATTGTCTGTTATTAGAAGAATAAACTAAAATAAAAATTGGATCTATTTAAAAAAATGATCTATCCTACGCTAATGTATTAAAACTGAAATATATATTTTTTTCTTTTTTGAAATCTATATTTTATTTTAAGCAATTTATATGTAAATAGCATTTAAATGATTACCGAAAATTGGCATTTAATTTATGTAACATTTTAAAATTATTTCTAATTGGTGTAGGAAGATTCCTTTAATAAACTGTACTTAATTGGTTTATCAGTTTTTTTAAAATAAAGTTTTCTAATCTGTTTTTATAATGTCTGCTAGAAATAATTTACATATTGCAATTAAAAAAAAGAATGCTTTAATTTATTTAAGGGACCTCAGGACTCTTAAAATTGGAAAAAAGAAAAAAAAAACAATTTTCAGCATTTAATAGCTTAAAATGTATCTGATTTAAAAACAAAATTTTTAATGGTAAAAAGATATAAGTATGTTATTTTGTTTCACGTATTTATAAAATTGTAAGATACAGAATTAGTATTTATAGGGAGCTCTAAATTGTCAGAAATTTGTCGAGAAGAAAATTGGTATAACAGCTTACGCGCACGATTACATAATAAATAAATTTTGAAAATAGAATGAAAATTTTTGCGCCTAATTTTACTTCAGATTGTAATAATTACTATGAACCTAAATAAATTTGTATTTAAAGCATTTTTATATTTTTAAGACAAAGTTGTATTTAACTAGTACTAAATTTTGAAATTTTCAACAGCATAATCACATTAAAAATATATTTGTTTGAACAATAAAAATGAAATTTTTGTTTCAGTTTATACAGACTTATATGAAACACATGTTTTGAAAATTTCATGAAAAAATATTCAGAAGTTTTTGAGATATTCTGCGCGTTATGCCGAAAAACGTAATTTGTAGAAAAATTACATCAAAGTTTCGGAAACGTCGTTTCAGCTATTAAGCGGGTGTAATTCTAAAACCCATAATGTCTGTTCTAATGTGAATTTCAAGGAAACAATCATTTCAAAACATTCAGAAAGGACAGAAGTTTAACGTCTCAACAAATTAAAGTCTCAAAGATTCTGAAGCTTTAGGAGTCCTGCGACCCCTTAATAGAAATCATATGTCCGTTTTGTACTGAATAATTGTTTATATTTTTTTGCTGCGTGGTAAAGAGCTGAATACTGTTAAAAATAAAATAATAAATTGACAAAAGGGAAAAATAAATCATCTGTAGAAAACATTTTCGTTCTAGAATACTCCTTAAGAGGTTGTACATATATAACGTTATCAATTTTTTCGCTCTTTTGGACACTCTCACCTCTTACGATATCATGCGTTATCATTCCTCTAATTCCCCCCCGCTCTAAAGATATCTTTATCAATGTCTAAATATTATTTTTATTTTTACAATTTCTTTCTTTCTTTTGCTTTTCATACATTTGCATACATTACGATTTCTAAGAATACCCGGAATCAAACCCGGAACCCTTGAAATAGCACTCCAAGTGCCATTTAAGCTCTACCAATTAAGCTACGAGGACGATACTCAGCTTAGCATCTCTCACTCACATATGTCGGTAAGGCTGCAACTGTAGCACAAGATGTAATAGTCTTCACCTTGTGCTGCAGTTGCAGTCTTACCAACATATGTAAATGACAGATGCTAAGCTGGGTATCGTCCTCGTAGCTTAAATAGTAGAGCCCTTGGAGCGCTATTCCTAGGTTTCCGGGTTCGATTCCCGGCTTGGACATTTTTCACTCTATTGGTTCTACGCTTAGTTAGCAAAGTGATAAATCACCTATTAAATACTCACCTTATTAATTACAATTTAAAATTTTTCGCATACGTAGTTAAGCTTTAAGGTGATTGGATTTTACAAACTAAAATAAATAAATAAATAAATAAAATTTCAATAAAAGAAAATAATAAAAAATATTGAAGAAAAAATAGGCTAAAAGCCCATATGATATTTCTCTCACACTTTTATGCTCATACATCAAGCTTTATTTATTTTTTATACTGCCATTTTGATACAATTCTCACTTACGTACATGATATGGATTAAACTGTTTCTACGACACTTTCATGATTGATGATTACACTCATATATCTTCCAGATAAAATTCTCTGTTTTCTTTCGAATTCAGTTTGATGTGGTACGTTAGAAAATATAAATATATTTCATTGTTAGTGTATACAATAGTGAAACTCTCATTTTTTCCCTTTAATAATGTTGTTATTTTTATTTTCTTTAATAAAATAAATTTTCAAGTTTCTACAATAATTTATAATACACAAAAGAAAATCAATTTTATGCAATTTTTACATACAAAACTTATTTTTATTTTATTTCATAAGAAAATGTTTTATTGAAAAATATGAAACTCATTTTTAAAATACGTATTTACTGACAAAAATGTTTATTGATAAAAGTTATTTGGAAATTTAGTGCATTGTTAATTATTTAACGACAATCGGTGCATGTATTCTGCTAGCATCAATTAAATTCAAAACTAAAGTTAACAGAACCCGTGAAGAGGGATAAAGTCAAAAGCAAAGTAAATTTATATAAAATATTTCACATGCTGTTAAATTACTTACAGGTAGTAACTTTCATAGTAAAATCTTAATTGTGTTCGCTTTTCTGCAATTTATATGCTTATAAATTATACGAACTATAGTAGATTTGTTTAACCAAAATACAGAGATAAATGCAAGCATTGAATAGATGAAGATGGAATTGTGGTGAATTTTTATTACAAGATATGATCACGAGGAAATTGTTAAAAAGGACAGTATAAAAACATCCTTTTAATATACTGTGGTTTAACTTACCTAAACATATAATGCATAAAAAGAATGTTTTGAAATGTTAAGTTTAACCCATTTGTGCCTGAATTTTTGTTTTCACAAATTTGTTAGTAAAATCAATTTAAAATGTTGCAAAAAGAACCGGAAAAATACTAAAAAAATTTACGCTAAAATATAAATTTATTTGATAAAATGTAAATGTACTAAATATGGGAATATGTGGAAAAATGCATAATTATATGTTTTGTCCAGATTTATATAAATTAAGCGTTTAAATTGTATATTATATACTATAATTAGTATTTTTATGAACTATTTAAAAAATATATTTATTTCTTTACCGAGACTTGTAACATTATAAGTATTATTAATGATAAATTTAGAATAATAGTATTTGAGGCTAGAAAACAATTTATTTCAAAATCATCTTGTAAAGGACTTTACTTAAATGACTGTCCCCTAAATGGCTAATGGAAATATGTACCCAATTGCGCCCTATATTTTGTACGTTACAAAAATGCATAAAAAATAGACTTGAACATATAATTTCGCAATTTAAAAAAATACGTATGTCAAAGAAGTCTACAAGCTAAGACTGTGACATATTTATTTGGATCCTTGATACAAAAAATACAAATAAACTTACTTTTTACATCTCGCTATTTTGAAGAATTAAAATTCTATAAACACCGAAAAAAGGCCTTCATTTAAGCAAATAAATATCAATCTTATGCTGTCATCTCTCGGTAATAGATGTAGACATTTATAGACATTTACTTCATACAATTTTCATGTTGTAAAGTAGAAGAAAATTACAAAAAATTATAAAAATTTGAAACGGCCCAAAAATGGGACGCTAGGCATAAATGGCTTAAATTTGCGGTTTTACTACATTCAAAGATAACAGAAAATTAAACCTATTTACGAAGGCTGACGGATGACAAAAATCAAGTATAATACAGGGTGATTCAAATTGGATGGGGCAAAAAGAAAACACAATTGTGTGTGCTGTAATGGGTTTCCTTTGGAAATACGAATTTAACTGAAACTATGACAATACAAGTTTCTAAAGACGTTCGATGTGTGTTCGTCCCCTTACACGGCAAACGTCTATGCAGTAATCCACTTCTTGCCACATTTTTAATAGCATATTTGGTGTTATTGAGTACAATATGTCACTCATCCGCTGCTTTAATTGCTGTAAGTCCTGAGGAAGTGGGGCACAAACACTTTTTACTTCACGTACCCACCAAAGGAAAAAAATCGATGATTTTGTGGGGTTTCGTACAAACGTTTCATGAATTTTTTTTCACCACTTCGTTTTTGACAGGTGGTAGACCCCAGCTTTTTCCTTTCAATAAGCAGCCTACCTCGTCAAATTGCTTCATCCACCCTATGAATTTGTGACAATAGGGTGGTTCTTTAAAAAAAAAAATTGTTCCGGAAATGTCTCTAAACAACGACAACTGATAAAGTTTTGCGTTTTCTAACACAAAGTAAGATTGCTCTTATGGGTATGTCGCCATTATGAATATCGACGTCTCTAGCGACGATTTTGATAAGAGCAGACTTTTCATTGTTGCAGATAAAACTTGTATATTTGTACTTTCACGCTATATTTTTATTCTCTAATTAATTCCATTACAGAAATTTAAAGTTGCTTGCCTTTTTGTCACTTTTATTTTAAATCACCCTGTACTGTCATCACAATTTAATAAAAGTTAAGTGGAATTTTAATTTTTGTTGTTCATTAAGACCGATTATCTACGCAAGGAATAGTGGCCAAAGGGAATGCACCCTCTTTCTAAAGAATTCTAACCCGTATTTACGCAAGGTTATATAAGGTTCGAATAAAACCACAAAGTATAATTACACCCTTATCAATAAAATGTATAGCAAAGTGGCACCAGTACAATATAAAATGTCACACTATATTTAGATACCGAAAAAATTAATTAAAATTCGTATAAAGCACAAATAAAACGTACTAAAATTGCTTTTAGGTGCATATATATATATAATATAAATTATTTAAAATACATTAAAAATCAAATTAAATTCCCAAAACGTACTCCGTCCCAAAATTCCCAAAAGGACTCGCACGTCCATCGTCAGTGTTTATTTAAATGTTGTTATTGCTCAAAATCTAAAATACGGTGTATTGAAAAAGAAAACTGGTCAAATTTTACAGGACCATGTTACACGCAGAATATAAAAATGAAAGTTAAAAAATTAAGCATAAATATCGAGAACTCTGTATAACTTCAAAGCTGCCTGCAACTTCAAAGGAACTACTTTCCGAAATTTTTTTATTCATTTTTGTCCGGAAACACATGAAATTGGCAGTTGTTCTTATTCAAAAACTATGTAATAGAAACAGGTTTTGCAATTTCGGGTAAAGGCAAAAGATCTTTCAGAACATTCGTTTTGAACCAAAATTTTCGAACGCGACACGCGAGAAATGAGAAAAACCGTTCGTCACGTAATCAAAATTGCTTACAACTCGATGAACAATTTGTTTATGAAACAAGAAAGAAAAATCATCCATTAAGCATAGATTATGAAACACTTTCCAACACTTTCTGAAGGCTTTAACAAGATTTCGTTATTTAGGGAAATAAGGTAAATAAGATAATTAAGTAAACATTTTAGAAAACGCATGAAACATTTAAAAAATTGATTTCAGCAGTTACCGTTCATAGCGAAAATGTATTCCAATTCTTTTGAACTGCCCTGTATTTAGTTTGTAGGTTGATATAGATACGATATAATGGGAAACTTTATTTTATACCAAGAAAACGCATAACAGACTGAAATTTCTCTTTCAGCTATTTATACTATTAGATGGAAACATACTTGAATACTTTTGTATAGCCCCTTAGTTTAGCCTAGGTAGCCCCCAGTGTAGCCCCCTAGTACCATTATTATATTCCACTATTTAGATAAAATTTAATTCAAACTAAAACACTCTTAAAACTACTGAAATTACATTTCCAAAAATTATCATTCATAGACGATTATGTATCCAATTCTTTGCGTGACCCTGTATACCATTTTATCTATATCCTACAAATATTTCTTAGTAAACTAAATGAAGTTCTGCGTAAAAATGCATAAATCATTTAAAAACCACCTTTAAGCAATTAACGTCCATACTCAGTAACCCTTACGAATTCTTTTGTGTAGCCCTGTATATGAACTATAGTATTTATACACACCGTATATTATGCATAAATATAGTAAAACACAAAAGCGCATATCATAAATAAAAATGCATTTCCAGTAATTACCACTTATGTGTACAGTACTTGAGACACAACATAGTATCTGAAATATTTTGTGTGTCCCTGTAAATGCTAGGCACTTCGCATTGTACATGAAATAACTTATAGTAAACCTCATCGACGTGTATCAATTTCTTTATAACTGAAATCGTTTAACATAATTAAAATACGCCGCAAACAATTCCCCCGCCATATCATTATGCAACTGAATTCTTTTGTGTGGCCCTGTAAATGAATATGTATTCTTTGCACCGTATATTCTATGTAATGCATATTTTATTGCACTTCATAAATGTATATAAATTTTTTTATGTTTGAAAGGGTGTAACAATTATGGAAATGATTTGAAAGGATTCTTTCCCATGGGCCGTAATGTAACGGATTACTTTTGACTGTCCCTGTAAATGAACTAAGCAAACTGCAAACTTCAGTTGAAATAAGGATCGTGTTATCGTGAACGTTAATAACATCCAAAAATTTCAGGCCGATCTGAGTATATCTAAGAGAGTTAGAGCGCGAACAGATGGCCAAACAAACCGAAGACATAAACACTTTTCAACTTTGTTGGAAAGTTTAAAATGGAACACTCATTTCGATTCTAAATTGCTACAATAGTCAGGCCTTCTAACCTTATGCCTTTGCGTTTAAAAATAAGTCTGAAAATGTATCAAAAAGATTTGCGTTTTTGAGAAGGGGAATTTAGAACCGCCTTAATAAGCAAGAGAAGAAGACGTGATTATTGGAAAGAACGAGAGTTCGTTTCCAAATGCTTTGTGGGGATTCAAGCAGATAGGCTTGGCAGTACTTCGTGTCTTTTCTTTGAAATTTTTCATTTCTGTATATTTGTACTGGCAATTATATTTTATAATACACTTTATTATGTTGTCTATGATGTATATTTTCTGTTGTCTTTTTACTTTGGAATAGTTGACAGAGAACGAAACACTGACCAAATTTGGCATTAAAAAAGAATGAAACTTGATGCGCGTAATACGGTGAATATATCTGAAAACAGAAAAGTACAGTTTGAAGTCGTATGTGAGTGTTATATACCATAATATATGGTACAGTTAAAGCACACTATTTTGTATAACGTTTAATTTTTATTGGTTACGTTTTCTGCAAAATAACTGAAAAGAAACTTACACTTACTAAACACATAAAACTCGTTTATATTTTACGGTTATTTTTTTACATTGGAGTAGTTAAGAAAAATATATCAAATTTGGCGTAAAAAACAGAATGAAACTTTAAAATATACTTTGTTTTCCGAAATAATTTCGGCAATAATGTCTTTTCAACAATAATATTTTATTTTTCTAATATATTATTCTAAGAGTTCAAGAACAAAACAACAGCTATTAATCAATATTTCCTTTGAGGATTATTCTTAATGGTGAACAGTGTGACATTCATCTTATACTTGATAGGTGTACAATAAAAGGAAATGGTGAAATTTTCGGTAATAAGTATTCTGAGCTAATATCCCATCCATCAAAAAGAGCATATGTGGTATGTTTCCTGTTGATACTGTTTTGAAAATGTAATTTATATTTATTTAAACATTGCTAGCAAAATAATAATAATTAAAAAAAACGTTATTTGTCTGTTTTAGAGTAGATTTTTTTTCTCCATAATATAGATATTTGTAACACTAAAATTAGTAAAATATTTTAAAAATTTTATAATGTTATTATCGTAAAAAATATGTTAAAAAATAACAACAATAAAGTGTTTGTAAAACTAAAATTAATAAAATATTTTAAATATTATACAATGTTATGGTCAAAAAAATATGTTAAGAAAACAACAAAATTATGTTATCACTGGAAAATACGAATACAATTAAAATTAAACACAAATTTAAAAAATAGTCAAATATGTGATATTAAGAGGGAATGATATAGGATCGAAATGAAACAAAACCACAAAGAAAACAATAAAGGAAATAGATAATACGGATTAAGAAATTTCCAATTGTGTTAAATATATATATAAAACCCGGAGTCCAGCCTAAGACATTTTGTTTAAATTGCCAGCCCTCTCAGTTAAATATTTTGGCAATGCTATGGAAAACCACACGGTATTACTAATGCTATTACCTGAGTGAATCCTGTCAGCCGGTGGTGGTTCAGACAGTTCAATGGACAGAGCGTTGGGAATTTAAGCCAAAATATACTCGTTTCGACTTACTGCATGGACACTTTTGCACTCAATTGAAAAAAATTCACATTAATCAGTACGATTAAGTTAAAAAATAATAAAATGGAAATGGATATGTTGTGCTGTGCATCAGCGCTTGGATTTGACGTGTTGAACCAGTAGCATCACCCTCTACTGTCACTTGATTTATCTAGCAGTTTTTTCGGTGGTGAATCTTCAAGGCTACCGTGTAAAGTACGCCTGTTGCTTCTACATAGACTTAGTAGCAAGAATAACAATCATAGTATCTGGTGTTTACGAAATTCTATACATAATCGAAAGTTTTCGACAAATCATGCAGTTTCCATACATGAAAAACGGAACAAAAAATATGAACACTCTGTTTATAGAATGGAATAATCGCCTTTATTCGAAAATCGCTTATAAAACAATCACAACAAATGTGTTTTATATGCGAAATGTAGTCTTTGAGAATATGAATGGCATTTTTGAACTAAAGAAATTTACATTAAATTTATAACTTTTGAAATGTACTTTAACATGCACTTCTGACACTTCATTTGAGATGCTTGGATCAAAAATGAATTTTTTCTCAGCACTTTTAGATTTGGAGGAGTTAAAATTTTGAGGACGTTAATTATAAATCTGCATGACTAAATATAATTTATATCATCCAAAAGCAACACCGCCCCCCCCCCCCCTGTGATGGAAATAAATTGTAATATTATAATCCATATTTATGGGCCGTTAATTAAAAGGTAAAATTAAATTTTAAGTTCTTTTTATTAACATGCGTTGTGTAATATTGCAATAAAACCCTCAGTTCTTTGATGTCAGTAATTGTCAAAAAATAAAAAAAGGAAAATTCTTACTTGTATATCTGTAAAGAAATGATGAGGAGACTTTTAAGCACAAATCAAACTTTTTATTCATCTTGTTGAAGAGAAGTAAGAGGCCTTCACCCGTTGGTCACCGATTCTTAAAGATAAATACGTTGCCGATAAAACAATTTATTCCTCTTTAAGAAAATCTTTAAAATGTAAGATGCAGCACTAGGTGAATTTTCTATAGATAAAAATCTCAATTAAAGCCTTTTTAAACGAACAGGAAAATAAATTTAGCAGGAGTTATTAAAAACGCAGACATCGCTTTCGGAAACCTTTTACCGGATTCACATCCATCGGCAGACAGACCGGAGCCAGAGCCCGCTGCCCCGCGATCTTTCAAAACAAAAACTAAGTCATAACAGATCACCAACAAAACAGATTCTGATTTAAAATTAACGAATTTTTTAATTTATAGTAAGAATACGGGGACTTCAAAAGTTAGAGAAAGAAAAGATTTAAATCTATTCGAGTATTTAAAATATTAGGTAATGTCTTAATAAACAAATCCGAAAGAAAACATTTAAAAGCTTTCTTTTTATTTGTTGTAGGCTCGGCGATTAGACACACCTCCGAAAAGATCAACATCCATTCAAAGCTTATGCCGGGAGACACTCGCTCCGATGACGTCATCACAATACGCGCGGAATTCAAAGGAGAAGCTTCCACTCAGAGCGTGCGTGCCGATACGGAGGAAAAATTGACGATGTACGATGAAGCGGCAGAATTTGCCGAAGTACGAACTGAAACAAAATCGCTTGCGCAAAAATAAATATGGATTAAAGTTTAAGGAACATCGATGTATAAGGCCAAAATAAATAAAAAAGTAACACGATTTAAACACTGTGAGATTCATCTGACCCCCACCCACCCACCCCCCCAAAAAAAACATTTACTTTTCGATATTAATTTATTATTTACGTATAGATTCAACATTTAAATGTTTGAAAATTATTTTTGCATTTCTGAAATGTGTAGTAAATAAAACAAATTTTGAAGTGATTCTCCCCTCGATTTTCCGAAAACTTTACAAGAAAAAAAAAAAGAAAAAAAACGTTGCGTTCTAATAAATGAATAAATGATAATGAAAAATTAATCTTAATTTTACAAACGTGAAATGTTTCAACTAGTAAAATGATTTCATGATTTATAGAAAACGTACTCTCTCATTTATAAATCTGAAGCGTTTTGATAAAATTATGAGGTAATTCTGAATGAATTTTTATCCTGTCCTCGCTTAGATAAAGCCTGTTAATTACAATATATATTAAAATTGAATGTACATAGTTATGCTAATCGGAAGTTTAATTTAGTTTTTTTAAAAAATTTGGATATTTTGCGTTTTTCTTCAAATGTAATAGCTTAATCAATTCAATACCTAAATTACCATAGGCTTCTGTCAAATTAACAAAACTCACTCTAATGTTATCCCCCTTTTCAATTAAAAAAGTTTTAATAAATGTCATGTTCTGGCAAACACACACTGGGTAACACCGCTTTTTTTACACGTAGAACATATGAGCGAAATAAAAATAGCAATTGTTTACGATTAAAAAACATCGAGATCGAAAGCGGATAGCGAGATCGCAGGCATAAATTTGACTGGAAAATTAATATCTGCTTTAGCGATCCAAAACTGTATTTCTGAAATGATGTTCTTCACTTGTAAAAAAAAAAAAAAAAAAAAAAAAAACTTATTAAAGAATGGTCGAAAAAAATTCAAGCAAATAAAATTGACATCTATGTTTCTGAAATTACACGAGAAGAAATGACTTCGCTATTTCTTAGAATTTGTTTTGTAATATAGAAAATATCAATTAAAGTAATTTTATTTTAAATACTTAATTTATCTTTTCTCACATTAATATAACTTAATTCTGAATAAAATTAAGAATAAAGGTACCATTAACCCCTTAACAGTGTGGCCCGAACTGGATTCGGGCAAGAACACTTTGCTTGCTTCATTATTAAAAGCATTTTGATACCACTAATTTGTAACTGTAAATTTATCTTTATTGATTGCCAGATATTTTTCGATTAAGTAAGGTAAATATTTTAGTATGGAAAAAGTGGTGTCCAGCCCCATTTTAATTTTTTTTGTAAGAAAACAAATGTCAATGTTAAGGGGTTAAGAATATCAGAAGCACTTTTGATATTCTTTGAAAAAACCGGAATTTTCAAAAATCCGGCACGGTGTCTCTCCTGACGATAACGGATTTTCGAGGTTATACTGTATACTAAACTAGTCATCTGATTTTTACGAAAATGAATACAAGGTAACATATTCGTTAAGGGGTCTCAGGACTCTTAAAGTTTCAAAAATTTCGAAAATTTAATATTTTTAGATGTTCTATCTTTTCAGAATATTTTGATATAATTGTTTCCTTGAAATTCCCATTAGAATAAAACTTATGGCTTTTAGAATTATACCCGCTCAATAGCTGAAGCGGCATTTCCGAAACTTTGAAGTCATTTTTCTAAAAATGACGTTTTTGGGCATAACGCGCAGGATATTTCAAAAACTTATGAATATTTTTTCATGAAATTTTCAAAACATATGTTTCATGTTAGTCTGTATATACTGAACCTAAAATGTCCTTTTTACGGCTCAAAAACGTATCTTTTTCAGGTGATTATAATGTTGAAATTTTAAAAATTTTGTTTTAGCCAAATACAACTTTGTATTAAAAATATAAAAATGCTTTAAATGCAAATTTATTTAGGTTCAGAGTAATTACTATAATCTGAAGTATAAGTAGCCACCAAAATTTTCATTCTAGTTGCAATATTTATTTCGTACTCCTGCGGGTAAGTTGTTATACCAATTTTCTGCTCGTCAAATATCTGAAAGTTTCGAGCCGCCTGTAAATGCTAATTTATGCATCTTGCAATTTTTGAATACATGAAATGAAAGAACATACTTATATCTTTCATCTCAATAAAAATCGTGTTTTAAAATCAGGTGCATTTTAAGTTATTAAATGTTGAAAATGGTCTTTTCTTCCATTTTTTCCAATTTTAACCCTTAAATGTCGGGTGTTGCTTTTCGGCAACATACACAATTTAGGCTCTTAAATACTATTAGAATAATATCGAAGCTATAATGCCTAATTTTGCCAATAAAATACATTCTGAAAATATTTTTAAATCGATTTTCAACATGTAGATGGCAACACTTGTGCTGTTTAAGAATAAAGATAGATTTATTTTTTCAATTGTTGCTACTTGTTCTTTTGTTTTGTTTTGAAGCTTGCGAAATACCCTATTTTGGTCTACAGTGAGCATGTAAATTTCGTTTCTTATTATAGTCCTAAAATTCTTGTGTGTTTAATATTATAGAATTTTATCAAGGAAAATTATATTTTCGATTAAAGACCAGTATTGCCGATTAGTAACAAACCGTTTTTAGCCGTAAACCATACTTAAAACAAAATATGATTTTTTAAAGTATTTTTCCCATGATTTATTTAAAAAATGAAAGCCGAAAAACATTATTACAATTATTTTTGAGAAATCAGGCATTTAAGGGTTAAGAGTCCTGAGACCTCTTAAATGGGAGCTCAATTGAAAACTCAGTTTGAGAGATTATAAGCTCAGTCACTCGTATACATATAGACATCATTGTAAAAACTCAACAAGAAAGAAAAAATCATTCGTCAAGCATAGATTATAAAACACTTTCCAAAACATCCAGAGCAACGTAACAAAACATCATCATTTAATAAGTTGAAATAGGATGTCTAATTGAACCATTTGGAAACGCATAACACATTTGAAAACCCAATTTCATCAATTCTCATCTACAGCTGCAAAATCATCGGAATTTCTTGAGTGGCCCTGTATATGATATACATTGTATCTATAAAGGCATGCCACAATTTAGTTCATTTGAGAAATACATACCACAGCTGGAAATTCCCTCTGAGCGATTTCCACTAATAAGGAGAATGGTACGTGAATTCTTTTGTACTGCCCCGTTTACGAGATATAGAATTTATACGCAACGAGTAACAGGCCCAAAATTAGTTAAGTTTAAACGTGCATAAAAAATGGAAAATGCACATCCGTTAATTATTATGCTCAAAGACAATACTGTAATCGATTTCATTTGTGTGTACATCTGTATATATAAGTGAACTACAAATACTATAAATGGCCTATTTATAGAAATAATCTTGCAGTGAAATTCAGTGATTTATATCAATTTCAATATATTTGAAATAGCTTAATTCCATTAAAATACACTGCAAACGATTTTTTCCAATTATCTATAATGTAACAGAATTCTATTAAGTACCCCTGTAAATAAACTATTAATGTTACACTATATTCGATACCGAATATACCATGATAAACATAATTAACATAAATCAGCTGCAAGAAAATCCTAGTGTATTTATCGAGTTCAAGCGTGGACAGACGGTCAGACATATCAAATTCATAAATACTTTGGAAATTGTTACGGAATATGTGGATCTGAAACTTAAATAAATTCCATCATGCCGCAATTTAGTTCAGTTGGGAAATACATACCGCAGCTGAAAATTCCCTTTCCGCGATTTCCACTTATAAGGGGAATGGTACGTGAATTCTTTTGTACAGTTCTGTTTACGAAATATAGAATTTATACCTGTTAGATAATGCTCTTTTGTTTTCAAGAACATCCACCAGATGGCAGCATCAGACAATCTTTTTTATTTGATCTGCTGTGACAGACACTTAGTTCAGTTAGTGTTGCTCCTTCCCTTGTAGCAGTTGGCAGCATAATGCTGCTTGATTAAAAAAAATCCAATAATATTCCAAAGGAATATAATATGATAAAAAAACTGCAACAAACCATAGTTCAAAGTATTTCTTTGTGTTCGTAAATAGTCTTATTCATCTGTTTTGTTTTATTGTGAAGTGTGATCCGTATTTTGACCAGCATATATATTATTCTAGTGTATTCAATCTTCTAATAAATGTTTTTTGTTCATCCTAAGAAGAATATATTTTTATTGAAACACATCAAAACATAAAAGTAAAACATTTAACTTTTTTATTGTTTACCTATTGAGGAATTTCGTATTCATGCCTTCCATATGGAATAACATTCTAACAGTTGATTATGAGACTGAAGTTATCTCAATTTTAAATATAGTAATATAAAAGAAGAAAATATAATATAATTAAATTCAAAGAAGTAATTATTTTCTGAATATTGTATTTGTCACAAGTGAATGATATAAAAGAAAATTCAAAGAATTGTTCTTATTTTGAAATCAAAAGTATTGTGTATTAATAAGAAAAGAAATTATTTTTATTTTTATTTTGCCAGTTTCTTATTGAAATTTTATTATATAAGTTGTAAATGTAAATTTATGTTTTAAACAAACAATTGAACATTTAAGAACAGTTTTTCTGAAATCAAAAGTAACTTCAAAAATTGTTCTCAAGAATTTTATTTTGTTCTTATTTCATCATTAGCATTATATTTGAGTTTATAATTGTTGTTTTGATGTATTAATAAGATAAAAAGTTTTATTTTCTGTGAAATAAGCAAATATTATTATATCATAATGTCTAGTATTAAAGAATATCATTATGTTGATAAATTAACTGATGACAACTATTCAGTTTGGAAGTTCAAAATAGAGCAATTGTTAATCAAAGAAGGTCTGTATGATGTTGTATTTGAACCTAAAAAGGAAAATGGTGATAATTGGGTAAAAAATGATAGAAATGCTAGGGCATTAATTTGTTTAAATATCTCAGATTCACAAATTGTTCATGTCAGACATGCTAAAAGTGCTAAAGAAACATATGATCAATTGAAATCTGTTCATGAAAGAGTAAATTTAACTAATAAACTTTATCTTCTTAGGAAGCTGTATTCCATTAAATATAATGAAAGTATTAAAATGCAGGAACATATTAATTCTGTCTTAGAATTTGCAGAAAAATTAAGAAGTATAGGTGAAGTAATACAAGATGATAATTTAATAGCTATTTTGCTCTGTTCCTTACCAAATTCTTATAGTACCTTTATAACTGTTATTGAAAGTAAATATGAAACAGATTTATCATTAAAATATGTTCAAAACAAATTAATTGATGAGTATCTTAGAAGAGATGAAACTAAACAAATTTCAACAAAATTTGAATCTATTGCTTTAAAGGGTAATAAGGATAAACCAAAGCATTTGAATAAGCAGAAATTTTGTTCTCATTGCAAAAGAATAATCACAACCGTGAAGATTGTTTTCACACAAAGGGTAATAATACTAACAAAACAAAACCAAATTTCACCCAAGATAGATCACGTCAACAGTTTAAAAAACCAAACAATTTCTCTGCCTCTACAGCTAGTCAAAATGAAAATCTATCAGATTCTCAAAACTATCATGAATTAATGGAAGAATCAAATTCTTCGAGTTTTGTTATGAAATCTCAAGAAAATGGAAATAAAAACAAAAATTTGTCTTTTGTTATTGATTCAGGTGCGTCTGTTCATTTAGCTAATTCCTTGGAACTGTTCTCAGAATTAAAAAGTTCGAATAAAG
Source organism: Maratus speciosus (assembly GCA_963932465.1). NCBI lineage: Eukaryota > Metazoa > Arthropoda > Arachnida > Araneae > Salticidae > Maratus > Maratus speciosus. Next base: position 459,132,318 of record OZ010794.1, on the reverse strand, counting down.
ATACAATTACAATTGCTAATGGAACTAAATTAACTGCAAAGGGAAAGGGTACATGTACTTTTAATATTGAAACACTTAATGGTCAAACAAATAGAGTTACATTAGATCATGTGCTTTATGTTCCCGAGTTAGATAGTAATTTATTATCTGTCCAGTCTTGTACTGAGAAAGGTTTTGTTGTGACATTTAAAGATGATATATGTTTAATTAAAAAGGGCAACATCTTAGTTGCAGATGCAAAAGCTGAAGAGGGGTTATACAGATTAAAAATAATACCTACAAATGAAAAGGTATATAGTGCTTCAGAAATATTACCCGTTTGTTCTAATGTTAACTGCATTCTAAAATGGCACCAAAGGCTGGGCCATAGAAATTTGGAATCCATCAAGAAAATTCAAAAGGATGATTTAGCTTTAGGTATTACTGTGAATAATTGTTCTCATAATACTGAATGTTCAAGTTGCATAAAAGCTAAGTTAACAGAAAAATCATTTCCAAAAGAAACGCAATACAGAAGTAAAACACCACTTGATTTGATATACAGCAACGTATGCGGTCCTGCAGAAACAAAAAGTATGGGATCAAAAAGATATTTCGTTACATTTATTGATGATTACTCTCGTTATGCACAAGTATATTTTATTTCTTCTAAAGATGAAGTATTTGATAATACAAGGAGTACGTTGCATCAACAACAAATAAATTTAGATTGAAGATTAAATCCTTGCGTAGTGAGAATGGAACAGAATATTGCAACGAATCTGTCAAAGACTACCTTAAAAACTTAGGAATAAATCATGAAACAACGACGCCATATTCATCGTCCCAAAATGGAGTCGCAGAAAGAAAGAATAGCTCTCTTATTGAAATGAGTAAAGCCATGCTTATAAATGTTAAACTGCCAAAAACATTCTGGGCAGAATCCATAGCTACAGCAGCCTACTTACAAAATAGATTACCCACAAAATCAACTGAAAAGACACCATATGAACTGTGGAATGGGTATAAGCCAAATTTGAGTCACCTTAAAGTATTTGGATGCAAAGCATATGTGTATGTTCATAAACAGAAGAGACAAAAATTTGACGAAAAAGCCACTGAAGGAGTCTTTGTTGGTTACGATTTAAGAAGCAAAGGATACCGAATTTATATAGGCGATAGAAAAATAGTGATAAGCAGAACAGTGAAGTTTTTTGAAAATATGAACTGTGAAAATGTCTTTAAAGAAAATCCTGAAGAGCGAATCTCAGATTTAATGCACTTCAATTTTTCAGAAGAAAATCTTGAAAATGATAGTGAAGCTATCCGAATAGAAAATACTGCAGAAGAAATAAAAATGGATGAAAAATCAGTAGATAGCCCAACAACTGAAGAAAGTGAACATAATTTCCAGAGAAGAATATCTAACAGAGAGACTAAAGGAATTCCACCAGAAAGATATTCTTACAAAACTGAAGACAGTTATTCCAAAAATCAAGATCCTGAAAATTTTAAGGATGTTTTACAATTACCAGTAAAAGATCAACAGAAATGGTTTCAAGCTATGAAGAAAGAATTTAACTCTTTAAAGGAAAATGAAGTATTTGAGCTTGTTACTTTACCCAAAGGCAAGCACGCCATTGGCTGTAAATGGGTTTACAAAACAAAGCGTAATGAAAATGGAGAAGAAATAAAATGCAAAGCACGATTAGTTGCCACAGGTTTCGCTCAAAAATTAGGCACTGATTATGATGAAACCTTCTCTCCTGTCGTCAAACATACAACTATTAGAGCTTTTCTGACCTGGGTAGCTTATCATAAAGCCAGAGTATTTCAAGTAGATGTTAAAACAGCCTTTCTACATGGTAAACTAGATAATGAAGAATTATACATGCATCAACCAGAAGGCTTTCATGATGAAGAAAATAAAGACAAAGTCTATAAATTAAAAAAGGCTATATATGGTTGTTAAACAAGCCGCCAAGTGCTGGAATGAAGAAATAGAGAATACTGTAAAGGCATATGGATTTAAACAAAGTGAAGCTGATCCATGTTTGTTCATAAAAGAAAAATCAAAGAAGACAATTCATCTCATACAGTATGTATATGATATGCTGATGAGCTCAGAAGATGAAAATGAAGTTAATGAAGTAATAAATTAGTTAAAGAAATCTTATCCCATAACATCACTAGGAGAAGCAAAATACTTCTTAGGTATAGAAATTTACAGAAAAGAAGATGGAAGTTATTTACTTTCACAAAGAAGTAAAATAAATCAATTAGTTAAGGATTTTCAGCTTGTGGAGCCTCAGATGAGGGCGGTAGCGTGACGTAAACTCCTCAGAGGCGTGATGACAAAGGTTTTAGTTAAGATGAAAAATTAAAAGTTTTATTCTCGCAAAACAACAAGAAATCTTGGCTAAATGCAATGTCTACACTAACACAACAAATACTTAGGAAATTAATTTGATGAAATAAAGTCTTGTAAAGTAGGAATATCTAAAATTGTCCTTGACCGGATAACAAATCAGAGTCCAGATTAGTTATATTCAAGAGTCTCTGGGAAACACTATGGTCCCTTCTAAGCAATCAAATGTCCGTTAAAGGTGCGGACTAACGTTCGCCCGTGCGTTCAGCTTTTCCTCTGATGCTCCCAGCTGTGGCTCAGCTGATCGGCTATTGTTGCCGTTGAGAGAAACAAGTCTCCAATCTCCTCGGAGCGACCTCCGAAAAATAATCCCGTGAAAAGCCTGGAGAGAAACTTTTCTCACCTTCAGGCTGAAGAACCTCTTTTCATGTTTAGCTTCTCCTAAACTCTTCTAAAAGTCAACTAATCCCCCTGATCTCCTCAGAGATATCGTATATATCTTCATTTCTCTCTCGGAAAACAATGCTAGTTTCCAAAATCCGCTGTCATTGTTCCGCCCGTCAAGACCCTTTTGACAGCCGACCTTCTAGTGGCTGGTCGGGGGCCGTTCCCCCTTTTTGCACACGGAACTCTCCTGCCAAAGTATGCGATGTCAAAAAGCACTTAGCGGCATATTTCGGTGTTACAAAGTGATAACCAGTGGCCCTCTTTTTATGTACTATGTTCCAAAGTGTCATCTTCATAAGATCGATCGCATTGAAGTTATTTACTTTTAAGTTACCAGCAAACTCTGAGACTTAGACGAATTTTCTAGTGTCACTCCCGAATACATGGAGTTTCCATAGGCCGTGATTCTGTAGCATTTGTGAGGGTTTTTATGTGTGGAAACTGTGAAAAGGCTAAGTTTCCACAACACCCCCCCCCCCCTTTTAGATAATATTCTGGCCGCAGGACTGAATATTTTGAACACAAAGAGCAGCTCAAAAAAAATATTTTTGAGTGGCTCACATAAAAAAAAACCTATATTTAACTGCCTACCTGTCCGTTTCTTAAAATTTTACAGAATTCCTTCCTACCATTTTTTTTTTTTTTTTTTTTTTTTTTACAAAATTCTATATGCTAATACCATTTTTAATACACATTACAAAACACAAAAAATTATAAAAGTTTTACTATATACAATTAATTTGTCGTTTTCTTTCTGTATACTATTCTGACCTGCTCAAGAAGTCCACATGAGCTATTTCTTTGCCAGGCCTATATTTAATTGCATACTGGTAGGGTTGCAAGGTTAATGCCCACCTGAGAAGACGAGGATTATTTCCTGAATTGTTTTTTAGGAACGTTAATGGGTTATGATCACTCTCGATCAGAAATTTTTGTTCGTCTATGTAATGCCTCAATTTTTTTATGGCAAAAATTATCGCTGCACATTCCCTTTCTGTCGCGCTGAATTTTTTTTCCGTTTCCGTAAATTTTCTGCTCAAATAAATAATGGGATGCTCCTCTGAATTTTGTCTCTGCGCGAGTACTGCTCCTGCCCCTGAATTTGACGCATCTGTCTGAATTCTAACTTCTGCGTTATAGTTGGGGCATACAATACAGGCCCCTCTGTAAGTTTTTCTTTCAGAGTGTCAAATGCCCTGTTCATTTCCTCGCTCCATACTATTTTTTCTTTTTTTATTTTTTCCCTTTAGTACCCTTGTAAGTGGTTATACAATCGAGGCATAATTTTTTATGTAGCGCGAATAATAACCTGCCATTCCTAAACATCTGCGGATTTCTGTTTTCGTTTTTGGTGGCTGTAATTCGGTGATCGCTTTGATTTTCGCTTCGGCCGGCCGCCGTTGTTCTTCTCCCACTGTGTGTCCTAAATACTTCACAGTCTTTTGCGTGAGTTTGCACTTCGCTATTTTTACCGTTAGCTTTGCTTCTCTTATTTTAGTAAGTACCGCTCTAAGATGCTCCAGGTGCTCTTCCCATGTCTCTGAGAAAATCGCCATATGATCGAGATAGGGCAGACAAAACTTCTCTAACCCTCTCAGCATTTTTGCCATGAATTTAGAAAAATCTGAATGACGCATTGATCAACCCAAATGGCATCTTCAGTGGGAAATATGTCCCAGTGTTTGTAACAAATGCGGCTAATTTTTGAGCTTGGGGCGTCATCGGTATTTGCCAATATCCTTTGGCCAGATCGAGCACCGTTATGTACTTAGCTGCTGAAACTCTTTCTACTCTGTCCTCAATATTAGGGAGTGGATAATATTCAACTTTTGTTACAGAGTTCAATTTTCGATAGTCTATGCAACAGCGAGGATCCTTACCAGCTGATTGCACAAGGATCATGGGCGAATAGTAGTTTAATTCCCCTTCCCTTATAATATTTAATTCCAGCATTCTTTTTATTTCCTTTTCTAAAATTTCCTCCTGTCTGCGAGACATTCTATAGGGTCTTATTCTTATAGGTTTTTCATCTGTGACTTCAATATCATGGATTTCCATGTGCGTAGTCCCTGGGTTATTCGAAAAAATATCCCTGAACTCCCCCAGTAAGATTTCTAATTGCTGCAATTGTTCGGGGTTGCATCTCTCTTTTAATTTGCTATCCTCTACAATTTCTCCGAAGTTATAACTGTGTGGCTCATCTAAAGGAAATGCTATTTCAATCTCTTGTAAGTCCTCTAAATTATCACATTCGTGTGTTAATATATTTATTTTTTCTACTCTCTGTACATATGGTTTCAGTAGATTTACATGAAAAATTTGCGATTTTTCGCGCCTACCTGGGACTTCTACGATATAATTTGTATCCGAAATCTTAGCGGTAATTTTACCTGGTCCCGTCCAATTCGCTGACATCTTGTTTGCTTTGTTAGTTACTAATACGAGTACCTGGTCCCCTGGTTTAAATTACCTTTCGACCGCCTTCTTATCGTACCAAGCTTTGCGTTTTCCGTGCTTACTACCATATTTTCGTCTGCCAGCTCCTGACATCTTTTTAGCCGATTCATTAGTCCAAAAACATATTTTGTGACTAGCTCAGTCTCCTGACTATCACCTGTCCACTGTTCGTATAATAATGTTTCCTGTGTTCTCAAATTTTTACCGAAAACGAGCTCCGCTGGGCTGAAACCTGTTGAGTTGCTGACCGCATTTCTCAATGCTAGTAGTGCGTGGGGCAAATTCTCTTCCCAATCCTTTCCATTTTCTGTGCACATGACTTTTAACAGCCGTTTGATTGTCCTGTGCATCCGTTCAACGTTATTTGAGGCCGGATGGCATACACTTGAATGCCTTAGCTTGACTCCAAATTTCTCTAAAAATGATGTCGTAAGACATGACGTAAAAGACCGACCTAAATATGTTTGTACCTCTTTTGCGTAGCCTAGTCTGCAAAAGATTTGCATAAGCGCCTCCACTACAGATTCTGAGAGCATATTTTCTAACGGGATCGCCTCTGGAAATTTCGAAAATACACATAACGCCGGTAGCAAATATTTGTTTCCTTTTTTGGACTTTGGTAGGGGTCCAACTAAATCAATTGATAGCTTTGAAAAAGGCTCTGGTATGACTGGTACACGTGTCAAAGGGGCCTTTTTTTCTCTCCCGACTTTCCAACTATATGACAGTGGTGACATGATTTCACTAATTCTTACGTTTGCCTTATGACGTTTGGCCAAAAGAAATATCTCAAAAGCTTGTCCTTCGTTTTTTTTTCTCCCAAATGGGACGCTGTATTCTCATGACAAGTGCTAAGAATAGCCTGTCTGAACTTCGTTGGTACAACTAATTGAAATCTTTCTAAGCCTCTATGATCGGTTGTTTTTCTTATTATTAAGGAGTTTCTGTACTCGAAGAATGACTTTTTTAAGAGCTTTTTCCGTAATCTCATTCAGGGTATTATCTGTCTTTTGCTCGTTCGCAAATTCTTTCTTCCCCACCTTACTTAAAGAAAAGGCTTCATTTACTATTAGGTCCGGAAGCAAAATTGGCTGCTCCTTCCCCCCTTCACCTGAATTGGCCGATTCTGCTCTGTTGTTATCTAACGTTTCTGCACTCTCTGTTTGGCCTTGCCCATTGTCAGGTGATGGATCTTTATCCAGCTGATTCGCGTCCTGAAATTGACAGCTTGGGCCTTCGCTTTCCATCTGAGTTTTGGTTCTGCTCCGTGTCATTACGGCATTTATAATTTCGGGTTTTGTGCTCTTATTTGATTCGATTAATTTTTGGGTTTCATTCCCTAAGATATAATAATTTATGTCGGAATCTTTGTCTGCCACTAATGCTGTCGTATTAACAGTGATTTCATCGGGTAATTCTAGCGTTATTTCTGCTATAGGAAGACAGCGCAGATCCTGAACTAATGGCTGCCTTACCCAGCTGACCTGACCAGTTAATTGATTAGTTTTAACTAATTTATTCGGACAAATGTCCACGGTCGAACCCGTATCTCTTAAGATAATGATTTCTTCGTCGTTTATTTTACCCTGACTCAGATACGGTTCAAAACCTTTCTCTAAGTTTATCTCCTTACTGATATTATGCACAGTCTTGTGTGAGTTTTCACTTTTTTTTAATTCTGGGCAATTCCGTTTATAATGTTTTGGATTTGAGCAATTAAAACAAGTATTTTCCTAGGTTTATCAAATATCTTTTCCCTTTCTTTATTCTCATTTTTATCCCTCCAATTTAATTTAATTTTCGGGTTTTTTTCTGCCTTTTTTTTCGGCGTATCTGGGCCTTTCAAATCTCTTTTCGATGGGGGCCTATTATTCCATGGTTTTCTGGAGATACCCTTTATCGTTTCATACCCATCCAAATCTTTGACTAAGTTGTCCGGATTCTTGTACGAAGCCCAAGAGTCGATGAAATGTTCCTTCATTTCGGTCGGCACTCTTCTTTTTATTTGCTCCGTAATTAGTAAGCTTTTGAGCTCTTCTGTCGTATTTATCTCTAACCCATTGAGCCACCTCTCTTGAAAGCTGTTTAGCTCAAATATTAGATCTTTCCATGGACTGGTCGGATTTTTTTGATGCCGAAGCAGTTTTACGCGATAAGCTTCTGCGCTTAATCTATATCTTGTCAATAGGACTGATTTGACATAATTAAAACTGTCTACTTTTTCTTTGTCCTCTCGTAATATAAGTTCAGCTACATCAATTGGCAATAATGCTAAAAGATGCGTGACTAAATCCTCTGATTCAATACCAGGCCTTTCTGCCTGTCTTTCGAATAAATTCCGAAAAAGCGTAATGTCAGATTTCTCTGGGTCAAAATTATGCATGATAGATTTGATTTGGGTTTCAGGGCCTCTGTCGGATCTATTGCTAGCACTCGAACTACTACGCTCCGCGCCTTTCGTTAACCGCAAACGCTCTAACTCGAATTCCCTGTCAAGATTTGCTTTCTCGTACTCTCTCTCTTTCTCTCTCTCCTCTCTTTTTAGCCTCTCATTTTTCTTTCTCTAGCCGTAGTTTCCTCCCTGTCCTGAACAATGTACCCAGCTTGCGTCACTGCCAGTTCTTCATCGTAGTCATTTGCCTGCTCAATTTTTTGAATAATTATTGCCATCGTGTCGCCTTCCTCAATTTTTACCCCCAGCTCGTCTGCTAATTTCTGCAAATCAATCTTTCTACAATATTTTAGTGCCGTAATTTTTGCCATATTGTACACACTTGAGTTTTACTCAAATTATAACAATAATATCAAAGAGAATTTAATCCTGTCACCTGACATGTAAAAAAAAAGATAATAATAATTTCAACCTATCTAGTTTAAATTATTCTATGGGTACTTTTATAAACACCTTTTGAATACAAACAGTAACATAAAGAATAAATTTGATATATACTATAAAAATATTTGAATGCCTTCTCTTTCTGTTAAATATGCAAGATAAATTCAGCTTTGAAATCCCTATGCACACAAAATGAAACAAAGTATCTGAAAATTTTATACCAATTGTACATATAACTTTTTGAAAAACTCTTAAATTTCCTCAAGATTGAGCACACCTTGCAATCCTGATCCAGTTCTACCAATACTTTTCATAAATTCAGAAAATTTCTTTATATAATAACCAACAATTAATAAAATATTTTCCTGCACGAATCTATAAATAACATTGTATCCTTGCACATCTAATTTAAAAAGCTCTTCACTTTGGGGTTTTTTTTCCCACCCCTAAGCACAATTCAATCCTGAAAATTTTCTATTCTTAGTACTAGAAAAAAAAGATTTCCCATTTATTCTTCCCGAATAAATCCTAGATTCTAAATCTGATTAATAGGCTAGGCTACTTAAGTTAACTTTAACTCTTCTTAGCTTAATGCTTTTTTTTGAAGACACACAATAAATTTTTGCCTCAAAACTTTAGCTATTTACTTGACACATTTAAACAATTATAACAATAAGAGCCACTCAAAAAAAAATTTTTTATGAGCTTACCTCCCCTGTTGCGTCAACTCGCCATCAACTGAACTGCCGGTTGTGGGCTGATCGGAACACCGTTGATCATCATTTGTGGGCCACTGTTGAATCTTAGTGCACTGTCTTCCTCGCTGTCCGTCTCCCGTTAGGCCTTTTCCAGGGGATCTGGCTCCGGTCTGCTTGCTCCGGGCTTGTTCTTTAGGGTCCCTGGGGATCTCTTGGAGTTCCGTGCGCCTTTTCTTGGAGAGCTTGATTGCTGTGTCCTTTGCTGCAGTTGTTTTTTCGTCCTGCTGTCCGCTGGTTAGCACACGGGTCTTTCAATATCAGATTTCCACTGCCTCACCGCCACTTTATTTTAGTATCAAAGTTCTTTTTTAGATGCCACCTGTTGTGGGGCCTCAGATGAGGGCGGTAGCGTGACGTAAACTCCTCAGAGGCGTGATGACAAAGGTTTTAGTTAAGATGAAAAATTAAAGGTTTTATTCTCGCAAAACAACAAGAAATCTTGGCTAAATACAATGTCTACACTAACACAACAAATACTTAGGAAATTAATTTGATGAAATAAAGTCTTGTAAGGTAGGAATATCTAAAATTGTCCTTGACCGGATAACAAATCAGAGTCCAGATTAGTTATATTCAAGAGTCTCTGGGAAACACTATGGCCCCTTCTATGTAATCAAATGTCCGTTAAAGGTGCGGACTAACGTTCGCCCGTGCGTTTAGCTTTTCCGCTGATGCTCCCAGCTGTGGCTCAGCTGATTGGCTATTGTTGCCGTTGAGAGAAACAAGTCTCCCCTCTCCTCGGAGCGACCTCCGAAAAATAATCCCATGAGAAGCCTGGAGAGAAACTTTTCTCTCCTTCAGCTTGAAGAACCTCTTTTCACGTTTAGCTTCTCCTAAACTCTTCTAAAAGTCAACTAATCCCCCTGATCTCCTCAGAGATCTCGTATATATCTTCATTTCTCTCTCGGAAAACAATGCTAGTTTCCAACCAGACAGTTATTCCAAAAATCAAGATCCTGAAACTTTTAAGTATGTTTTACAATTACCAGTAAAAGATCAACAGAAATGGTTTCAAGCTATGAAGAAAGAATTTAACTCTTTAAAGGAAAATGAAGTGTTTGAGCTTGTTACTTTACCCAAAGGCAAGCACGCCATTGGCTGTAAATGGGTTTACAAAACAAAGCGTAATGAAAATGGAGAAGAAATAAAATGCAAAGCACGATTAGTTGCCAAAGGTTTCGCTCAAAAATTAGGCACTGATTATGATGAAACCTTCTCTCCTGTCATCAAACATACAACTATTAGAGCTTTTCTGACCTGGGCAGCTTATCATAAAGCCAGAGTATTTCAAGTAGATGTTAAAACAGCCTTTCTACATGGTAAACTAGATAGTGAAGAATTATACATGCATCAACCAGAAGGCTTTCATGATGAAGAAAAGAAGAAAGAAGTCTATAAATTAAAAAAGGCTATATATGGTCTTAAACAAGCCGCCAAGTGCTGGAATGAAGAAATAGAGAATACTCTAAAGGCATATGGATTTAAAGAAAGTGAAGCTGATCCATGTTTGTTCATAAAAGAAAAAATCAAGGAAGACAATTCATCTCATACTGTATGTAGATGATATGCTGATGAGCTCAGAAGATGAAAATGAAGTTAATGAAGTAATAAATTATTTAAAGAAATCTTATCCCATAACATCACTAGGAGAAGCAAAATACTTCTTAGGTATAGAAATTTACAGAAAAGAAGATGGAAGTTATTTACTTTCACAAAGAAGTAAAATAAATCAATTAGTTAAGGATTTTCAGCTTGAAGAAGCCAAACCAACTTATACCCCAATGGAAACTAACTATTATAATTTAGATAAAGAAGAAAATCTTTTATCATCAAATGATAATTATAGACAAGCTATAGGAAGTCTTTTATATATTTCCTCATGCACAAGACCTGATATTACCGCTCCTACACACGAAGATGCAATAATGCTGTATTAAAGATGTAATAATGAAGATGCAAGTCGAAGATGCAATAATCCAAGACAAAAGGACTGGAATGCTGTTAAGAGGGTAATAAGATACTTAAAAACAACGAAAGACCTTGATCTCCACATTTCTTCAAAAGAATATCCTAATATAGTTGCATACTCGGATGCAAACTGGGGTCAAGATGCTACAGACGGAAAATCCACCTCAGGGAATGTAATCTTCTTAGGCAATAGCTGCATTTCTTGGTTCTCACGAAAACAAACATGTGTGACGTTATCGTCAGCAGAAGCTGAATATGTGGCACTGTCACAAGGAACTCAAGAGGTGCTATGGATGTTAAAATTATGTAAAGATCTCAATTTACAACAACATTTTCTTATTAGAATTTTCGAGGATAACCAATCTACAATTAAATTGGTTGAAAGTGAAAAATTTAAATCTCGCACTAAGCACATTGATACAAAGTATCATTACATACGAAATTTAAAAACTAAAAATGATATAGATGTCAAATATCTATCAACAAATGAAATGATAGCAGATATAATGACGAAGCCACTGCCAAAGGCCAAATTTGAACTTTGTAGAAACCTTATCCACCTGGTGTCAGATTCTATCACAAAACGGGAGAGATGTTAGAAAATGCTCTTTTGTTTTCAAGAACATCCACCAGATGGCAGCATCAGACAATTTTTTTTTATTTGATCTACTGTGACAGACACTCAGTTCAGTTAGTGTTGCTCCTTCCCTTATAGCAGTTGGCAGCAAAATGCTGCTTGATTAAAAAAAATCCAATAATATTCCAAAGGAATATAATATGATAAAAAAACTGCAACAAACCATAGTTCAAAGTATTTCTTTGTGTTCGTAAATAGTCTTATTCATCTGTTTTGTTTTATTGTGAAGTGTGATCCGTATTTTGACCAGCATATATATTATTCTAGTGTATTAAATCTTCTAATAAATGTTTTTTGTTCATCCTAAGAAGAATATATTTCTATTGAAACACATCAAAACATAAAGGTAAAACTTTTAACTTTTTTATTGTTTACCTATTGAGGAATTTCGTATTCATGCCTTCCATATGGAATAACATTCTAACAATACCAAACCAGTAGCATACCAAAAATTAGTTAAATTTAAAAACGAATACAAAAATTGAAAATGCACTTCTATCAATTATTGTTCAAAGACAATATTATAACCGATTTCATTTGTGTGTATTGTAAATGAACGGTAAATAAAATGAACGGCCTATTTATAGTAATAATCTTATAGTGAAAGTCAGTGATTTATATCAATTTCATTTGAAATAGCGTAATTCCATTAAAATATACTGCAAACGTTTTTTTTCCAATTGACCATAATTTAACGGAATTCTATTAAGTACCCCTGTAAATTAACTATTGATGCTACACACTTTATATTCAATACCGAATATGCCATGATAAACATAATTAACATATATCAGCTGCATGAAAATCCGAGTGTATTTGTCGAGTTTGAGCGTGGACAGACAGACGGGCAGATGGCCAGACAAATCAAATTCATAAATGTTTTCCAACTATGGTGGAAATTTTTACGAAATCTGTGGATATGAAACTTAATTAAATGCCATCATACACGGATATATGTGCACATATAATAAATAGGATCACTCTAAAAATAGCCAAAGCAGATTCAGAGAACCTCAAAATGTAAAAGTATACTAACATTATTAGATTTTTATCATGATTTCAATACACTGTAAAAAACGGGCTGAAATACGGAAATTGTACTTCCAATTGAGACACCAGTACGGAATTCCAGTTCGGACCAGTACGTATTTTCACGGAAATTTTCCCTTGTAAATTACAGAAAAGTTTCCGTTTATCTGTAATTTACGGTTGAAATTTTCCGTTAAAGTACGGAAATAGTATTGGCGTCTCGATTGCTAGTACAATTTTCGTATTTTAGTCCGGTTTTTTACATTGTACAACCGTTATACTATATTCACGCGAAAAGCAAACATACAAGATATAAACTGTATAATATAAACTATATAATTTTAAACTCATTTAAACTGAACCCCATATTTCAAGAAACATTTGTTATAGAAATCAAACATTTAATAATTTTATTTCTAATTCTAACTTTTTCTTATTTTGTAAGATATTCATTCATGAGCAGTGAAGTGGTACTAGAGGTAGTAAAAAGAAATGCTAATGCATGCTGAAAACATTTAATAAGTGTAATTTAACTTACCCATTATATCTATAAAGATTACACATTTTAGATAATTAATTATCTCTTGGATGATGTATTTTGCTATTCTTTTAAAGATCTCGCAATTTTTTTTATACCATTCCCTTTCACTTACTCCTTTAAAAGAAACCTTCGTAGAAAATTTTAAATGAATAACTTCTATAAGTGGTTTGGGAAAAATGTTGTTTGGATATATTTTTGAAGCTTAGAACGACGATTCAGATTTTCCACAAGTATAGCATTTTCTAGTTTCTTTTCGTGGTATATGCGCTAATGGTGCATTTTAAATCTTTCATTAAAAGGTTTAAAATCGTTAAAGACGTCGTTTAAAAAGGAATAAGTACCCGAAAAATTCCATGAAATACATTTTTAAAAAACTTTGTTGCTTTGAAAACCTTTTTGATGAATGCTTTAAATTTACAATATTCCTTAGAATTTTATTTAATGTAATCTTCGATAGTTTGAATTTTATTAATTTGAAAAATTTAAATAAATTAAAATATCATACTTTGGAAACATTACTTAATTAAGCTTGGATAGAGGCATAATCCTAAAAAATGTTGACAGTAAGGAAAAATATTCCCTATTATATACTTTTTAACTTCTTATCAGAAATTCTAAACACTATATGTGAAATAAATTTTAAAAAGTGTTTTAATCGAAAATATAAATTTCATAAAGACAGTTATTAACATGTAACTGTAAGATATCGAAATTGAAAATTCAATTCATATTGATATTTCTTAAATGTCGATGTTCACGTAATCCAAAAAAATGTAAAATAATAATAATAATAATAAATCTGCTAATCTATCACACGGCTTACAGCCAAAGAATTAGTTTTAATCGTAAACTCATAAAATTGACAAGTCCTTTTATTAAAAAGATCTGAAATCAAAAAGCGTTTTTCATTTTTTTTGGTGCAGAATTTTTTGATTCGGAACTTTTTAATGTCCCAGAATCGACATTCAGAGGGATTAAAAAATGGGAAGCGATAACAGAAGCTCAACGAGAATGTGGAATTCCGTTGAAGAAAAGAAGCAGAACAAGGCAGAAACTTCGAAGAAATTGAGAAAGATTTGTTGGTATGGTTTAAAGAAACTCCTGTCTCGAACATGTCTGTTGACGTTGAGGTTCTAAGGGAGAAGGCGTCAAAGAATTTTTCAATTGAAAACTTTTCTGCATCACATGGATGGATTGAAAAATTCAAAAATAGGCATGGCATGGCAACTCATGTCCACTCTGGGGAAAGTGCCAGTGTCAATGAAGGAACTGATGAACAATGGAAAGAAGACTTGGCTAATTTAGTAAAGGGATATGAAGCGAAAATCATATACAATTGTGGCGAAACTGGACTTTCTTTTGTAAAATGTTGCCCAACAGAGCCTTAACATCCAAGGGAGAACTATACTATGGTGGGACATAAAGAACGCAAAGAACGGCTAATTGTCTTGCTGTATTGTAACGCCAATGGTTCGGAAAAATTCTCACCATTGGTCATTTGTAGATCAAACAAATTTCGTTGTTTTAAAAACGTGGAGAAGCTTCCTTGCGACAACACTAGCAATAAAACGGCTTGGATGACGTCGCGCATTTTCTTGGATTTCCTTCATAAATTCGATAGAGAAATGGAAAGTTTTCTTATTCATGGATCATTATCCTGCTCTTCCACAAGATCTTCCGAATTTTAACAACACGAAAGTTTCGTTTTTTACCTGCGAATTGCACGAGTAAGATTCAGCCATTGGATCTGAGTTGGATTGTGTTTGGATTCGCTGTGTGAAAGTGCACTACAGAAAACCTTTAATCCGTCGGAGAAACAAAACGTGCAACGAAAGACGAAAGGAAGCAAGTTACTGACCTTAATACAATTCATATTTTGTGCTCATCATGGAGAAACATATCTAACATGTGTATTAAAAGCTGCTTTTAGAAACCAGGATTTTCGTTTTTAGCAGAAAATGAATGTGAGGAGCCAGAAAAGGAAAATTGTGAAATTGACATAAACGAATCAGATTGTCATACTATATCTGGTGAACTCCCTACGCGCAAATTCAAGGAATTCGTTGATGCAAATGAAAATTTAATCATAGCTCAGTAGCGGGAAATTGAAGACATTGCAACCGAAATACGTGTTGGCGACGAAGATAAAGAAAAGGATCATGGAGATGAAGAAGATGCGGCAAAAGTTTCCCTAACTCACATAACAGTGTTAGATGCATTAGAAACTCTGCGTGACTATTTCCAGCTCAATTCGGAAAGTGAAAGAACTTTTTTTGGTATTGATGAACTTGAAAAGACTCTTTTTAAAATACCATGAATAAAAAACAAACCTTACATTTTAAATTATTTTATGAGAAAGTAATAAATAGGAGTAAAACGAAATTTCGGTATGAAAAAATTTCCAGTTTCTTAATGTTCTTAAAAATAATTAGCGGAATTTAAACACGTATTTACACTTTGAAAGTAATCTTATTTGCATTTTTCAGTAGGACATACATAGTATTAGCAATATGTGTGCGCTGTATTGATGTTTTATATTTAAGCTCCTTTTTGTTGTTTTTTACTTATGCGCGTCTCTCACGTAAGCGCGTTTTTTTCACTGTCTCCTGCGCCCGGGCATAAGTGAGAGATCACTGTACTATAATATCTGTCGTGGCATTATATTTAATAATAATCATTAAGTATCATCTCTGAAAAAAAATCTTGTAGAACAACGTAATTAACTACTAAAATATAATTTTTGATTTAAAATATTAACTTTTTCAAACATTCCTAATATATATATATTTTAAATCTGAATATTTTACTTCAATTTTTTCCCACATTCCTTAGAATAAACTACATAAAACTGTGCAGGGATTTTTAGATGTATATATGACATTATGGGATATTACATTTAATATGATTTTTTTTTTCTCTAGTGTGCTCGTATATAAAAAATCAGGGAAATTGAACAAACTCAGAATTTGCATATTAAAAAAATACTATAAACTTGAATGTTAAACCCATACGCAGAAATACTAAAGACACAATGTAAAGCAAGTAAAAAAAAAATAAACCCCTATCTGAATCAGGTAAAAAGCATTACCATCTATTGAACAAGTATGTTATGAAAATATGAACATGGACAAAAATCAGTTTAAAGTTGTCATTTGCAACAATAACATATTTTAATGTCTAACTTGTGTGATGTTCATGCACAGTTTTATCAAACACATAAATGAAAGTGTATATATAGCACTTGTTTTAACGTAAGCACTAATTTAGTTACATATAATAAGTGAGGTAATGTTATAAAATTATTATTCACCGAGAAATTAAAAATGAGAAAATTATCTGAGTTGCCGTTCTTTATATGAAACATTACTTACTAATATATATATCATGGGAGAACATGAAAAGGTTCCTTTATATTTTGTACAACAATTTAAAAACACCCAACCATATATGTAAGGCCCTCATTTTTTATTTCTGAGGCATCTCAGTGTGTGTGAGCTAGCTTAATTTTTTCTCGTGGTAAATCATAAGCTATTTGACTTCCTCCTTCTTTGGTGCATGTGCCAAACACACATGGTTACATGGGTACACAACATTTGGTTACATGGCCAAATTAACTCAAACTGTTACTGTGAAAATATACCCTGACTTTTCGCCATGGAGGAAATAAAATAATTTGCTGTGTCCTTGGATTTGTTTACTTGTGATCTATATTAACCAGAATTGCTGAGTGGACGTGGCGTCCCTTTATATTCTGTCATATCGCATCAAATCTATAATAACTTCATAGTAATTTTGGAATCTAGGTAAAGTAAATTACTCTTGCACTGAATGATGTGACGGGTGACCCCTTAAAACGCCAATTAGCGGCAAACAGCAAAGTCAGTTTTATCATTCAGAAAGTTAAGAGCAAAATACTAAAGAGAACACTTTCTACATCTGTTTATATAAATAAATTAGCAACATCTGAGTGATTAACATAATACTTTTAGAATATTCTTTCATTTAAATATGGTGCCACTAAAATCTTGTCAGAATCCATTAACTTTAGAACGATATAGTAATCAGACAGCTATAGTCATAAGGAGTTTAGATACAGTAAAGTGGCTATATGTTACATGATGTGGCCACTTAAAACTGGCAAAAATTGATATTACTGTTCCTACCACGAAGCCATAGAACGTTCATGATTTCGTATGAAATTATGTCTTATTTATAAACAAAACCTTATTAAAATTACTGAAATATACTAACACATGCATATTCACAAATAAAACTAAAACATGTAAGTTAGGTATATATGCTTAACTTGATTTATTAACCCCTTAAGTATCGTCCCGTCAGTAAGACGGGCTGATGTATTGTTTTCTACTTCTCGTGTCCATGATATTGCCGGGCTGAAGATTTAAAGGCGTTGCACTACCGGAAAAATCTTCTGAAGCCAGAAATATTTAACTAGCATTTTCATGTGAAGTTTGGCTTGTAGGAACTGAATTTAAGTAAATTATAGATTCTGATAAATTAAACACATCTGATGGTTGTTGAAATATTAGTGAATTTAAAAGTGATTCTGAATGAAATATATTTCACGACGATTCCAAAGGATTTCGAAAAGAAACTCAATATTTTAGTCCTGAATATAATGTTTGGCTTTGTATTCTATGTTTAGAAATATATGTTACCCCCAAAAATATTGGTAATCAACATTTTATGTACATATATTATTTCGAATATTATTTCTAATACTTTGTAAAATAGTAGAAAGGTAAAAAGTAAGGATCTTATTCGCATTAATTTGTATGGCGTAAAACCAACATTAAAGCGCTAAATTCCTGTATGATGGCTTTTCTGCAAATGTGAATGTCTATAACAACTTTTTTTTCGCCTCAAACATATTATATTTTAAAGTTTTCTTAAATATTACGCGATCCTTAAGGGGCAAGAGAAAAATGCACCTTTTATTAATTTTATTTTCTTAATATACTACTAGTAATTTTGAAAGAATAAAACAGAGGATTTCTTTTTTTTTTAAATAAGAAATCGGTTTTTCAGAATTGTAGTGAAAATCATTTTTGTGCAATATATATATATATATATATACAGAATAAAACTAGAAAAGGATTTCCTTGCAAAATAAGAATTTATATGCTAGAAGGCATGTTTCAAAAACGTAGATTGTTCCCAAAATCATGTAAGAAAATCCTTGTGCTGTTTTTTAATGTATTTTATTTCATGAATAAATCATGAGTGGGCAGTTCTCTATAATACTAGAAATACTTTAAAATATATAGTCTCTTTCCAACTTCAAAAATTCATAATTTTGTTTTATAAGATATGAAAATAAAATTTGTTACAGATATTCAGGTTATTACTAACCTTTTTACAAGTTTTTATTAAACTTTGTTTTGTGTATTTTAGATAAAATTTTGGAAAACCAAGGCCCAAGATATCAAGAAGCCCATTGTGTTTCTTGTGTACCTAGACCTTTTAACTGAATTTGTTGCACTGCATCTTTAACCAAACGTCTTTTTCCAGCTAGATGGTGCACAACCACGTTGGGGTCGCGATGTTCGTAATTTCCTTGATGAAACATTTCCAGGTCGGTGGATTGGACGATTTGGCTGAATTACCTCTTTCATCTCATATCACGCCACTGGATTTATTTCTGTGGGGGTATGTTAAAGATCGTGTACACCGAACAAAGGTGAAGGATATCGCTGACCTGAAGCAAAGGATCATAGATGCCATCGGCATCATTGATAACATTTTGTTGCAGAGGTCATTGCTGAAATCGTGTATCGCCTTGATGTGCTTCGCGCAACTAATGGTGCGCATATAAATGTTCATTGGTTGTTGTAAAAAAAAAAAAAAAAAAAAAAAAAAAACCTTTAATAATTACATCAAAAAATAAAATAATTTTCAAGTTTGTATTTGTTCAGTAGTTTATTTAATAAACGCCTGTATTTGGAGACTTTATGGACAACCTGTATTTTGTTATTAAAATACCCAGGGATCTCGCTGACTTTTGACCAGCATTAGCGATTTGGCGAATAAGAAATAAAAAACAGTAATCAAATGAAAAAAAAAATGTTAGCAAAATAGATTTGGCTCGACTCACTGAAAAATATTTAACTGCTTATTTTATCCCTTTTTTCCAATATGTTCTAAGCCCCACCAGTGGCCGAGAGGTTCTTCTCTCGAAGCTGGTAGACGGGAAGTGCTGGGTTCGAACCCAATCGCGCCCGTCGGCCTAATCGTTCGGAGTTTTCGTGGTTTTCTTCGAACCTTGGATTTCCAAGCGTTAATACGCGTTACGTTCCCTTAGAATGACCCCCACGAAGGGCACTTCCCCCCTTTGGGCCTATATCCCTCGTGTTGATAATTGGCCGTCATAAACACAACCAACCAACCAACCAATATGTTCTAAAATAATGTATATTTTTGCAATTGTTGATAAAATAGAAATTTAAATATTTTCTACAGACCTATGAAAAATATGTGCATTCCAAATGTTTTGTAAATGTGTAAATGTTTCAGACATTCTTTTAGTAGTCTAAATAAAAATTCAAAACAGCTATTTTTAATTTACCTTTGTTTAAATATGCACTAAAAATTCCTATGATATATAGACTCTATCCGATAGAAAAAATTGACTGGCCAATGATACTTTGCATACAACTAACAAACAGTATGTTAAATGACTAATTTCAACACTGCATTCCAGTAAAACGTTTCTTTATTTGGTGTTTCATGCGAGTAATTTTGTTTTTATGCGAGACAGGCGCATAGTAAGTAATTAACTGAGAACAGAGAAATATCTATAGCATATTCCTTTCTGTGCACTGTTAAAAATTTGCAGCATTCTGTCCAGTCATTTGACCGTTTTTTTCCAAAAACGGTTACACAACCGTAATTTAACACTATTCTGACCATATTATTGGCCATTTTATGGTCAGAATATAGTTAAATTACGGTTATGAAACCGTTTTTCAAAAAACGGTCGAATGAATGAACAGAATGCTGCAAATTTTTAACAGTGTGTTTTTGGCTATGGTTAAACTGAATTGGTGCTGTGTCAGCATCTCTAAAAATAGAGCGGTGATAAACAGCACAGCATGATTGAACATTTAAAGCGACATCAATCGTTCAGCAACGTTTATAAAAATCACGACTGTATTGGAAAACACACACACAAAAGAAAGAGCATAAATTGAGCACTCGCAATTTAGCGTGTCTGATTGTACGTTTACTCGCCAAATGAAGCATTTTATCGAGATTTGGCGCAATGCCGAGCGGCATCGAGAACACTGAAAATATCCTAAAATTAATATTAAATACAAGTAAAAAAGTATTATTTTACGTCCGCTATTAACGATCCATAAAATATATATTCCAAAGACCCCTTCAAAATATGTATTAAAACATATTTACTTGCTTAAAAGACGTCGATTTCAATAACAGTTTATCAAAAATGACATGTTTTGATTCATTCATTGAACCATCCTCATAATATACAAAAACACAAATTCAATGCACATAAAAACTGGAAAAGTCATTTATTAGAAAGTTACCATAAAACTGTGCGTTAAAAGTATGTAGATCTTTTTATTTCAAGATATTTCCGGATCATTACTTTAAAAACTGAGCGCTGACGTCACGTCGTCGGTGGACGTCGTTAAAAGACGTCGATTTCAATAACAGTATATTAAAAATGATGTGTTTTGATTCATTCATTGAACCATCCTCATAATATACAAAAACACAAATTCAATGCACATAAAAACTGGAAAACAGTCATTTATTAGAAAGTTACCATAAAATTGTGCGTTAAAAGTATGTAGATCCTTTTATTTCAAGATATTTCCGGATCATTACTTTAAAAAATGAGCGCTGAAGTCACGTCGTCGGTGGCAAAACCTGACCAATTAGTTTAGCTTCCACGACAATTAATGCTTTAACTTCTAAACATCACTTAATTTTCAGTTTTACTCCATCGAATAGAAAAAAAATGTACATTCAAATACAAATTGTTTAAAACGTGTATCTCAATTTAATGATTTTTAATGGTTTCAAAAATATTTTGAAATAAATAATAGTATTTTTAAATATAATTTTATCGCTTGCAGTCTGATTGCGAAAGATAAATACATTTGTATTTAAAACAATAGAAATAATTCAGAAATTATTAATATTCACATACAAAGTTAAAAATTCATAAATATATAAATAAAATAATAAAATATTATAAATAATATATATATATAACAGATGCGTAATTTAACTAGGAATTTAATCAATGAAATAATCAGAATAAAAATGACTACTCTAAGTAGTGAAATCTTTAGCGATTTCTTGGACTATTAATGTATGTCAGGCAGCTAATACGAAGAATCGCTTTTAAAATATTTCGCTTTATTTCTTAACAAAATTCATATTTTTCATATAAAAATGCTTTATTGTGTTGTGAATGTGTAATATAAAAGATATACCAAATTTTAAACGTCTATTACAATTTTTAGTGTCAAAACATTATTTTTATATATAATTGATAGTTTTCGTTAGTAAATAATATAAAAATTCACTACATGTATAAAATCTAGTAGAATTTTCAATTAAAAAAAAATCCCTGCCGCCTCGGCGTACAAACGTAGGTAGATTTCGAAGTTAAGTAATAATTTCACAAACAAAAAGTAAATCAAGATTAGAGATAACTACAGTATAACAATTTTATCTGGCCGTTTTTGACGAGTTTTGAATTTCATTTGTCTGTAAGAGCTGATTTTATCAGAATCGTGTTAAGGCGGTATTCGAAATGTTTAACCCTCCCCATTTCCACCCCCCTTGGGCCGATTTTAGCATAGTTGGGTTTTTCTCACGTTTCAGTACGTGTTTTTAAACTCACATGACGTTACATAATCACCTGCTCATCTCCATTATATTTCCTACATGACGTAGTATTAACTTTTTTTTAAAACTTCGTCAAATTAATTATTTCATTTTCCTTTTTCACGTGGAAATCTTGCTATAGAAAAGCTATGACGTAATATTCATTTATTTTGTTGACTCGTCAAACTATTTATTTCATTTTCATTTTTCACGTGAAATCTTGCGATAGACATGTGATTGTTGTGGTAAGAATTTTATTGCGTTTTTTTTTAAATTATTGGCAACAATATAAACGAAATATGTATTAATTTCCTTACATTTTTCTGTAAGAGCTGGTTTTATCAGAATCATTTTAAGCCAGTATTCAAAAATTTTAACCCTCCCCATTACCACCAGCTTGGGCCGATTTTGCCCATTTGCAATCCCCACTTAGATATTAACCATCTCAATTTTTTGACGAGTTTGAAGACGATCCGTGCACATTGCTACTTTTATCGTGCGGATTTTGGTTTCCTGGGGTCATATAATGAAATGTCATGAAGGGATGTTTCAAAAGTCGCACCTTAATAACGACTGCAATAGGCAGTATTTCGTATGAAATTTAACCTAAAACGATTTTCACCTATGTTTGGTACATCAGGCAATGCGTGCTATAGCACAGAGAACCCGGGTTGGATCACTTGGTAATAAATAGAATACAAAATTTAAGCATTCTTTGATGTGCTTCTATTACTTTCTCTATCGATGGTACCAAAATCATGTACAGTAAACATCCTCTAATCCGGCATTCTAAGGTCGGCATACTGGATAATGCTGCACAACTTTCGGAAAAAAATAGTATTCCTTGTTTAAACACTCCTGATATTTATAATAATCCGATGGAACTTCAGGATGAGGAATTACTTAACAACCCATTACAAAAAATCGTTATACCAAAATCGTGAATCTATAAATAGCTGTCACCCTGTCGCCGAGGGGGGAAGGGAAAAAAAACATTTCTGTAAGATAATTTGCGAAATAAAACATTTGAAAGGGAAACTAAATTTTTATCATCTGAATCAAATACTTTTTGCATTTTAGAAAATAATTTTATAGTGATTGGCAAACAAACTGATATTCGAGATTTTTTTTAACTTCTACGAGTAGTACTTTAGGGCACGTTTTCATTTTATATCCGTATACTTATGTTGCACTTTTACATTAGTGAGTATTTTTTTTATTTTATTCAATCTGTTTAAAGAACAAAAAACGCGTTTTATTGCTGTTTTTTGTTTCATTCTAACTTCCACACGTTTCTACCGACATCCATCCTGTAATCCGGAAAATTTTCGTAATCCAGCATGCTTAAAGTCCAGAACGTGCTAGATTAGAGGATGTTTACTGTAGTATTAAAAAAAAACTCAATATAACCACAAATTATCTCTGTTCTATACAACAATTTCAGAAACAGCTGCAGCGGTATGGACAACTGGCAGAATCATATATATTATTATTTGTGTCAACATTCCTTTTTCTACACATATACATTACTCATAAAGTATTTTTCAAAAATTTTTCCAACATATCGTTAAAACACGATGTTTGATTAAATAATCAACAAATAATCTGAAAATTTGCACAGCGAAATCCTTGCAGAAGTCCACTGGTAAATAACTGAATAAACAAACATTTTGGAAATTGTAGGTTAAACGTGGCAAATGTCGTACGTTCGTAGCACAACTAGTTTTATAAATATTCAGATCTTGGTGCAATAGCTGCTGCACTCTTATGCAAAAATGCATGAATACAAAATTTATTACGATTGTACATATTAAATTCAGTAACACGAAATAATATGACTCTATCTTATAGGAGATAATCACAATGACGACCTAGAGTCATTACTTAAAATGGGATATCACTGAATTAATTACACATGAAAGGATTTAATAGAATGAAGAAAACTTTTATTAATATCGTTTTAAGTTTAGATTTGATTTTTGTAAAATTTGAAATGACTCGACAAAATTCTGCAATGATTATAGATAGTAAATTTCAAACCATTCGGTTGGGTGAATGCGGTAGTATATGTGGACAGACAGACAGATTTACGGATCAGACGACGATTAGAAGTGCTACGTACACTGTCCTCCAAAAGGTAAGGTACAGGGACTGTATGCTTTCGATTGCACACTTTTTATCGAATATCTATCAACATTATTGGCGAATTGTTCTTGAACTTCTAGGATGTAAAGAACATGTTTGATTTTATATTTCTCGGTGAAGATTTATCGGGGGGTACAATTAGAGGGCTAATAATAAATTTAATAATAAAATAATATTTGCGATCACCTATGTAACAGAAAAGGCTGGAAATGGTTTGTCACTGTGGTAAATGACTATTTGGGTCCTGTTCAACGTTTGTATGCATTTGTGTAAGCATAGCACACATATTCGTGAAGATGTCAACGTTTTTGTGAAAAATTCAAAAGTTTTTTGTTTATAGCGTACAGAGTTTTCAACCAAATTTAACACAACTTTTCAAAAACCTTACAAAGAACATTAGCAACAAATTACTGCAATTAAAACATGAATATATTGAATATTTGATGAGGTACGGGTATTTGTATGAAATATTTTAAAACTGCGCATGCGTGGAAGATCCTAAACTGTTTATTATATAATTTGGTAGTCAGCTATTTAGGGCAACTCATATAAAAATTCCAGTCAAATATCGCGAAAAGTTACAAAGATAGGGTCGATTTAGTGAGTTGCTTCCTGAAAATAGCTTTATTATAAGGGATTTTCCACAACTTTTCAATCAGCTCACTATATCTTTCTAAGTGTTCACAACATTTGACTGGACTTTTTATAGAAGTTGCCCCAAAATACTGACTACCAAATTATGAAATAAAAATTTTGAAATCTTCCGCGCATGCGCAGTTAAAAATTATCTCACAAAAATGCCCATATCTCATCAAATATTCAATACATTCATGTTTTAATTGCAGTATACTGTTGTTACTATTCTTTGGCAAATTTTCGGAAAGTTGTGTTAAATTTGGTTTAAAACTCTGTATGCTATAAACAAAAAAACTTTTGAATTTTTCACAGACGCAATAACATCTTCACGAATACGAGTGCTATGCTTACACAAATGCACACAAACGTTGAACAAGACCCAAATAGTCATTTAACACAGTGACAAACCATTTCCAGCATTTTCTGCTGCATAGGTGATCGCAGATATTATTTTATTATTAAATTTATTATATGCCCCCTAATTCTCCTCCCGACTAAATCTTCACAAAGAAATATGAAATCAAACATGCTCTTTTCATCACAGAAGTTCAAGAACAATTCGCCAATAATATTTGTAGATATTCGACAAAACGTGTGCAATTGAAAGCATCCAGTCCCTATACCTTACCTTTTGGAGGCCAATGTATTTGTATAATTACGAACGCACCTAAATATTCCTTACCCATATTGGTTACCCAAATGCCGGTACTGATAATTTATCCGGTCTTCCGATACCCAACGGTTATCCCCTGTCTTGTACTTATCCATTTTTTGTCTCACACAATCGGAATAATGGATAAGTATCAAAATTCCTTCAAAGCTAAATTTAATAGTCTGAATTGAAATTTCAAAAAATCTCTTAGGTTTCGCCCCATCCATTTCTCATAAAGTCCGTCTGCCCGAGGGGTTTCAAACTGTGGCCCACCGGATACCACTAAATTTATATATTAATCTTTGCCTTATCTAATTATCAAATTTTAGCGATTCAAGAAGTCGACTATTTCTTTTTTAAATTATTAGTATCCGGCGGGCCAGAGTTTGACACCCCTGATTTAACCGAATATCGAAGCGATGTCATCTACGGTCCTATCTTTAGATTTTACACACACTGTTTGTTTTATTAATTAAGATAATTTGGGGTCTTTAACATGCAGAATATTTCTACATCTTCTTTGTAAAATATTTTAGTCGTATGAAGTTAACGGAACTATTATTTCCCTTTACTAGAAAAGGAAATTTATTTTCTAACTTTCAAAACTTAAAACACTTAAATTACGTTTCGTGGACGAAGTTTTACATTGTTTTACTCCATTTAATTACTTCTTCACTTGCGAAATTCTTAAAACCGCACTTTAAAGGGGAAATTTATTGGAAAGTATTACTTCCTTGAGTTGCTATCGATTAAAACAACTGTAAAAGATATATTTCACAGGAAATTACTTTTCTTTGTTTATGTCGCCTAGTATCTAAATTAATTAACAATTTTCTTTCCAGATTTACGCTTCGAGTAGGATTCAATCAGAGGAAAACGTTTCAAATAAACTATATTATTTTGTTTAAAACTTATTTTAATAAAATTATATAATAAATTTTAAAAATCAAAAAACCCAACTGCGTAAAAAGCGAACTAATTAATTATTTTTCATTAATATTAAGCTATTTTTTATATTACCTATTTTTTTTATTTATTTGTATTGATGACTTTTAAGTTTGTATGTTTAATTGTTAGTTGCTATCTATAAACACTGTTTTGATGAGACCGACAGTTGTCTATGATGTTTAGAGTTCCAGTAAAGCTATAGATCCTACCTACACAACTTCCAGGTTGTGTAATATTTAAACGGAGCTTCAGGCTCTAAAACAATCAATGAAACATCGTCTTCATTTTGAAAGACCTATCCAATGATATGCCACTCAATAAGGTGCGTAAAATATTTTTTTCGTCTCCACCGCCATTTTGTATTTTACGGCCGCCATTTTAAATTTCCAAAAACAAAACCTAGCCTATAACCATTGGGTGGTTAAGATGAATCGATAGAGACCTCATTCATTAAATTCTATCCAGCCGTTGGGATGTTTCGAGGGTATAAGGAAATCCATATACCCAGATACGCATCAAACCCTTCTTGGCAGTCGGGTAAATATACAGGATGTAAGTAATGTATCTTTACACTTAAAAAAATAATTAAAAATAATTAAACAATGATATGCACTTAAGGTTTTTATGTTCTATAGAAAAGGCATTTTTTTTAAAAATGAAGTGTGAACTACACAGCGCTATGTCAACCGTGTAGTGTGGCCACGTATATCTCCAGACATAAAAGCTTTGGACTAATTTTTATGGGGATAGGTGATGTGAGAATTCGACGATATCTCACATTGAAACTCTAAACCTACAAGGGCCAGCATAGGGAATCTAATGTATTTTCACCTAGTCTCAAAATTTCTTCAGAGTCTTAGAAA
The DNA here is from genome assembly GCA_963932465.1 of Maratus speciosus. Classification (NCBI taxonomy): domain Eukaryota; kingdom Metazoa; phylum Arthropoda; class Arachnida; order Araneae; family Salticidae; genus Maratus; species Maratus speciosus. Next base: position 459,105,171 of record OZ010794.1, on the reverse strand, counting down.
ATGTCGCAAAAGATAAAACAAATACATCCATTTCAATCCATCTTTTCAGGTGACATTAATGTGAAAGGTACTCCTTTATTTAGCGAGAGAAATTATTCTTTTGATGTTCACGAGGATCTCTTTCCCGTGAGAAACTAGATAGTGAAACTACATATTAACCTGACGTCAGGTTTTTGAATGCAGCCTATAGAGAGCGAGCTTGTTTATGAGCTCATCTGTCACAGATGGTAAGTGGCTAAGGGAAGTAGCTTTTGTTCTGGACGAAGAACGGAGCTGATAAAGGGGGATGCAGGAGGATGCTCGGGAGCTTTTTTCTGCTGTTGAAGTTGAGATGTCAAGTTTTCTGGCCGTGTAGAGTGGAAATCTCTCACGGGTTAACGGCTTCGGAACATTTTCCGAAGCACGCTAAAAGCGAAAGCCGGGCGAGGCTGTAAAGTGCTCCATCACGGAGTGAACATCGGAGGTTCATAAACTTCGGCTGAGTATCTACCAAAAGTGCGACATCCCTGTCGAGCATCTCGAACCCTTATCTTCGAAAATTGTGGACATTGAATAAATAAGAGACTGACTATACTGAAAGCGATCTGCTATTCGAGGACTGGACTTGAATCGATGAACACTTATTTTGAAGCTGTAAACGAGCCCAATAATGTAGAATGTTTTAAATAGTTATTATTTAATCTGGAAAACCATTATTTAATTGCTTGTAATGCAATAAAATATTTTCTTCGATTTTAAAAGACACGGCCGTTGAAGTTTGCCCGCTACCACACCACGTTACGACACCGGCTCCGTTACAACTTGGTGGCAGCGGTGGGATTTACAGCAAGAATAATTGTTATTAAGAGGAAAGCCCAGGAGGAAACAGACGGCGATCATCTGGAGTTTCTGACAGCAACTCGAGAGGCAGCCGAAAGAATCGAAACTACAGTTCCGAGGAAGACAGACTGACAGCCTTTTCGGAGCAAAAGACAGTTCACCCAGAACAACAGACAGTTCGTCCAGAACGAAAGACAGTTCATCAAGAACAACGGCAATGAGACAGTTCATCTAGATCAACTAGACAGTGCTTCGAGACAGTGCAACGGGGACCTTGGACGACAAATAGTGGGATGCAACATGCCCGTTACTAGCCCTTGAGCTACAGTGGACGACACCCGCGGAGTGCCATAACGGACCGTTCCCCAGACAAGTTACTTCCAGCAACAACTGCAACAGGTAAGCTCATTTCATTTTTAGTGGCTCTTTAACTATTATTTAGCATACTGATAGGATATTAAAATGTTGTTTAGATAAAAATAAGAGAAACTTTTTGAGGTAAATGAAAATATTAAGATTATGATAAATCGATAATGTGTAGTTAATTGAAATCAAACGATTAATGCAAATTTATAGGTTATGTTATCTTTATCATTATTTTTAAATGGTTTGAAAGCAGAAAGTATTAGCTAGGCTAAATTCATAACTACTCAAAAAAAAAGGCCCAGTAAATTTTTTTTCTTAAATAACTTGTGTAACAAATATATTTTGTTGAGTGATTGTATAAAGAGAAATTTTCATGCATGTTGGAGATTGCTAAATGACAAATGAGAAAAATTAAAATTTTATCCTAAATAGTATAGAGGCATTTTGATAAAGGTTGCAGAGAGTGTTCAGTTCTTGAGAGATACTGGGAATGTGGTTTGCCTATAGTATTTTAAAAATTACTTATTATTTTCATATTGTGTGTATAAGGACTCTAAAGCTTTAAAATTTGGAATTTTATTTTTTGCTTTACGATTGGCACAAAAATATAGAAAATCTGAAAATCTTTTGCAAAATCTTAAAATTATTTTTACATATTGGTTATGCATTTGAAATGTTTATTTATATTGTGTGCGTAGGGGTAAAATATTTCTTGCGAGGTGTAAGGTTCATATACTTTTAGATTGATAAACGAAACGAATAGTTTCCGTTTGTATTATTTCAACATACCGTAGTCATGTCGAAGTTAAATTCACCAAGAACTGCAGGAAAGCGGATTTACACAATCTCGCGGAAGTTTTAGGGGTGGAAATAGATGAACAAGATAATATGGCAATTATAATCGAAAAAATGAAGCAGCAGGAAAATACGACGAGGAACTAACTTTAGTGCAGGCAGAGTATATCGTGAAAGATAGGGAAGACCGAATCGCGGCAGAAAAAGAGAAAGAGAAGGGAAAAAAAGAGAGAGAGGTGAGAGAGAGAGAGAAGAAAGACAGAAAGAAAAGGAAAGGGCGTTTACTTTAGAACAGCTAAGATTAACGCAGAGTTCAGAAAGGCGAAATTCTACGGCTAGCAGCGGTTCCGAAAGATCCGTTAAATTACCCCTTAAAACTATTATGCATCGTTTTGATCCTGAGGGATCCGATATAACATTATTCCTGAATTTGTTCGAACGGCAGGCAAATAGGTCCGGAATAGAGCAAGACGAATACGTCACACACCTGTTAGCATTATTGCCGGTAGAAATTGCGGAACTGATCTTACGCGAACCAACTCAAAAAATTGACAATTTGAACATGTTAAATAGCTGTTATTAGCCAGGTACAGACTGAGTGCGGAAGCGTGCCGTCAAAAATTGAATAAACATGCACGTAATCCAGGAAATCCGTGGAAAAATCTCATATTCGAATTGAATAGTTTTCTTAAAGGATACATAAACGTTTTGGGGGTAACGCAATTTTCTGAATTAAAAGACTTGTTGATCACTTATCAGATCAAACGACGCGCGCTGGTCGAATTAAAAGAACATTTTTATTGATTCATGGGCGAATTATAAAGACCGCTTGGTGCTCGCTACGGCACTAGACGAATATGAGGCAATAAAAGGAGAGTAAAAAAACCGTGGAATACGAAACAAAAATTTGAAGGAAATTCACGGGATAGGAGAATGGAAAAAACGGAAAATGAGGACGAAACGAGAGGTAGGCAATCGGAAACCAAAACTAATTGGAGAGAGAAAAACACTGAAAAAGAAAGAGAAAATATCTTCGAACGTAAAAATTGGAATAAGTGTTTTATTTGCTCCAAAATTGGGCTTTTAAAAGCCAATTGTCCGGAAAACAAAAGGAATTTAGGACCTATTACTAGCGTTCACCACATTAGCGTAGGTACGAATTTTGAAGAAAGTTTCAAACCTTATCTTAGCCGTGCTGTAATTAACGGAAAGGAATGCACGACTTTAAGATATTCAAGAACTCGATTTGATGTGACGCCCAGGCAATTAATTAACTCCAATCAGTTAGACGGTGGTGCCATACGAGTTAGGCAGCCGTTGACGAATAATACGCGTCGTTTACAGACCGCCCACGTTGTCTTAGAAATTGAAGGCGTGGGGAATATAAAAACGAGGGCCATAGTAGCAGAGAATAAATCAGACTTGTCATATTACATATTGGAAACGAAACTCAAAAATTAATTGATAAAATTAAGAAGCGAAAGGCAGAGACTTTGGACGCCTGGAGAACCCGTAGTGAGGCCAAAACGAAACTAACAGAACAGGTGTTCGATCTGACGAAAGGGGAGGAGACGAAAAAGAGAAACCCCCAGTCAAAAATGATGGACGCGAATATGGGAGAAAAATCTAGCGAAAATGGACCCTGGTCAAGAAAGATGAATGGGAATTTGAAAGTAGACGGAGGGACCTTTTGTTACCCGATCGAGAGGGGGATTTAAGCGTAGGATTAAGCAAGTTTGGGAAAGGAAGGCTTAAAAGAGAAGAAGATGCGGACGAGTCGTTAAGCGAAGCTAGAAGAAAGTCAAAAATAAAGAAGACGCATTGTAATTGTGGGGATTTCGGAATGAATTTAACGGCCGATTAAAGAGATAAGCTGGTAAGAATTGTGCAGACCAGGAACAATGGGAAATCTAGGCGCGATAAAGATGTGTTAAAAAGAAATTCAGTGTCAGGAGTCGCAGGATTATGCTCCACCAGACATGAGTCACATGAAAGGGGTACGAGAAGGATCAATCGGGGGAGAATCGATTATAAAAGTTCCGCGACTAATTATTTCACGAACGTCTCGAGTAGACGCGGAAAGTCTCGAGTTTATAGAGTAAACATACCGAAATCTAATGAAAAAGGCGTGGAGAATAGAAACTCTGTGACAAAAAAAGTTTAGCGGCTCAAACATATGCTAAATTCAGAAATAAACTTTCAAGTGACATCTTTTAGCAATTAAGGATTTAGTAGAGGATTGTGTGAGTCAAACTCAACTTAAAAATATGCATACATTAATTTTCATTTTATTGTGTGTAAATGTAATCATGTAAAGTTTAAATGTGTTTTGTCGGTTAAAGAGAAATTTCGTAACCAAATGTATCCAGCATTTGCAAGTTAAATATAAAATGCAGGAAAGGGTTTTTTTTTAGGGATTGATATAATTAAATATGGGCCACTTAAAATGTATGAGCTAACCATTTCCCTTGCAGGATATTGCGTCTTGCAGCCGAAATATGATTTGAGGGAGGGGTGTTGTGAGAATTCGACGATATCTCACATTGAAACTCTAAATCTACAAGGCAGAAGCCAGCATAGGGAATCTAATGTATTTTCACCTTGTCTCAAAATTTCTTCAGAGTCCTAGAAAATGTCGCAAAAGATGAAACAAATACATCCATTTCAATCCATCTTTTCAGGTGACATTAGTGTGAAAGGTACTCCTTTATTTAGCGAGAGAAAGTATTCTTTTGATGTTCACGAGGATCTCTTTCCCGTGAGAAACTAGATAGTGTAACTACATATTAACCTGACGTCAGGTTTATGAATGCAGCCTATAGAGAGCGAGCTTGTTTATGAGCTCATCGATCACAGATGGTGAGTGGCTAAGGGAACTAGCTTTTGTTCTGGACGAAGAACGGAGCTGATAAAGGGGGATGCAGGAGGATGCTCGGGAGCTTTTTTCTGCTGTTGAAGTTGAGACTTCAAGTTTTCTGGCCGTGTAGATTGGAAATCTCTCACGGGTTAACGGTTTCGGAACATTTTCCGAAGCACGCTAAAAGCGAAAGCCCGGCGAGGCTGTAAAGTGCTCCATCATGGAGTGAACATCAGAGGTTCTTAAACCTCGGCTGAGTATCTACAAAAAGAGCGACATCCCTGTCGAGCATCTCGAACTCTTATCTTCGAAAATTGTGGACATTGAATAAATAAGGGACTGACTATACTGAAAGCGATCTGCTATTCGAGGACTGGACTTGAATCGATGAACACTTATTTAGAAGCTGTTAACGAACCCAATAATGTAGAATGTTGTAAATAGTTATTATTTAATCTGGAAAACCATTATTTAATTACTTGTAATGCAATAAAATATTTTCTTCGATTTTAAAAGACTCGGCCGTTGAAGTTTGCCCGCTACCACACCACCTGACGACACCGGCTCAGTTACAGTGAAAACATTGTTTACCAATCTCCAATTCATGACACTGATGAGCTAAACAGCCTAATTACATCAGCCATCCGGACTGTTGATTCTGCAGTGCTTCATAGAATGTGGTTAGAAATCTCGTATAGTCAGTGTGTTGTGCGCGACTAATGCGAAGAATCCTAAGCTATGAAGAAAATAAAATTAACGAGTTGTTAAATAGTGAAGTATATGACCCTGGTTATATCAAATTTTAAATGATGATGAGATTGTGGATGAGATTCATAATGAAAAAGAAAATAAAAACAAATGGTCTAAAAATAACCCAGGTCCATCACATAACGAAGCCTTTGGATGTTTGGAAACAGCTATGAAATCGCTCGAACGGTAGAAGAATGTCGATCCTATTCAACTGACGTATTTAAGAAGAATTAGAGATATGGCAGAATTGAAAAAAATGTCTTTGTTGAAGTAAGCAACAATCAAAAGCTGTTTTGCTTAAATTATAAGCTCTGGAGTTCAGAAAATGATAAAAAGAGAAAAAAGTATAATGATAAAAATTAAAAAGACAAAATAAATAAATAAATAAATAAAATAAACATGCCAACACTAACTGGTGTCCCCAGTTTTAAGCTTAGATAACGTGTAAAAGTTTTAGTATAGTCAGAAACATCCCTTAAATTGTCTGTCCATTTATCAGAACTTTTGCTTGTCCGAATTAAGGTCGTCTCCGACTTGTTCGGATAATCGGCGCTCTACTGTAAATGGAGTTAATTTATTTAGATAAACATATTATATATATCTTTAAAAAAGACACAATATAGGGTAATTCAGGGATAGTTGCCAACTTCCCCCCACCCAACTAATTTTGGCTTAGATGCTTTATGTTCCATCAGCCGTTGTTTTGAATTGTTTGGCGATTTTTTGTTGGCGTGTTGGCGGTGTTTATGGATATGGCAACCTCAATATGTGGAACTCCGTGTGACGTGTATGTTCTGATGTGTTGTGTTCTGTGAACCCCTGAGAAGCTCATTTTAGCTTAGAATTTTATGGATGTATTTTGATATCGTGTTGTATCGTTCTGTCTTTTTATTTTTATGTTAAATTTATTGGATGTATTTGATTGATTGTGGTTTCTGTAGTCCGTTTAAACGCTCTTGCTGAAGTAATTAAAAAATATGAGGAATTTTTTACAAGAAAAGGAGGTTTGTTTATAGCGTGTCAATGCGTATTCATAAGCCTATTTTGGAAAATGACGGTGATGTTATGAGAGATATTACGTGCTGGAGCTTTCAAGAAAGCAGATGTCTGTTAAGGTATGGTGATAATTTTATGTATATTTTGCTGCTTTAAGAGTTTTTACATTTTGAGAATGGTACACCACGAGAACTGCTGAATGCAGTGATGTTTTTTCGGTTAATGTACGCGAAGCGCTCATACAACGATTACTGATTGCCACTTTAGCGAGTTTCGTTTTTTATGTATATTTTGCTGCTTTAAGAATTTTTTACATTTTGAGATTGCTAGAAAGCGAGAGCTGCTGAATTTTGAGAATGCTACACAGCGAGAACTGCTGAATGCCGTGATGTTTTTTTTTCGGTTAATGTGCGCGAAGCGCTGATGCATGATTACTGATTGCCATTTTAGCGAATTTTGCTTATTATTTACAGTTTATTTTCGTTAAGCCAAACATGCGTATAAACCGGTGCTTGGCGACATTTACTACTTGGCGGAAAAGGGGTTTTCAGGCCAAGAAAAATTTCAAGATGCTTGGGAACTTATGACATCTGTTCCCTAATTTTTCTTTTTAATTGTGATTTTTTGTAGTGCACATTTAACGTATCTACTCCAAATTTTATGCAGAACTTGATAAAAAATATTACTGCAGTATAAATACGAGATAAAATGGGATTTGTATCAGAAAACTTAATCTACGATTTTGGCATCGATCCCAGACCTCGGGGTTAGACGCCACACTTGATCGGAATAGATGCTCCAGCTTATAGGTCTGGAAGTAGTCCTTGAAATCGTGGAATAAAACATTGAAAACAAAACTTTGATAATTTCTTTCTTGAATATAAAAATCTGTGAGTGCATAGGTTTGTTTGTTTATTCTGTATGTTTTTTCTAAAGTGTAAAGATACATTTCGGAGACCCTGTAATGGTGATTGCAAGGTATTTCTTTACTAATCTAATAACTTAAAAATAACTAAAATTGAAAAATAAAGAATGTACATTTTTTACAGCAACTAAGTATATTCATTTTTATTGCGCCCCACCAGTGGCCGAGAGGTTCTGCTCTCAAAGCTTGTAGATGGGAGGTGCTGGGTTCGAACGCCCGCCAGCCTAATCGTTCGGACGTTTCCGTGATTTTCTTCGAACCTTGGATTTTCATGCGTAAATGAGGGTTGGGTTCCATTAGAAAGACCCCCACAGAGCCCCCCCCCCCCCCTTCGGTCCCATATCCTAAGTGTAGATAATTGACCATCACAACAACATTTTTATTACTATTTATTGAAGACGTAAAAAAGAAGACATTAATCTAAATAATGCTACAAAAAGTGATAAACTATCTTTATTTAGATTGAGAAATGTTTCATCGCACAAACGGCGATATTTTCAAAATCATTCACGATAGAAATATTTTCACAAAATTTTGAAAATCATAAAATTTTCATAAATTTTAATTTTAAAATAAAATAAAATTGATTAATTAAAATTAAAATTAATTTTATTTTATGTTTTGCACTGATTTTCGTTATGCATGATGTCTCGTGACATAGTTTACCAAGTTATTGTTTTTAAAATTTTGTGAAAATATTTCTATCATGAATGATTTTGAAAATGTCGCCGTTTGTGCGATGAAACGTTCGTCAATCTAAATAAAGATATTTTATCACTATTTATAGCATTATTTAGCTTAACCTGTTTATGAGTGATTATTATACATATTGTTATAAAATAAAACATTTTGAATATCTAATAATATGTTACTGTGGCTTATTTAATACGCTTATAAAGTTCTTTAGATTCTTACAAAATAAGTAATATGATCGATTCTATAAATTACTGTAAATAAAAGTAATTTTTTGAATTGTTAATATTATTAATCGAAAAGAAGTTACACTAAGGTTGTGTAGATTTTAAAATAAAACTATCAGCTGCTGCTCTAAAAATGATGGATCCCAATATTTTTTAACAAAATGCTTTCTAGAAAATAATGTAACAAAGTAAGAGGAAGCGATAAAACTTTTGCAACATCGAGGCAAAATGGAGATAAAGGAGAAAAATATTTTTATGCTATTTTATTATGTAGGAACGTGAATCTTTTGAGAAAAATTTATACTCTTCAAAAATAATGGAAAACTTTTTTGATAAAAAAGGGGAAACATTGCTTTAAAATTTAGCAATGTCTTGAAATTTACCACCGACAAAGATTTTTAAAATGTTCATTACAATGATTTTGATTTGTGTATTGATTTTTAATTTTCATTCAACTTTTAAGAACTTACTGATAAAGCTTTTAAAATAACTTTTGTTAAGAAATTAGTTGTTAGGTAATCAATATATCATCATTTTTTTTGTTTTTCCTTTTTAATAAAGGAAGACGTATAAAAGTTCTCTTAAAAATCTGTAAAAAAAAAACAACAAAAAAAAAAAACGGAAATACTTCTGGCAATCTAGACGCCAGTACTATTTCCGTTTTTTACGGGAATTATTACCCATAAATTACAGAACAATTTCCGTTTTTCTGATTAAAAACGGAAATTTTTCTGTAATTTATGAGTAAAAATTCCCGTAAAAAAAATGGAAATAGTACTGGCGTCTAGATTGCCAGTAGTATTTCCGTTTTTTAGTCCGTTTTTTTTTTACAGTGATGTACCTGATTTGAAAAAGAAACTTAAGAATAATGCTTACCCAAAATGGTGTTAAATAACATATCTCTATTTATTGATTACAGTCTGAAAAAGACGAATTTTGTGTTGCAACTCGATGTGTTGCGCTCGAATAATGGCGCGCACATTGAAATCGTGAAATAAAACATAGCGAAAAAAAATATTTTCTTTATGGAACATAAAAAAAGTAAGTGTATATCTTTAGCAAATAAATAAATAGAATGTTAAATTCACCTTTAAAAAGTTACACTATGTGCAAATTACTTAAAAGATGAAAAAATACTTTAAAATGTGTTAAATTACTTTAATATTCTTAGTACTTTCAACAATGTACTTAGCCTTCATCAGAGAATGCAAAAATAGAAGCGTCTTATTTTCAAATTTCACGTAGTTGGTGTTTACCCAGAATTTGGCTCGGTTTGCTTAAAGAACCATAAAACACGTATCTCTATATCCATATTTTTATTTTCCCAATTTTTTCAAGATATATAAATTGACTTTCACTTCGGCACGAACTACGTGAAATTTGAAAATAAGACGCTTATATTTTTTGAATTCTCTGACGGAGGCTATGTATATAGTTGAAATTACTAATGATATTGGAGTAATTTAACACCTTTTTAAATATTGTTTCATCTTTTAAGTAATTTGCAAGTAATGTAATTTTAAGTGTATAACTTTGTTTGTTTATTTTAATTTATTTATTTATGTGTAACGATACATTTCGGACACTCTATATTGTTGTTCGGAAGGCAATTTTTCACCAGTATAATAACATAAATATAATTTAAATTAAAAAATTAAAAGTACTTATTTTTTACAGCATCTAAGTATATTAATTTTTATTACTATTTATGGAATGTATAAAAAATTTAAGATTTTAAAATTTTCAATGTCTAATAATACGTTTCTTTGTGGCTTATTAATGATCTTTAATTAAATAAAAGTTTTTTTGATTTTCACAAAATTAATAATATGATCTATTCAATAAATTACTGTAAGTAATAGTGATTTATTGAATCGATAAGAAACCGAAGTTAGATTGTGTAGATTTTATAATAAAACTATCTATCGCTGCTCTAAAATGATGAATCCGAATATTTCTTTAACAAAACACTTTCGGGAAAATACTGCAATAAAATGAGTGGAAACGATAAATTTTTTGTAACATCGAAAAAAAATAGAGATAAAGGACTAAAGAAGAAAAATTTTATGCTATTTTGTCATATAGGCAAGATGATTCTTTTGAGAACCACTTATGCTCTTCAAAAAGAATGGAAAGATTTTTTGATTTTCAGAAAAAAAACCCTTGTTTTATAATTTAGTATTGCTTTGAAATTTACCACCGAAAAATATTTTTTTAATGTTCATTAAAAGGATTTTCGTGTTTTGATTTTTAATTTTCATTCCACTTTTAAAAATTTAATGATAAATCGTCAGTTATTAAAGTTTTTTAAAATAACTTTAGTTAAGAAATTAGTTGTTAGGCGGTTTTGTATTTTCCTTTTTTAATAAGGAGAAATTCTTTGATATAAAAAAAAAATATATGTACATGATTTGAAAGCGAAACTGAAAGAATATGCTTAAGGGAAAGGTCAGCGCTAAATCGCACAACGCTCCGGTATAAACAAACTGAAGGCTCCTCCCATGCTAGAAACGAGCGTCATCTACTGGCTAATACTCTAAAAATAACATTTTGAGGGTTTTTTAATTTAATTTTACATCTCTTTTTTCTTCTTAACAATGAATTAAAAACATCCTACATTGTATTCTTAAAACAATAATAATAATGATATGTTCTTTCTGTGACTATCCATAAAATTTTCATAAAATTTTCATTTTATGATTTAACATCATAAGCTAGTGAATTTGAAATAAAAATTCTTTAAAGTAGATGTTTTTTTTTTTAAGAGAAAGAAAGAGGGGGGGGGGGGGGATTATATTTTAATACCAAATATTTAATTTATATGCTTTAATATTGAAGTTATATTAAAATGCATGTATTTATCTAGACTTATGACTAGCATCTGTTAATGTTAGCATGTTTTATTTGTTATTTCTTTTCTTTTTCTTTTTTACTTTAAAGAAAATTTATTTCAGATTAACTAGTTTATAATGTCATGCAGTAAATCGAAAAAATTACGGCCAGTCACAGAAAAATCATTTTTAATTATTATTATTTAAGAATTCAAAGAAGAGATATTTTTAATTCATTATTTTTGCATCTTGTTATGAAACAAGAAAAGTTTAAATTGAATAACCCCCTAGGATCTTAATTTTCATCATAATATTTTGAATTTATACTTAATAAAAGATAAAAGGAGAGAAAAAAAAACATTAAAAATTACTTTCTAATAATTTGAGCTATCGGTTACTTTCCAATACCTTTAGCTAAATCTGACTTAAATAAATAATAAATTTTTATAAATAAAAAAGAGAAATTTATACAAAAGAATTTTCATAGCCATTCATATGTTTTTAATAATTTAGTAGAGAAAAATGATGTTAATGTAAAAAAACAATAACTGCTAAAAGGCACCATTTATTTAAGTTATTTTTGATAAATAACTATTTAAGTTTGTGTTACATAAAAAAAAACTATATACTGTTATATTTGGTTTTTAAAAAAATAGTAATAAATATATTTTTTAAATATATCTAAAAATTTAAATCCAAATTTTGCATTTACAACTTTTTAAAGATCCAATAAATTAATTAATTAAATTAAATCAATAAGCATAGCATGAGATTTAAGCAAGATTTAGCTAAAGTTACTGGAAAGTAATTGATAGCTAAAATTAGGGATGCACCGAATAGTGAATCTTTTCTTTTTACAATGTGCCTAAAACAAAACCGTTGTAAAAAATTTAAACTTGGCATTGTGCTAAGCGCGCTTCGAAAAGAGGTCACAAAGTTGCAACGCCGCCTTGCTCCGTGCCGCGTTTTTCCAGATAGGTTTTTAAATTAACCTTTAAAGACACCGAAGGTGTATTGAGAGATCCACTCAAAGAAACTTGTCACAAATTCGATAGTATTTATGTGATTAATTCTAATTAAATTAGTCTGCTTTTAACAATTTGACGTTTATTGCTTTTAAACTGCTACTGAACATTGCATTACACAAATATAACATTAACAGTTGCTATCTAGGCTTTAAAAACCGATGGTGGATAGGGTACGCCGCCCTTGTCATTATGCATTTCCAAACCCTTCGTGCCTTTAAGGGTTAATATCTCGGCTAATTACCGACGCTTTTTTTCGAAAATCATTATCAACAATGCTTTTACACTTCTGCTACGATAGGTACCTCCAACGCTCCTCAACTTCTGAATGCCCGCAAATCGAAATTTGTGTGTAACGGAAAAATGCGATTTTCTCAAGAACTATGTGACTTAGGGTAATTGCTAAAGCTTTCCTGGAAGATTTTAATTAACGCCTACTACCTCTAATTTTTTCATAATTTTAGCTTCAGTAGATTCAAAAATACATGGGGGGGGGCATATTTTTGCACTACATTTTCGACGATATCTCTGAAAATATAATGCTTAAAATTAAATGAAATGTATTTTTGAGTTTAGAGTTACAAAACCTTTCACATGTTACCCTACACGATATGCAAAGAAATGATTATTTTTTTCAAGCTACTTAATTAGCCCCTCTACATTTCCCTAGGTATATTTGTGAATGCTTAATAATCTGTAAATATGTGGGTCAATAGTCTTTACTTCTTCCCCCAATTTTAACTTTCCACGTTCCATAGTTTATGGATAAAAGGACTGTGATAGACAGACACAGGTGGGATCTTATACTGGTTCCGTTTTAATTTTAAGTACGGAACCCTAAATATCAATAAAAATCGATAACTAAAGACTGCGCCTACTAGCCTCGGTCTCTCCTAACCAAAATGGTGTCAAATAACACATCTCTCTTTATTGATTACGGTCTCAAAAAGATGGATTATGTGTTGCCACTCGATGTGTTGCGCGCGAATAATGGTGCGCACATTGAGATCGTGGAATAAAACATTGTAAAAAAAAACTTTTTCCTTTGTGGAACATGAAAAAAACGTAAGTGAATATCCTTGTTTGTTTATTTGATATTATTTTTTAAAAGTGTAAAGATACATCTTGGATATACTGTATTGTTGCTCGGAAGGTAATTTTTTACCAATCCAATAACGTAAATATAATTAAAATGTAAAATTAAAGTACATATTTTTTGCAGCATCTAAGTATATTAAGTTTCATTAATATTTATTGAAGACGTAGAAAATGTAAAACTTTAATATTTTCAATATACCACTTTGTTGCTTATTTAAGATGTTTAAATAATCAAAAGTTTATTAGATTTTCACTAAATTAATTATATGATCGATTCAATAAATTACTGTAAGTAACACTAATTTATTGAATCGATAATATTAATAATCGATAAGAAATTAAAGTAATTTTTCATTTAAAATAAAACTATTAACTGCTGCTCTAAAAATGATGGATCCCAATATTTGTTAAAAAGATACATTCTAGAAAATAATGTAACAAAATAAGTGAAAGCGATAAAACTTTTGTAACATCGCAGAAAAACGGAGATAAAGGACTAAAGAAAAGACTTTTTATGCTTGTTTATTATATAGGCAACATGAATCTTTTGAGAACAACTTATGTTCTTCAAAAAAATGAAAAGTCTTTTTGATTTAAAAAAAATAATAAAACTTGTTTTATAATTCAGCATTGCCTTGAAATTTACCACCGACAAACATTTTAATAATGTTCATTAAAAGAATTTTGATTTGTATATTTGATTTTGGATTTTCATTCAACGTTTAAAACATTAATGATAAAACTTAAATTGATATATTAAAATAACTTTAGTTAAGAAAGTGGTTGTTAGGTAATAACGGTTGCGAACGGTGTTTTATTTTTCGTTTTTAATAAAGGAAGAAGTATAAGGAGAAGTTCTCTTATAAAGAAATATTTACAAGGTTTGAAAGGAAAACTTAAAGCATATGCTTATCCAAAATGATGTCAAATAACGTATCTATTTTTACTGATTACTGTCTGAAAAAGATGAATTATGAAAAAAATTATTATCAGCTAAGTTAGGCAGATATGAGTTTTGAAATAGTAATTCAAACAACATATAAGAGAAAATATTTGCAAAATCATTGTAGCTGCGAAATAGAGATAATTGTAAATAATCGTCAAATTAACATTACTTGGAAAAACCATATCACGGTCTCCTGGAAACTAAAACTACGCGGTGACTCCAAAATGATGGCTATCATAGGTCGATTTTTTAAACGTTTGTACGATTAATTGAAATTAAACACCTCCGATTTCAAACAGTAATCTTCGCCTTTTTTCTGCAATTTAATAAGTCGAAGAATTCTTTTCAAAATTAGTGGAATTCAAATTCAAGGGACCAAGGAAACGTTGAAAAAATGTACGAAAGTCACCGTATCATATCACATTTAAAACACTTTGTTGGCATGCGGAATCAATTTTTTTCGTCTCACTTCTAGCACCATAATTATAGAAAAGGATATATGGACATAATCAAATTATGTCTTTAAACACAAGAAATAAACGATTATTACTGGTTTTATGCTTATATTAAGAATTTTTTACAAAATACTATTTACAAAGAAATAACTGGTACGTCTTAAATTTATCTTAATCGTTATTCCTTTTTTGTTCATTCGAACACACTACGTCGTTTGTATGCGTCTTTTTAAAACATTATTTTGTGCTACTCTGTTCTCCAGTTCACCGCACCAAAACATAACAGTCCTTTTCGTTCTCGCCTCACTTCATTTGTTCAGCTCGTTTGTAGCCACGCCTCCAGCGTTTATCCGGCCGGTAGAGAGTGTCTTTAACGCAGAGTGGCGATCTCAAGATGTAAAATAGTGAAAAGGAATTACTTCCCACATATACGAAATGCAAAAATGCAAATATTGTATTTCCCAAGACCAGCATGGTATGTATAAGGTAGAAGCAATATAAGAACATCTTTTTTTCCTCCCTTAATTACTTTATTTTTTTCCATATTTAACACTCAAAATGTACTTTTGTTGTAGAATGACCTACATGTACGTACAAAAATATAAAACTTTAAAAAATTTATTAGGAGTTGGGACATATACGCCTCAGTGGAATATTTTTTATCCTATTCATACCACTTTTCAAAAAATAATCTACACCATACACTTATGCTAGGACAATTTCAAGAGAAATCTACCACTAAGAATGTAAATTGTTACACGACTGAATATAAAAATAATCGCCTGTCGTGCCTTAATTAAAGTGTTAAGGGATTAAAATCAAGCAGGACGGTCGTTCTGCCAAGCCAAGCTGAAAAAAATGCTAACCCCGCCAAACAAACAAACGCCAAGAATAAGGCAAGACACCGTAACTGCTTATTATACTGATGACAACTTCTCCATGTTAAATGAACGAAATATGCCAGCGTAAAATTTCCCATATCAAAAGAAGCAATCATCGCAGAAAAATAAAACCAACACTAGAAGAACCTAATAAAGAAGATCTTCAATTTGAGATCAAATGCATCCTCATAAATTAATTATAAACAGAGATATAGATTTTTTTAAATAACGTCGAGATACTGAAAATGACAGATTTAATTTCTTCGTCACAACTTATGTTTCAATCGAGGTAGAGACTTAAATAATGGACAGAAAAAAGTAAGGATTGAATTTTTTAATAGATATTTACTCAATCTACGTGCTTTTATAAAATTCAGCTTTAAAAACATTAATTTTCTATTCATAATTAGCGAAAAACTGTTAATTAGTTCTAAAGTTTACAAATTATGCCAAATAGCGATAAACCCGCCAAAATATTTTAGAAATCTTATACTTTTCTTTTATATTATCCTTTTTCATTGATTTCATCGAAGATAACTATGGCTGAGATTCAGATAGATTTTTCGCTGTTAGCGAAATGAGTTTGACCAATCAGAAGCCTGCATGTTTGAGAATGTTTGCTGTTTGTGGATCCCGGCCTATGTCATGAAAGTTTTGAGTCATTTTTTTTAGTGCCGTGGATGAAGTGCAATGTTTGTAGAAATGTAGGCTAGGATCCAGATAGATTTTTCGCTGTTAACGAAACGAGAATCGCCAATCAATAGCCTGCATTTCTGCAAACAGCGAAAAGTTCACAAAAATGCAGGCTTCTGATTGATGAATCTCGTTTCTCTGACAGCCAAAAATCTATCTAGATTGCGCACAATGGAGGATATTCCAAATATGGGTTCGAGGCTGAAAAAGTCACGTGATACCGGTAATTTATCCAAGGAACTTCTATCTGATAAGAAGGGAAGATACTACTACTTTGCTTCATGAACCGTTTCATTGGCTAGCGGGGATTTACATTACACGTCTACGGAGCCTTCCCTTCTTTACGATAGAAGTTTTTACCTTGACCACGTGATCAAAATGTAGATGGAATATCCTCCATTATGTTGAACACAATTTTGCATTTCCACATCCATGTAGGGTATTAATTGTCATAACAACAATACATATTCGAAACTATTTAAGGCACTGATTCAGAACTCCTTTGCTATACCTTTCAATATTAAAGAAGTTGTTGTTTCCATAGTAACAGTACTTTTCTGTATTGCTGTCTCTAAAACACAAATATAGAAATTTAACAAAGAGCGCTCAGAATCAACACCATAACAGAGGGCTTTCATACATAAGAGTGGTGATATATGCACAGGAAGCATGCTCATTTCAAGTTTTTGCCGAAAGTATGGCTACAGCGTCTAGAATACCTCGTGTGGAAATATGCTATCCAAACAACGCTAAAAATTTCTATCCCTTAAATGTGCGACGATACTGCTAAAATCCCAAGTATCGATCACAGCGACATCTGCGGGATTTAGTATTACATTGTATAGACTAGCAATATCTTGCAGTTTGAGAAAATATCCTGCAGATGTCGCTGTGATCTGTATATTTCAGCAGCATCATTGCACAGTTAAGGGATACAATATTTTAGCACTTTTTAAAGTATTACAGGGATAGCCAGTTTCCACACTATATATACAACGCCTAGAAGATACAGTGTGGAAAACGGCTACAAAATAGTGCTAAAAAATTGAATCCCATAAATATACAACGATGCTGAATAACAAGATGTCGATAGTAGCGCTATCGTAGTGATTTAAAAACGATAGTCATTCTAAAAGAGACTCTTTAACCTATTTCACGTCATTCCTTAACTAAATTAGCTTATAACAGACCAAAATATCTTATATTTATAGTTTCCGATATTAAACATTCTATAATTTTTGAAAACTCAGTGTTTATATTGAAAAGAGCTACGACATGGCGCTCGTATCAGCATATTGCCGCTGAGCATTGTTGGAGATTTATGGGATACAAGTTTTTAGCACTTTTTAAAGCATTATAGGAATAACCGTTTTCCACACTGTATCTTCTAGGCGCTGTACTATATATTCTAGGTGCTATAGTACGCCAATCCACTTTCTAGAATAGAGGCTATTCTATCTACGTTATGATCACGTGGTCAAGGCAAAAACGTCTAACGTAAAGAAGGGAAGGCTCCGTCGACGTAATGTAAATCCCCGCTAGCCAATGAAACAGTTCACGGGAGAAAGCAGTAGTAGTTTCCTGTTTCCCTTCTCATCAGTTAGAAGTTCTTTAGGTAAATTGCCGGTAGCACGTGACTTTTTCAGCCTTGAACCCATATTTGGAATATCCTCCATTAGACGATACGCGCATGGACGAGTTTTATTAGACTAGGGAAATAATTCAATATGCATTAGCCTGACGATAATGACACGCTCACAAAGACCTTTAACGATTTGTTTTTATCACTTCTACCAATAAACCTTTATTGGCCACATGTCGCTACTTCGTTATAGCGACACACTTGTTCCTAATTGGATCCCGGCCTTAATGTATCAAAATACGGAGTTTGCTTTCTGTACTATTCCTGAGCTCAGTTATAACATCTAGAAATATAGGCCGAGATCCAGGTACATTTTTGCAAACAGTGAAAAGTTAGCAATAATCCTGGCTTCTGATTGGTCAATCTCGTTGCGATAACAAAGAAAAATCTACCTAGATCATGGTCATTGTGTGGAAACCGGCTATTCCAGTAATACTTTAAAAATTGCTAAAAATTGAATCCCATAAATATTGATAAATACTGAATGACAAATGTCGATAGCAGCAACATTTTCTAGATCTTCTCTGAGCGAAACGTTTTCTCATTTGATGTCTTTTGAAATAGTTACGTTGGAATTACCATATGTCTCTGTGATCGACATTCATCGTTCAGCCTCGTTCAACATTTATGGGATACAAATTTTTAGCACCTTTTTAGTAAGCCGATTTTTAAACTATAGCTTCTAGATACTATAGCTACAGCGCCTAGAAGATACAGTGTGGAAAACGGCTACAAAATAGTGCTAAAAAATTGAATCCCATAAATGTACAACGATGCTGAATAACAAGATGTCGATAGTAGCGCCATCGTAGTGATTTAAAAACGATAGTCATTCTAAAAGAGACTCTTTAACCTATTTCACGTCATTCCTTAACTAAATTACCTTATAACAGACCAAAATATCTTATATTTATAGTTTCCGATATTTAACATTCTATAATTTTCGAAAACTCAGTGTTTATATTGAAAAGAGTTACGAGATGGCGCTCGTATCAGCATATTGCCGCTGAGCATTGTTGGAGATTTATGGGATACAAGTTTTTAGCACTTTTTAAAGCATTATAGGAATAGCCGTTTTCCACACTGTATCTTCTAGGCGCTGTACTATAGTTCCGTTATAGGCCTAGATTATATGTTGTAGAAATCGACTATCCCAGCAATACTTAAAAAAGCGCGGAAATAGTGAATCCCTTAAATGTACAACGATGTTGAATTCCAAACAGTCATTTACAGTGACATCTGCAGGATATTTTTTAAAGAAGAAAGAGACACGTGTGATGCACCGCTATAGCGTCTAGAATACATACTGTGGAATTTTGCTATCCAAGCAGCGCTGAAAAGTTGTATCCCTTAAATGTGCACTGACGCTGAAATCCAGGGAGCTGATCGCAGCGACATCTGTGATAAACTTTCAAAGTAAACATCGTATTATTACAGCGGGCTTGACGCCAAGCACACAGGTCAGATGTATGTTAATAAAATGTAAAAAAAAAAAAAAACGCTACAGCGTCTAGACCAAATTATAGCGCCTAGAATATATACTGTGGAAATTGGCTATCCCTGTAATACTTAAAAAAGTGGTAAAATATTGTATCCTTAAATGTGCAACGATGCTGCTGAAATATACAAATCGCAGCGACATCTGCAGGATATTTTCTATAACTGAAAGATATTGCTAGTCTATACAATGTAATACGAAAATCCCGCAGATTTCGCTGCGATCGACACTTGGAATTTTAGCAGTATCGTCGATCATTTACGGGATACAAATTTTTAGCGTTGTTTAATAAAATATTTCCACACTAGGTATTCTAGACGCTGTTACCAAATCGTCATGAAGTTTTAGGAAATATCCTGCAGATATCGCTGTGATCGACTCATTGGATTTCAGCATCATTTGAAATTTAAGAGATCCAATATATTAGCACTTTTTAAAGTATTACTGGGATAGCCGATTTCCACACTATATATTCTAGGCGCTGTAGCACCGCGGTAGCCTGTCTTTTTCGTTTACCTCGGAGTAGATATAGATGAAGTCATTTGTAGCTGTTCCTAAACTGTGGCCAACAACATATAAGGCCAGTTCATAACGTCACACGGAGTTGATTATCTGTACACGGCAATGGACACAAAAAAAATCGGCTCGCAGCTTTGTACTAATCATCGTGTAAAGATGATCCAACTCTGAGACTAACGAAAAAGACAGGCTACCGCGGTGGGTCCGATTCTTCTTTTTTTACAGACCGCTGGAGTCACGTGATGCTCGAATGCACCAAAGAAGGTGCGTGAAAAGAGCATCACGTGACTCCGGCGGTTTGTAAAAAAAGAAGAATCGGACCCACCGCGGTAGCCTGTCTTTTTCGTTAGCCTCGATCCAACTGCGTGTGACTTTTAAACATCATGAACTGGCCTGTTATGTCATTGGTCGCGCTAACACCCTCCCTCCTGCGGCCACCGTATATAGCGGCATCTTGTACTGGAGACTGCTAAATGGGCTGCTATCGGTCAAAATCAAGAGAGAAAAGGGCAGAAGAGAGGGAAATAACTCGTTTTTTTTGGTAACTAGTTTTTCACACGGGAAGATTGACATGTCTGTTCCTCTCCTTTCATAACTTCATGGTGGTGAAATACGCCAAAGCATCCTAAATATCTGAGAAAATCTTGACTCGCGTCACGAAAACATCACACAAAGCAAGCAAAGCAAAGAAACAAAATCATTCATCGGCTCGTGAATATGAACGAGCCAATGAATGATTTTTCTTCTTTGTTTTACCTGCTTTGTGTGACGTTTTTCTGACACGTGTCAAGGCTTTCTCCAATATTTAAAGGGCGTTGAATAGGCCGGGATCAAGATAGATATTTCGCTATTAGCGGGATGGGATTGATCAATCAGACGTCTGCATTTTTCCGAACTTTTTTATGTTTGCAGTAAACACCGAAAAGCCTGCAAGGATAAAGGCTACTGATTGGTCAATGTAATTTTACTAACAGAGAAAAATTTATCTGGATCCCGGACATTAACTTTGGTTGGTTAAAACAATTTTGAATAAAATCAAATCAGGAAGCCAATGTTTGTTAACTTTTCTGGTTAGTTTAATTGAAATCTTCATCGTCTATTACTGAAAACTGAGTTACCGTACTTTGGACAAAAAATTGAATATGAGTACACGACTTGTGCATATGTCACCACTCTAACACAGTGTTGCCAGATGGGCTACTTTTTTTAACTCAGATACTTGATCGGCACCACTTTTTTGAAATTGTAAAATGTGCCTTATTTAATGACATATTAATTAAGGCGAAAACAATGGGAATTTTACCGTTTATAATAAGTGATGGCAATCAAGAAATCTGAATTAAAAAAAAGTAGCCCACTGGCAACACTGCTCTAACATATAAATGTTCTGTGTTATGACCATGATTCTAAGTGCAGTTGGTTAAATTTGAGTATCTGGGCATTAGAGAAAGCAATAGTGGCCCACTGTGGCTGAGTGGATAAGACACAATGCCGCTAATCGCTTGAGAGCGTAGGTGGAAGCAGATTCGAATCCCGCCGTGATCCGCATGTGATATGATGTATGTGTTCAATAAATCAAACAAACAAACAAGCAAGCAATAGTGAAAGGTACAGTTGGCATGGAAACAACGACTTCTTTAATTCGTATAGAAAATTAATGAATAGTAGTAAATGACTCAAGTTTAAAATGTAGGCAAATGGTCTGGAAATATCAATGGCTCCCATCTAGTATTTCACAAAATTAATTTAATAGATTCACATGATGTATAACTTGACGCAACTCTTAACTAATTAAAATTCTGCAACAAGACTTATGTAGGTAGATCTTTTGAATGAATAATTCAGAATTCTGAGAACAAAACGAAGTTCTTAAGGCTCTTCCTCACACCCCCTCAAAAAAGGAAATACGATAGAAAGATATAAGAATTTGGATAGCTTCAATATGTCTGTGATCTTTTGTCAGAGTTCAGAAAAAGAGTCTGGGCATAAAAAAAAATAAATTTAACGAACGATAAGACTATAGATTTCAGGCAATTTTTAACCGAAAAATATTTAATTCTAATGTATATGCGGCTTTAATAATAGACTATTAAAGATAATCAATTTAGGGGAAATTTTATAGTAAATTAATATCCTCACATTTATGCAAATAGGTATGTATAAACAGACTTGAGTAAAATTACATATTTATTCTTTCTTCTCTATAACACGATCTAAATGAAAATGAAGTTATATGTACAGTTTATATCTTTAAATTTTTATATTTTTTTATCAAAAATGTTCCTTTATTATGTCTAGAATTGCTAGATTTACAGATCTTCGATTCTTTAGATGTCTGCGGGTTTTCATTCTCGGATTAACCGTAGATATTTGTAAAGGTAAATTTATTTTGCAAAACCGTCAGCAAAAAAAGTTAGAAAAAACAATTAACTGACAGACTAACTGTAAATATATATTTTATTTCGACTCTGTTTTTTACTAAATTTTCATCTTTCGTAGAAAATTTTAAGGAGATATAAATTGAGAAAGACTGATACTTTGAAAGAAGAAATTGACTTTCCTTACTTTTAAATTATTAATCACTATAAAAAATGAATGATAGGTAAACAAAATGTATAATATTGTGTTTGCTCCCTGCTTATACAAGGAATAATTTTAATTTGAGCTAGTAGAATTATTTCAGTTATATATCATTTGTTTTAAAAAAAGAACTGATATCTACTAAAAAACAACTTTTCAAAAGTAAAAAATAAGCCAAGCAAAAAAAAAAAAAAAAAAAAAAAAAAGAAAAGAAAAGAAAAAAGGTAAAAGTTTTGGCTAAAAAATAGTGTGATATCAAATTTCCAAGCTTATATTGCGTTACTTATTTAACATTTTTTGATAAAAATTTACCATATGTAAGTCGAGTACCTAAGTATGCGTTGATAGAAAGCCTTTTCTCCTTTACTAAATACATCATAACGTGTTTCTGAAAATTAATTTTTTTTTAATTATGCATGATGGGCTTGGCGGCCATCTTTCCATATTTTACACAAATTTGTAAGCACTCAAGCTCGTAACATATTTGCATTATTAAGAATTTCGAACTTATAGTTTTAGCTACAGACAGATAAATTAAGAAAGTTTTTTATTTTGAAAAAACAAATTGATTTTTACTGCTTTAACTAATTAATTAACCCCCTCCGAAAAAAGAGAATCATAAGATGAAACCTGAAGTTACTTCAGCTTTATTTTTAGACACAAATTTTTAGGCACTCATTTCCATAAATTAAAAGAATAAAATGTTTGCTTTAGTAACAATTTCGAACTTCCAATCTTAACAATGAACTTGTGTGCTTAGAAATTTGTGTAAAATATGGAAAGATGGCCGCCAAGCCCATCATGCATAATTTAAAAAAATTTAATTTTCAGAAACACGTTATGATGTATTTAGTAAAGGAGAAAAGGCTTTCTATCAACGCATACTTAGGTACTCGACTTACATATGGTAAATTTTTATCAAAAAATGTTAAATAAGTAGCGCAATATAAGCTTGGAAATTTGATATCACACTATTTTTTAGCCAAAACTTTTACCTTTTTTCTTTTCTTTTCTTTTCTTTTTTTTTTTTTTTTTTTTTTTTTTTACTTTTGAAAAGTTGTTTTTTAGTAGATAAATACTTACTATTATAAAAATTCAAACTTTTGGATAAACAAAAAATAAATAAATAAATATATGATTTGTTGTGAGATCTAAGGTAGTTAACTATAGCAGGGTTCCTACACTTTTAGCCAATATACCAGTATTTTTATGTAGAAAAACTCTGCCTATTTAATAACGCGATTACAAAAGGCGAGTTTTCCTCTAAGAAAATGCCGGTGTTTATTCGATCTAAAGCCAGGGGAATTCACTGACCCGTAAGAAACCTGTATAAGGATGCAAAATTTCAAGTCTCTAGCTTATACAAATTCAGAGAACGAACTCTGTGACAGACAGAGGAGTGAGATGAATAATTTTTGTATGATGAACGAAACCTTAAAAATGCTATGCTTAATTGTTCCAAGTTTCAGTTAACCATTACCGAGTATTAATAATTGCCTCTATATCAAACTTATGAATTTCAATCATTTTGATGTCATATAATATGTTTCAGCTTAAAAAAAACTCAGAAAAAAATTTCATATTATGTAAATTTAAATTTAATTTCTTATTTATCACATGCGCTGTTAATTTGCTGAGTAGCATGGCTCCCAAATGGTGCTTTTCTTCAATACTGGTATTTCCGAAAATAAAAAAAAATCGTCGTAAAATTTTACAACATTACAATAGAAATAACCTTCAGAGTAGGTTGTTATAAAAGTTTTTTTAAAAAAAGGAAAAAATAAGATGTTTGTTCACAAAGCAAATCATTTGGGTGCCCTGGAATAGCTGAAAAAACGCTGTCAAATGTTATCATGTAGAAAAAAAAAACCCATATGTATTTTATAAATAAATTCAAACTCTCAATTTTTCACCGAATATGACATACTGAAGCCTTTATAAAAGTTGAAAAAGAAAATGACATTTAATATTAAAATTAATACATCGTAATCAAAGTCATTAGTAAAATAGTAATCATAATAAACGTATATTTCCAAATCAAATAAATAATCAACAGACACTTTATTGATAAAACGTAAAGTTTTATTAGTAATATTTTATTAGTATTACATGCATATAAATATGCGTTGTTGTAATAGAATTGGAAACAACATTGCATAATTCTATAATGAATTATTCAAGATGTATGCATTTGAATATTCGTCTTTTGTACAAGCTGTGTTAATAAACGTGTTCATGAATAGAAGATTCCGAATAATCACTAGAAATTTTATGTTATGTAGTTTTCTTTTAATAACTTGTGTTTTAATAATTTTATTTTATGAATTAATTTATTTTTTTAGAATAATGAAATATCAACTGTATATAGAAGTGTGTCGGGATTTAAAAAAAAGGCCCCACCAGTGGCTGAGAGGTTCTGCTCTCGAAGCTGGTAGACGGGAGGTGCTGGGTTCGAGCCCAATCGCGCCCGTCGGCCTAATCGTTCGGAGTTTTCGTGGTTTTCTTCGAACCGTGGATTTCCATGCGTTAATACGGATTAGGTTCCCTTAGAAAGACATCCACGGAAGGCACGCCCCCTAGGGCCTATATCCTTCGTGTAGATAATTGGCCGTCAAAAATCAACCCAACCCCTAAAAAAAAAGAGAGAAAAGAATATTCCATAATAAACTAATCGTTGAGGGCCACCGTAATACTGACCCATCATGTATATGCATAATATAAAATATGAAAATAAAACATGTGTAAACTATTTATAAAATGCATTGTAATTCCAAAATAAAATTTAAACGTTTATTGAAATACTAGTCACCCTTGGCGACCAGTTTGGTCACCCTTAAAATTTATGTTTGGGAAAGCACAGACCTGCCAACTGCTACGAAAAAATCGTGGTTGCTACGATTTGGATCTATAAACTACGATGCTACGAAAATCGGTCTTAAACTACGATTTTTTTTTCAATAAACACAAACGCATTTTTGTTTATAGTTGCGATTTTTATCACGTGCAACCTATTTTTCAGGAGTGATTCTGTTCTGAAATTTCCAAAATTTCAAAGTATTCATTTCCGAAAGTTTTAAAAAATTGGTCTTTAGTCCGAAAATTCAGACATTATTTAAAAAACGCTCACGGGGGTGGGGGGAGTGGAATTCTAGGCTGCAAAACAAATTTCTTAACATAAGACCCTCCTTATGTATATTAACCCCGAGTGAATCGTGTTTCTGTAAATATTTATACAGGAATTCCCTTCCTTAGAAACAGGGATGCCATTTTAAGAATTTCTGGAGGGGGGAGGGTTCTTTGGGGGTAAAGGTTTGAAATAGTGTGCAAAATAACACGATTTGCATGCGGAAAAGGAAAGTCCTGCATAATGAAAACTGCCGTGCAGTATTTCCCCCTGCAAATTCTTCCACAGACCTATGATTCTTCTGCGAGTATATTTTGAAATTTCTTGGAAGCCGGCGAATTTCTTTTCTTTCATGGAATTTTCCCAAATTAATTCGTGAATCGATCGCGGAAAAAATTGAGAATTTCTTCAAACAGTCGCGTAAAAATATCTGGTATTTCGTCAAAGATCTCAGAAACAAATAGTGATTACAGTAAACTCTAAGGCGGAATCGATCGGGACCGATGAAATTTTCCGCCGTAGACAATATTCCGCCTTATGCAAAATCCCCCCCCCCCCCCACAAAAAAAAAATAAATAAAAAAAATACAGTAACACATTATGAGTCAGATTGTGTTACTGATTATTATGGTTAAAAATTACCATATTTAACCATAAAGTTAAATATGGTACTTTTGAACTACCTTTATCAATCTATTACGAAATTTAATTAAAATGTTCGAGACTATTTGATGTACATACATATCAGTTTTAAAGTTTCATGAATCAAATGCATTTCATTTTTAAAATATCCTTTTTTCCGCCTTATGCAAAATTTTCGGTTTTGTGGGACCTTTAAAAACCTTTCCGTTTCCGCGTTAGGCAGATTCCGGCTTAAAGAGCATGAATTAATGTTATTAGCTTTGGGTTCGCCGGGACTTTGAAAATTTTCCGCGTTAGACAGATTTCCGGTTTACACAGTCCGTCTTAGACAGAATTTACTGTATATTCAATAGGTCGCTGAATTGCGCCTATTTTGCGCGAGATTGCGTAATAAATTACGAATTTCGATAAACTATCGAAGGAAAAATATTGCAAATTTCGTCAGAAGGTCGTGTAAACGAGTAGTGAGTTTTGTTAATTGGTTGCGAAAAGATACAAAAAATTTTCCAGATCGGTTGCGATAAACTATCGCGAATTTCGACAAATGACCGTGTAAAAAAAGTCAATTTCGTCAATTGGTCGTAAAAGAAAGTAAATTTCGTCAAAGAATCGTGGCAAAAACGTGAATTTTTATATATCGCAGATATCGCAGGAAGAAAACAGAGAATCGCAGAAAGAAAACGGAAATATCGCAGAAAGAAAACATAATTTCGTCAAAAGATCACAAAGAAAATGCAAAACTCATCGAAATATCGCAGAAAGAAAACACCAATTTCGTCAAAGGATCGCGGTAAAAAACGCAAAATTCGTCAAAGGGTCGCGGTAAAAAATGCGAATTTCGTCAAAAGTTCATGATAAAAAGTGCGGATTTCAATAAAGAATCGTGATAGAAAAATGTGAATTACGATTGTGGGGAAAAAATTCTGAATATCTTGAAATGATCGCGAATTTCATCAAAATTTACTACACTGGGCTAAAAAATTGAAACCAGGCTCCTTTTAAATGTAAAAAAAAAAAAAAAACTCTGCGAAACGAGAAGAAACTCTAAAAATCGTATAAAAATTTTCAAAGGGAAAAATTTACTATATTGAGTTGAAAGAATGAAACCTTATTCCTTTTACAAATGTCATCAGATGTCTACGAAACACGAAAAATCAACCAACCAACCTTCAGATTAATTTTAATTTTGTGTGCTACGATTTCTCATTTTCAAATGTTGGCAGGTCTGAAAGCATTGTATCATGTTACTTTTAATCATAATTTAATTTACTTGGACTCCCTTAAATATAATTAATGTAATCCCTTATAGTACAGGGGAAATGTACCAAAAAAAGAGGGCTACCTTGCAAAAGGTCGGGTAGAAGATTTTATTTTTTTAATTTGTTTATACTGAAGCAAGCATGGGAAAACCATGTTTTCCAACAAAATTTCTGAAGGCTAAATTTTCTGTGGCCAAAAAACAACAAAATTTTGTGAACTTTTTTGATTTTTTTTAAATATCTCGAGACCCGTTGCCGTAGCATATTATTTGTCAATCACAATAATAAAGAAGACAAAATTTTCTACAACTCTCATATTTACAACTTTTTTATACACTCAATTGCAAGCGCAGTACGCCATTTCAAAAATAGGACAATTTTTTCAATTTTCTTAAAAAGGGTGAAAAACGTAGTTCTGTCTCGATTATTTAAATGTTTCTCACTGATTTAATCGTGTATGTCAACTTCTATGTATTGGTAGCAGTAAATTATGTGTTTCAGGGCCGAAACTAGCCTTTTTTGCACCCGTTGCAAAAATGTATTTTGGCGCCCCGCCCCCCTTAAAAGGAAATTTACAACGAGAATTTTAATAAGTCTCTAATAGCCGGATTTTGAAAATTTTAAGTGTGTAATCATTAAATACGTAATACTGAACCGTAATCAGCTTTGTCAAATGCCGATTCATTAAAACCTAGAAAACCGTACCGAAAGGAACCGAAATATATTCCGCTATGAACAGGTTTCTATCTTAGCAGGTATAACTGTTCATATTCTTTCTCTTGAAAAAATTTCCGTATATACAGATTTCATTTTCAAACATTTTATGGTAGTTGAGTTACCGTACTAAGTATTGAGGCGTTTAAAGTCACAGTTATATGAATTATGAAACTAAATTAGTCATTCGAAGTCATTCGCAAGGTAATATTAAACCTATGGAAGCGTTCGTGACAAATTCCTCGGTTGCATTTTATTACTTTTAAATAAAAAAAATTTCATGGGATACCTGAGATCAATATCTAATGTTTTGCTTTTGTACTTTTTCGTCTTTATATCTCTAGATGAACATAATCCAGTTACCTCTTTTATTCAGGATAAGGATATTCCTTTGAAACGGGATGCTAATAATCCCACAACTGTACGATCAATGAGAAAAAAATATTGTTAAATAGCCTGTAGAAATTATTATTATTAAAATACATTTTTTTTTTCATTTAGCTTAGGCAGTCATGTTGCTTACCTTTTTTTATTGTGTAGGGAAAGTGGAGTTGAATGACACATGGGATCAATGTGAAAACAAAAATGTTTATATGGTCTACAATAATAAATAAATTGGTATTTCATTTGATAATTGGTATCACTGATATCATTAAACAGAAAAGTTTCAAAACAGTACATGTTACAGAAGAATAGAATATTTCACAAAGTGCATTTTTCAACAACCAAAGTGAGATTTTTCTGTTTGAGCTTTAAAGCAATTAATAGATAATCTTAAAGTTTTATACATTTTTACATGCTAAAACGATATAATCTCTTCTTATATTTATTGATAGTAAGTGGGGGAAAATTTGACAAAATTTATTAATACTAATCTTTTAAATATTTATATGAAATTAGTGATCTCAAATATTTTATTGACAGAATTTTTAAATTTTGCAACAGATAAATACATAACATTAGTTAATGAAATAATCTGTTGTCATTTGTATTGTAGCTATAAGGTAAAAGTATTTCTTACATAAAATATATTTATTTTTTGAGTCCCCCCCCTTTTATATGGAACTACAATCCAATGTTTGCTATCTTTAAAACAATAAAACATTAAAACGTATGGTATCAATAATTGGTAAATAAAATATGCCGTTGTAGTGTGGAATAAAATATGTTTTTCGCAAATTTTCATACCTATGCCATTGATCCCTGGAAAAATATGTATGCATTATAAAAATTATTAAAATTAAACATGAATTCTTTCTTAATTGAAACTATCGTGCCAATAAATAAGTTACTAAAGATTGAAGTATTCTTTTAAACAATGCTTTGAAATTAACATTGTATACATTTTACTTAAATCTACTGTTTAAATAGGAAAATTGTCTTATTCATCTATACTTTGCCCTATTTTTTAAAATTATATAAATTTATTGAATATAAAATGTCTGTTGAGATGAAAATAATGACATGGGTGTGCAAATAATAGATAATTTAATGCTATAAATTTTTAGAAGTCTACATACACGATTAAACACGAGGGGAACATTTGAATAATCGGGGCAAAACTACGTTTTTCACGGTTTTTAAGAAAATTGAAAAAATTGTCTTATTTTTAGAATGGCGTACTGCGCTTGCTATTGAGTGTATAAAAAAGTTGTAAGTATGAAAGATGTAGAGAATTTTGTCTTCTTTAATATTGTAATTGACAAATAATATACTACACCAACGGGTCTCGAGATATTTGAAAAAATAAAAAAAAAATTCCCAAAATTTTGTTATGTTTTGGCCACAGAAGATTTAGTCTGAAGAAATTTCGTTAGAAAACGTGGTTTTTCCATGCTTGCCTCAGTATAAACAAATTAAAAATATAAAATCTTCTACCCGACCTTTTGCAAGGTAAAATGCACATTTCTCCTGGACTATTAAGCTAATATTAGTTTTTGTTGCATTAAAATATCTCAATTTGTTGATTATCTGTAAGCAAGTAAACCCTATTGGTTTACAATGGAAGTGTATGGGAATTTGGCGAAATATTAGAGATATCGCCAAGTTGGCGTTATTTTTGCTGACTCATTTTGGTTGTCAAATTTGGCGATATATCGCCAAATTAGCGAGAAACTTTGTGGTATTTGGCGACAGAACAGGGTTTCCCCTAGTTTGGCGATAGTTTTTTGGTCGACGGGATAATCGAGTAGTACCGAATTGCGTAAAAGAAACATCTTTATAACTCCAAAAATGATAATCATATTAACTAAAAGTTTACTGTGTCGGATTAAGCGTCTTATTTCCAGTTAAAATACGTCTTTGAATTGAAATTTGAATGAAATACAGGGTCATGGAAAATCGAAGATTGTGAAAAATAGGATTACAAATATCTCGGCAATTAATTATATGGTCTGTTTCATTCTTTATGCAAAATTTATGTTTTTTATTGTCTTTTACATCCACTCCTTAAAATAAACATTTTCGAAATTTTTTACACATCTTTTATCGGAATGAATATTTCGAGTACTGATATTCAGTAGGCTTCTTCCCATTATTACATTCTAAGTACACACCAAATTTCAAGTCTCTATCTCAATTTGAACGGGAGATAGAGCGTTCACAGACATACACACACGCAGACGGACGACAATTTTTATTTCTAAAAGTATGTTTTTCGGATTCTCCAGTACCTAAAATGTGTAAATTCGTCAATTTTTTTTTTCGATTTTTAAAACGATTACAAGATTTACCCTATACTACGTATGATGGGTAAGTAAAATCATATTTCGAAAAAAAAAATTGTAATATATGTGGAAATTCAAATCAGTCAAAACATGGAACTGAATGAAAATATTATTTTTATAGGATATTGAATGGAAATTTATTAATGAAATTTAATTGTTTTTATATTTGTTATATGGACAAAAATATGCATTACGATATTATGATCGAAAATATCACAGTATAAATTTCTGTTGAATTATCCAAAATACACGAATTTAGATTTTCGGTCTATGTAATTTAAAAATTTCTTCTAAATACTACATTTACATACAGGTAAAATGGAAAAAAAAGTATTAAACTTCAATAATATATGTTACATAATTAAACTATTTATAACTGATGTTTAAAGTATTGTGTTTATATTTTCAAATACAGTAGTCGTGATAAAGTTTCACAAATAGTTATGAAATATTTAAGTAAAATGTTTGGTACATTGAATAAACATAATCTAACTTTCATTTTTTGGAGAGAAAAAAAAAAAAAAAACTTTAAAAACGTTATAAATAAAAAGCAACCGATTCTTAACACAATTCAAGAATTTTTGTTTCATAAAATTAAATTGTGTATTTTATTTAAAATTTTTAATGCGAATTACTTAATTTCTAAACAAATTTTGCACGGTTTTCTTAAGTACAATATAGAAAAACTCTGCTTTAAATTTTGAAAAATAATCCCAAGTAAAGAAAAGTTTTTTATAGAACAAATAGTACAATGAGATACGATAAGTAATGCATAATAATAAGTATTTATTATAAAATAAAGCACAGAAATTAACAAATTGTAACGCACACTTATGTTACTATATTTGTAAGAACAATTATATTTTCGATTGCCATTGTAGAAATTTGTTTTTAAACTTTTACCACAATTAAGTTGAGTAGATAATAATGTAAAGCTTTTCTTATAATCATAACTGAGATATGAAAATGTTCTCGAATAAAAAGAAGCAGTTTAAAGTTCAATTTATTTTTTCAAGAATATCAGAAGAAGGCTCCTTTTCTTGTATATAAATTGTCAGTTTTGTAATAATGCTGCAAGTTCTGCATATTTATATTATTGTCATTTGTGTTACTGGAAATTGCATTTTGCATTATTGTATCAAAAGTGTTAGTCCCCTCCCACCGTTAGTAGATTAATATGTACATGCTAGAAGTTTTGTTAAAAATACAATTACAAATCGGTAAATTAAGTTTCAGTTTTCAATCCAATTGCAATCCAATTTGAAAGTAAATATGTTTGTTTAGTTCAGTGTAGTAAAGTATAAAATTAGATATTATTTAGAAAAGTAGAAATACGCAATCAGAGCATAACACATATAGTGACACCCAATAAATTTCTATAGAAGAGTAAGTGTTAAAAAGGGTGATTTCTAGCAAAAATGCTAAAACGTGCTAAAACAAATTAAAAGAGAAATGGATGCCGGATGCATACAACAATAATTTTAATAGATTTAATATACAGGTGATTCAAAACTTATCATTCAAATTTTGTGGGAAGGTATGCAATACGTCAGGAAACCGATTTCACATAACGAAGTATGTTCGCAAACGTAACCTAAATAAAGGTTAAAAGAACCGGAAAGAACAAAATTAAACGAGAAGTATCCAGGTGCCAGATAATGAAGAGGTTTAATAAGGGTCATTAACGAGATTTTTGGAGTTTTTAAAGATGTAAAAGGCTTCGTGGAAGTCCAAATGAGGAGTGCAAATAGTAGAAGAAATAGTACTAGCTTTAGGAAAGTCAAAACAGTCATCGGAACGCAATAGATGGTTGGGTAGTCACGGTGCCCTCTAAATACGCATGTGTACATTTGCGGACATACTTCCCTATATAAAATCGGTTTCCTGACGTATTCCCCACCTCCCCACGAAATTTGAACGATATGTTTTGAATCACCCTGTATATATATGTTGCATTCTAGCAACATTGGATTGGCTTTATCGTTGAAATTGCAGTACATGCTGTCACGATAATAGCTGAGGATCTCATCCAGCGATAATGGCGTAAAAGAAATGGTCAGAACAGATAATTCGAATCTGTTATGTTAGTAGAACAAATTGATGAAATGCAGTTGTCGAGTGAAAACAATGGAATGCATCGTTCCGTGAAGTTTCCCCAGAAGAAATTGAAGCAACTCATAATCAACTAAGCACTTTATTAGAACATCTTTCAAAAAGTGCAGTTTCCACCAAGATAATTAGCCATCGCTCCGTAGTAGTAATTAGGTTTAAACAAAGTTCCAGATAATCGAATAACAGGACGGTGACCAGGGGATGGATGAAAACTGGAAATACGACTCAAATCTGCTAAAATCTGCTGAAACACAGCGAGTATCAACTTTTTGTTCCTCACGTGTAAGGATACAAATATGACGTAGGTCGCGCTCTCAACCAATGAATAATTAACCCCCTGACCGCCGAGCAAAAGGGCAGAATTGTGATTTTTTTTCTCTGTAATTTTTTTTTAAAAATCTAAAAAAAGGTGATTTTTCAAAAAGACATAAAAAATTTAATTATGTATAAGAATATAAGCCTTGAGAGTATTACTCATAACAAAATGTTTTAAAACTGCATTATATTTCTAGAATTATATTAATTTAAATATTGCTTCCATTGCCGTGAAACCTGCAGCTTAGTGAACGGATATATGAGTTCGCGGCGGTGGGAAGGTTAAGAATGTCACGTGATATAAAGAGTGCTGATAGAGCAAGCGGATGAAGGAAAAAAGGATAACCTCAGAAATGGGCGGGAAAGTAAAAATGGAAGCTAAAAGAATAATCTCGAAAGAAAAAAGCGCGGGAATGGAACATTTAATTTAAGAATACTAAAAGCGTAATATTTAAGCGATTAAGACAAGTGAGACATTAAATTAAAGGGAATTTAACAGAGTTAACTATAGAGATTATTTAAGGATAAGGATTTAATGAATATAAAGTAGTAATTTAGAATAAGATAAGGAAATCGCGGAATTAGATCTAATAATGTAACATATATATATACAGGGTGTTGTCGGAATCGACTGTCAAATTCAGAGAGGGATATTAGGAATCAAGAGAATGAAAAATCACCATAGAACATGCGGTTTCAAACTCCTTATTTAGTCACAAATACAGAGTGTTTGATCCTAACTGAACTCGGGTTGAAGATAACAATTTTAACAGGAAAAAATACTACAATGAAAATGTAACAATATGTACCTCGTTTGGAATGAAATGTGATAACATCACGAAAAGTTATAGAGAAACAGGGTGATCACGCAATCGATGATACCATATGAACTGGCAATCGCAGTCCAAAAGGTGAAGCGTCAAGTGTATACTTCTGCGCGTATAGTAGAAACTTCTACTACTTTTTTGATGTTATCATATTTACAACAAAAGTGAACATGTCTATTAAAAGTTTCCTTATAATATATTTCAGTTTTCTGAAAGTTATTACCGGTAACTCACGTTGAGTTAGGGTAGAGCATCCTGCATTTTTGATAAAATAGGTTGCTTGCGACAGCACGATTCATTGCAATTTTTATTCCTCTTGATGCCTACTATCACACCTGTGAATTTGCGGTCGAATTAGGTAACACCCTGTATATATATAAAGTAGATATACTGAATATATATATATATCTATGCATATACCGGGTGATTCAAAAGTCCGGTGCGAAAGTAAAACGCGATAAAAAAAGATCTCTGGGTCGGAGAGACATGCGGTTTACAGATAAAGATTCAGCGTGGCACGGGATCTTGTATGGCACCAACAAACATACTAGTTCAAAATCTTGATAATAGAGGGCGCTTTTATAGATAATTGCATGGAATAATTCCATATTACTTACACAACGCAAGATTTAGATGCAAAAACATTAGGGAATACTGCATGCATCCAAACCTTTTTGTATCCAAACCTTGCGTTCTGTGAGAAATATGAAATTATTCCATGGAATTATCTGTAATAGCCGCCTCTATTATCGAGATTTTGAACTAAATTTTTGTTGGTGCCATACAAAATCCCGTGCCACGCTGAATCTTTATCTGCAAACCGCATGTCTCTCCGACGCATAGATCTATTTTTTTTTTTTTTTTATCGCGTTTTACTTTCGCACCGAAATTTTGAATCACCCGGTATATAATGTAGCTTTACTGCTTCTTTATAAAACAAATCTGCCTGCATTGTAGTACATTGTATTTCTGTAAATGTGCAAAGCTTTACAATTGAAAACTGAATCGGCATTTTATTAACTGAGCGGTTTTTGATCTTGTTTCAGGCTGAGGAATATACCGCTATCCAACAGAACATTTAGGATGTTAAATTTGAATAAAATAAAAGTTACTTAGACTTTAATAGCAATTTATTGTTTAAAAAGAATAAAATATGATATAGAATATCATTTAATGACTAAAGTGACGAGGTTTCTTGTTATCAGAGCTGGTGTTAATTTATAATTATATTTTCAAATGTATTTATTTCTGCAATGTTGAAATAATGATTAGTTTATTCGAATGCAGTTGATTATTAAAATAAAATTGAGGATTAAAATTATCCCCTCCCTTGAAAGAAAACTTCCTGTTTAAAATCATTTGTTTAATTTTTATAAAAAAAATTTTTAAATTATCATGCACACTTTTAGGTAGCTTTCATTACAAAAAGCTACCTATTGCAGCCGTTCGGAGGAAAGCGATTTCAAAAGATTTTGGTATATTTTCATCGATCATCACCCCCAGACCCCGAAACCACCCTCCGTTCAAAATTGACATATATATATATATATATATATATATATATATATATATATATATATATATATATATATATATATATAATATTATATTATAATATAATATTAATATAATATAATATAATATAATATAATATAATATAATATAATATAATATTATATTATAATATATATAATATTATATATATATATATATATATATAACCATATATATATGCATATATATATATGTATAACCATATATATATATATAACCAATAATTAAACATAACCTACCACCATCAAAAACCGTAATATTATAAATTAAAGCTGTAAGTATATATATAAAAAAAAGATTAAATTATTTATAAGAATTATTATGGAAGAAAAATAAGAAAGTGGACACCGACAAATAATGGAAATGCTTATATATTGAATTACGTTTTCAAGGGCACAGAATTCAATGATATAAGCAAAATGGTTGTTTTCTGTGGGAAAAATAAGCTAAAGCTAAAAGTTATTTTCCCCTGTGCCCTAACAACCATTAAAATCAAGTGAATTGATTAAAAATGAAAACAGAATAGAAACAAATAATATGTAATGGAAAAAACAATAAAACCTATTTAAGTATTTATAGGATATAAAATGAAATAATAAACACCATACCGATTAATATTTTAGAATAAATCCAC
This sequence comes from Maratus speciosus, assembly GCA_963932465.1. Classification (NCBI taxonomy): domain Eukaryota; kingdom Metazoa; phylum Arthropoda; class Arachnida; order Araneae; family Salticidae; genus Maratus; species Maratus speciosus. Next base: position 459,068,669 of record OZ010794.1, on the reverse strand, counting down.
GCTCACATGGCACCCATATCGTAAAGATAAAGGTTAATAAAACAGTTAAGAAATCACAGTAATTGATACCACAGGATGCAGTTAATACATATTGAAATAAATGTTAAATAACTTTTAATATAATATAAAATAATATAAATAGAAAGTAATTACATAATTAAAATGCACTATTAAATTAATTAAAAACCGTTAAACAATATCGTCAAAATTTAGCTAAAAATTCCCCCTGGTGTAGTAAATTATAACTGAAATGTAGCTGGAAGAAGTAAATCTAGAACTTACCGAAAAAAAAAACACAAATTGTGGTGCTGCCATCTAGTATTACATTTATGATTTAATTGTCAAAAGACTTGCTTCAGTTGTAAGCAATTGAATGTAACAATTGTTTTATTAACAGCAAAACCAAAAATATCCTTATATATAGATAATTATAAACTGAATATAAACCACACAATGTATTTATAAAAAAAAACTATTGTTAATAAAATTTAAAAAGCATACAAAATATTCTATTAGCAAATTAATTTAAACTACACTAAGAATTTAAATAATTCTAGAACATCGATAAAATATAGCATATAGCTATGCTATAAAACAGAATAAATTCATTAATAATTAATATAAATAATTATTAAAAATATAAAAATCTTTAATAAAAACTATTATATATAAGATAATTATAAAATGAACAGGAAATAAAAAACATATGGTAGTATAAAGAAGGTGAACTGATACTTAAATTCCAATTACCTAAAAAGCACAAATATAGTGTGTGGATTATTTTATACATCCATAAAAATCCTAAAAGTATGAATGTGGGACATTCAAAAACAATAAACCGATAATAAATTATATAACACTAGGTGAAAATAAATAAATATTAAAATATTAATAAGAATAGAGGAATAATAATAAATATAATTACCCAATTTTAATCCATACAGTATAACTTTATTTATATTAAATATACTTATATGTATATTAATCACTATAAAAATGGCATACTATTAGTAATTAATATGATATTGTCCTTATTAAATTAAAATTTATAACAAATGATTGTAAATAAGATTAAACAATAGTAAAGCTAATAATTAATGAAATTCACCAATTACATATAAAATATCAAATCAACATCCTTATAAAATACGTATTAAAAATATAGTAATAATACAAAAGCCCCATTTTTTTATATATATAAATTAACCATTGCGTATTATCCAGACAACACCACCCTCCTCCGTACTCTAACATCTACCCACCCATCCAACCTATAATAATTTTTTTATGTCATTTTACAATTTTTATTTTTTGTAGAGATTTTTTTATTTTATAATTTTTTTGTAATTTTGTTTACGCATGTGTTAATTTGTTTTAAAAGATCATGTAAGAAAAATACTAATTGTATATTAATGAATATGAATTTTTTTGGAAAACCATGATTTAATGCATCATAAATTAGTTTTTTAATATTATTGTTAATTAGAGGAGAAGAACATAAACATTTTATTCTATATAAATGATTAAGGATTATATTTCGAAATACAGAATGATGTAGACAAGATTTAAAATTTGTAAATGTATTAACTTTGAATTTAAATTCTTTACGTTTGTCATATAAATCTGTGATTGTTTTGTTGTCTTTTATTGTAATTTTAAGATCTAAGAAGTTAATTGTATTGTTAGATAAAAGGTTTTCCGTTAATTCCAAATTAGTGGGATAATCTACTGGAAATGGAGTAATTGCAGAATGATCAGTATCAATTAAAATTATGTCATCAATATAACGATATAAATGTAGATTATTATTAGTAAAATTACGTTCATAATGATATAAGTATAAGTCTGAGAGTAAACTGGATGTACAACCGCCTTGTGGTATACCGACATGCTGTAAATATAAAGTGTTATCTTGCAAGATATAATTATTATAGATAATGAAGTTAGTTAAAGATTTAAAATATGCAATATCAATATTAGATGGTAATTCCAGTTTTTTATAATACTTTTTAAATAATGCATTTATAATTTTATGTAAATCTAATAGGTCTATATTATTAAAAAGATCTTTGAAGTCATATGTTGTTATATTATATACACAATGAAGATTTTTTAAAATATTGACAAGTTGATAGCTATTTTTTATACAATGTGTATTATCATTGTTTGTAGTAAGTACATATAATTGATTAAGAATTTTTAAGAGAAGTTTATTGGCTTTATTATTATATGTATTGCAACCAATAGTTACAGTCCTAAATTTAATTGGAGTTTTATGAAATTTGGGAATAAGAACTAAATATGGATAATTAAAGTTAGTAGATAAAATATTTAATAGTTTATAATAACTTCGAATTTTACGATTATTTACAATTACATTTTCATTAGTTTTTTTAAATGACTGATTAGAAGAAATACAATTTGTAAGAAGTTGGTGATAATAAGATTTACAAATAATAGCATAATTATTAGGAGATTTGTCTACATATGTAATAACGTAGTTTTTTTTGTAATTTAGTAATTTGTTGGAAAATATGCTGTGTATTAATAGAAACCAAATCAGCCATATTATTTTTTAAAGCCATAGTTAATTTTTCAATTACTAATATTTTCCACTGATTAAAATATTCAATAGGCTTATTATAAGAGATAGAAATTTTATAAATAAAAATATCAATATCATGTGTAAACTGTTTGATAATAGATTTAACATTAAATTTAGATGGAAGTCTATATTTAGTACCATAACCCATTAGTTGTTTCAATTTAAAATCATTAACAATATCAAGATTTCCAGTGATTATATGTCCATGATCATTGTTTATGTATTTTTTTAGAGTGGGGTCATTGCATTTACACGGAAAATTACTTGCAGCAGATGTATTTTTTGAAAATGTATTGTAGTTAAAAATCTTTCTACCAATTGTATTAGGATATTTAAAGGTTTTTGAGATATGAAGATTATTAATAGGAAAAAAACAATTTTTATCATTAATTATAGAATTGATATTAATTTTATTAAATATGTGATTTGAAAAAGTAATTAACATTTGAGTATTCATGTTTTGAATTTTATGTTTTTTTTGTAAATTAATATTTAAAAGATTAACCCTAGACATAATGAGGTCAAAATAAATATCTGAGAAATGTTTAGAGAAAGATTTACTTAGAAATACATTTAAATGTTGTACAATCTGTTTCTTTTTAATAGCAAAGATGTGTTTTCGAATTAACAACCAGTTATAATTCTCTAAATATTTTCTTTGAAGATCATTTATATGTTTAGTGATAGATTTTTTGGAAACTACAACTGATGATGAACCCTTTCCTCGTTTATTACGTGTTGTTTTACTATTTAAATTATGATTAAGAGTAGGATAAATTGGAGAATAATCAATATTGTTATTTATAGATGTGAAGACTTTGACAGGTCTGTTAAATACTTCACTGTTAAGTCCATAAGGATAAATTGTGTTGTAATATTTCATAAATGATGATTCCATATAAAGACGTTCTGATTTATTTTTTAGAATTTGAAGAATTTCAATTGTCGTATTTTTAAATTGATGTATATGAAAATGTTGAATTTCAGCTGTAGATTGTATATTTTTTGCTTTGTTATTATTAGAGTCTGAACGATGATGATTGATACGTTTATGAATTGGACCTGATGTTTCACCAATATATTTCATATTACATAAGTTGCACTTTATACTATAAATCACATTAAATGCTTTACAAAAGCTTGAATAATTAGGATCTGAGATAATTTGTGTCTGAGAAGCGTATGGACATATCTTGCACCGAGCATCATAACACTTACGAAAAAATAAAGGACGAGGGGGAGAGTATAAATGGTTGCTGAATGACGATCCAGGAACAACCCAATTATTGTTCCTGTACCGGGCACTACACTGCATAGATGCTAAGTGTATCTTGCCAGGATCGAGATGTTTACTAAGAACTGCCATATAAAAATAATGTTTGGAAAATGCAATAATTGCCATGAAAAAAGAAAATTTAATAATATAATAATTAATTATTTAATTAAATTAGTCTTGAATAAATAATAAATCTTGAGTAAGAATAATATATACAATATTTACAATAATAGAAGCAGAACATAAAAACAATCTTCAAATTTACCATAACCAAATAATGATAACCCTTATTTCGTAGACTAAAAAAGCAAGATACCACTGGACCCATTGATAACAAGTAAGGCAAAAAAAGATCCGCATCTAACATCAAATCCCAGAACAACATTAACCTTGCAAAGACATCCAAAACGCATTCCCAATTAATTTCTCAGATCAAAGTAATATGAATTTAAACTTCTAAAGCAAATTAACATTAAATCTATGAACAGAAATAATTATTACTACCATATTGATGTAAAGATATAAAATGATCTCTCTTCAGAATTATGTAAAGCTATAGCATAAATAGAGAATATAGAGAGAGAATATATAGGACAATATCGTATACTAACCACAAGAAAATACAGATAAAATCATAACTAGAAAATTAAATAACATTAAATAAAGCAATGCAATGATAGGAATGAAAAAATTAATGGAATCCTTAAAAAAGGTATCAGATAACTACATAGTAGAAATCATATTGATAATACACATAGACAGTGCGCTATTGCAGCAATTATCTAAGCGTATAATATTTAAAAGATTGCTAAATCATTTAGCGACCTGGGAATATATATGAATATATATAAGATACCACAAGGAAAAAATACTTCAAAATGAATTATTGACATTCAAAATGAAAAGATATTTAAAAACATCGTAAAAAGCATACATTCATAATTACTTGCGCAAATGCATCATAGTAATTTGAATGCTAATATATAACCAATAATTAAACATAACCTACCACCATCAAAAACCGTAATATTATGAATTAAAGCTGTAAGTATATATAAAAAAAAAGATTAAATTATTTATAAGAATTATTATGGAAGAAAAATAAGAAAGTGGACACCGACAAATAATGGAAATGCTTATATATTGAATTACGTTTTCAAGGGCACAGAATTCAATGATATACGCAAAATGGTTGTTTTCTGTGGGAAAAATAAGCTAAAGCTAAAAGTTATTTTCCCCTGTGCCCTAACAACCATTAAAATCAAGTGAATTGATTAAAAATGAAAACAGAATAGAAACAAATAATATGAAATGGAAAAAACAATAAAACCTATTTAAATATTTATAGGATATAAAATGAAATAATAAACACCATACCGATTAATATTTTAGAATAAATCCACGCTCACATGGCACCCATATCGTAAAGATAAAGGTTAATAAAACAGTTAAGAAATCACAGTAATTGATACCATAGGATGCAGTTAATACATATTGAAATAAATGTTAAATAACTTTTAATATAATATAAAATAATATAAATAGAAAGTAATTACATAATTAAAATGCACTATTAAATTAATTAAAAACCGTTAAACAATATCGTCAAAATTTAGCTAAAAATTCCCCCTGGTGTAGTAAATTATAACTGAAATGTAGCTGGAAGAAGTAAATCTAGAACTTATCGAAAAAAAAAACACAAATTGTGGTGCTGCCATCTAGTATTACATTTATGATTTAATTGTCAAAAGACTTGCTTCAGTTGTAAGCAATTGAATGTAACAATTGTTTTATTAACAACAAAACCAAAAATATCCTTATATATAGATAATTATAAACTGAATATAAACCACACAATGTATTTAAAAAAAAACTATTGTTAATAAAATTTAAAAAGCATACAAAATATTCTATTAGCAAATTTATTTAAACTACACTAAGAATTTAAATAATTCTAGAACATCGATAAAATATAGCATATAGCTATATGCTATATGTATATATATCTGACCTTTGTCACACTGTAACTCTCGTATTTATGAACCGATTTGGATGTAATTCGGTGTGTACATAGTGCATACCAATGTCTCGACTGAGTTCGTTGGCCAGCTTCATCCGCCATTTTGTTTCAAAATGGCGGCCGTTTAAAATTTTTAAAAAAATTTAAAATTTGAAATGTGGTACCAAAAAAATGAAAATGGAAAAATATTTTTTTCTTATGTATTTGACCTTTACACAAAGATTCCGGATCAGTTTTTATTTCGTCTATATCTTAAAAAATGGCTGAGTTATAGCATTTTGAATGTCTAGTGTGGCTGACATTTTGAAACGTCCTGAAATTTGTCACACGATAAAAGGCGTATTTAGGAACCTATTTGGATGTAACTTCGTTTATACATAGTACATACCAATGTCTCGACCGAGTTCGTTGGTCAGCTTCATCCGCCATCTTGTTTAAAAATGGCGGCTATTTAAATTTTTAAGAAAAAATTAAATTTGAAATGTGGTACCAAAAAATTGAAAATTGAAAATATTTTTTTTTATGTGTTTGACCTTGATAAAAAGATTCGGGAGCAGTTTTTGTTTCGTTTATATCTTAAAAATGGCTGAGTTATAGTATTTTGAATTTCTAGCGTGGCTGACATTTTGAAACGTGCTGATTTTTGTCACGTGGTAACGGGCGCATTTATGAACCGATTTGGATGTACCTTGGTGTGTACATAGTACTTACAAATATCTCGACCGAGTTCGTTGTCCAGCTTCATCCGTCATCTTGTTTCAAAATGGCGGCCATTTAAAAAAATTATAAAAAAACTTAAGATTTAAAATGAGATACCAAAAAATTGGAAAATGAAAAACATTTTTTTATATGTGTTTGACCTTAATAAAAAGATTCCGGAACAGTTTTTGTTTCGTCTATATCTAAAAAAATGGTTGAGTTTTAGCATTTTGAATTTCTATTGTGGCTGACATTTTAAAACGACCTGATATTTGTTACGCGATATCAGGCGTATTTATGAACCGATTTGGATGTAACTTGGCCTGTGTATAGTACATACCAATGTCTCGACCGAGTTTGTTGGCCAGCTTCATTCGCCATCTTGTTTCAAAAGGGTTGTCATTAAAAAAAATTAAATTTAAAATTTAAAATGAGGTATTAAAAAATTGTGAAATGAAAAAGGTTTTTTTTATGTGTTTGGCCTTGATACAAAGATTCCGAAGCCGTTTTTGTTTCTGAAAATTTGTTCTTTTGTTTATATCTTAAAAAAGGGTTGAATTATAGCACTTTGAATTTCTAGCATGGCTAACATTTTGAAACGATCTTGTATTTGTCACGCGATATCACCCGTATTCGCCTATTTTGATGTAAGAAGGCATGTGGATAGTATACATCAATATCTCCATCAAGTTCGCTGGCCAACTTCATCAGCCATCTTGTTTCAAAATGGCGGCCATTAAATTAAAAAAAAATTATATTTAAAGTGAGGTGCAAAAAATTAGAAATTGAAAAAGGTTTCTTTCTTAAGTATTTGACCTTGTTATAAGGATTCAGGAGCATTTTTTGTTTGTTTTTATCTTAAAAAATGGCTCAGATATAGCAATTTCAATATCTAATGTGGGTGACATTTTAAAAAATCTGATTTTTTTGCCTGCGAAAGCACTCGTATATATCAATCGATTCCGATGTGAGTGAGCATGTGCACAGCAATTACTAAGGCCTCGACCAAGTTCGCTGGTTAGCCTCATCCACCATGTTGTCTTAAAATGGCAGGTACTTTAAGAAATCGCCGAATTTGGCAGCCAAATATAAGTTACTTTAAATAAAAGTAAATTGTATAAAGCTGACTAATTTCGCGAAATTCTCATTCATAATGATTTAGTATTGATAAAAATTAGTATTGAACCTCCTATAATCGGTTTCCACTAAATTGAGCTTCGTGTGTTTGAATAATATAAGTTGGCTTTTTTAAAATAAGGAATATGAAAGCTACCTCTTCCTCCCGGCACTGGCCGGAAGGACTTTTAATACATGGAGCGTAAGAAAAGGTATTATTTTCTACAAAATCTTAGATCCCCAATCAATAATGTGAATCATTTAAAGTTTTCAGTATAATAATGGACCTCTTATATCGAAAAATAAAGCATTTAAAGAGATATATTTACCAACTATATTATAAATAGTAAATTCGATGAAATATTTATGTACCAATTATATAGTCGGCAAATTTACTAGAAAAAAATGAAAAGAGAATTATATGTTTTTTAAAAGTAATTTGTAACCAGGGTCGCCATTTGAGGGGTCTGGGGGGCAATACCCCCACCCCCACAATTTAATATTTCAGAAAATTTATCAACCATCAAATGTAGGGATGCACCGAATAGTGATTTTGGCTGAATACCGAATGCCGAATATTTGGCCTGCAGGTAAACCGAATACCGAATATTCGGCCAGCCGAATAGTAACTCTTAGGCTGAATACCGAATATTAGGCCAGTCGAATACCGAATATTCGGCTGGCCAAATATTTTTATACCTCAGTGTTTAACGTTAAAAAGTTAAATTTTAAGCAATTTTTTGTAATATGTAGCACAGATACTTCCATTTTGACAAACAAGACTATTTTTATAAGTAAATTTTGTACTAAAAAAAGTATGTTTTGAGTTATTATTTAAGAAGAGGATGGTTTAAAAAAATTTTTAAATAACAACTTTTAAATTCCATGACTTCAGTTAATTCAAACAAATGAAAAGAATTATCTCATACTGAACAAGAAGCAACATATCATTCCACTTCTTTCATCAAAAATGAAAGGTGTTCAAGCCGTTGCAGAATTTTCGTTTATAACTGTATAAAAATGAAGTTATCTTAGCGAAATTTGCATCACATTAATTTGCTTGTACAGAATGTGCTGATATCCTTGGAAAAGACTGGATTTTGGCCAGTGGTACTAGCTGCATTTTTAATAAAATAACGCCTAACTCAGTACTGTTTAGATATGAATGGTTGCTATTTTCAGAACTTCTCGTCATGTTATCATATTTCAACAGAAATTAAAGTAACTCTGTTGACAATATAGTTACAATACCTTCATTATTTTTAAAGTAACAAAAGAAAATTAAAGTTTGACTTGGGAATACACTGTATTTTTGACTGAATAAGCGAATTGCGATACTGATTTACTGGACAAAAAATTGCCTGTTTTGATGCTTATTATTACCCCTGAAATTTTCGTCCATTTTATTTAGAAACACCCTGTTTGCAAAAGAGCAAGAAACGGATTATTTACCAGACAATGCTCAGTAACTTGCATTTCCACATTTATTAATTCTCATGAACAAATGACATGTCATTAATGGTTAATTTTAAGTGACATTTTTAAAACAACAAATAAATAATATAAAATCATTCTCTTTTATTTAAATATTCTAATTATTCTGAATATCTTTATTAATTGACAGTTAAAAGTAGAAGTTGTGTAACGTTTTAAATAATATTTTAAAGAGGTTTTTTAAGTATTCGGCAAACCGAATAGTTTGATATTCGGCCTAACCGAAAATTCGGTAGCATGGCCGAATATCGAATAGATACCGAATATTCGGTGCATCCCTAATCAAATGTCAGACTCAAACAAATATTAGAAAATTTCTCAAACTCTAAAATGACTTATCAGATTTTATTGCAATAAAAACACATGCATTAAATAAATGCTTATACATAGACATTAATAATTATTAAAAAAAGCCTTACTATTCGAACTCCCTGAAGGTGATACATATATCTTTAATGAGTACTTTGGTTAATTTAAAAAATACATGTTAGAATTTTTTTTATCAGTTGCTTCTTGGCTGTGTGCAAATTGATCATGGGAAAACTCGTCAAAATCATTGACACAACAATCACAATGATTTTCTTCTAGTCAATTCTCGAATAAGCACAAAGAAAATAAGAACATTTAAATCCCACTGATGACGGTCTTGTGATGACTGAAAACGTTCTGGGTTTTTCTAATGTATTTTAAATAATTTTAAATTATATGTATGCGCATGAAAATAATTCTTGTGCATTTATTTGTGCTTTTTATATGAATATTAATTATAAATTTTACCTTTCCTGTAGAAAAATGAAGATATATACATAGTATTCATTAATGTTCAAATATGTAGTTTTTTTTTTTAATCTGAAAAATATTCAAAATTTCTTTGAAAAATCGGATTAACATGAAACCATCTCATAATAGTGAAAACACAATCCGAAAAAAATTAACGCTTTACCTTCACTTGCAGAAAATCACTAACGAAAATTTTCTTATACTCACAGATCTCAAAATTTGCAAATTTCGTGACCAATTCATGACGTTCGTTGGCTGATTATCTCATGACTGACTGAATTTCATGATATTTTTTCGCGATCATCTGCCGAAATTTGCGATTTTTTCCGCGATCGATTCACGGAATTCGCGATTTTTTTCTGAAAGCGTTATACGAAATAGATTTTTTTCGCACGAGCACTTGCCGAAATTCACAATATTTTTCCGCGACCAACTAACGAATATTTGTTTTCGTGATTTTTTTTTGACAAAATTTACGATTCCTTATCACTATCATTTATTGGAGTTCGTGATTTTGTTTCTACCACCAACTAATAATATTTGTGATTTTTTTGCGCGAGAGTTAGACAAAATTTTGGACATTATTACGCGATCGTTTGACGAATTTCTCCTCGATTTTATTGCGCGATTGTTCGACTAAATTTTCGTGATTTTTTGCGCAATCTTTTGACGAATTTCGCTTTTTTTTCGCAATCCTTTTACGAAATTCGCGATTTTTTTCTCAATCCTTTTACGAAATTCAAGATTTCTGTTTGTGTGATCATTTGACGAAATCTGTATTTCTTTTCGCGATCTCTGATGAAATTAGCGATATTTTGCATGATCGTTTGAAGAAATTAGCGATTTTTTAAGCGACCATTTCGAGACTTTTTTTTTCAAAATTTCCAAGATTCGCGATTTTTTTCTGCGGCCCATTGACGAATTGATTTTGCGGATTTTGAAAGGAAGAAGAATCGCGGACTTTCACGAACATTAAAAAAAAATGTGAAATAATCACATGCTTGTAAAAGAAGTTATGGAGACAAAATCACATAGAGCATGTCTTATTATGCGGGATTTTTTTTTGTGTGTGATTTGTGCAGTTCTGCAAGTTGTGAAAATTTCCACGTTCCCTGTTCCTCAAAGAAAAATTTTCCTTGTCCTTCGTCAGGAAACTCATGAAATGACGCCCCTTCCAATAAAACTTCGAAAGGGACTAGAAAAAAGCTCCATTTAAACTGGTTGCCGTCTTAGCAAGTATAATTGTATGATGTTTTTTTCAACGAAATTTGACTTTTTCCCCTTCTAGAAAGAAATCTGTTATAGACAGATCTCGTTTTCACAAGTTTTACTCTAATACATCTCTTTTCAGAGCTATACTATAGAGCGGATAGTTTAACAGTCAGTGAGGATACCTGTAAAAATGAAACCTGTCTATAATAGAATCCTGTCTAAAAAGAAAAAAAATCATGTCGAATATATTAAAATTTTACCTTCTAAGACGGAAACCTGTTTAAAACGAAATATTTCATTGGTTCTGAGGTTCCGTATTCGAGGTTTTTACTGTTATTTTAAGCATAAGTCAGTAAACGCTTCTCATACGGGTGAGGGTAGACACCCCTGGATTCTACCCTTAGCTATATAGCATCCCTCAAAAAATGTTTGCCCCCCCCCCCCCCAAAGAAAGTACTGAAATGGCGCCCCTGTTTGTAACAGCAGGAAACTGCAAGTAAACAAAATTTTCATTTGATAGTATCTGAAGGTAAACAGGAAATGTATCTGCCATCAGTAGTTTCTGAATGATTTTGGTATAAAACTTTTTGTTTTGTCACATTTGAAAATGTTTTTGAAAATATTTTTTACTTTCTAAACATGCTACGTTTTCCTAAGAAGACATACATATTCAGTTATTCCAAGCCATTTTCAAAGTTTATTCGCATAAATCTCTGCGATAAAAACTTACATCCCCCGAAAATACTAGAGAAAGTATTTTTACTTCGACATGAATAAAATTGGAAAACTGGAAATGTGCGAAAAAATACCTAGTAAATTGCTTTGCTAAGATTGTATAGCACTGGAATGTATGAAGATTTACGTATATTATTTTTTGAAACATCATGTGTAATATTTCTTTTACCAACATCATTTTCTTGTATGTACAAAAAGAACACAAATTCCTCAAATTTGAATGTTAGTAGATTCAGGATTACATTTAAGTTATAAATTATAATCAATGTCAAAATAAGGATTTGATAGGTCATAAATCCAATTAGCTTTCTTCTAGCTGTCATTTATTAAAACATAAATAACCCTTAATGTCAAAGGTGGAAATTACTATTTATGGTGCAATCAGGCTTGAGTCAAACTTGTTGCCGTCACAAGACCGCACTTAATAAAGAACATTGAGACAATTAAATTAAAGCTTCCTCCCAAGTTGACAATTTCGCCCTGTGGTGAAAAATATTCTAAATTCATAACAAAACTCATGTGTTCAGCCGAGGAGCTCCCTTTTTTGAAGATTTGAGCGTCCTCTTATACCTGCTTGATGTGACACAACAAAAGGTATGGTACTCGGGGTCTCCGGCGGATTCGCGAGTCTCTTGTACTTCAAATGTGCTAAATAAACAACGTTTACTGAAAAAGGAAGATGTAGAGCCAGTTATTTCTTTTACCAGCCACATCTTTTAATTCTAACCAACGGCCAAGTCCTTATAATTTTATTTGACATATCATTCGAAAGGTTCTTGTGTTAAAACATGGCATTTGATTAAAAGTTCTTAAATTTAAAACTGTATAAGAAAAATGGAGTGTGTTCATTCACAATTAAAACTATAGATTTGCTCCATTGGCGTGATAAGATTCGTGATCGGCCAAAGTCTTCGTAATGACTGATTTAATTTCCATAAGATTAAAAAAAAATTCTTAAAACATCATAAAATTTAGAAATGCGCAAAGCCTTTCAAATAACTTTGTTTTCCTACACCATGCGCAAATATACGTGTTTCTACTTTGAAAGCAGGGTGTCGTCCCTGCTTTCAAAGTAGAAGGACGTTTATAACGGTATTATAATTAAACCTTATTTAATTATATTTAATTAAACCTTATAATATACGTTATTATAAGGTTAATAACGGTATTCGTTCCTGTTCTCCTTGTTACATCACCAGCCCATATCGGGTGAGTAACTTTCGTGGTTTTCGCATCTACTTCATCATACTTTACAGCAAATCACGAATATCGCAAATGTTTATTTCTGCCAAATTGAAATAACATTTTAATGACTTGAAAGAAAAGAGAAACAAAGAATCTATAAGAATGTATAACAAAATGAGAAACAAAAGGAAACGACAATGGTTTACAATTTAATACAATAAAACAACTTACATCAAAATTATCATTTTTTTTAATTGGAATAGATCTATGTTATGAAATATAAAAGCGTCATTTTCTGTTTATAAATATTTTTGTAAATCTTTAATGAATTAAGGACACAAACTACCAAAATTTACATTATAGTTTCTGCTACATTTCTTATTTTTTTTAATAACTAGGGGGCTCTGCCCCCTACTAGCTACGCTCGTCAACCCCCCTTGAGACACCGCAGACTCTAACAGCACGCTAATTTGATCGCCTTTAAAAAGATTTCGGAAGATTGAATTATAATTTGAATCTGACAAATATAATCTGACGTAATTTTCACCAAACTTTTCTTTCTCTTTTTAATATTCACGTCAAAATACTTTTGTTAGAAATGAAATATTATGATCATCTTAAAATGTCAAGTAAATGTCTCGCGCAGTTTTTAAATTAAAACTGTTTTGCAATATTATTTTTTGTTCATTTTACGTAATAAGTGTAATATGACGTAAATTCTCCTATTTAGGACTTCTAACGCATGTTACTGATTTTATTATTTTACAATGTTCTTTCTCATTTAAAATTCAATTGTAACTATAGTTTTTATGACGCAATTTTCAATGAGTTCCTGCTTTTTATATTTTTTGTTTATAATAGTCACGTGTAAAATGAATTTTTAATTAGAAGCAAACATTACTGTTTGCTCTGTTTATACAGTTGGTAACAGTATAAATTAATACAATTTTCTAGAATTTGTAAAAAATATCTCTCGAAATGCTGAAAATTTGAATTTAAAATAGAAATAAAACCTCGAAAAATTATTCAAATTAAAAAACTAACTGCAATCTGCACACCGGGAATAATGACGCATAAAATGATCTAAAAATGATTAAATTCCTATGTACAGTTTTTGCTCCTATAAAACTTTTTTAATGGAACGATTTTGTCCAACTTTGGCATTAAATATATCTTAAAATAATTCTTCGATTTGAAAACTGTCTGCATCAGCGTGTTTATCAAACATTTTTCTATAATACTTCCGATTCTCATATTTTTGTATGCAACAGTTTTTTAAATATTAACGAAGAAAGACCTCCGGTCACAAAAAATTCAAAACCGGCGGCGGCGGCGGCGGTGACAGCGGTAGTTACTTTTTTTTAGAATAGAGAGATATTATTTGTATTGAATATACATATATCGTTACAATTTACACGAAGAAGAGTAAAATAATTGGGATGCAAATTTCGTTAAAATATCTTCATTATTGCTAAATTACTAAAGGAATTCCATATTTGGATTGGAATAATGTAACTTGTATGTTCGACTAAATAAATTGATTGTGATCGTGTTTTCCAGTGCTTAAAATGTTAGTTGTAGTATACTCTGCTGCTTTGTATATTGTATAAACTCGGTACTAAAACACTTTTCTATTCAAAATTGTATCAGAATGTATTTAGACTATAATATTTATTGTTAAATTACAAATGAAATTCCGTATTTAGATTGTAATGATGCATCTTGTATCTTCAACTAAATAAAAAAGTTCCAGATTTTCTATACAAAAAGTGTTAGTTGTAGCCGCTGCTTTTTAAGTTGCATACATTGAAACACTTTTACATTTAAAACTGTATCCAATTTTCAATCAACTTACCTTTGTCTAAAATAAAATAAAATAAAATATTCGTACGTAATGTTTTATTTTCTATATTAAATATTTTTTTTCAGTGTTAATTAAGTAATTAAGTAATATTCCTACTATCATAAAAGTACTTTATTCATAAGTACTATAAAGTCGTTTATCGAGAAACGTGTGGAGTGTTTTTTCAATTTTATCAAAACGTTGATAACTAAAATTCAACATCATAAAATGTATCGGAGCATTAAGATTTAAATAAAAATCCTTTTATTTGGCATTACAGCTATAATTTTTTTTAAAGCTATAAATTCCATTAAATTTTATAATTTCTTCTTTCTTGATATATATCAATAAATATTAAACAGAGCTACGTAATATTTAATGTTATTTTTACGACCATCAGCTTATTAAATATTCTCGCTAATACATGGAATAACTTTTTCTGTAAAAATTTGAAATGAAGAAAATACAAAAATTACGCAACTATATTTATGTGTCACTTTTATAGCCAATGATTAATAAACCTCGGTATTGAAAATTGCAACTGTTTTATATTTTTCTAAAGTTATTATTTTATGATCTTTCTGGCACATCCTGGTTAAACAAGAATTTATTTCTTAGCTTTATTTTGTAATTCGAATGAATGAAATATTGCTAAACATATTGCTCCATTTTATAGAAAGCGTATGCTTTCTATTATCTAAACCCATTCTCATAAATTTAAAGATTATTTTAGAAGTACTTTATTATATTTTACTTTAAACAGCTTTATTTTGAAGATCACTAATACTATTTTCAAAATTCATTGAGATATATATTTCTTTAAATTGGTTTATTTTATTGGTTTTTTAAGGCTAATATTTTACTGTGATTAGACAGTATTATGTGTGTTGAAAGTAATTGAACTATTGTAAAAGTATCGATGTGAGTAGATTTGAAAACTTTCTTTATTTTCAAGAACGCTGTATCAAAAACTAGGAATATCATAAGTTTACAATGTTTAGGATCTCTTTTATCGAACATGTGCTAACTTCATGTTGTCAAAAACGTTTTGGTACAACTGTTTTATTAATAACATGTATGGTAGTCATGAATTATATCTGTAGTAGTCGTAAGCATACGACAAGATTTCGAATCAGGGATATTCGATAACGTCAAAGATGTTGGATAACAATCGTCAAAAACGAAAACATTGTGATTAATATTCTGTATAGAAATTTATAGTTGAAGTACATAAATTTCGGTGGTACATTCAGTGTATTCGGTGGTTGTTTAAAATTATTGTCTTTTTGAACAAAGGCTGCAATTAATGACTTAATGCTGGTGTTAAATCTCTCTCATGATCTCTGCGTCTAAGGATCTCCAGAGGAAGACAAAAATAATACTGTTTTATAAACTCTGGTTAAAATTAATAAATACTTGAGATTTAAATTGAGAACCTAAATCTGATGTTCAAACTGCTGGATTACCAAAATTTGTTGCCTAACTAGCAAAAGCATTAACCACAACTTGGAATGTATGTGTATTGATTAGGAAAAGTTCAATATGTTTTTAAAAGTGGTCTAGGAAAGTAAGAATATGAAAATAATTTGAAATTGGTCGGAGAAATGCAATTGAGGTTAGTTAGGTGGACATTGCTGCGAAAAGCACTTCTTGCAAGTATGTGGAATTTTGTGAATTTTGTGTTTTATAAAAAATGTACATGACAAATCAAAATTATTGGTATCTTTAAAAATCTTTAACCAATAAAACGTTTTTAGAGATTTTCTAAATGTGTTTCGATATCGAAGTGAGGCATATGGCCAATAATTAAAATCTTTATTTTTTTACAATGAGGCATTACAGTTTTTGCACGAGGCGAATTTTCAAGTTGGGAATTTTTTATTTTATCAGACGAAAGCCTGGATAAATTGAGTATTTTCGTATTTTAGGATCAGGGTGTTCAGAAGCAAGGGAATCGATTATTTTCATAACATGTGGATCATTTCTTTGCTCGATAAGAAAAGTTGTAGTTGAAAATTCCATAATTGGGCATTGAGTTATAATGTTGCCCTTAGAATAGTTCGAGTGGTGGGGGACAAATTACATCAGCAATATGTTCAAGCTCAAATATTAGTAAATTTGTTATTAGGGTAATTTGAGGTGAAATGCCGTTTTGTACAAGATGCTGTATCACGTAGTTTTCATATGCGCAGGCGATGTAGGGAAATGCTGCTCAGTTGTAAAGAAGAGGGTTCCCTAGTGATACTTTAATTTCCATTTGCGTTCTTTTTTAAAATTTTTAAATGATACATTTTTATTGCTATTTCGTCTTAACACTTCTGGTAAGTGTCCAAAATCTTTTACATGACTTCTTTATTTGCCTATATAAGTCTTAATTTAAACACCAGAGAAATAAATCTGATGTCTTTGGAGAGTACTGGTACCTGGCCTTTCTGAAAAGCATAAATCGTGCTCGGTTACGGCTTCTTCACGTCAGTGGGGGGCACCAGCGTCTTGCCCAATAGTTTGGGGTGAGTCGACGAAAAATTTTGGTGTAAGACGCCGGTTGTTTTCAGTTGGGGTAAGATGCCGGATACTTTCCGTTGAGGTCAAATGCCTGGTTGTTTCTTCATTGTTTAAATTACTCTTCGCTATTAACTAACTTGTCAACAATTTTAATCAGATAATTTAAATCAATGATTAAATCGCGATTTTAATCAACTGATTAAAAAAACATTGATTAAAATTATTAATTTTCTAAATGTTTAAAATGATATACATAAATATTAAAATCTAAAGTGAACATAATTTGAAAGGTTTCTATATGTATTATGCCTTATAAATAAACTTTTTTGGCCTTATAAATAATTTTAATAAATGTAAAAATCGGTAATATATAACATAGTTTTAGATAATTAGAGGTTTCCTCCCCCTACTAGCTATGCTCGCTAACCTCCTTCCAGACACCACAGACTCTAAAAACTCGCTAATTTGATCTGCTTTGAAAAGATTACGGAAGTTTAAATCTTAATTGAACGACTAGTGGCTATCCCCTGTAATCAGGTTTTCATTCATTTCCCTTTAGCTAAAGGATTTTAAGACAGAATCAATTGCTGTCGAGACAGCTAACTGCTACGTTCGTGACTGATTAAATAACATCAAACCAACAATTTAAAACTATCTTGTATAAAATGGTTAAGTAAACAATTTTCTAAAGACGCTATAAGAAATTTATTTCAAATTAGACATTTTAAATGCATTGTTTTAAATATGACGTAATTTTCAGCAAAGTCTTTTTTATCATTTTAATATTCAAATAAAAATAATTTTAAAGGCCTATAAAACGCAAACTTAATTGGTGTGATAGTAGTAGCTGCGAATTTCCCGGTGTCTCAAGACTTTCTAAAAAGGATTTAGATAAGAAGTCAAAGGGTAGAAAGACAGAATCTTCAACTGAAGATGATATGGATGATGATTAAATTCCTTCCCAAGATTGAGAAGACGAGGATTTTTTTAAAAAAGTGAATGAGCATGATTGTTCAGAGTGTCTAGCAGAGTGTAATAAAAACTTGAGAAAATGTGATGGGATCAAGTGCATTAAGTGAAACTGTTGGTTATATAAAAGCTGCTCAAACTTTCTAAATAAATGTACAGTTTGTGTCAGACATGAGATTTTGCTAAAAAGAACAAAGGGTTATATCAGAAACATTAACAAAAAAGCTAGACTCTAAAGCACTTTATCACAGTGGCTTTGCCGTAGTTAAACCTGTTATAATGTTTAAAAATATGCATACGTAAGAGGCATAATTTTTTTAACTGTTATGTAGAATATAATATATTAAATAAATATTATACAAACAAATATATTAACATAACATAAATAATTATATAACAAATAAATATCAGTTTGTTCTTTTATTATAGTGCCAACGTTTGTTACATTCATATTTTTATAATTTTCTGATATTAAGCAAGTTAACAGCTTTAGTATGTCTAAAATATTAAAGTTACTTTTATTCGTCCCATTATGCTTATACTACTTCACAAAAATTATTGTTTGCATTGAAACTCCATAAGGCATCTTACCCCTAGATAGTTGGCCATCTTACCCATACCTATGGGTAAGGTGCCGAAATGCAAATGTTTGCAAAATCCAATTTTCAATGCCTTCTATAACATCTGTAAAATGAAATAACTTTTTAAATCATACATAAGATTCTGAACTTTAACAAGAAATAAATGAATAACAAATATAAACAACAGGTGATTTTTAAAACAGTTAAGTCAAAAACTACGACATCTTCAGCCAATCAACCCTATTGAAAGAATTTTTGAGTAGTTAATCAATTCAGGATTACTATTAAGTTCTTGGGTATGGTTTGTGAAGTCCAAAACAGAAAAGCAATAAGCCAAAACATTACTCTTCCCTTTAACATATTTGAAGAAGGAAATCATAATTATATAAGTTGACTAAACATATGGTAGATCAATTGGTGGACTGGTATGTTTTTTTTATATTATTCTAAAGGTTTGCTGCCGCTTAAAAAAAGTAGAAAATCCAGTTACTTGTCTTAAATGATTTTGCAAGTGCTGTGAGTTACGTTTGAGAACTGAATAGCGTTTTTAGTGGGATATTTATTAAACTAATTAACAGTTAAAAGCTCGCTGTTTCTTTTATGAAAGTAGAGCATTAACAAATGACACGAATGTCACACTCACAATAAAGTTCATATACTTTTTCTAAAAAAAGGAACAAGATACTTTAAAACAGTATTTCCCACATTTTATTGCTACGCAAGCATTATCGGCAAGAAGCAAGAAATTTTGTCAAAATAAATAAATAAATAAATAAAAATAAACAATATGAACAATAAATGCTCACCGATTTACTTAGAAGGTGACAAAAATAATAAAATAGATGTTACAAGTTAAAAATATACATTTTATTTCCAATTTCTCTGTTGATGGTCGTGGGAATTGCAGGCCGAAGGTACTAAGAAATTTTAAATAAAATGTATATTTTAAATTTATAACATGTATTTTATTATTTTCGCTGCCTTTTTAGTAAACTGCCTTTTTAAAAATTCCTATTGTGCATTTTGTGACTGAATCAAGTTGGAATATTGCATTTTGTCTTATGTTTTTATTTAAGAAATCTCGTTTTTATTCAAGAAACAACCTTGACTTAGGCTAATTAGGGCGTGGCTTCTACATTACAGAAAATCCATTTATATCATTGTGTCGATATTTTTTTAGTTTTCAAGATATTTTATATTAAATCCATAGATTCAATGATTTTTACTGATGCATGAGCTTTTGTAACCTATCTAATAAATACAACGTACGAAAGACTTTCGAAAGAGCGAGGGGTTTCTACTCCTTTAAACCCCAGATTTAACAAACTTATACCGTCGTCGGTAATGTGTGAAATATTTTCGCGAGCGACCCAAAATAAAAAATAAAGCACTTTTTTTCATAATTTATCTATCTACACATAAGCTAAACTTTTTCACAAAAGTAGTAGGTACCGTCGAGCGAACTTTGGGCCACTTTTTCCTGGTTCCACTCACATTTCCATTATTAAAAAATATTATATGTGATTTTTCAACGTCGAAATGGAGTTGTAAACAATTAACATAAAATAATGAAGCAAACTGTATGGTTTTACAGATGAATTTTTTATTTATTTTATTTTTTAACTATTTTTAAAGTTTTGGAACAAAGTAGCCCCCGCTAGGGGCTTCTTTGGTCCATTCACTTAGTTTGATATAAAATGAATACATTTCATATGTAAATGAATACATTTTTATGGGAAACCCTAGCAATAGCATTTGCTAATAAATTAACACTTCAAATCCGATAAACATTTTTTTTTTTTTTTAACATTTAAACACAATTAACCAATTGTTAATATTAAAGAAACGAGAAACACTTTTCGTCATGTTTTCCTCAGCAACTGGAACATACACAATTAATGTAACAAGAACAAAATGCTTTCATAGTAGAAGCACGTCTTTTTTGCGCCTGACGAATAAAGACTCAGATCTTTCGAAAGGCCTAGCGCAATTAAAAGTTTTTGATGGTATTTTAAGAAGTTCTTTTGTTCTTATTCATTTACAACAGTTTCAACTTAATTTCTTTCAATTAATGTGACATTTTGCAACAGTAACATTTGAAAAAAGTTACTTAAAACATGTTTTAAGAGATTTGGTTGTATAAAAGGCATTTCTAAGTAATTGGGGCTATTTTCAGACCAAAACAGGCCGGGCACAAAGTAGCCCGGAAATACTAGTTTTCATGCTAGCTTTATGAAAACGTAAACATTATCTGCCAAAATAAAATGTTAAAGGAAAAATTATGATCACACATGGGTTACAAGCTAATAAAGGTAATATTTTGACACTTACTTTATTTGTAGCTCTTATCAAGATTGTTTCACAATAAAATTTTTTGGAGAGTTAAAATCTACACACGAAAACAGTTGTTTACAAACACATTCAGTATTGCCATTAAAAAAAAAATACCTCCAAACTATTAAAATACCCTATAGTAGGGTATAAATTATTTTTCAAGGGCTAAAACTCCGAATTATCTTGTATTGTTTGTTCAATACAAAGAATAAAATCGTTTTTTATGGGCAAGGACCAAAGTAGCCCAGATCAACGGTAAATGAGGTAAAGGTAATAAGTAATACCAGCATTAAAGTGAAAGTCGCTCACCCTGAAAAAAAGTGACACATCTCGCAAAAATCCATTTTGCGTTTTATTCGATTAATAAGTCTGTCATAGATGCGTCTTGCTGCAATGAAAGTCTCATAAGTGTAATTATCCGGAAAGTCGCTTCACAACGCTATATATCCTTCATGACCACAGAAGGGGGTGAATTGTGCGTGGATGTAAAATTATTCAACTCTTCAAACCTCATCTATGTCTCCATTTTTAAGGAGATCGTGGACCTTTATTTAAGCAAAAATCGAGAATTATTTTTGTGTGTATTATTATTCTCCATTTTGTTCTGAGCCATGTGCGAAAAACCGCATGCAGGTGCGATTATTTTTTGCAAAGTTACAAGTGTTTGAATTTTGTACATAAAAATATTTTCGACCCTTTAATCTACTTTTAATCTACTTTTCTCAATAAAGATTTTTCAATGTTTTTAGAATTTGAAATGCTCCATGCGTCTTAATTTTTTTTTTTTTTAATCAAAGATTATGAAATTGATAAGGAATAATCCTGATATTTCTCAGAAAGAAACTGAGTATGCATTTTAAAATTCGACTTCGTTAAGATAAGAAAATTTGGTTTTTCACTTATAAGAAGGCAAAATTTTGCTAAAAATCCATATGAAATTCAGAAAAAAATCTCTAAAACATTAGCTGTTCAAAGGATAAAAATTCTATACACAGATTTGTTTGTAATAGAGTTTTGTGTGATTAAAATGCAAAATCGGAGATATATCTCAAAAATTAAGGCGCATGGAGTATTTTGAAATATCGTTTTAAAATTTAATTTTCTTTTTAAATCTTAAAATTACAATAAGATTGGAAATTTCCTTTAAAGTGTTTGTTCTATATACTTATGGTAAACTGTATATTTCCATAAAATTTCATATTTCTATGATGAAAATTATAAAAAGAAATTTTTAACGTCCATCGTCCATTTAAGGGGGTAGGGTACCTTTGAACACGTCGAAAAAGGAGAAAATACCACTATGTTCGCATGACAAAATCTGAAAATATGCATATAAAGAGAAAATTTTGGTGAAAATAAATACATAATACTGTTACCTTTATACTGAAACCAGAATATTTGTAAAAAATATTGACTAAATAAAAAAAAAATAACAAAAAATTAAAAATGTTCACTTTTTTAAAGATATTTTCAAAGTAAAAAAAAAAAAAAAAAAAAAAAAAAAAAAAAAAAAAATAAAATAAAATAAAATAAAATAAAACCTTACCTTTTTGCTGGTTTTAAGTTGTAGATAATACAGTAATGAATATGTGGTGAAAAGTTTTTTTGATTGCCATGCATAGTTTTTTAGTAACACTAACGCTGCGTCTTAAAATTTAGTCTTAATAAAATAGCCATAATTAGTAAACTAATGGGAATTTTTTAATGTTGTTTTTTGTATATTGTTCAGAAATGATTACGGAATCAAAATATGTATTAAAAATTTTTCGAAAATTTTGCAGGTTTAAAGGTATCCTACCCCCCTTACGGGTTTTAAGCTATTATGCACGTTTTTACTGCTGCATGCTGAGCTAAGTGCTAAAACTTTATGTTAGAGTAAAAACCGCACAAATCTTCCTTTGCCTCTCCTGTAAAATTTACTTTCGACGAGATGCTTCCATTTTCTTGCAGATGAGCGAAATAATCATAAAGACATAAGCATTATTTTCTACATAAAGAAAAATAAGTCTCTCATTGAATGTTATTATGCCAAATATTTGTTTAAAATACCGTGTGTCCGAAAAATGACTGATGGATTTTAAAATTCAATAATTTGCAAACGGTGACAGATATTAAGGGGTCTCAGGACTCTTAAAATTGGAAAAAAAAAGAAAAAAAAAGACCATTTTCAACATTTAATATCTTAAAATGTATTTGGTTTTAAGACACAATTTTAATTGGAATAAAATATATAAGTACGTTCTTTCATTTCATGTATTTAAAAAATTATAAGATGCAGAATTAACATTTACAGGGGGCTCCAAACTGTTAGACATTTTTCGAGCAAAAAATCGGCATAACAGCTTACGCCCACGATTACAAAATAAGTGTTGCAACTAGAATGAAAACTTTGGTATCTACTTATACTTCAGATTATAATAATTACCCTGAACCTAAATAAATTTGTATTTAAAGCTTTTTTATATTTTTAATACAAAGTTGTATTTAGCTAATGCAAAATTAAGAAAATTTCAACAGTACAATCACCTAAAAAAATATTGTTTTGAACAATAAAAAGGAAATTTTAGGTTCAGTTTAGACAGACTAACATGTGACATACACTGGTTATCAAAAATTAAGGAAAAGTCACAAAATGCCATTTTTTAAATACGGGAATACTCAAAAGGAAGTAATACAATTCGAATAATTACTATTCCTGCAGAACAGCTAGTCCATATAACATCTCATTCAGGTCACACATGGTCACAAGAGTCACAGTCACTACGGCGGAACAAAAAATAGGAAATTCCATACGTCTCTTTTATGAGTCTCAAATGACTACTGTATGTGACTCCACTGACAGGTCACTGTGACTGCTGCTTTGTGGCGAGTCACCAGGTGACTTTACAATGTCATTTCATTGAGACTCTCGTGTGACTCTCATCTGGAGACTCAATTTCAAAGTCATTGTGAACGTTGCATTATTCTAAATTACCAAATAATGTCAAATTAAAGTCACATGGTGACTTTTCACCACTTTTCACAGTGGTGACTTTACAGTAGGGTCTCCGTCACCATTTGGCAAAGTCATGTGACAGAAAGTCACCATGTGACTTTAATGTGACATTATTTGGTGATTTATCATAATGCAACGTGCACAATGACTTTGAAATTGAATCTCCTGATGAGAGTCACACGAGAGTCTCAATGAAACGACATTACAAAGTCACCTGGTGACACGTCACAAAGCAGCAGTCACAGTGACCTGTCAGTGGAGTCACATATAGTAGTCATTTGAGACTCATAAAAGAGACGTATGGAATTTCCTGTTTTTTCTTTTTGCCGTAGTGACTGTGACTCTTGTGAGCATGCGTGACCTGAATGAGATGTTATATGGACTCGCTGTTCTGCAGAGATAGTAATTATTCAAAAAATATTACTTACTTTTGAGAATTCGCATATTTAAAAATTAGCATTTTGTGACTTTTCCTTAATTTTTGATAACCAGTGCATATTTTGAAAATTTCATGAAAAAATATTCATAAGTTTTTGAGATATCGTGCGCGTTACGCCCAAAAACGTCATTTGGAGAAAAATGGCTTCAAAGTTTCCGAAACGACGCTTCAGCTATTGAGCGTGTATAAATGTAAAAGCCATAACTTGAGTTTTAATAGGAATTTCAAGGAAACAATTATATCAAAATGTTCAGAAAAGATAGGAGCTTAATATCTAAAATAATTAAAAATTCGAAAATTTTAAAGCTTTAAGAGTCTTGAGACCCCTTAAAAAAGTTGTTGCAGGAGTGTTATGTCAGGTGTCAGGAGTTTTTATGCTGCTATTCTCAGTTTTAGTTACAAATAGCATCGATATATGGCGCTGCAAGCAATAACCGCTAAATCCAGGTTCGATTTTTATATTTAATAAGTTTTTATGTTTAATATTAAAGTAATTTTAAATGCTCACTAAAAGTACTATACTATAAAAGTTAAAAACAACAAATAAAATTCTACAGTGTTGAATTCAATTTTTCTGCAGGAGGGACATTTTTATGCAACGGGAGTGTGTGTGTGTGTTGGGGAGGGGCGTGATGATTGAAATTCTAATTGATACAAATTTTCAAATTATCTAGGGAGTACATCTGAATGTTCCTGTCGAAGTCCCTTCCCCCCGGGGCATTCCTGAATTCAACACTGGATGTATAGATTGAGAAGCATCAATTTAGAGAAATATTTTTTTATTCTTTCAGATGTTGCAGATACTCCTGCTGCATCCAGTGTTGATAGAAAAAAGCCAAAAAGGAAAGACGAATATAAAATAATAATTTGGAATAATAAAAATCTGAAAATTCCTGAAGCGCAAATAAAATATAGAGTAAGTAACTACTAAAGGGTACTACTACTACTACTTCGGTACTACTACTTCGTGTGACGGCCTGTATTTTAAGCATTTTTGGGGATTTTATTTTTGACGACAAATGAAAAAATGGAACATTGAGTTTTTACATTTATTGTTATTTCAAGAATATGTAAAGCAAATTTCAAGCAAAAATCTTTTTTAGAACGCAAGTTACGCTACTCTGAAGTCACCTGCCTCGAAAATAAGGACGTTCACTTCCTCCACGATTTCGGCTGATTGACTTATCTGAAAGAGTAAAAACGGCGTTTTAATCTGTAAGCCTAAATGCATCAAATGAACTAAAATCTTTTGAAAATATTGAAAATTGGATTTATGGCAGGCTTTTGGAAAAAAAAAATATCTCAAATTTCATGATATTTTTTTATTTTTTCGTTACGGAAAAAAAAGTGGAAATATTCGGAATTTTCGGATGATCTTAGTTCACTCCGTGCGTCTACATTTGCTGAGTGTAGTCTATGAATTTAAAGGGAATCAGTAAAACCGTTCTCGAGATATGATGGAGGAAAGTTTGAAAAACAACGTTTTGATAAAAACGCGTTTAAAGTTTCAAGTACGGTTAAAACGATGAAAATCTCAACTTACCATCAATCTGCGATACCTGATCTATAGAGCATTCTTTCCTCTTCCTCTTGGAGGTCTTTCAATGTGGATTACTCTGTTCTTGCTTCCATTCTGGTATTTTTTACAACGACAAAGTAAGTGATTGTAGAAATTTCCTTCTATACTTGTGTAACCCACTTAACTCGGCGTTTTAAACATCTTATTCTTCTAAATGCTATATCTTTATAACGAATTCGAATTTTGGAAAATTATTTTACGATCGTTTTCTAGACATGTTAAGGAATCAATTTATGCAAAAGAAAAAAAAATCGATTTTTTGAACTCATCACACGGAGGAACTCCCTTAAGTGCAAAAGTTATGGCTCTGGAGACTTTCTATCAATTTTTCTCCTTTTTTTGAACCGCGAACTTTTGAATCTTATTTCAGAAGAGACACATAGATACTGCATACAAAAGGATCCTTCTCAACCTTTACAAGTTTTCATTACAGATATTCAACGCTATATGAAAATTTGTTATCTAATTCGTCTTATACATTTACCATCTGCAAGAGATTACTGGAGTGATACTTTAGGTAACCAAACAATAAAGAGAAAATGTCTGCCTAAGAATTTGAAAAAATCCGTCAATTTTTACTTTTTAATGACAATACTAAAGAAATTGCTAGAGGCATGAAGGACCTTGGTAGACTATGCAAAGGAATGATTCTAATACAATGTATTAGAAAACGCTTTATGCAAGTTACTATGGAAGATTGTTAGACAATAGATGAATAAATTTGCGCAACAAAGTCTCGAAGCATTTTGAAACAGTATTTTCCCAATAAACCATATAAATGGGGCTTTAAATTCTTCGTTTTATGTGGTATAAGTGGTTTTGACTGTGATTTTGAATTATATAGTGTCCAGGAAAATGTTGACATACGACCACCAAATGAGCCAGATTTAGGGTCTGCATCAAATGGTACTTTTCGTCTCAGTAGGTTAATTCCGCTAAATCAAAACTATAATTTTTTTGATAATTACTTCAATTCATTACCATTAACAGAACGGAATACTTTCATTGGCCACAGTGAGATGCAATAGAATTTCTAATTGTAAGCTTCCTTTGGATTCAGAGATAAAAAAAGAAAAAAGAGGATATAGTTTAGAACAAGTAGCATGCATTAACAGTACACAAATATCATGTGTTACATGGTTGAATAATAAGCCATCTGCTGGATGTTGTTATGATAAAGTCATGGATCTTATATAAAAAAGGGAATGAAAATAATCCCTTAACCAAAAATGACTTTGGCTAAATTCAGGGAAGAGGTTACAATCTGCCTTTGTAAGATTGGAATCGAATGCTAAAAGAGGACGCTCAAAAATGTCTGAAGTAGAAAGGGGAATTATAGACCAAGAAACATAAAAATCTTGTGTCTGCAATGCCAGTCAAAGATATAAGATTAGTAGGAGTATGCAATTGGCCTGATTATATGGAATTCCAAACTGTACTCGCAAAACTTTCATAAAGTGTTCAAAATGTGGAGTAGCCTTATGTATAAATCGAGATAGAAATTGTTACTCTGTGTTTCATCTGAAATGAACATTTGGAACTTTTTTGTTTTTAAAGATCTTTTTTATACTCCTTTTTCTTTTGATTTGCTTTCTAAAAATACTTTATTCTATTCTAAAATAATTTTCTATACATTTTTTTTCCTTTCCTGTCTTTTAAGAGTCTGTATTTTGAAATTTGTAACATTAATTTCTACATTTTTGCGTATTTTAATCCCTTGGGGCGGTGGGATATATTATATTGCACTAATTTTAATCAAGACTCGCAGTAGAAACTTTTAATTAAATTTTATATTTCTAACTTTGGAGAAAAAAATGTTGCAAAATTGCTTTTCCTTATTTAAATTTTTTTCGTATATTCCGGTGTGAATTCAACATTACAGAGACACAATTGCTTGCTCCTCAAAGGGTTAAATATCTGCTGTAAAAATTCTATACATATTATACTCTTTTTGTATATCTAATACACAAGTATTGTGGGTTTTGTGCCAGATTTAGTGCAAAACAGTAAATATCTCATTGTGTGCTTTGGGACACATATGGCAAGTACCATAAAAATCCTCGTTTTAAAAAAATATATGAAATCTGAATTTTTTTTTATTAATTTTCCTATATTTGTGACTACCTAAAGTAATCAAATTATTTTTTTCATAAAGAAAAATCGCGTAGTGAAGGATTAACTATCTTTTATTAGCTTTTTCTATTTAAATATTTCTCTAAATTGACCATATATACTTTTTTTTAATTAAATTAATATTGTCTTAAAGCCAAGTATTTTTCATTAATTTTAAAAACAAATTTTTACATACATTCATGTTAAACATTTATGAAAACACAAACTTCAAACAAATTACATTAAATTGACAAATTTGCGTAAAATAAGTAAATAAGAACTATTAAATATTTGATTATTTTTAATCTTTTATTAACTTATTTTCAATAAATGTTTTTCGTTTGGAAATAATTTACCTTTTTAAAAATTGTTAACTTGTTTACATTAGCATTTAAATGTAAAAGAAAATATAACGTTCCATTTTTATTATAGTTATTTTTTAATAGCAGAAACCGTTTGAAATGTACATAAAAATTCTTTTATTTCTATTTAACAATACTTTAAGAATGAAAGAAAAGATATTACTGGATTTCCTTACACATCATCACAGTATAATATGCAGTAAAGTATAAACTCATTTAAAATTCTTCTCTGGATATTTCATGAATATTTATTATTATTTAAAATCTGAATAATATAGGTTTTCGTATTTTAATAGACAAAACTTTGAACATAAAATTAGAGAAATATAATGTTTTTTATTTATTTAAAAATATAAGATAAAATTATAAGAACATAAATCCTCAGATAAAAAACAAAAACAAATGAAGGTTTTCTTTAAAAGGTAATATCACGTATTTATATTTTATTCGGTTAATATATTTTCTGGTGTCCTTATATAAAAAAGTTTATATATGTAAAACAATTTTTAAATGATACTTCTTTCTCATTTATAATTTAAAATAGTAGTGCACTAACTCTCTTATAAAGGGAGTCTAGTTTTTTATATCCGAACATTTTATCGATTGGAATCTGTTTCCGCAAAAGCGACATGTGTAGTGTACATTATTTTACTTTTGTTTACAGAAGTGTTTGTTACTCTCAGAATCTGCAGTGTTGTTTGTTTGTTTCTTTGGTTGGTTGTATTGTGCTGATTCGCTCAAAATCCCTTTAGGGTCATGTTGCGCCAAAAAGAGTTGAACAAAACACCAAAATGTCTCTAAAAACACTCTAAAGCGTAGTCATAAAAATGAGTTTAATAAAAAGGTAATGTGATGAAGGTGTACTTAAAACCATTTATGGAGTCATAAAATAAAGTGATAAAACAAAACTTCATAGTCAAAATCTATACAATAATTTTGGTCTAAAATAATGATGTGAAAAGTTGAGATTATTTAGCATAAACAGATTGAAACAATCACAGCTTATAAAGGGAGATTGCTTAAAATCATGTATGATCAAATTCCTCTAAAACAACATTTTTCTCATTTATATCTGTTTCATAAGACTCTGATTCCATAGCGTCTTCCGCATATCGGAGAAGCTGTTTGGAATCTTTAAAATTATCAAATTGTTCTTAAAAAAGTGATTTTCTGTTTTTTCATTTCAGTTTTGTACTCTGCGTGCCTGCCTACATTCGGAATGAATTTTTTTTAATATTTGAAAAAAGCATACTTAGATGCATTATATTATAGAATATAGCTAAAAATTGTAAATAACATGTAAAAATATGTATATTTTTAAAAATTTTGATTTTTAGGCACAAAAAAATGGCACTTTTGCAAACCATCAAATCTCGAATTTAAATGAAGATATTTTTATTCTGTAAATTTTATTATGATTAATGATACATGCTTGAGGTACTGAAGCATTTTCATAATTATAACTATGCTATTTAAAAATTACAGAAGTTAATGTTTTTACAAACATTAAAATCAAGAAAATATATAACAATTCATAACTTGTATCAACGAAAATATGAAAAGAAATAACTATAATCATAGTAGAGGAACATTACCTAAATAAACTTCTTTAGAGTATTTTTGCATAGTTTCATAACGTTACAGTTATAATTTTTCGAGTTATTATGTTTTGCGATGAAGCAAAATGTGAAAAATCTCATTTTGAGAAAAAGCAGAAAATATAATTAAAACAAGATTTTACCTATTAAATGACAAACTCAAACGTGAATTAAATCTCAAACGTGAACCGATACGTTTTTGGATATGTCCAAACACTACAATTTTGTGACGCTATTATCACTAAATATTTTGCACACATATAAAACCTTTTGTGTCTCAATCACCATAATATTTCGTGTACTTCAATTTTCATTGACCCACAGACCTCTGAAAAATCATCGATGTATCCATCTTTCCTGCTGAACCTTCAAAATTACAGTGACACACATGATCAGCTTTTAGCGACTCAAACTTCGCGTTCTTTGTCAATTTTTGTAACTCATTAGGATATCATATAATTATGGAATTAGGACTCATATTATTATGGAATAGCAATTCCATAGTAGTTTTGGAGCATGTCTGTAAACACATCTGTTAATTTACCTTTGCCCGAGAGACCTTTAGCTTTCAGTTTTCTCAAAGGTGAACCTACACATTTTGGATATGTCAAATAAACTACACTTCTGTGACACTGTTATCACTAAGTATTTTGCACACATATTTAAACCTTTTGAGTCTCATTCACCATAATATTTCGTGTACTTCAATTTTCATTGACCCACAGACCTCTGAAAAATCATCGATGCATCCATAGTTTCCATCTTTCCTGCTGAATCTTCAAAATTACAGTGACACAAATGATTAGCTTTCAGTGACTCAAACTTCGTGTTCTTTGTCAATTTTTGTAACTCATTACATGTACAACAATGTGTTTATGTGACTTCTAAATCTAAGACTTTCCTAGTGTCAACTGAAACAACAGCAACACAGTCATTCAAAGATGTATGTTCTCTGCGCTACCATGCTCCATCCACAGAAACACCACATTCGTCACTTTTTGCTTTCGAAATAACTTCCGCAGCTGCTTTTGACGTAGAATTTTCACCTTCATCTGCTACAACTTTAAAAATGTTTGCTTCACGCTTTTCGTATGTAGTTTTCGCAAGTTTTGGCAATTTCATTGTACTGCAAAGTTTATAAGCTGCTGAGAATCCTTTACCAATTTGCCTCATTCCATATACAAATCTTTTGTTTACTTCAGGTTCATTATTAATTTTGTTAGATGAAGCAAAACCATTATAAAAGTTACATTTTTACACTTTAGCACAAAATGAGAAGGCAGTCCATATCTGAATTTTTCATTTAAATACAATCATAAATTAAAACATTCTGCACAGGGAATCATGGATAAAATATTACACAGAATCTCTAAATCAATAATTCTGTTTCCACTTACTGATTCGGCAATTCAATATCTGCAAGAGCAGCTGTTTCAAGCTTTTAAGAACTCTCATTATTTACTGCGCCATTTTCAATACTGTTAATTAGATTGTTTTTCGTAAATTGTTACCATGAAACTGGCGTTTTCTTTTTCAGCTACGCTAAATATTTTCCCATTTCAATAAAAAAAACCCCACGTCAAACAAGAATTTTAAAGTTTATGGGCTTTCGTAACTGAAAAACTGCGAAAACGCTACGTAAATATAAATAAACAAAGTATCCTAACTCTGATGCCAGATATCTGAGTAAAACTTCAGTTTGCTGCATATACACTGCTCAAAAAAATTAAGGGAGCAAGTAAAAAAGTGAAGAGAACAGTGCAAGACAGGCATGTATGGGCATAAAATGGATAGTACACGTGTATTAATGCGCAATACAGAAAAAAAGACTAACAAAAAATTGTAGGGGAGCTTTTATTCTTTGAAAAGATGAAAAGAACATGAAAAGATGCTTTAGGGCAACAAGTTGGTTTCATGTAAATGATAAAAAAAAGTATTGTTTAGAAATGATGCAAGATTTTTAATATGGCGTGTGGTCTCCTCGAACAGCTAAGATTGCTGCACACCTGTTTTCCATGGATGCGATGAAGTTATCGATAAGACTTTGGGGAATACTGTTCCACTGTTCAAGAATTGCAATCTCCAAGTGCCGGACAGTAAAAGGAGGACTCGGACTCGCAGCAATGCGTCATCTGAGTATGTCCTTAAACATCCTCGATCGGATTTAGGTCAGGAGAGCGTGGTGGTCATTCCATACGCTGAATTGTTTTAGCTTCAAGCATGTTTTCCACAAGACGAATTGTAGGAAGTCTGGCATTATCATGCATGAAAAAAAAGAAATCACTAATTTCTGCAACATAACATACGACATGAGGTCTCAATATCTCGCCTGTATAACTTCGGTCCGTCAAAGTGTCATTCCAAATGGTATGCAGGCCAGGATGTCCACCTATGCTGATTCCAGCCAATAGCATCAGCCCACCTCGTCTGTAATGTGATCTTTCATGAACGAAAGTGGGATTATTTTGAGTGTCTCTTAGATGCCAAAATTCATGCCAAAACACATACTCCATGCCAAAACACATCAGACTGTCACATCCAGACTGAATCGGGACTAGTCTGTAAATAGAATGTGAATCCAACAACGTTGCCTCCAAACTCGATGTTCAGTTCCCCACCTTCTTTGGGCCTCACAGTCGCTTGAGGTAAAAAAAATACAGACCATTGGCTTACGTGCATAGAGACCACCCTGATGAAGCCTATTTCGGACTGTTTGGCTGGACACCCTTTGTCCTGTGGCCAAGAACAACTGTGTTTGCAGCTGAGTAGCATTGCCCGTTCCGTCTCGACGAGCTGTTAACAGGATATATCGGTCATCAGTTTCTGCGTTAGCACATTTTCGAATTTGCACTTGTCGATGACTACCATTCCATGTGTCTCAAAACACAAGCTGAGCGATCGAATTTTACAACTGAGGCAGTGAAACAGACGTTTCTGAAAAATCCCGATTTCTGCACTTATCTCCTTTTTCTAGTTTTTGACGTCATAAACTTTAATTTACATGTGAAGTTTTCTGTATCTGTTTTCTACAGCACTTTAAGTTATGGATGTTTTATTTTACGTTACTTATCGATGGAAATATTAGCGTAATTTCGTTAAAACCATGTGCTCCCCTGATTGTTTTGAGCAGTGTATTTAACACATTTTAAATGCTTCAAATTTTTTTATTTTCCTTTTTAAATTTGTTTTATATGTAGTGACAAATTTTGCTTCTTGTACTGAGTAAAACATTGATGTAGAGAAACATTTACGGCCATTTCCGGTAGCGGAAGGCTATTTTCGGTTTCAAAAACATGCGACTGACTAATATATAAAATGCTTGTAACTCAAATTCTCAACAAGGTAGAAAGAAACTTCAAGCTGATTTAGAAAGCTAAAATGTCAGGTTTTAATATTAAACAAAATATAGACCAAACAAACATACAAATACAATAAAATCCGGATGTAACGCTCTTCCGGAGGACCGGGCTAGAAGAACATTAAAAGCAGGAAAGCGTTAAATGCGGGAGAAGGTTTTCGACTTTTTAAAATTGAGAATATTAGATTATCTGCTATAAATAATGCAGGGAATCATTTTCGTGTATTATTTAAAATAGAAACTCCACAGCACAAAAACGTTTCCTTCATTTAAAATATCACAAATTTATATAATGTTTACAAAGTGTATTATTATTTCAAATCAGAATAAGTACAAGAATTGTTAGCATTAAAACAAAAGCTACAAAATATATTTAACATTTCTAATAGGACCCTTTATCCTTATATTAAACATAAAATTAAATTATGAAAGAAAATAACAATAATATTTTTTGTTTAAAAAAAATGTAACATTTGCATTCTTGAGCACCACTATGAGGACTATAAACTTTCACTTACTGTTTTTTTCTGTTTTAGAGACAAATTCTTCGAGTTTCGTCTGACGAGTGGACGAAGGACCACATAAAATAGCGTTTTCTGCTTTGTTTATATGCCTTAATATGTCTTCATGTGAAGCGGCGATATCTACTGAAGCGGTGTATAGGCGGATAGTGATAAAAGCTTCCATTACTTCAACTATCGTTGGGATGCGCTCTTGAACATCGCCATCAGCAACTTCATCAGGGTCATCTTCTTCAGTGGCATCTTTTACAGTGTCCCCTATAATGTCGTCAGTGCTTCTAGCGTTGTTTGTGATAACGTCTTTATAAATCTTAAGATAGTTCTGAAGGCTGTGAGCGTTTTCTGAAGGTTGCTCGCAAATAGCTTGCCAGTCCTCGTCGTCTATAGGTATGTATGTATGTATGTATATTTATGACGGCCAATTATATGCACGAGGGATATAGGCCCAGGGGGGAGTGCCCTTCGTGGGGGTCTTTCTAGGGGAACCTAACCCGTATTAACGCTTGGAAATCCAAGGTTCGAAGAACACCACGAAAACTCCGAACGATTAGGCCGACGGGCGCGATTGGGATCGAACCCAGCACCTCC
Source organism: Maratus speciosus (assembly GCA_963932465.1). NCBI lineage: Eukaryota > Metazoa > Arthropoda > Arachnida > Araneae > Salticidae > Maratus > Maratus speciosus. The sequence continues at coordinate 459,033,763 of OZ010794.1, read as the reverse complement.
CGTCTACCAGCTTCGAGAGCAGAACCTCTCAGCCACTGGTGGGGCCGTCGTCTATAGGATCCGACCCCTCTTCAGCTGCACTCATATTATAGTCGGCGTCCGTTATGAAACCTGCCTTTTAAAAGCATTTTAGGTAAAGCATTTTACATTATTTTAGGTTCGATTGCATCCCAAGTAGCGCTAAGCTAGTTCACGGCGTCGAAGAGAGTTACAGAAGATCGACTACTTTTATTTTCCATTCCATGCAGAAATCACTTCACTATATGTTTGCGATAATTTTGTTTTAAAACCTTTATGATACTTTGATCCATCGGTTGAAGTACGCTTGTGGTGATTGCAGGTAACCAATTCTAGAGAGGTGTTTGAAATATCTGGTATTTCTTGGAGATACGCTACGCAATTGTCTACGAATAGTATGACATGCCTATTTTGCTTTCGCATCTCGACATAAAAATCAGAAACATATTTAATGAACTGGGGACCCTTCTTTCCAAGCCTTACGTTGATTTGCATAGTCACAGAGCAGTCGTTTGATGTTCTTGAAACAGCGAAGTTTGGCCGATTTTCCAATCACCAGAGGCTTGCGTTTGTCGCTCCCATCGGCTTTGGAACAAATAAGTACAGTCAATCGTTCTTTACTGAGCTTCCCTCCATAGCACTGCTCATTTTTTAACAAGGATTTATCAGGCATCGCTTTAAAAAATAAGCCAAATTCGTCGGCGTTATAAATATCACAACTGGCATAGCTTTTGATGAGCCTTGGAAGACTGTTTTGTTTCTCCAAAATTTTGCATTTTCTATGTTCACGGCAGCGGATTCTCCGCAAATCTTATTGTACACAATGCCGTGGCGGGTTCGAAATCGGTCTAATCACCCGTTAGATGGAGTAAAATCTTCAATTCTTACCTTTTGGGATACTTCTGCAACTTTTTCTTTAACTATGGATTCGCTGATAGGTATGTTACCGTGTCTTGATTCAAGAAACTACTCGTACATAACTTTTTCTAAATCTTCATATTTTCCTGTTTTCACTCTCTTTTTCTTTGAGCCACCAATCACAGCATTTTTTTCAATATCTTTTCTGTTTTGAAGAAGAGTCCGAAGAGACAACGCTGCGATATTCATAGATAAAGCAAAATCTTTCTGGCTCAGAATAGGTGATTTTTTGTCATAATTTTTTAGAATTTCTAATTTTTTGAAAGTGTCAGCGTCTTTCGTTTCATACTCTTAGCTTACATGTTGCATCTAATTGAAGTCGGCAGCGATACTACTTACTTATGTGTAAATGAAAAAAGCGGAAACAGTTTGTATGAAGTAAGAGACAGACAGGTGCTGCTGAGATGGACGGCATAAATTTTTTTATTCTCTGATCCAATGAGAAAAAACCGCAGTTCCGCACAGTGTAAGATTTTGCAAATCTAGCGGGAAAAAAGTCCGAAAATCGACTTGCAGTAATTTAACTTTTAGCTATTTCAAATAACATCTAACACATTGGAGAAAAAAAATGTAAAGTTATGGCAGCCTAACTCCAGAAAAACACAATCAAAAATCGGCTCAAAAACCAAATTTTCTTTTAATCTTTTTAGAATGGCGATTCCGTAGTTGTAATTGCCATTGATATTTTTTGGCTAGAAACATACTTATTTTGTGAACATTTTTTAATGATAGTATGGAATCTTTACAACAATGTAGATACTTTCTATTTTACAGTTACAATAGTTATTTAGAAGTGTTATATTTAAAAAATATTTTTTTTAAGTCAATATAAAAATTATTTGAAAAATTAATAGCATATGATAAATTTTAAAAAGCTGCCAAAAAAAATTTACACGCCGGTACATTGTAATATAATTTCTTTTTGTAATTACGTATGCATATAGATATAGAATAAATAAATTTCAGCTGCCACTATTTGCAACTCTTGAATATAAATAATTTTTTATCAGGTACGGAAGTGTAAATTTCGAAAAGAGAATTATGTGAGATTTTTAAAAATTTTGTTACTGGACATGAATCTTTCCCTGTTAATTCTAAAGATATCATGATAGACTATTTATTAGACAAATATAATCTTCAACATTGCTCATCTGTTATGTTAGCCTAGATTAAGCGGCTGATCCATTCATTTATAATTGGCAGAAAGGAAAAATGGAGAAACTGATATCGCTTACAGAACGTTTTTTGAAGTGAAATAAGAGATGGTCCGATTCGAATATTAACTATATATATATTTACAGGGCAGAAGTAATAATTACTACTAGAAAAGGATTGGGCAACTAAAGAATTTTTTGTATTTAAATGGATCGAAATCAAAAGACAAAAGGTGCATTCGTTATTCCCGGAACACACATGAATAATCATGCGCCACATGTTTAAAACTGAGACAATCTGAAAAAAGGGATGCTATGGATGTGTTAAAAATATATCCGAAAGCCCAGAGCAACGACATTTTAAAAAATCGTTCAAAAAGCCGGATACTCGTCATATAAAAGAAAATGCTGTAATGAAGAAAATCAAAATTTTATAATGGGTAAATCCACAGCCGTCTTACTTTAGATCCGTAAAATGTAAGTTCATCACAGAAACTGATCAGTCAATAACACAAGAATTTGAAATTGTCAGAAATTAAATATTTACTGCTCTTGCACTAACTGTTGTAGAGTTCAATGTTCAGACATATGAGCAAAAATTTGAAGACACAGTGTTAGATAGCACATTGTGCAGCATTCTATCTTCAAATAAAGCAACATAAAAATGCAATGTCTGTAACGGAAAATTCATGGTGGTGAATAACTTAAAAATGATTCAATTATATACGAATAATATTCACAAGTTTTCTTGGGGCTTATCGGCACAACATGCACAATTAAGATTTATGGAATGCCTTTCACATATTGGTTATAGATTTCATGTAAAGAAATAGCAGTTCCGAAATACTGAAGAAAAATGAAGTGTCGCAGAAAAAAAATATATAATCGAAAGACTTAGACTTAAAAGGGAATTATAATTAAAATCTACAAAACAAGGGCAAGATAATATTAATGTAGGAAATAGAAAAAGGGAGATTTTTTAAGGAAATTGCAATAGCCGCTAGTATAACATGTGTTGATAAGCTCTTCTTGAGCGATTTGATATAATTTTACATGACATGTGGATTCAAGATCAATATATCTGCCTTTATGCATTACAAATCACGACATTAACATCTCGATAAAACTATAGAGCGGCTGAAGCACCCTGAAGTTTTAACACTTATACGGTCACCGAATATACAAATAATAAAAGAATAGCAAACAACGGAAAATGACAGTGATTCACTTTATAACACTGGTAACTATAGCAGCATGTAATTAATTAATTACTATTTTTAATACAAGAAAACTCTTCTTGTTGAAAATAAATATGTACTACATTTTTCAAAATCTGCACTGAATACCATACTAGAAATCTGTCAACGTATAAAAATGACAAAAGATCTTTTTATTATGATTATGATGACGGAATAACGATGACGTAAATTGTACAATGTAATGCGTAAAGATATATAGTAAAACCTCCCTAGAGCGACCACGTTCCGTTCCAATAAAAATTGGTCGCTCGGAGAGGTGGTCTCTTAATGGAGGTCATGTTTAAATCTAGATTTTAATTGCTGGAAAAAGGTAACAATTAATGTTACTAAAATTTATTTTTCACATGAGGAAAAAACATGAAAATTTAAATATCAAAACAAAAGTTAATTACATAAGATAATCACTGCAGACTTTAAAAAATGAATACATTAACGTTTGCTTTGATTTGAAGGTTTTATCTTTTATAACTTTTATTTCCAAATCCTTTCGGAGTTCAGTAAATAAAAGCAATATCATTTTGGACCGGAACAAATAATGACGATTTCATTAATTTATCTATTTCTTTGAGAGTTTCCTGACAGAGGAGTTTATTGATCGTCATTATTAATTTATCATCAGAGTTAAATTCATTGACTAAAAAGGCACAAAGGGGTTTAAATACAGGTACCGGAATTTAAAAAAAAATTCTAAACTTAGTTTAGAAGATTGGTGATTTCATTTTCTTCAAAGAAATTGGTCGTTCATGGAGGGAGTCCAAATAGGGTGGTCTCTGAATGGAGGTAAAAGTACTGGGCCAATGGGAATAAATTTCGTTCCATGTAAAAATGGTCGTTCAGGGAGGTGGTCTCTTTATGGAGGTGGTCGCACAGGGAGGTTTCACTGTATTTTTGCATAATACATAAGTATTTTATCTCTCGTAAAATCAATTTCATTACTTTAATTTCGATAATTTTCATAAATTGAATTTTGACCCGCTAGATTCGCAAAATCTTACACTGTGCGCCGGCTGATTTTTTTTTTTTTTTTTTTTTTTTTACATAGTCTTTGGGCGTTGGCTGGCTGCCAATTCCACGTATCCTCTCTTTCTCTCTCTCTCTATCTTTGTACGGGCGAGAAAATGAGAACCCCGGATGCAAACCAAAGCACCAAAGCGTAATATCCGGGATTTCTTTGTTCAAAGGACCAATAAAAAACGCGTTAAAAGGGGGAAAGCATTAAAAGCGAGGAATTTTTACATTGTTCTTATGGGTATGATTCAAGGGATCGGGACAAATGAGCGTAAAAGACGGGAAAGCGTTATATCAGAGTTTTATTTAAATACCGCAAAAGTGTTTGAGTACACTACAGTCTACAGGTAATGATTCAATTGTGTTTCAACGATACTATGCCGTTTCTAATATAAAAAATGTGATAATGTTAATGTGTTACCCAATAAAATGTTCTATTTCCTAAATTGTGCATGTATCTTTTACTGTTATTTTACAGGGCTGTATAAAATAATTTTAATATATATGAAAATTAGAGGCTGGAAGCGCGTTATCAATTATTTTATTATCCAAGTCGAAAGTTAACGTTATGTTGTGGGTTTCAATTCTATTCTATACATTACGTACAGGGGAAGCATAAAAAAATCCCTGCCGGCCCGGCCTACAGGCAGAGGTAGATTTCAAAGTTAAGTATACTAATTTGACCAACAAAAACTAAATCATTATTAGATATAAATCCACTTTAACAGTTTTATCTGCCTGCTTTTGACGAGTTTTTATTTCCTTTTCATAAAATAGCTGGTTTTATCAGGATCATGTTAAGGCGATATTAGAAAAATATTTTTCCATACTTAACAACTCGAAATTTTCTGGCACATTTTCAGATTCATTAAAAAAAAAAAAAAAAAAAAAAAGGATGAAACATGCTGACGTGATTTTTGAAAAGATTTATAAGCGACCTGTGTTTTTATTTTTATTTCTATTAATTAAAACTTGATTAATAAACAATTATTTTCTCAGTAGGGCAACATTTTTCGCATCGGGAAATTCTGTTAAAAATGCCCACTTTGACATCATTTTTTGAAATATATTCTGCCTCTATCGAAAAATCGATCATTACTGTACATTATGTAGTTTCTGAATAAGAGAATCTAGCAATTGGATGCGTTTTAGAGCAAAAATGAATTTAAAAATGAGTAAGAAAATAGACAGTTTGGATTTGAATGCACCCTTAATAACATGATTTTTTTCTTCAACCGCTATGTATTTTTAATTTGTTTTTGCTGTAAGAATTGGCCCTATCAAAAACTTGTCTATATAAATGTTGAAGACAATATTAAGAAGATATATGATAAATTCATGGAGATTTTATATCTTGTGAATTGACGGAGTTATGGATTTTTTATCAAAAATGTGTGATGCATGAATTTTTGGCGCTATTTTTAGAAGTAATAAAAACTTTAAACTGATTTGTTATGTACAAAAATTAAGAAGTTAAGGTTTTTTTTTGGTTTTCACAAACCCCCTCCCTATTTCCATCCCCTTTGTCTACTTTTGCCCATTAACGAACTTGACCGAGATTTTATGTCCCTTGATTTTATGTATCAGTTTGGAAGAGATTTGTGCAGCAATGCGGAAGTTATCGTGTCCAGAAGAAAGTGATAACACAATTGCTTCGGGAAATTCCGTTCAAAATGCCCAATTTGACATCATTTTTTGAAATATATTCTGCCTCTATCAAAAAATCGATCATTGCTGTACATTATATAGTTTCTGAATAAGCGAATCTACCAATTAAATGCGTTTGAGAGCAAAAATGAATTTAAAAATGAGTCAGAAAATAAGCAGTTTGGATTTGAATACTCCCTTCATACGATTTTCCCAACACAATCCGCTTCGGGAAATTCGGTTCAAAATGACCACTTTAACAGCATTTTTTTAAATATATTCTGCCTCAAACAAAAGATCGACCATTACGGTACATTATATAGTTTCTGAGTAAGAAAACGTACCAATTAGAAGCCTTTGAGAGCAAAAATGAATTGTAAAATGAGACAGAAAATACGCAGTTTGGATTAGAATAGACCCTTACTTAGATGATTTTTTTCTTCAACCGCTATGTATTTTTAATTTGTTTTTGCTGTAAGAATTGGTCCTATCCAAAACTTGTCTATATAGATGTTGTAGACAATATTAAGAAGATATATGATAAATTCATGGGGATTTTATATCTTTTGAATTGGCGGAGTTATGGATTTTTTACTTCTTCAAACCCCCTTTTTGTTTTCATTTTTAATTTTTTTTGCGGTACGAATTGGTCCTATCAAAAACTTGTGAATATAAAAGTTGTAGATAATATTAACGAGATTTATAATAAAATTAATTGGAATTGATATCTTGAGAATTGACGAAGTTATGAATTTTTTTCTCCCAAAAACCCTATTTTTTGCGCCCCTTGAGCCCATTTTTAACTTTATCAAAAATCTGTGATACATAAAATTTTGGCCCTATTTTTAGAAGTAATAAAAACTTTAAACTGATTTGATATGTACAAAAATTAAGAAGTTATGGGGGGTTTTCGGTTTTCACAAAACCCCTCCCTATTTCCACCCCCTTGCTCCGATTTTGCCCATTAACGAACTTGACCGAGATTTTATGCCCTTTGATTTTATGTATCAGTTTGGAAGAGATTGGTGCAGAATTACGAAAGTTATCGTGTCTAGAAGAAAGTGATATATATAGATAGATAGATACATATATATATATATATATATATATATATATATATATATATATATATATAAGTTTTTTTACTGAGGGTGGTTTTGGGTTCTAGGGGTCATGATCGGTGTAAATCTGCAAAATGTTTTCAGAAATTCCAACATAGGAACGATCCCAATAGGTAGTATTTCATACGAAATCTTCCTAATAGTGTGAATACATTATGTGTGTTTTCAAATTTGTTGAATCTACAGTTTAGTATACTATAGTATTTCTCTAACATAGACAAATTGATACACAGGTTTCACAAACGTTTTCGAGTACATTTCCATTAGTTTTATTTTATGAAAAATCAAGTTTTCTATCAATTTTTTAACTTTTGGGGAAAGTAATTTCATCTGTTTTATAAAATTAAATGATAAAACAATATGTGTCACATTCTAAAATTAGTAATTTTTCGACTATCGATGTCAAGACGATCTATGGAAAAAGCGATATATAGATATCTTGAAAATTTTTGTAATTGCTAACCGCAGCTACACTCTTTACACTCTCTAAGTATTAATACTACGTTATTACACGAGAGTCAATTTCAAAATTAATTGCCTAACAATGACCTCTTGAAATAACTGTGCGAATTTTCGGTAATTGTCTGAGCGAAGCGAAGGCTAATACTCATCGCAGTATTACTACGATGGATATTAACGCCATGTCCTACTAAAAAAAAAAAAAAAAAAAAAAAAGCCTAAAAACCTTTTGTCAAGCATAACTCAGAAAATATTTGTCAGATTTCGTTTCTGATTGCATCAGAAGGTACCTATGAGGGTTCCCTACTGAATGCACCTACTATGAAAAATAAGTTCCAAACCGTTTAAAAATTATATTAAAACTAGTTGGATGTGCCAATCCCAAAACTTTCTTCTATCTTATACATCTTAATATTTCAAAACCTAGTTACACATGTTAATACTTCAAAATTATTAGTTCAATACTATACCAACTTTGATTTTCATCTTAAATTTCTGCTCAAGTCAATTAAACGGACTAAAAACGAGTTAATCTATATCATGATATTTGTTAAAATTATTAATTTTTCCTTATTCTGTCGTTATCAGCTGTTTGCGAATAGCCGGCATAGCAGGAAGCGAGTTCCCGCCGCTGCATGAGCCGCTGATGCACAATAGAACTACGAAAAATCAAAAAAAGTATACAAAAATCGCTAGCACGGAGCCCCTTTACCGCGCAATATTTCCAAATTCAAGGAGAACCTGTTGGCCAAGGCCAAAAACAAGCACAAACATTTTGGTTCAATTGTATGCATAATTTTATACGCTGTTCGATGGTACAATAATGAAAATGGCACAGAGATCGGAATTATAGTGCCCCCTTCCGGCAGAATTTTTCCAAATTCAGGGAGGACCTTCGTGACATGACCAAAAATAAACACATAAAATTTGGTTCAATTCTATGCATAACTTCATACACTTTTCGGCGGTACAATATTCAAAATGACACGAAAATTGTACAAAAATCGCTGTTACAGCGCCCTCTACCAGCGATTTTTTTACAAATTAAGGGAGGACCTCCTTGCCATAGCCAAGAACTTAAAAATTTTTTTTGGTTCAATTCTATACATAACTTCATACACTTTTCGATGGTGCAATGTTCAAAATCGCACAAAAATCGCTATTACAGCGCCTCCTAACGGCGAATTTTTTGCAAATTCATGGAGGACCTGCTTGCCATATCCAAACACTTAAAATAAAAATTTGGTTTAATTCTATGCATAACTTGATACACTTTTGGACGTTACAATAGTCAAAATCGCACAAAAATCGCTATTACAGCGCCCCCTACCGGCGAATTTTTTCCAAATTCAGGGAGGACCTGCTTGCCATACCCAAAATCTTAAAATAAAAATTTGGTTTAATTCTATGCATAACTTCATACACTTTTGGACGGTACAATATTCAAAATCGCACAAAAATCGCTATTACAGCGCCCCCTACCGGCGAATTTTTTCCAAATTCAGGGAGGACCTGCTTGCCATAGCCAAAAACATAAAATAAAAATTTGGTTCAATTCTATGCATAACTTCATACACTTTTCGATGTACAATATTCAAAATCGCACAAAAAACGAATTTACAGCGCCCCCTACCGGCGAATTTTTTCCAAGTTCACGGAGGACCTGCTTGTCATATCCAAAAACTTAAACTAAAAATTTGGTTCAATTCTATGCATAACTCCATACACTTTTGGATGGTACAATATTCAAAATCGCACAAAAATTGTTATATCAGCGCCCCCTACCGGCGAATTTTTTCCAAATTCCGGGAGGACCTGCTTGCCATAGCCAAAAACTTATAATAAAATTTTGGTTTAATTCTATACATAACTTCATACACTTTTTGATGGTACAATGGCGACAGACAGACGGACAGACGGACGGACGGACAGACGGACAGACGGACGGACGGACAGACGGACAGACGGACACACAGACAGACAGACATTTTCTATAAACATGTTTTTTGCAATCTCTGACCCCTAAAACATGCAAATCCGTCGAAAACCGGAAGTCGAAAAAAATTTCGATTACAATACTTTCTTCTATTGAAGATAGAAGAAAGTAAAAACTGATAAGAAAAGCACAATTTATCTGCTTACGTCACAGAAATTTGGTTTGTGTCATTTTCGCCGGTGAATGTTTTCATAGACAACTGGTTTGAACACATGGAGGAAATAAAAAAAAATGTGCACGCGGTAATATTGATATATAGTGCCATAAAACATTTTCCATTTAAAAGAAAAAAAGGCAAAAACTTTCATTTGAGATTTTGCGATAATCTCTCAATAGCATTTTTTAATCGCCAAAAGCATGTTTTATATTTCGCGTGTGAAAATAAGAAAAAATTATATGATGTTTAATAAAATATTTTGCTTTATAGCATGATTTCTTCCTATTTTCTTTCCTTCTTTTTTTTTTTTTTTTTTTTTTTTTTTTAACTTACAATTATGTTTGTCTGTGGCACTCAAATCTTGTGATTCATTTTTCACCCACTTCCTGTTAACATAGAGTTTTGAAATTTGGAATATATATGTATTCCTGAGGGCAATATTTGAATTGGATATTGATTTCTAGGGTTTCGTTCGTCTCACGAAACTCTATTCGTCTCGCTCCTCTGTCTGTTCGTCTGTCATAGAGCCCGTTCTCAGAAACTATACATATTGGAGACTTTAATTTTGCACACTTATAGCTGAACATCACACATCATACGACAAATCATAAAACTTTGAAAAAGTCGTGCATTTAACCCTTTGATCTCCCACATGTGTATTTTAAACAAGTCTTCTAAGTGAGCCCCTAATTAGGTTAGAGGCGTGAAATTTTACACACTTATAGCTGAACATCACACATCATACGACAAATCACAAAATTTTGAAAAAGTCGTACATTTAACACTTTGGGCTCCCACATGTGAATTAAAAAAAAAAAAAATTCTAAGTGAGCCCTAATTAGGTTGTAGGCGTAAAAATTTGCATACTTATAGCTGAACACCACACATCATACGACAAATCATAAAATTTTGAAAAAGTGGTACATTTAACCCTTTGGTCTCCCACATGTGTATTTTAAACAATTCTTTCTAAGTGAGCTCCTAATTAGGTTGTAGGCGTGAAATTTTGCATATTTATAGCTGAACACCTCACATCAAATGACAAACCAGAAAATTTTGAAAAAAGTCATAAATTTAACCCTTTGGGCTCTCACATGTGTATTTTAAACAATTCTTTCTAAGTGAGTCCCTATTTAGGTTGGAGGCGTGAAAATTTGCACACTTATAGATGAACACCACACATCATTCGAGAAATCATAAAATTTTGAAAAAATCGCACATTTAAACCTTTGGGCTCCCACATGCGTATTTTAAGCAATTCTTTCTAACTGAGCCCCTAATTAAGTTGGAGGCGTGAAATTTGGCATACTTATAGCTGAACACCTCACGTCAAACGACAAATCATAACATTTTGAAAATTCGTACATTTAACCCTTTGAGCTACCACATGTGTATTTTAAACAATTCTTTCTAAGTGAGCCCCTATTTAGGTTGGAGGCGTGAAATTTTGCATACTTATAGGTGAACACAACATAGCATTCGAGAAAACCTAAAATTTTGAAAAAATCGTACATTTAACCCTTTGGGCTCCCACATGCGTATTTTAAGTAATTCTTTCTAACTGAGCCCCTTATTAAATTGGAGGAGTGAAATTTTGCATACATATAGCAGAACACCTGAGGCCAGGCGACAAATCATAAAATCTTGAAAAAGTCTTACATTTAACCCTTTGAGCTACCACATATGTATTTTAAGCAATTCTTTCTAAGAGAGCCCCTAATTAAATTGCAGACATGAATTTTTGCATACGTATAGCTCAGGCATGTCAAACTCGTCTACCGCCGCGGGCCAAATTAAGCATCGCATACAATGACGCGGGCCACATCAAACAAAGTAGATAATGTTATTAGAATTGCACACAGCAATATTTGTACGTACAAAACATAGCCATATTAAACAAATATTCAAGTAAAGTTCCAAAGTTATTATTATAATTCATTGTTTATTTTATCTTATTTTTCGAAAAAATACTTGGCATTACTTTTTATCAATCAAACCTACAATGTTTAATCTGATTTTCTAAATTGTATTACCTTAAAAAAAAAAATATTTCTCTAAAAATTTAAAAAATATGTTAATCTAGCAAAGGTATACCTTTTAATCTTCCGGATTTTTTCAAGTAAAAACTTAAAAAAACATATTTTGAAAAAAAAAATTATTTAATAAATTGTGTCTTGTATTTATGCGCTACGTATTTCATTTCATTTATGAAACACATTTTCTCGTTCAAATTATGTTGCTTTTACCAGAAAAATTTTGCTACCGAACATAGTTAATACAGTAGAACCTCGATTATCCGAAGTAATTGGGACCAACCCTCGTTCGGAAAATCGAAATTTTCGGATAATCGAGAATGCTTCAATTTTAAGATTAAGGGAAAATATGTGCGCTATTTCTTATTATGGTAACAAGTGCTTAATAAAAATAAATCAATTGCAAACTAGAAATAAGAATAAACTACATGAACTTTAATTTTTAAATTAAATATCTTTTACATATTTTACAAGGGTTTGAAACAAAGTTTATTGAAGTTTCGATTGCATTTGCTTTTTCAGCTCTATCGTTAAGTTATCTTAATACTATTGGTTCACCAGTATCAGTCATTCTGCTGCTTTCTGCATAAAACTTTTTTATTTTTGCAGCATCACTCTTCATAACACTAACCGCTGCAATACCAACGCCGTATTCTTGAGCTTATTTTATCACACTCTCACCCGATTCTACATGATTTATGATTTAAAATTTTTCTTCTACACTTAAAGCAATGGGTTTTTTTTTTGTACACATGATAAGAAGGAAAATTTTTTACTCTAGTAAAAATCCCGTACGGGAGCTCAAGTTAAATTCAAAGAAATTCTACGAAAGGGGATCCAAAAAATTTATCTGTACTCGTGGTTCGGAAAGGACCGCCTGCACACAAAGAATGCGTTAGGGAAAAAAAAAAGCTTTAAAAATCGATTTTGGTTAATCGAGAGTTTCGGTTAAAAGAGTTTCGGATAAAAGAGGTTCTACTGTATATGCCTAATTGCTCACTTTGCCTCATTGCCAACTTTTTCACTCAGTTGGAAAATTGCAACTCGTAACTGAATTAAACAAAGCTAAAGTGCCAGAGGATTGGCGGGCCACAAAGAAGTTGTCGGCGGGCCAGTTGTGGCCCGCGGGCCGCGTGTTTGACATGCCTGGTATAGCTGAATACCTCAGACTACACGGCAAATAATAAAATTTTCAAAAAGTCTTGGATTATTTATTTCTCCAGGCTCTAACTTCTGTATTTTAAGCAATTTTTCTAAACTCCGTCCTTTTTACCCGGGAAGCACTTTTCCAACTTTTGCCGATATCCCTTTGACCATTCTTTCATATTATGCATCATAGCCTTACATATTTTAGCTCTACTTTTTACCGCCAGAGGCGCCTACTTATCCCTGGTGCTATCGGCCCAATCCCCTCGACTACTAATATCTACGGATATTATATAAAACGGAGTTTCGTTCGGATAGAGGTTTGTTTAGAATAGAGTGCGCCCCTGGTTTCTAAAATTGGAACTAACAGTTTTTTTCAAAAGGATAAAGTGTTTTGAAAGGAATATTAAACGAGACCCTCTGTGCGATCTGTGATTACACTTACCCACGTGTTTAAAATACGATCCCTTAGGGGGAAATGGTGGGGGTGGAATTAATTACTTATTGGTTTCGTTTGATTTTCTATTGAGAAATCAGCAATAACTTCGACAATGAATATTTGTTGAAAAGGACTAATGACAGGGTTACCACGATGTCGCCAAACTTTGATCAACGTGTCGAAATATCGCCGAATTCGGCGGCAAAAGAAGTTTCTATATAAGAAGCGAACTTGGAGATAGCTGGCTATTTTGGCAAAATTCCCATTTAAAATCATTTATCTTCCATAATTGAGCTCACCGAATTAAATTTAAACTCCGTGCATTTAAGGTTTTTTTCAAGACTTTTCTACTATTTAGTGCATCTAAAAAACATATATATTTTCTAAATTTTTGAGAATTTTAATAAAAGCGTGATTTTCAAAAAAAAAAAAAAAAGATTTCCATTTATATTAATTTCTTCTTAGTCTTTAAAAATTAAATTGATACTTTTCCTGTATAAGGGCCTTGACGAGGTAGAAAAATGGGTTTGTTGAGACAAGTAAGCTTTTATGCGTATTTCCGTGCAACTTATTATATTGTTTCATATACTCAAGCAATTTTTTAAAGATTTATACAATTTATTTTGTGTTAACAAGCCATTTACCTATTTTTATATACAAACAAAAGTAAATTATACATAAAAAGCAATGATATTATATATATAAATAAAATGTTTATATTTATGGCACAGATACTATAAACGCACCGGGTTTGGCGTGATTTTTTATGCCAATTTGGCGAAAACGTCGTTTTTGAATACAAGTTACCTTTAGCGTGCTGTAATAGCACGTTATTTTTTATTTCAATATGAAAACAAAATATTTTCTATTATTTTTAAAAGGAAATAACGATCAATAAATGATATAATTATAGAACAAACAATTTATAATAGCGTTATATATGGTTATATCAGTGGTGGCTCGTGACTGACATTTTGGGGGGCACTAAATCCATAGTTGCCAATTTTATTCTTCTCTTACCACTATTGCTTTAAAAGAAATCTTTTCTAAATGTGTTGACAGAATATTCGACCATTAAACAAGGTAATATTTTTCTTTAAAAAGTAATGGTAAGATAAGAATAATACCAACCGCCATGCATTTAGTGTCCCAAAATATGACAGTCACGAGCCGCCACTGGTTATTATGTCAGGCAAAGTAACGTCACTTTGGAGCCAATTATGTACCTCGGTGCGCATATGACACCTGTGCCATATTTACTTGTAAAAATAAGCATAAACGTTCATCAGGTTTGTTTTCATAGCTATTTATATCTTTTTACAACAAATCTCACTTTTTGAGGCCGAAACTGCACAAAGATTGTAAAAAACTAGAAAACGGGAAGAATGTTTTTTCAGAATTTAGTGTCACTCTCGATAAAAAAAAAAAATTAAATACGGATAGTATAAAACATATTTCACTTTCAAGACTTAAAACACACGCTTTTATTTTGTACAGAATGATGTCATCCGCATCCGCTGAAGAATTCTTCATTTACGATCCAGTCTTAAACATCTTCTACAATAAAGTACTCATAGGACGTCACTATCGCTGAATAATACATAAATAAAAAAAAAGAGATGTCGTCATACAAGAAACTCTACGAAAAAAAAAATCGGCTATCTGATGATTCATATGCCCTCATTTGTTTGTAATATTAATTTAGATACTTAAAATTAAATTTTGAAAAATAAATCATTCATTTATATTTTTTCAAAATTGCCCGTATTTTAATTACATTTTTTTAAGTTGTTAAGGGAGAAAGGCAACAAAAAGGTATAATTACTATTTTCCAACTACCCCCCCCCCTACTTTCTACAGAAATGGAGTGCTTGAGTTGCCAAAATTAAACAAATGGCGCTAAAAACTACAAAAAAAAAAAATAATCTCTCTATTCTAAAAAAAAGTAACTAACGCTGTCACCGCCGCCGCCGGTTTTGAATTTTCTGTGACTGGAGGTCTTTCTTCGTTAATATTAAGAAAAATAAGGCATACAAAAATATAAAAATCGGTGGTTTTATACAGAAATGTTTGATAAATACGCTGATGCAGACAGTTTTCAAATCGAAGAATTATTTTAAGAGATATTTAATGCTAAAGCTGGACAAAATCGTTCCACTAAAAAAGTTTTATAGCAGCAAAAAGTATACATGGCAGTGTAATCATTTTTAGATCATTTTATGCGATAGAATTTGCCGGAGTGCAGATTGCATTAATTTTTTTATTTTGACTCATTTTTTGAGGTTTTATTTCTATTTTAAATTCATATTTTCAGCATTTCTAGAGATATTTTTTACAGATTTTAGAAAGTGATATTAATTTAAACTGTTGCCAACTGTATAAGCAGAGGAAGCAATAATGTTTGCTTCAAAAAAAAAATATTTATACGTGTTACACGTGACTATTATAAACAGAAAAAAAAAAAAAACCATTTGGAATTAGAATTAAATAATTATGTGCAAAAAGCAGGAACTTATTAAAAATTACGTCATAAAAACTATAATTACACGTGAATTTTAAGAGAAAAAGGAATTTGTAAAATAATAAATTTATTAACATGCGTTAGAAGTATTAAATAGGAGAAATTACGTCATATTTACGTCACATTACAGTTATTACATAAAATGAACGCAAAATAATATTGCAAAACGGTTTAAGTTTAAAAATTGCGCTAGACATTTATTTGATATTTTGAGAGGATACTTTTCAACTGGTATTTTCACGTGAATATTTAACAGAGAAAGAATAGCTTGGTAAAAATTACGTCAGATTAAAAACGATTAATTTAAAATGTCTCATTTAAAAGAACTTTCTTTTCGCTTTGTTAAAAAATACCAGGATACAAAGACTCTGTTTACTTAATTCCTTTTATATTAGCTTATTTTGAAATATTGTTACACGTGTCTACGTCATCAAGTTATTTTTACTTCGACGTTTTATTTGTATTTTTATTAATGTTGTACTAACTTATTTGTTCTTTCGTTATTTAAAATAAAAATTATGTCAATTTGTATAATTTGGCGATTTATATAATTTGGCGAAATTGGTTGACGGGATAATCAAGTAGTAACGCAGCGGATTTTGCGTTAAAATCCCCAATCAAAGAGAAATGAATAGAAATTCTTTTATAGGGAGATCGCCACTGTTTTTTAAATTATAATTCAATCTTTCGAAATATTTTTAAAGCCGATCAAATTAGCGTGCATTTAGAGTCTGCGGTGTCTGGACGGGGGTTGGCGAGCGTAGCTCGTAGGGGGCCGAGCCCCCTAGTATTTCAAAAATAAATTGAGATGCAGTTTTCAAACAAATTGCATTTAAAAGTACTTTTTCACCCCAATACGACGGTATAAAAATTGAAAATGTGCGATGTTTAGATGTTAAAAATCCTAAAATAGTAGAATAGAGAAGATTAAGTTAAATTGAAGTTAAATTGCAGAATGGTATTTGGTACTACTTAGTTATCCTGTCGACCAAAATTCTATCGCCAAACTATAAGATTGAATGCCAATAATGGTTGATCGTCAATGTCGCATTCTAAGTAACTTATTACCATGCATGTAATGCTTTTCATGGTACTTCGCTTTTATGTGGAAGCTTTTGTAAAAAGCACTCAATTCGGGGTTAAGAAAGGGAGATTTTGTGGCAAATGATATAAATGACTATGAAAATAAAACAGAATAAGTATTATACTGGTTTATATATATATATATATATATATATATATATTAAAAATTGGATCTGCTAACACGTATTAGATAAGTTATTTGTGTTTTTATATAATGTAATGTATAAAAATGAAAATTTGACTATCTGTCTGTTTGTAATTCTGTACAAATCCACAGTTTGGAAGCCAAAATTGTGAAAAGATACGTACATGTGTATTAAAACACGGCCGAGGCAACTAAAGTAATCCGGAATCGAAATAATTTATAGTTAATTTTTAATGAATAAAAAATCACCAATTTAACAGCAATTTCTTATCAAATTTAAACATTTTTCGTTATAGCAGTTGCCAACAATTAAAATAAACAATAAAATTCTTACTACAACAATTAATTTTCTACTGCAAGATTTCCACGTGAAAAATGAAATAAATAGTTTGCCGAATTTAAAAAAAAGGTGAATATTACGTCATAACTTTTCTGTTGCAAGATATTCAGGTGAAAAATGAAAATGAAATAAATAGTTTGACGAATTTAAATGAAAGTGAATATAACTTCATAACTTTTCTATTTAAAGGTTTCCACGTGAATGAGGAAAATATTACGTCATATTGGAAATATAAAGGACGTGGTAAATATAGTATAACGTCATATGAGTATTGAAAAATCGTATTGAAGTATGATAAAAACCCGATTATGGAAAAATTGGCGTATTTTAACATTATTGCTCCAATTATAAATTGAAATAAGTTCATTTATAGCTGTATTCTTTTGCGTCTGTTATATACATTTATACATTTTTATGTGTTTTTATTTGATTCATGCGTACGCACTTCGACTGCTTTTTTTTAATGTTTGTTTTATGGTGTATGTTAAATTTTGAAATTGATTTTCAGAACAAACATCTTTCAAATTCTGAGCAACACTGGGCACTTGAGTTTGTAATAGATAAATGGCTTTTGTTTCTGTACATCTAATGCTAATATTATAAAACTTTATATTATTATAAAGTGTATAATATTGTTAATGTTTGTACATTTCTGAGACGTTATCTCTGAAACTACATAGCCAACTTAAAAAAACGTTGGTGGCCATCTCTGCCCTGAAAAAAAAGCTGCATTTTATGTCAGTGCAACAACCTACATCGCTGCAGGAGCAAAAAAGTTCTACAATTGCGATTTCTGTGATATTGATTGGGTTAGAAACTTTAAATTCGGTGTGGTGTTTACTTTTAAGATGTAAATACTCGTTATGAAAGCTCTCTAAAAGGTTCGAAAATTCAATTTGACAGATAAACGTAAAAATTTCTAAAATTATGATTTATTTGGAATGCTGAAATTTCTGGAATACTGTTGGGATTAGAAACTAGAACTTTAGCATGGCAGTAATTTATAAGATGTAAATGATTGTTGTAGAACGAATTCTAAAAAAATCGAAAGACTAAACAAAGCGGAAAAGATCTAAAGATGATTTAAGTAACGAAGTACATGGAATTGTTAGGAATATAAGCATGAAAATTGACATGGCTGTATTTATCATGACGTAAATTCTCGGAATAGAACAATTTCTAAAAATGCCGCTACATAAAACACTGCAGAAGCAAAAAACTTTCGAAAATTTTCTATTTCTGGGTTACTGCTGAGCCTAAAAACTTGAAATTTTGCTTTGGGATACTTTTAAAATATAAAATTGTCGCTATGAATGGCTTCTAAAAAATTTAAAATATTAAAAGATGAAATGAACGGAAAGCGATCTCAGTTAACATTAATTTGGAATTATTAGGTATAGCAACTTTAAATATTTCATAATCCTGCTCCTCCACAAAATTATTTCCTCCACAAAGCATGTAATGTAAATACAAAAAAACTGATAGATACCCATCTAGCATTAAATACATTGTGTAAATATTGAATAAAGCCCTGTAAGAAACAGCGAGTAGGTTGCCCGAAAGTACTTGTTAAAGTGTTCTCTTTCTCTAAGCTTTTCTCTCTCTCGCCAAGGCCACTAACAAAGGAGAGTGCCGTTAAAAAAAAAAAAAAAAAAAAAAAAAAAATCTGATTTATTTTCTAGACATTTTATCATAAGGTCATATTCTCAATTGTAATTAGTAGTTTTTTTTTATATATTAACTTATTCTGGTGAAATTTCATAATCGGGTTCATATTGGCGTATTTTAGCTTGCATGATTTACTAAAAAAATATGTATGGATTTGTAATACTTCAAATGATACTTTGACAGCTCAAAGGTTATGCGGACGATATATTCAGATCTTGTGTCATACTTTATATTGCAATCATCTTTTATTTAGTGCATGTTAAATACAGCTCAACTTGTGGAGAATATGTTTGAAAACAAAACAATACAGCGTATGTAGGGGCCAGCATACACTCATAATTTAAATAGGATCGAGCATATCTAAAACACAGTTTAACGACACATTCCATGCCACTGTTGATGTGTTCGGTACTTTGATACTATATCAGATTTTGAAGAGCGAATTCCTTAACTCTTATCGACAACCTCATTGCATCCGTGGAAAACAGATATTGTACAATATTGATTATTCCGAGGGTCACATACCATATAGAGTACAGTCCATTCTTTTTATACCTCATATATTTGTCATTTAAAGTTACTCAAATTGGTGAGCAGCGTCTGATTATGCCCTTGATGTCATTTTATACAGTTAAAATTCCGATATAAGAAAATTTAGTATTTCATTTTCTATTTTACTTTTAATATATTGCGTACTTTCAATTTTATATCCATACATGGCTGTCATGCGTGGTTTGCTTTCCCATTTTTTTTTAAACAGTGTATACGAATTTATATATAAGATTTTGTAATTCTACGATTCGTTTATTTTCATCATTTCAATTTATTGCAGTATATGGACAATTAAAGATAACATCTCATTTTCTTTGCTTCCACATGTTATTATTAAATCTATGTTTTCAGCAATATCGCTAAGACTAATCCCTCTGAGGGAAGTCCTATTTCTTATGTAATGTTGTAGAGAAAAAAAGTAAACACCCCCTACTAAGTCTGTTACAAATTATGTTTGAAGAACTTGTATGAGTAGCAGAGGATTGCAGATGAAGTCTTCTTTTAAATGATATGTATTAAATTTTCTTAGCGGGCAATCTACAATTCAGAACCAGACAAAACTTTGCTTTTTTAATAACAACACCCAATTTTGACAATATATTTTAAGTCTTCGGTTCAAGCTATGACTAGATATGAAATTTCAAGTCATTTGGATCATACGTTTACAAAACATCTTAAAAATGTTCAATTAAAAACAACTATTTTCTTCTTTAAATTTTTGAATTTTTTATAATGAATCCAAACATTGTTTATTTATAAGTGCATAAAGAAAATTGTTTCTGCTTTCAATTGGTTGATTTTCAATTCTGTTCTAAGTGTGAAAAAAAAAAGAAAGAAAGAAAAATGCATTTTTAGAATGTTGTTTAAGTTTTAATGTTAGTGCAATATGTTTTAGTTTTTAATTTATATTAGTTGAAAATGTTTATTATCAGCTGTAAGTTGACTATTTTGAAAAATATCGGATATATATCATAATATCCTATATTTTGGATATTTTTGAATGATATTTACGAACCCTGGACATACGTTTAGTACACATCATCGTGAGTTACAAAATTTAAACTGAATGCATCAAACTAAAATGGTATTGTTACCTGAATAAGTTAGAAAGAAGTGATTTTTTTTAAGTAGTATATTTCTGACTCAGTAGAAATTTTGATGCAACTTCAGGTTAAAGAAAGTTTAAAGAAAAAAAGAAAATGCACTCTATGTATTCAATAGCATTTAGAAAGCTTATTTTAACCACTTGGGTCTTTTTTATTGCACAAGAATGTTTAAAGCTAAACGATCCGAATCGTACTATTACCAATAAATATTTAAGGATTACCCACAAGAAAATGTTTCTTCTAAGGATTTCTTCAAATATTTCTTGTAAGGATTAAAATAAAATCTTTTTCTTTGTACAAAATCTACCTTAGGGGAAGAATATCAGACTGCACGGTTTGAATAAAACAAAAGATATTATATGTAAAATTCCAATTGGTTTACCAATTAGAATAATTGTGTTAATATTAATCTAGTAAAACAAAAGAATTGTGCTTATATATCAATAGTTCAATTTTTGTGAGTTAAAAAAGAAGCGGTAAGAAAACATATTAGACATTTATTATGAATATTTAAAAAAAAAAAATTAACCATTTTATTTAATGAGACAAATTGCAATTTAATAATATATGTATATAAAAATAATGAACTGATTTAAAGTTTATAATTTTTTAATAACACTCTCTTTAAAACACTATTCAACATAAGTAACTCATATAATATTCAATATAAATAATTTCTTTCTGACCGAAAAAATTACATTTTTCTTTATACGTTGGATAAAGAACTTCTTGTAGATCGTAAAATTGGCTTGAACTAGGAAATGTAGCAAACTAGAGCGCGGCAGGGCGCCGTGCTGTTTTGAAAGTGCGCCATGCATTTTTGAGCTGCTACGTGCTATTTTTGAAGTGAAAACTTCTTTAGGCGCGTTGAACTTTTTTTGAGATGGGGAAAAACCACTGATTTCGAGACACTGTAACGTAACCGACATGCTAGCATTTTGACACATAGACACTAGCGCGACAAGCGGTGAATGACAGGAACTTTTCCCTCTTCAGCTCAATCCGCGGTCGTACCGTATTCGTGAACTACCTATTTCGTGTAACTAAAAACCGATAACTCTGTATTTTATCGTGTTGATGGTCTGGTCAATGATATTAGCGGGAATTTCGATTACGGAAGATAAAATACGGGGCACAGATGTCAGATACGCACTTGGGTACCTAATTGACAGCAAAATGGCGTTACTTTATTTTACAAGGTAACCCAGCTACTGTTGCTTATTTATTAATAAATTGTTCATTTACTTTTATTTTATTTTTTTTAATTGTACAATTGTTTTGTTCTATAATTATTAATGAAATTATCGTTTATTTATTGTTGTTTACTTTTTAAAACAATAGAAAATAATTTAAAAATATATATTGTAACTGGTATTGGAAAACGGGCTTTCGCCAAATTGACGTTAAAAAATCGCGCCAAACCTGGTTCGTATATCACATCTCTGCCAAATTCTCGGTTTTTTTTATTTTTCGACTTTTTATCCAAATTTTCCGGATTTTTTAAATTTTCCCTTTCATTGTAACCCAAACACTACCTTCATACCAAATTTCAAGATTCTAGGGATACAGGACGTACCTCTGAGTTTTGATGATCGGTGAATCAGTGTCGAAAAGGCGAAAGTTTAAGTTCATATATCTTCTGAAATAAAAAAGATAGAAACGTGAAATTTCAGCATTTAGTTCCATTTCCACATTACTTTAGATTTACGAAGTTTCAAGTTTCTGGGAATCACCAACACAAAGATATTGGGGGGTCAAAAGTACCCTGAGTTGCTTCCAGAAAAAGATGCTTACGGCTGTGCTTTCAAGACTTGGCAGGGGCACTGCCGTGTCCCCAGATGCTTTCATTAGTGCTGCTACACAATTCAACGCATAAAACATTTCCTGACGATTAAAAAAACACACAAGTAATTGTTGAAGTTTTCACTTCTATTGGCACTCCCGAAGTGCCACTGTTTTTTTTTTTGTTTTTTTTTTTTTTGTTTTTTTTTTTTTTAATTAGCTGACGATTTTCCAAAAGAGAGGAATGTTTCTGTTCCAAATTTTCTGCAAGTGTGAGGCAATCAGTACCGAAAATTTTTTTTAAAAAATCGATCATCAGTAAAAACTCTGAAATAAAAAAATTCTTCATTTATTTCTTAACACAAAACCCTCATAACTGATATTAACCACAAGACAATAGTTTTTCTATGTATATTTACATCACGAATTCCCATCCTCAGATGCAGGGGTGTCATTTCAAGACATTGTTTTTTTGGGTTGGGAGGAGAGCCAAGTTTTCATTGAGTGGTAGGGTTTGCAATAGCGTGCTTGAGTGCGCCAACCGCGCATGTGGAAAATCCAGCATAATAAAAAATACTGTGCCCCCCGCCCCCCACTCCGCCTTTAATTCTGTAATACTAACATGCATATTTTTTGTAATTTTTTTTAAAATTATTATCACGGAAAGCTGGGATTTTTTCTTTTGCGACATTTCGCAAATTCAATACCTGAATTTCTCTAAACGGTAGTAGAAAAATATCGTGAATTTCGTCAAAGATCTCAGAAACAAATAGCGATTTTTTTCAATTGGTTGCTGAAAAAAATCCCAAAATTCAATAATCGGTTACGCAAAGAATCGCGAATTTTGTCAAATAATCTCGCAAAAAAAAAAAAAAAAAAAAAAAAAAAAACCTTGCAAATTTTGTCAGTCGGTTACAGGAAAACAAAGTCATAAATTTCCACAAACTATCAAGGGGATCGTCAAAAAATTGCGGAAACAAATAGACGTTTTCAGCGTGACGTCAGCCAGGACATTTTCCTTGGAAACTGATTCCAAAGAAACGGTTGCTATGCAGGGCCGAACTTATGTTGTACTGCAAACATGTTTCAGCAGAATGCGTCTTAATTTAGTAAAGCATACTTCCTCTTTAAACTTGTCAGATGTGCCATTTCCAAAACTTTCTTCTATCTCATACATGTTAATACTTTAAAATTCGCTATCAAACCCAGGTAAAAAAATCAGACACAAACCTTTAAAATTTTTGAGATGTTGCAGCCATTTTGAAGGTTTCAGCGGGTATCTTTAAGGAAAATGAAAACTAAAGGTTCTCTTAAGAGAAGTATACCGCTTTTTAAAAGATTTCATACAGGTTTATTTCTGTAAGTTATCACCTCCAAATTATCTTCAATGACTTAGAAAATTTTCGTGAAATCGCTTGAGATATTTTCAGGGAAAATGAAAACTGTTTCTCATGCAGGTAATATGAAGGTTTTACTTGAAAGTTTTATTATTGCACATTATGGTATCTAAGATTTTGATATGCCTGTGTGTCCTCATTAATAATTTTAATAAATTTCTAAATTAATATTTTAGATAATACACGGAAATCATTAAGTCCAATCATTAAGTCAATGGCAAGTCTTCCATCCGTACAATAAAAAATTTTTAACTTCTGAAATTATTACAAGTAACATTACCTCTAACACGCTCAAAAATTTTAATCTCAGAAAATTCCCCCTAAAAAGAAAAACAAATCACAAAGTTATTTCGAAGCCCTTTTTGACCTTAAATTTGTCACAATTTTTTCTAAAATTATAACCAGGAACAATATCACCTCAACTCTAACACGCTCAAAAATTTCAATCTCGGAATATCCCCCTCAATAAATAAAATAATAATCACGAAATTATTTCAAAGTCTCCTTTTTATCCTAAAATTTTTCATAAATTTCTCTTAAATTCCCACTAGTAAAAATATTCCCTCAAACTCTAACGCATACAAAAATTTCAATCAACAAAAATTGTCCCCTAAAAAAAATCTCCAAATTATTTCAAAACACCTTTCATTAATATTTAAAATGTATTCAAACACGCACAAAAATATATTTTAGTTAAATT
Source organism: Maratus speciosus (assembly GCA_963932465.1). NCBI lineage: Eukaryota > Metazoa > Arthropoda > Arachnida > Araneae > Salticidae > Maratus > Maratus speciosus. Next base: position 459,009,114 of record OZ010794.1, on the reverse strand, counting down.
TTAGTATCTAACGATGGACAATGGGGCCCCAATTTCCCCCACCCCCTTTCTGTAAATGTCTTATTTAGTTTTTCATTTTAAGTTTTCCTAAAAGAATAAATTTTACTGTGTTTTTCTAAATCTGCCAAAAAAAAGAAATTTTAGTTAATTAAATTTCAAAATACAGAAGGGAAAATGGCACTCACCCCTCCCACTATGCCGCTCTTTCATCCAAGCGCGACAGTCAGTTCCTCTTTAAACCAGTGGCCGAGAGGTTCTGCTCTCAAAGCTAGTAGACGAGAGGTGCTGGTTTCGATTCCAATCACGCCCGTCGGCCTAATCGTTCGGAGTTTTCCGTGGTTTTCTTCGAACCTTGGATTTCCTTGCTTTCTCTTAGAAAGACGCCAGAGCACCCCCTCCCCACCCCTTTGGGCCCATATCCCAAGTGTAGGTAATTGACCGTCATAAAACACACCAACAACAGCTCTTTAAAAAAGAGGAACTAAGAATTTTGCACATACAATCTATATTACATCTACTATATTACACTATCTACATATATTTGCTAAAATAAAAGAGGCTCTTTTAATTTAGTTACTCGTTAATAATAAATTTTATATATTTTTTGAAAACATAAAAAAATATGTCCAGTAAAACCTCCCTAAAGCGACCACGTTCCGTTCCAATAAAAATTGGTCGCTCTGAGAGGTGGTCTCTTAATGGAGGTTATGTTTAAATCTAGATTTTAATTGTTGAAAAAAGATAACAATGTTACTAACATTTATCTTTCACATTAAGAAAAAATATAAAAATTTAAGTATCAAAACAAAAGCTAATTACAGTAAAACCTCCTTAAAGCGACCACGTTCCGCTCCAATAAAAATTGGTCACTCCGAGAGGTGGTCTCTTAATGGAGGTTATGTTTAAATCTAGATTTTAATTGTTGAAAAAAGATAACAATGTTACTAACATTTATCTTTCACATTAAGAAAAAATATAAAAATTTAAGTATCAAAACTACAAATTAATTACTACAAAGTTAAAAAAAATGAATACGGTTTTATCTTTTATAACTTATCCAACCAAGTCCTTTCGAAGTTCAGTAAATAAATGCTTTTTTTTTGGGGGGGGGGGGAGGAGCAATAAATAATGAAGATTTCATTAATTTGTATCTATTATTATCTATTTCTTTGAGAGTTTCCTGACAGAATAGGGCAAGGGAGTTTATTGACCGTCATTCTTAATTTGTCATCAGAATTAAATTCATTGCCTAAAAAAGGCATAAAGGGGTTTAAACAAAAGTTACCGGAATAATAATAAGAAAAATCTAAATTTAGTTTAGAAGTTTGATGAATAATGCGCTCTCCGGAATTATTTTTCTAATAAAACCCTCTTCAAGCGACCAGGAGAAAACGGAATTTGTTTCATTTTCTTCAAACAAATTGGTCGCTCATGGAGGGAGTTCAACTGGGATGGTCTCTGAATGGAGGTAAAATTAGTATTGAGCCTATAGGAATAAATTTCGTTCCATGAAAAAAATAGTCGTTCTGAGAGGTGGTTGGTTAATGGAGGTGGTCACACAGGGAGGTTTCACTGTAGTCACTGAAATTTCAAAATCAATGGAGGGGAAGGCACTCTCCCCCCCCCCCTCTCCTCATTTTGGTGGCGTCTACGATTAAAGCTGAAAAATATAGTTGGGGTTATTGCCTGCATAATTTGCCCTTATTCTCTATCAGGTGTGACTTCCAGTTTTTATAAAAATTACTTCTTCAAAAACAAATGAAAAATGTATAATTCGTATTAATTTATTTATTTCAAATTTTCGTTGGAACATTTGATTTTTGATTACGCAGCTCTATTTCTGACTCCATGTCACGGGAGAATGAGAAGGAAGTACCCAACTCAACTCTGAGACCGTGTGTTTACGTTTTAACCGCCATTCGGAAAATTAGCGGGACTAATCGTCACGTTGTCATGTTGTTATTGTATTTTTTTCTTTTTGCAGGGAGTTTTTCAACAGTATAGTAGTCGAATTTTAACTAATTTTTAAGTTGATATATATATATATAGCGTAAGAGGGCTGTATTACACTTCTTTTTAATATTAATATTGATATTCGGCACTTTGTATTCACTACGCATTCGACAAGAATCATGTTCGGTAAAAAATATCGCCACATTAATTTAGAAATGCTGTGGTATGGGGAAAACTTTTTATAAGAAATTTTCGTGTACAACTAAAGATAAATTTCACTATTTTTTTAAATAATAGCGAAAAATATATTCATATATTTCCATTATGTTTAAAAGTGAAAGACTGATTTTACTCCTAAATAATTAAACTTGTAAAAAGTTCAGTTTGGAGGTGGGAAAGTTTTGTGAAGAATCTTGTTTGCAGGTGAAAAGTTTGATGAAGGTTCCTTGTTTTGAGGTGATAAAATTTTGTGAAGGGTCCTTTAAAGGACCCAAGTTAATAGATCCATGTATTGGAATACAAATTTTACTAGTAAGTACCTGATTTAGTTTCCTTTATAAATTGAGCAGCTATAATCTTTTTAGGTACATAACTGCTTGATTAATAATGCACAGTGAAGGTGTAATGTCTCTTGCAAATCATTTAGCAGGGCTCAATATCTTTGGCTGCAATATTCGACTCATAAAAATAATTGGTACTTTTCGGTTAGCTGTTTGCCAGTGTTATATATACATACATATATTGCATATATAAATGCATATATGTGTACATATATATACACATATATATGTATATATAACACTGGCGCCCAGCTAACCGAAAAGTACCAAATAATTAAAAGAATTTTTATATATTGTAGATTAATTTATTATGTAGAATATGAAATATGGAAAAAATAAGGTACTTTTCGATTAGCCGGGCGCTAGTGTTATATATTACAATATATATGTATATATAACACTGGTGCCCGACTAACCAAAAAGTACCAAAAATAATTTTACATGTGTATAATTATTTTAAATAAAGTAATTTTTTCATGAAAAAACAGTTAAAGACAAATTTAAAGCAATATTTTTTTCAGATGAGTGCAGGAGAATTTTTGCAATTTTTTCCCGCAACCAACTGATGAATTTTGCAATATTTTATTTCTACCAATTTGCATTTAAATGTTGCATTTTTTCTTGCACCCAATTGGTAAACTTGTGAGGTTTTTCTTTTTCTTATTTTTTTTTTCATGTGATCGCTGGGTGGATTAAGCAATTTTTTCCCTGCTACAACTGAAGAACAATGTGATTTTTTCATCGTAACTGGCTGGTGAATTTATATAATTATGCATTCTTTTTTGTTTACATTGATGTTCAATAATTATTATCCAACGATAATATTCAATTGTCACTTAATGTGATTAATTTAGCGATTTTTCGCTAATTTTCTGCATTCCATTTTTTTCTGCAACCGAATGAAGAATCTCATGATTTTTTTCTCACGATTGATTGTCCGCTACATTTCATTATTTTTTCCATAGCAGATTGACAAATTTCACAATATTTTAAAGCAACACACTGAAGAATTTCTCTTTTTTTCCCCCCCCCAATGACCCAATAGCAGAAAATTCTCCAAGTGTCTGCGACAGATCTTTCAGGGACTGAAAATAATCTGCAGGTAAAATGTTACAAATGAACCTTTAATTAATTAATCATTTACTTTTAATGTTTTTAAGCATTTTACTCATTTTTATTAATAATAAACTTAAGTTTTAGTAATAAATAATAAAGAACTAAACATAATATAAAGTTGGAAAAAGATCCAATGGAAAAAAAAATCTGCAAAAGGGAAAAGAAAATCTGTGGCGCACGTCACCCGTCAGGAACTTTCTGCTACCGGGCCCAATGATTACTGGTGAATTTCTCAGATTTTTTTTTTTTTTCCCCTGATGACTGAATGAAGAATTTTGCAATTTTTTCTTGTAACCAATTGACGAATTTTGGGGTATTTTACTTGTACTGATTGGCAAATATTGCATTTTTTCTTGCGAGCAACTAGCGGAACTGAATATATATATACATAACAGTCGGTTTATGAATTTTGCCGATCCCCCCCCCCCCTCCCCTACCTAAGCTGATCAACAGATCTCGTTTTTTCTGATAAAAAGTTGATAAATTTCCATATTTTCCCCCCACAACTTACTAACAAAACATTTTTTTTTCATGCGATCAATGGATGAATTAAATAATTTCCCCCCCCCCCCATGACAATCAAAGAACTGTGTGATTTTTTTTAACCCTTTACTGACTGATAAATTTCTTGGGGTTTTTTCTTTTTCATATGACCAGTTGACAAGTTTATGATGCTTCCCCCTGACCTAATGATGAAACTTAATGTTTAAAAATTAGCAAAATTCTTCATTTGATTACGGGAGAAAGAAATTGTGACATTCGTCTGTTGCTTGAGAGGACAATTGACAAATTTCAATCAGTCGTGGGAAAATATAAAAAAATTCTGTTGAGAAATGGGAACATTAAACAAGCCAGTTCCAAATATTGTTTTTTTTTTTTTTTCCGTTTCTTTACAAGGTACAAGTGTGTCCTTTATTAAAAAAATCTGTGCCTGATGGGCACTGACCCGTTTTTTCTACAGTAAACTTCTAGAAAAAAGGGCACTCGTATGCAGCGATGTAAACGTAAAAAAAAACAAACAGAGGGTATATTCAGAGTTTCTCCCATGTTTAAAAAAGGGCAGGGTGCTTCTTGTAGGAAAAGGGCACTTTTGGATTCCGAAAGGCATGTTTTGGATTTTTAAGGACACTTTTTTTAATTTTTAAAGGCATCCTTTTGATTTTTAAAATTACTTTTAATATTTAATAGACAGGACGCTATTTTAAAGACAGCAATGAGGCAATTTTTACTATGCAAGTAAATTTTTTAATAAAGAAAGGAGTAAAGGCACTTTTTTCAGCTGGGGGCAACAAGGGTGCTAATGTTTTCCATCAGGGGTAAGAGGGCTGCTGTTTTGTAAACCTAAGGGCAGGCAGGGTGCAGCACCCTCCTGACACTGTCTACGGGAAACTCTGGTATACCTTAGAGTGTATATACAATAGCTTTTTTGAGAAACGGAAGTTAAGCAGTGTTACTGAAAAAGAACCAGAAGGTATACGACATTTACCTCTGTATACCCTCCACTTCTGACAGCAAATTTTTTCTCTCTTTTTTGCGAACGATAATATTTTTTTCTGCTACCGATCGACGAATTTCGCATTCTACTCGTGACAGATCAGTGAAAATTGTGATATTTTTTCACAGTCGAATGATAAACTGTGTCTTTTTTTTCAACTGATTGGCCAAATCTCGAGGGGTTTTTTTAGCATGGCTGATCGACGAATTTCCATTTTTTCTCTGATCTACTGACGAATTTCGCTTTTTTTTTTTACCGGTGACTGTTTTTTAAATTTTGCTATATTTCTCTTGAACCAGTAAGTATATCTTGAGGCCGATTGGAGAGAGTTTTTTTCCGCTACTGATGTACGAATTTTGCAGTTTCTTCCGTCGATCTACTGACGAATTCCGCGATTTTTTTTTAGCCACGACCGATTTGCAATTTTCTGGATTTTTTCTTTTAACGTAGGTGAATTTTGAGACTTTTTCTTGCGACCGATTAGAGAAGATCGTGGGTTTTTTCTGGCGGTGCACTGACGAAGTTTTTTACCTGCAACTGATTAGCAAAAATCATGGATTTTTTCTCGCAACTGTTCGTCGAATTTTGTATGTTTTTCCACAACAGGCTGAAGAATTTCATGGTTTGTTCTCCATGACTGATGAACTGTACGAGTTTTTCTCATGACCCATTGATGAATTTCACAATCTTTTTAATAAAGATGAAAATAAGGAATTTTGCTTAGTAGCCACTGGCCGGTAGGTTGACTTTATTTAGTAGCCAGTTACTAGCGAGTGAGAATAATTTCTTTAGTAGCCAGTAAGTACATTTATGTCAGTGAATATTTAATTTATGGGTATATTTTAGGTATGTTTATCCACTGAGTAGCAGGTATGATTCAAAATTGAAAAAAATAGGTTTAAAAAATCTGAAATTTGCAGCAAATTTTCTGAAATGTAAAGGGAGGGCTGGTAGGGGATCCCTCCTGGTACTTATTATGCATTTTTTCCAGATACTTTAACGAAATTCACGTTTTTTGTGGATCTATTGGCAATGTTTTCGTTTCTTTGGCGTTCCTTTGACAAAATGTGCGTTTTTTTCACGATCTTTTCACAAAATTCACATTCGTTTTCGCAATTCTTTGGCAAAATTCTCGGGTTTTTTTTTTTTCGAAATTCTCATTTCCCCCCCCCCCCTTCCTCGCGATCCTTTAACTAAATTTGTGTTTTTTGACGATCTATTGACGAATTTTGTGTTTTTGCCATGATCCATTGACGATATTTGTGTTTTTTCTTTGCTCTATTGATGATATTTGCGTATTTATGGTATTTATGGTGATGATATTTGCGTATGGATTTTCAGAGATCGTTTGATGAAATGTGTGGGTTTTTTGCGATTCTTTGACGAAATTGTTTTTTTTTTTTTTTCTGCGATGTATTGACGATATTTGTGTTTTTTTCTGCAATCCACTGACCATATTTGCATTTATTCCAGAATCCTTTGACGAAATTTCGGATTCTTTGCGATCCTTTGATGAAATTCGGGTTTTTCCACGATCCTTTGACGAAATGTGCTGTTTTTATTGTGATTTTTTGACAAAATTCTCGCTTTTTTGCGATTCTTTGATACAATTCGCTTTTTTGGTGATCCTTTCATGAAATTTACATTTTTTTTTTTTTTTTCGTAATCCTAATGACGAAATGTGTGTTTTTTCGCGATCTTTTGACAAAATTCACATTTTTTTCTTTCCCAATTCTTTTACGAAATTCCTTTTGGAAAATCTTGCGTTTGGTTGGTACTTTCCATATTTTTAATCGTCAGTTTTTCACATTTACTCGTTGAGTGGCGACTGGCGATTGCTTATTTTCATCTTTACTTTTTAAATGAACGATTAAAGAATTTGGTGATTTTTTTTCTAACCAATGAGTGACAAATTTTGCGATTTTTCCTACATTAAATGGTGAATTTTCTTGAAAATGAAAATTTGAAATGTTCTGCAGTGAAATCCGTTGTTCTGCGATGTACGTCGCATTTATAAGCATATTCTGCTTTGGGGGATTTCATTATCTCTTACTTTTCGGACTTTTTTTGAAATTGCAGCATTTTCATCGGAGGTTTCCGATAAATATTATTTGTAATATATAAAAATTTCAAAGGGGGTGGGGGGGGGGCACAATACTAAAGCCCAAAGTGCGGCACTTTTCTAACTTTTACCAACACCTGTCCCTATCGTGTAACATACAGTTGGAACGGCCTGTGACCACTTATTCATGTTATACACATCCGATATCCATGCTGCCACTTTGCTCCCCCCTGGGAGGGGCACTTTTCTAAATTTTGCCGGCACCGCTCATGTGACATATCGTTCAAAAGGTCTGTGACCACTTATTCATGTTATGCCCCTCCCCCCCCACTTTGCCCCACCGGGGGGGGCACTTTTCAAAATTTTGCTGACACCCCTCATGTCACATATTGTTGGAAAGGCCTATGACCACTTATTCATGTTATGCACCTCTAATGCTCCTCCCCCCACTTTGCCCCCCCTCGGGGGCACTTTTCTAAATTTTGCCGACACCCGTCATGTGACATATCGTTCAAAAGGTCTGTGACCCCTTATTCATGTTATGCACCTCTAATGCTCCTCCCCCCCACTTTGCCCCCCGAGGGGGCACTTTTTTAAATTTTACTGACATCCCTGATGTGACATATCGTTCAAAAGGCCTATGACCACTTATTCATTTTATGCACCTCTAAAAACCCTCCACCCACTTTGCCCCCCCCCGGGGGGGGCACTTTTCTAAATTTTGCTGACACCCCTCATGTCACATATTGTTGGAAAGACCTGTGACCACTTCTTCATGTTATGCACCTCTATTGCCCCTCCCCCCACTTTGCCCCCCCTCGGGGGCATTTTTCTAAATTTTGATAACACCCGTCATGTGACATATCGTTCAAAAGGCCTTTGACCACTTATTCATGTTATGCACCTCTAATGCCCCTGCCCCCTACTTTGCCCCCCCGGGGGGCACTTTTCTAAATTTTGCTGACACATCATGTGACATATCGTTCGAAAGTCCTGTGACCACTTATTCATGTTATGCACCTCTAATGTCACTCCCCCCCACTTTGCCCCACGGGGGGAGCACTTTTCTAAATTTTGCTGACACCCCTCATGTGACATATCGTTGGAAAGGTCTGTGACCACTTATTCATGCTATGCATCTGTAATGCCCCTCTTTCCACTTTGCCCCCCCCGGGGGGGACTTTTCTAAATTTTGCTGGCACCTCTCATGTGACATATCGTTCAAAAGGTCTGTGACCACTTATTCATGTTATGCCCCTCCCCCCCACTTTGCCCCACCGGGGGGGCACTTTTCTAAATTTTACTGACATCCCTGATGTGACATATCGTTCAAAAGGCCTATGACCACTTATTCATGTTATGCACCTCTAATGACCCTCCACCCACTTTGCCCCCCCGGGGGGGGCACTTTTCTAAATTTTGCTGACACCCCTCATGTCACATATTGTTGGAAAGACCTGTGACCACTTATTCATGTTATGGACCTCTATTGCCCCTCCCCCCACTTTGCCCCCCTCGGGGGCATTTTTCTAAATTTTGCCAACACCCGTCATGTGACATATCGTTCAAAAGGCCTTTGACCACTTATTCATGTTATGCACCTCTAATGCCCCTGCCCCCTACTTTGCCCCCCCGGGGGGCACTTTTCTAAATTTTGCTGACACATCATGTGACATATCGTTCGAAAGTTCTGTTACCACTTATTCATGTTACGCACCTCCGGTGCTTTCCCCCCCTTAGTTTTTTTATTAATATGTATATATGTTTTATTAATATGTTTAGTTTATTAATATGTATCAAATCAATGTCGAACTGGATATGTAATCATTATTATGTATTGATCTGATGCGAATTTGCACAGAAGGCTGTGCGCATGCAGGTGCAACGATATAATGTAAAGAGAAGATACAGCTTTTATACCTAAAGGAAAATTGCAGATATTTCTGCCAAAATCGGTGAAGGGAAATAACAGGTTTTTTACCTGAAGGAAAACAGCAGGTATTTGGAACTCAGAAGGTTAAGGGAAAATACATGTTTTTTACCTAAAGGTAAGCTGAAGGTAATTTTAGTTCCAAATACCTTCAGTTTCCCTGAAGATTTTTTTTTAAGGTTTCTTGCTGACTTTTTTACCTGGGAAGTGCTAAATTTATGTGGTTATTCTATGCCTATCATGCGGATTCTAAAGTAATCAAAATCCGTGCATTAGTTCTTGAGATATGACTATCTCTAAAATCGTGTAAATCCTGCAAAATGCAGCATAGCAGCGCCACTTGTTGGGGAATTTACACCAAAACCTAATCAGCAACAACTTATGTCAACGTCTTATTGAATCTGAAGTTTGATGAAAATCCGTGCATTAGTTTTTGAGATACAGCTATTTCGGGAATCATGAAAAAGGCAGCGTAGCAGCGCCACCTGTTAGACGATTTGCATCAAAACATAATATGTACCAATATTTATCAAGGAATAACTTAAACTGAAGGTTGATGAAAATCCGTGCATTAGTTCTTGAGGAGGCATCTATTGCAGAAACCTTGAAAAATGCAGAATACCAGAGCCACCTGTGGATGCATTTACACCAAAAACTAGTCAGCACTAATTTTTATGAGGGACGAACTGAAAATAAATTTTCATGAAATTCCGTGCATGTGTTCTTGAGATAGTGTGCTCATAAAATTTGTGTCACATACATACAGACAAACGGACTGACAGAGTCACAGACTCACAGCCAGGCATGTGTTAAAAACTTGTTTTTCGGAATCTCTGACAAATAAAACGTGTAAATCCATTGAAAACCAGAAGTCGAAAATGCTCACAAATCCAATACTTTCTTCTTGTAAAGTTAGAAGGAAATAAAAAGAAAGAAAAAAAAGCAAGTTTTATTACTGAGTATGGAAATTTAGGAATTACATATTATCGAGAAAAAAAAAAAAGGTAAAACAAGTATAAAATCCCAAATTGAGCAGTTTTGTCGGGACTTCTGTATATTTAAAACGATTCATGGAATAATATTAAAATTGCAATAATGAAAATACATGAAGTTATTGACAACATTATGTGATCTGATTGAAAATTTTAATACAGACATATGCAAATTTCATTAGAAAGATCATTACAAAAATCAGAAAAGGATTCTCATCAGTTTCGTAAATGATATTTTTCCGAATGAAAACTTTCATCTTTTGTATATAGTTTTACATACGTAACTGAATGTAAAATATTTTTCGTTCTGTACATTCCTTTGCCCCTGTATAATTTAATTTACTCTTAACAAAACCTGTCTCGAGAAGCAGAAATTTAGATTTTTATTACACATGAGATTTTTCTCTTAACTTTAATTCTAAATTATATTTAGATACCGCTACAAGAATTTTTTAAATAAATCATACAGCATTTTCTGTTTATAGTAATATTCACATTTGGAAAACAAGGCTAAAGTTTTATTGTGTGCTTAACATGTAATGAATATTTATGTAAAATGACATGTGAAAGAACATTATAGATTTGAAACAAATAATTTTGCAGAGACAATTTTTGAATAAAAATTTATGTGTATTTCTAATGTGTTTGAAGTAAGTCCAATGTATTAACATTTACTGTATTTGTACTTAAAGAACAGCATTTCAAAATTAAGTAAATCCTTTTTATCTTTTATTGTCCAAGAGAACAGTAAAGCAGTGTTGCCAGATTGGAGACTTTTTTAATTCAGATTATTTGACTGTCACCACTTTTTAAAAATAGAATAAAATCGCCTTATATTTCAGAATTTTTAATCTATTTTTAAATAGGTCAAATATTTCTATTCAGAAAAAGTGGTGACAATAAACAATCTGGGGACAAAAAAGTCACCAATCTGGCAAAACTGCAGTAAAATCACATATCCCATACTGATTTAATTAAATATTTGTATTGTCCGTGCTCATTTTATGTTGGTACTACGATCATATTTCACCAGAATGCGACTTAATTTAGTACAGTACATTTATTCTTTAAAAGAAAAAGAAAAGAAAAAAGTCAGTTTTGTACTGTGATAAGAGAGTATGGAAATTTAGAAATTAAATATTATTGAGAAAAAAAGGGTAATATAAATATAAACTGCCATTTGCATGACAATAAAAATTCAGTTTCATATTTATTCCATTTTGCATGCTTTTAATTTCAGCACTTGCGGAATAAAAAGTCATTTAAAATTACATCATAATTGTAGAAAAATTTGTCCACTTTCCGAAAAGAGATGTTTTCTTTAGACATAAATTTATCACCATTGAAACGTTTAACCTTTAAAATTAGAATTTTAGTTGTTATTTATTATTATGTTACATTTTATTCGGACGCATAATACTTGGGAAGGTATTGTCGGAAACGAAAGTGACTATGAGTCACACTCTTTGTAATGTTATTAATAAAATTAATATTGTAACAGGTATACATATTTAAACATTATTTCAATCTGTGGCAGCACCAATTAGCATATTCTCATTCCCGTTATTATGTGCGCTCTCATAGATTTACGTACCAGTCTTGAACGGAAACTAAGATATAGGGGTTGTGAAATATGCTTGTTTTTTCCCCCTGCGCGGAATAATGTTTACTAAAAAGTGTTTCTTCTATTATTAGTACATTTCTAAATATATTAATTTATGTAAATGGTGTAGATAACTATGTATGGTACTTTATGTAGTCCAGGAATATATATTAAAGTTTTTTTAAAACTAAATTCCATAGTGGTGTATTATGTTGAAAATATGCTTCAAATTTTAAATTGTGGAATCTACTTTTCAAAAGTGTCTACCACAGTATTAATTTATAATTTATTCAAATTTACCAGTTTTTTCGGGACTTCTATATATTTAAAACGATTCACAGAATAATATTAAAATATTGTGTAAGAATAAAAACACATGAAGTAATTGACAACATTATGTGATCTCATTGAAAATTGGAATACAAACGTATCCAAAGTTAATTAGAATATAATATAATCAGAAAATGATTTTCTTCAGTTTTGTTAAGGATATTTTTCCGAAAAAACTTTAATCTTTTGCATATATTCTTACAAGCGTAATTGAATGTAAAATATTTTTCATGCTATTCCTTCGTGCTATTATTTCCTCAGTCAGTGTATAATTTAATTTATTGTTAACAGAACCTGTCTCGAGAAGCAGAAAATTAGATTTTATTACACTTGAGATTTTTCGCTTAACTTTAAGAAGCTAAATCATATTTAGATAACGCTGCATGTATTATTGAAATAAATTATGCAGTATTTCATATTATAGTAATATTCACTTTCGGAAAACAAGCTAAAGTGTTATTGTGTGCTTAATATGTTATGAATAATTATGTAAAATGACATGTGAGAGAACATTATAGGATTGAAACAAATAACTTTGTAGAGCAAATTATTGAATAAAAATTTACGTTTACTTCAAGTGTGTTTGAAGTAGGTCAAAAGTATTAACATTTACTATATTAATACACTCTAAATAAAGAGGAGTGGGTGAATAGTCACTCTATCGCAGAGTCAAAATATGCCCAACCTCTTTAAAGTGACTATTCACTCTGAGCAGAAGCGAAATTTTTGGCTCTCTGATTTTTATCACTCCTTGGAAGTGAATATTCCCACTAAACAGGGGTGGATAATCACTCTTTCGGAGGAGTGACTATCCACTCTTGCTAAAGGAGTGTGTTTTTTCATTCCTGCTAGGAGTGAGTAATCACTCTTTCATAGGAGTGAATGTTCATTTTTTATGAAGTCAATTCTTTTTAGGCAGCTTTGATTACAAAAAGCTACCTATTACAGCCGTTCGGAGGAAAGCGTTTAAAAAAATTTTTGGTATATTTTCATCGATCATGACCCCCAGACCCCGAAACTACTCACCGTTCAAATGTTGATATATATATATATATGTGTGTGTTATATAAAAAATTTTACTTTTACTATTCATTTAAATTATTCTAAATTGCCGGCATATTCATTTTTTCCTTTTTTTTTTAATACGCTCTATTATTTATTTCTAATTAAATTCCTATAATTTTAAAACGCGTATCGTAATAATAGATTTATTCCAAAATGTGATCTAAACTTTTAATCCCTTCATTAATTTTTATCGTCTGCAAAACTGCAAAGTTCTGAACGCAGTTATTTATTTTTCGAATGTTTATCAAAGCCATTTTTACATTTTTATTCTATTTCATCTCATTTTTCCGCCCGCTAGGCGGCAGCATTTTCACATTGAAATTCTTCCATTAGGGATTCTTTCATGTGACGTTTCTTGACCGCTCTCCATTGGCTGAGTGTCGGATCCCAGTTTAACTTCGAAGCTCGTTCGTGATTTTGGTTGGGTTAGCCTAAAGTTTCCATTTCAATCGGATATCCTCCGCGCATCCTAATAAATAGTTCAAACATAAGCTCAGAACATGATTTTTGTGCTGTTTGATTGTTTACATAACCTGTTACCCGGTGTCCGAAGCCATGTAGAATAATCATTTCGTGAATTAACATCTATTCCGCATGAGTAACTACTTCATGCTCGAGTGGAATGCTCTGATTTCTCATCCTGTGGGAATTGTTTAGTGATGGTATGTTCTGATGGAATAAACAGTTTTCCTATGACTACGTTTCCATGTGTTTAATTGGGAAAATTCCCGATTTCTTCATACGCCTTTTTTCACCACTCACGCGGCCTAACCTGCCTTGTCTTCATCATGAATAAATAAGTGTGTGATGGGACTCTACAAATATTAACATCGCTCTACAGCTGCTAAATTTTCACAGAGTTGACACCTCCACTAGCAATGCTTGTGCTAAGTGGTAGGTTTGCTATACAATATCACCAACGGCTGATTAAAATGTGGTACGAATCCAGTAATATGTAATAAAAAGCACTACGTGATATTTCGACGTAACCTATTAAATTGTTTCGTAATATATATATATATACATATATATATATATATATATATATATGATCTTTGTCACACTGTAACCAATTTGGATGTAACTTAGTGTATACATAGTATATACCAATGTCTCGACCGAGTTCGTTGACCAGCTTCATCTTGTTTAAAAATGGCGGCCATTTAAAATTTAAAAAAAAATTAAAATTTGAAATGTGGTACCAAAAAATTGAAAATTGAAAAATATTTTTTCTATGTGTTTGACCTTGATACAAAGATTCCAGAGCAGTTTTTGTTTCGTCTATATCTTAAAAAATGGCTGAGTTATAGCACTTTGAATTTCTAGCGTGGCTGACATTTTGAAACTACCTGATTTTTGTCACGCGACAGGCATATTTATGAGCCTATTTGGATGTACCTTGGTGTATGCATACTACATACCAATGTCTCGACCGAGTTCGTTCGCCAGCTTCATCCGCCATCTTTCTTCAAAATGGCGGCCATTTAAAAAAGTTTTAAATATTTAAAATTTAAAATGAGGTATCAAAAAACTGGAAAATGAAAAAAGATTTTTTTTATGTGTTTGACCCTGATACAAAGATTCCGCAGCAGTTTTTGTTTCGTCTATATCTTTAAAAATGGTTGAATTAAAGCACTTTAAATTTCTAGTATGGCTGACATTTTGAAACGATCTGATATTTGTCACGCGATAACACGTGTATTTATTAACCTATTTCGACGTAAGAAGGCATGTGGATAGTATATAGCAATGTCTCGACCAAGTTCTCTGGCCAGCTTCATTAGTCATCTTGTTTCAAAATGGTTTAAATGGCGGCCATTAAAAAAAATATATATATATTTGAAGTGAGGTGCAAAAAAAATTAGAAATTGAAAAAAGTTACTTTCTTAAGTATTTGACCTTGATATAAGGATTTCGGAGCATTTTTTGTTTTGTCTTTATCTTAAAAAATGGCTCAGACATAGTAGTTTGAATTTCTAATGTGCGTGACATTTTGAAAAATCTGATTTTTTGCCTGTGACAGCACTCGTATATATGAATCGATTCCGATATGAGTGAGCATGTGCACAGGAATTACTAAGGTCTCGACGAAGTTCACTAGTTAGCCTCATACACCATGTTGTCTTAAAATGGCAGGCACTTCAATAAATCGTCGAATTAGGCAACCAAATATAAGTTACTTTAAATAAAAGGAGTTTGGATAAAGCGGAGTAATTTCGCGAAATTATCATTCATAATGATTTAGTATTGATAAAAATTAGTAATGAATCTCCTATAATCGGTTTCCACTAAATTGAGCTTCATGTGTTTGAATAATATAAGCTAGCTTTTTAAAAATAAGAAATGTGAAAGCTACCTTTTCCTCCCGGCACTGGCCGGAAGGACTTTTTTAATTTTGCTTTTATGGCCATTTTAAAAGAATCGCATCTTTTACAGCATGCAATGAAAATAGATACAAGCGTGGTAATGATTGGAATAAAATACTTTATTAGCAATATTTATTTAATTTATAGTTTGCAACATTAATTGAACTTTTAAGAGAAATTCAGTTAAATTTACATATGAATTAAATTAGATTACTGACAGAAAAAAACTAATATTTTATTACAATCTTATCCCTTTTGTTTGCTTTCAGTGCATGCCCTATAAATATATGATAATTTTAAAATCCCCATAAGTGAAAGTAATTAACCGAAATCTTAATCAGTTAATGTGATTTTTTTATATTCAGAAACCCATTTAGTATTTAAATAATTCCCGTGATGTACTTTTTTTTTCATGTGTAACTCAAATTTGAAATATTTAGTTCTCAGAATCCATTGTTAATGAATTTAAATATAATCAAACTTTATTGTTTACTGCATTTTAGTTACTTTTAAAGTTTTATTAATAACTGGATAATAGGTGGATGTTATATGATGAACAACGTATAATTTCATTTTAATTTATGTTTTAAATATAAAATCTTTTTTTAGCGCTATTTTGCAGAACCCTACTGTTCTAAAATATTTTTAATTTTTCCACTAAAAACACAATGCTTATCAATTCACATTTTTTTTTTTTTTAAGTTGTAACTTGAACTAAATATTAAGAAAGCGTAAGATTTCTTTTTATGTGTTTTGATCTGTCATTGTTTTATTAAATATTAACATGGATTCCAGATTTTTATATTCTGTGGAATATGTTTATATTTTTCTTTTAAGCATATTTCTTAACTTAATCATGAAAATGATATGATAAGCCATTAAAATTAAATGATTAATTAATTTATTTTTATTCCCGTATATATTGTATTTTGGGAATATGAGTTAAATATATTTCGTATGTTTTATAAGGAAAATCTGATCTCGGAAATAGAAAACAGAAAGAAATGTAAAAAGAAAAGAAATTACTGCATATGTACTGTTCTTATTGTTTGAAAAACATTTTTTAATGTAAAAAGTAGTTATTTATCTCTTTAAAATATATTGAATCTTATATCGTATAAGGGATACTATGAACATTTAAAAATATATCCTAAAGCAGTTTTATCTATAAACTTAATATCAGGCACAAAAAACTTTTTTTTTTCAATGCTTACATATCATGTTTTATTTTTTAATGCCAGTAATTACGTGTATCATAGCTATTTAACTCATAATCGTAACATACGAATTCTACCAGGAATAAAATTAAATAAAACTTACTTTTACAATAATATCCATTTGTTTTAATCCTAAAAATGACGGACTGTTATCTTAAAAAAAGTATCATGGACTTTTGATTTTCATATTAGCTGATGAGTAATACGAATATATAGAATTAGAGATCTACAGAAAATTCGGTTTCCTTTTCTGCTCAAAATCTGAGTTGCGCCAAAATTTTCAATATTAACCTTTGATTTGAGCCGTATCGGCTCAAATGAGACACTCTTTATTTAATACCTTGAACTTCACTGTGTATATCAGTCATCATGACAGGCTGGAGACGGGAGTAAAAATAATGTAAGCAATGTATTCTGACTCAACTTTGAACATACTTTTTCGCGCTCTGAACAAAAACTGCAAATAACAGTAACAAAGTCTAAAACCGCAAAACTCTTTCGAATGCTGTTTGAGAATGTTTTTCTGTATCCTTTATGAATTAATTATTACATTTAGTTTTATATGAAGATAAAAAGTTCCCTAAATAATAGCTTTAATAATATCCGTATAGTTTTATTCTAAAATGATGGACGTCTTTCTCTGATCTTAAAAAAGCGTCGAAGACAAGACTGTTCTGATTGGTTGATTATTAATACCCATACAATACTCACCCTTGCTCAGAGTGAATACTCGCTCTTTCAGAGGAGTGACTATGCACTCGTGAAAAGGAGTGCGTTTTAGTACGTAATTTCCAAGGTGATATTCTGAAATGGAGTTTTTGAAAATTAAGAATTGGCATATTTTGGTGCTTTTCATTATTTTACTCGATATGTTGATTCAAAGTTGAACGGAAATTATTTTAAAACTGTATCATGCCAGGCTTTCACTCTTCAGCGGAGTGAGTCACTTTCGACAACGGGGTGACATATTTCACACTCGACAATGGAATGAAATATCTCACTCCCTTTTTAGGGAGTGGAAAATTCCACTCTTTAAGGAGTGCATTTTTATAACATTCACTCCAAAAAGAGTGAAAATGCCTGTTACGCTGTCAAAAAGTGCACTTTTCACCCCTCCCCCCCATTTTAGAGTGTACTTCAAGAGCAGCATTTAAAAATTAAGGAAATCGTTTTTAACTTTTACTGTCTAAGAGAACAGTAAAGTCACATATCCCATACTTATTTACTTAAATGTTTTTATGTTCCGTGCTCATTTTATGTTGGTACTACAATCATATTTCACCAGAATGCGACTTAATTTGGTACAGTATATTTATTCTAAAAAAAAAAAAAGAAAAGAAAAGAAAAACTAGTCAGTTTGTTACTGTGATAAGAGAGTAAGGAACTTTAGGAATTACATATTACTGAGAAAAAAGGGTAAATCAACTATAAGCTGCCATTTGAATGACTATATAAATTCAGTTTCACATTTATTTTATTTTGCATGTTTTATTCTCAGCAAGTGCGGAATAAAAAATCATTGAAAATCACATGAAAACTGTAAAAAAAAAAAAAAAAAAAAAAAAAAGTGTCCGCTTTCTGGAAAGAGATTTTCTCTTTAGAGCATAAGTTTTTCGCCATTTGGAACGTTTAACTTTTAAAATTAGGATTTTAGTTGTTATTTATTTTTGTGTTACATGTTACTTGGACTCAGAATATTCTGTATAATGTTGCAGAGAACAAAAGTCAAATTGCGTCACACTAAGTTTTTTCCTTGTAATGTTATAACAAAATTTAATTTTTTTCAAATTTACCAGCTTTTTAGGGACTATTAAAAATGATTCATAGAATAATATTAAAATATCGTGCAAAAACAACAAAAATGAATTGAGTAAAAACACATGATGACAACAGAAGAAAATTTCATTACGAGATGATATAAACAGAATATGACTTTCATGATTTTTGTTAATGATATTTTTCCGAAAAAAACTTTACTGTTTTGCATATATTGCCGAATGAGTAATTGAATGTAAAATATTTTTCGTGCTATACACTTCTCAGTTCGTGTATAATTTAATTTACTCTTAACAAAACCTGTCTCAAGAAACAGAAAATTAGATTTTATTACACTTGAGATTTAATTTTATTCAAATTTACCAGTTTTTTCGGGACTATTTAAAACGATTTATAGAATAATATTAAAATATCGTGCAAAAACAACAAAATTGAATTGAGTAAAAACACACGATGACAACAGATGAAAATTTCATTACGAGATGATATAATCAGAATATGACTTTCATCATTTTTGTTAATGATATTTTTCCGGAAAAACTGTACTGTTTTGCATATATTGTCGAATGAGTAATTGAATGTAAAATATTTTTCGTGCATTACACTTCTCAGTTCGTGTATAATTTAATTTACTCTTAACGAAACCTGTCTCAAGAAGCAGAAAATTAGATTTTATTACACTTGAGATTTTTTGTTAACTTTAAGAAGCTAAATTATACTTAGATAAGGCTACAAGAATTCATATAAATCATGCAGTATTTTCTGATATTATATTGTAATATTCACTTTCGGAGAACAAGCTAAAGTGTTATTGTATGCTTAACAAGAAATGAATATTTATGTAAAATGACATGTGAGAAACCATTATAGGTTTGAAAGAAGCAAGTTTACGGAGTCAATTATTGAATAAAAATTGTTGTTTTTTTCTAATGTTTTGAAGTAGGTCAAAGTTATTAACATTTACTGTAATCTATTAATTCTATTAGAGGAACATTTCAAATTTACTAAATATTTTTTTTGGTGCGATCGTAATTATATAAGTACGTTGTACTTACCGTAGTACCGTCTGTCCGCATATAACAGCGCAAAAACTACCCAAGGAATGTTTTGAGATTTAATATATATAATAATTGTGGAATTTTGTCGAGTAATTTCAAATTTTATGAAAATCGAATCAAATTTTAAAAAGATATTAATAAAAATTTTCTTCATTCTATTATTAAGTCCTATCATACGTAATTGATTCAATTATATCCATTGATAGGTATTGATTCTAGGCTGCCATGGTTAAGACATTATATTTAAGATGGAGTCATATTATTTCAGTATTAGTGAATTTCATATATATAATCGTAATCCATTTTGTCATTTACAAAAAATAATTACAAAAATAACTGTTTTTTGCTTACGTATCCCTTCTTAAAAAAATTTTTCTGTTGTAATAAAAAAGCATTGAATTGCATTATCACTTTACTACACTAAAAAAAAAAAAAATATGTAGTTCTACACATGTAAAGTTACATGCGCATTAAACTTACATCTGTAACTGTACAAAAAAAGCTGCAAATCTACAAAACAAGTTTTTGTAAAGCTACAGAAATCTGTAATTTTACAAATGAGTCTGGTAAAATTACAGTAATCTTACTAAAATTTTATCTGTAACCCTGGTTTCTGTTACATGAAAAGTTCTGGGCACCCCAGTTTCCTAAAAAAATCTTAGTATACCTTACAGATTTTTTGATTTTCTGCGGAAAAGTGTGTCTCTTACATGAATTTTTGTTGTTGTCGTTTCTTAAAAAGTTCTAGGAATCCCAGTTTCCTAGGAAAACTTTAGTAACTTTACAGATTTTTTTTAAAGTGTAAAACAAATAAAAATTAAACATTCCAGATTTAACATTCTCCTATTGTCATATCCATACTCATATCCTTTCCTATGCTTGCTAGCCAGCAAAATAAAGAACGATATTCACAACTGTGCTCGGAAAATATCTCAAAATAATTGAAGGAGACAAAAGATTTTCTCTTATCGTTTACCATATTACAAACTTGGATTCAAAATGCCATGACTTCAAATCTTACATTGGTCTATAAAACTGGTCTTCATTTTTGTACGGTGAAAACCCATATGTTGAAGTAAATTTACCACTAATATGAATAAGAATACTTAATAATTTCATCATTGACTAAATAGACGATCAACTGTGTATTTTATTAACATTATGGGATATTTTCAATAACATTATCGAATTTAAAAATATAATTTATTAAAGATTTAGCATTCAGTATTAAAATCTTTTTGTGCTTTTAGCTTTGAAGCAAAGATTTATCAATTAAAATATTCTCCGTTGGAAATTGGAGAAATAGACAGAAGAAATTGTTGCTTTCATTTTTACCGTTTGAATTTACTATCAAAATTACCATTGCATGATGTCTGTAAATATGTTTTTCAAATTAGTTATATAGTCAGTCTTAAAATCTAATAATTATGCGCGCAAATAACGCGGTGTTCTTTTTTTCTCTTTTTGCATAAAATATGATGATTGAAAAGGAAAAAATTTCTTTCATTCATTTTCCAAAAAAATCATTAATGAGAAAAAGTAATAAATATAATATTATATATACACATATATGCGTCAGAAAAAAATCTCATACAAAATTGCTTATATCGAAAATATTCCCCTTTTACACATTTGGAACAACAGTTCGACGACAAACTGGCACTGAGCTGTATTCGTGTAATATAGTGGCCGAGAGGTTCTGCTGTCGAAGCTGGGAGACGGGAGGTGATGGAGTCGAACCCAATAGTTCATGTCGGCCCAATCGTTCGGAGTTTTTCGTAGTTTTCTTCGAACCTTGGATTTCCATATGTAAATACGGGTTATGGTTTCTTAGAAAGACCCTCACGGAGGGCACTCCCCCTCGGGCCTGTATCCTTCGTGCAGATATAATCGGCCATCATAAATAACGCCACCGTATCATATATCGAAAAGTGGGAACATTTGTGATCAAAGATGTCCAATATTAACTACATAGAAAATTCTATGAATTCGGTGAACTTTTTAATGTTTAATATCTGTGAATAGGTTTTAATGTTTTAAAACATTTTATTTTGTTTTTACACTTTAGAAATAATACATTATTAATGATTTTAATTGTTTTCATATTTTAATTGATGTCTGATATGTAACAACCCTTAAATGCGTTCGAAATCAATAAGTAAATTCTTTTTTCTTGGATGCTGTACATTAAAAAAACTTTTTTCCGGTCGCTTTTCATACCCATTGATATGGATAAATACTGTTTTGATCAACTGCAAGACCAAAGCAAACGTTTTGAAGCTATTTAGGTGTGATCATGGTGAAATTTAGGACAAGGGTCAGCTAGGTGGGGAGGCCTACCAAATTGCTTAAGCACTCACAAGCCTCACCCAGCGGTTTCAATCTACTACCGCCGTCACCACACACACACACACACACACACACACACAAAATAATAATAATAATAATAATAATAATAAATAAAAGGCCCGAAGGGACCTACAGGAAAGCCAATTGATAATATTAAGATTAAATACAATATAAGTACAATATATACACGATGGAAAGCCCAATTTTTACTGGGCGTTTACGAGAGAAATTTAGATATTTGTAATTAATAAGATCATGAGATAATAGATAATAGGATTTTTAAACTTGTTGGAGCGGCAAAAGCTCAATTACTCTGCAAAGCTGGGCGTTCTGTAAAAATACAATAAAAGCTACGTATATGTATACTAAATTAGAAAGAGATTCATAAATTTAAAAATAATGTAGAATATAAAAAATATAGGTAAAATAGTGAATAATTATGATGAATATTATATAATTATATACACACACAAAAGTTCAAAAGTCTATTGTTCTTGCAACAGTTCAATTATAGTTCAATCGTGTTGTTTGTGGCTAAGAGTTTATTTTGAATTGGTGGTATCTGTCTATTTGTTAAGATACGTTCTCATCATCATCTATAAATGGCAAAACATTTTGAAACAAATAATGGTTGTTTTCTAAATTTTTCATACATTCAATTATCTTTTGACAAAATGATGGATTTGACAAAACCACTGAGAACCACAGAGACAAAGAAATTTTTGGAGATTTTCTTATATGGTAATATGATGTAAGGGTACAGTTAAAGATATAATGCAATGATGTAGCTCGCTGACCGCATACACATAATGGAGAAGGAACCCTGACAAATTTATAAAGATATGATGAAAATGGGCCGTGGTTAGTGGCAAACAGAAAAAGATTTCTATGCAGCAGGATTCTCTTTTCCGAGACTTTTGGGGCTAAAGCGTATGTGTACCGTCCTGTGGTACCATAGTCCCAGCGAGTCTGCCATTGTTCGTGTAGAGTTGATTTTAGAAGCTTCTTCAAGTAAGAAGGAGGGTTGGGAAAGAATTTGTATTTGGCATGTGATGTGGCTTTGGTTGCTTCTTTTGCCAAAGAATCTGCATGCTCATTCCCCACATTACCCACATGTCCACGGACCCATTTAAAGAAGATCTTTTTTCTTGTTTCTTGGAGAAGTTTGATAATTTGTACTGCGATGAGATTTTTTGAAAAAACATCTTCTATTGCTAAGAGACTTGAGAGACTGTCCGAGTGTATTAATACTTCTTTATGAGGGGAGTTCCTAATCCACAGCACAGCCTCTTCTATGGCCAGGAGTTCTGCCTGAAAAACAGTATTTTCTTTACTTAACTTAGTTTGATCCTCGTGGATTAACTCTCCTCTCTGATACACACAGAAGGCATATGCCGTTTCATCTTATATCTTGGAACCATCCGTATAAATGTTTATTTCTACATATGGAGTATTTTCTGGATCTATTTGAAAGAAATATTCTTTAAATGGTTCAAATTGATCTGACTTCATTTTTGGTTGGTAAAATATTGGTTCTTGATTTCCTGTCGGGATTCCAAGACGTAAGACTCTTCCTGTTGTTGCTATATATTCAAGTTGAAGTGCCAAGGGCGGAATACCTGTTAAAACACAAAGGGCATCCGCCGAAGTTTTTCTGTAGGCACGTGAAACTAATAACAGGCATTGGTATTGTATTGATGAGATCAGACGAAACCCATGGGCTTTGCTTATCCGGTGAAACCAAGTTGCGGCAGCGTACGTGATTTTCTTCTCCAAGGTACTATTGTACCAAATCTTCAGAATTAATTTGTTTACCCCTCCGTAAGCTGAGGCAAACTTCAATAGGTCTTGCGAAAGTTGTGTAATTTCCTGCCTTTTCTTTCGTAAATGGGAGAGAAACGACAACGTACTATCCAGAACGATACCTAAGTATTCTAAAGTTGGCTCACTTTTTAATGAATGGTTGTCAATTTTGAGTGTTGGAGCTCTTTTCAAAAATTTTGGTCTTCTAAGGTGGAGAACTTTACATTTATTGTAAGATATTTTCATGTTGTGATTTGACATCCACCTACTAATATAATCTAAGATGTCCTTTCCTAATTTTTCTAATTCTCGCCTTGTTTTACCATTTAATATAATTAAAATGTCATCTGCATAAGCTATTATTATGTAACCTAACGATTTTAAATGGCGTAAGAGAGCGTTTAGGAAGATTCTCCATAGGAAGGGCCCAAAGCATGAACCTTGTGGGCACCCCTTCCCAAACCAATGAATTTCTTGTGCTAGCCAATTTGGTTTCGCTCCTCTGTGAGATAAAAAGGATTTCAGGATATTAACATATGGCTCCTCCAACCACAAAAATTCCAGTTCTTGGATTGTTGCGTCCCAAGGTAAGTTGTCAAAAGCATTTTGGATGTCTAATGATATTAATGAAATGTAGTTGTTTTCTTGTTGAAGTAAGTCAATTGTTGAGAGAACTTCTTGTATCGCTGATTCAGCCGATTTACCCTCTAAGAATCCGTGTTGAGAACTCTGTAGAACTGTCGAATTTCGAAAATGACAATTTATTCGTTTTAATAATAATTTTTCAAAAATTTTCCCCAGAATTGGGAGTAGAGTTATTGGTCTGTATGACTGAGCAGATTGTGGGTCCTTACTTGCCTTTAGAAAAAAGACTAGTTTTCCAATTTTCCAACTTTTTGGGAAGTAATTTAAGTTTAATAGAGTATTGTAAAGATTCAGTAATAGAGATAAATGTGAGTGGTAAATATTTCGTACAATCAGATGGTCAACATTATCAGGATCTGGTGCTTTATTCCGATTGAACGAGAAGATGGCAGCTTTTAGTTCTTGGAGTATAAATGGATTAACTGGCTGGGTTGAGCGCGGATGAATTTGATGCGGTTGCAAGTCCGAAGGACCAAATATTGAATTGGCAAGTTCTGCATAAAAAGATTGTCTTGAGTGGGTTGCTGTAGTGGAATCAGAAAGAGCGTAGACTTCCTGTCTGTAAAAATCTCTAAATGCCGTCTTTTTTAGTTTCCCAAAGGGGTCTTTGGTATTTGAGCAAAAAGAACTCCACGCTGTTTTCTTTACTTCCAGAATTTTCTTTTTATAGAGTGCTCTATACTTTTTTAATTTGATCATGTCTTCCTCTGATGCAGACAAAAGTTTTGTTTTCCTATAAAGTGCTTTGACAAAGCTTCTCATTTTCCTAAGTTCCGCTGTCCACCAAGAAACTGTTGGTTTAAATGTGGAGTTTTTTTTCTTTAAAGTATGGTCACAGGTTTGTGTTATTATATTTATAAAGTTGTCGTACTCTTTTTCGAATGCCCCCGTCGTTTTTATATCCTGGAAAGTTATATTATTTTCTTGCAATGATTTAGATAATTTTCTATTGAATTTTTTCAATGAGACATTCTTTGTCCGATATCTACGCTTTGGAAGCTTCGGGGTTTGGATATCCATATACAAGGTTATCAGCCTGTGGTCACCGTAGTGCATATCATCCTCAACAGTCCATAAGGAAACTTTTGGGAACAGTGGGAAGGATGCTAGTGATACATCTGGCCAACCTTTCAAATGCGTGGTTTCAAATGTTGGTTTTGAGAAAGGATCATTTAGGACTAATAAGTGCATCCTATTGAGATGATTGATGAGGTGTTGTCCTTTTTCGTTATCATTCTCATACCCCCACAGGACACTATGAGCATTCAAATCACCCAGCAACAGAAGTTTTGAACTCATACCCGACGTGTTCGCCCAATCTTGTAGATCTTCTTTTAAATTAGCCGATGGTGCGGAATACTGACTGCCTATAGTTATTTGTCCTTCTGTTGAGGAGATATTCATGAAGACTGAGTTATCATTTTGTTGAACTCTTATATGTTGTAACGATGTATCTATGATTATTATTTGGCAATTCTTTTTTTGAAGAGTAGCAAGGAAGTCCTGAGGGAAGGCCATGTGGTCTTCCTTTGACTATATTGGAGTCCTGTATGCATGCTATTTTGTAGTCTTCTTGAATTAAGAGTTGAAGGAGTAATGCTGTTGCAGTTTTATTCTTTTGAAGATTAATCTGTGCTATTTTAAAGGATGGTGATATTTGATTAGTTGTTGAAGGTACTTGCATGTTTTGATGTTGTCCTTGCGGAGAAGAGTTTGAGTCCGAGAGATGAGAAATTTGAGTAGAATTTGGAATTGAAGGTGAGTTTGAGTTTTTGTTTGCATTTGATGAAACGATTTTTGTATTGTTTAGTTGGTTGAATGTGGAGCAGATACATTTATGAAGGTTTTCCTCGATTGAAATCGAAGTTTAAATAATGGACATTCATTTGAATCCGCTCTGTGGTCGAAATCATGTTTTGTGTTCAGACAATTGATGCAGCATATTTTCTTAGGATCTTCTTTATTTGGGCAAGTTGTTGTTGTGTGATTATACGCACAAATAGCACAGGCAGCTTCAAATCTACAGTTGTTACCTGTATAGCCATATCGTTGGCATTGCGAGCAGCGGATTATTGGGCGATAATCCGCAACTTTACAGGAATTAAATCCAATCAGGATACGGCCTTGCTTCGTCAGATGACGAGCGTAATTGATATCTAAATCCAGGACCAAATGGTAAATTTGTGATTTTTCTCGGTGAATTTTTTTATGTATCGCTATTGGGATTTCTCGATCATAATCTTTCAAGATTTTCTCTGTGACTTCTTCTGGTTGAGTAAATAAAGGGATTCCAAGAACAATTATCTTCTTAAAATTTATAGTTTTGTACGTTAATTCAGTGATATCTTTAAGTCTTTCAATTCCTTCTATTATTCGGAGGGTTTTTTCAGTATTTTCTTCACTGTTGGATCTTATAATTAAGGTGTTTCGATAACGAGCTGTTTCACAGTAGATTTTAGGGAGGTCCGGAATGTTCTTTGTCTCCGTATTAAGAAGATTTCTAATTGTGTGGAGTGAAGTTTTTGTTGCCTGTGTCTTCTTTAAAAGTATGGCGGATTCAGAGGTGGTTTTTGGATTTTTATAAACCGCACTGATTTTCTCTGAATACAGAGGTTTTGATGATAGTGAATGTTGTTGGCTGACCGTTGGGATTTTTTCTAATGGGCTTTGAAACGAATTTTTTAAGAATTCTGTATTTGCTTCAATTGAATGTAATTTTTGGTTGATATCTTGAAGTATAGATTCATCTATCACCATTTCTCTTATTGAAGGGAGTCCTCCTTGTGATCTTTTTTGGGACTTGGTATATAATTTTTCTCTTAACTCTTTAATTAGTTGATTCTTTTCTTCTATCGTTAGGTGGAGATTAGAAATTTCTTTCTCTTTTAAGTTCAAAATTCCTGCTTCATCCTTGTTGGACAATTCATTGTATGATTTCAGAGAATTTCTCCCGAGTTCGTTCTTGAATTCTATTGTCTTTTTGTTGTATATAAACTTCAAATTGTTGCTTTCTGTCTTTTAATTCTTGTTCCAGGTCGATTGCCTTGTTGTACCACTCTTCCTTTTCGGTTGTTATTTGTTTTAGGTCTTGGGATTGTTGAGATGCGTTTCGTAGCTGATTTTCAATGATTTGGATGTTTTTTTGAATTAATTGCCAATATTTGTCGACTTCTTTACTGGATCCTGTTTCGTGTGATTTTAGAAGACCATTGTGAATTTCAAGCAGCTCTGTTATTGAAAGTGTCTTCGCTACTTCTAGGTTAAACTTAATTACATTTTTATTTGTTGGGGTTGACTTTAGCGCTTGTGAAGATTGACTGGAGTTTTGTCGTGTACGCTTTAGAGTGGATTTATTTGACCACTTTGTCTCCTGATTTAATAGTGGAAGTTTGTCCGGTGTCGAATTCGATCTCGGTTTTGATGATTTTTTTAGTGAACTTTTAATTTCATACAAAGTTTCTGTTTTGGAAGAGTTATTCAAATACTTATCACTTTCTTCCATGTCCAGGCCGGTTACTAGAGCATACTTGTGACTATATATTATTTTGAGTTCGTTAAGTCACCACAATTGAACAATTCAAAATATGTAAACTTGTATCATAACATGGAGTCATTCATTTTATATTATGTTAAAACATATAGCCCAAGTAATAAAGATAGTTGATATTATTTTAACGGATCGTTCTGTATAATAGATTATTGTAAAAGTAAACGATAGATTGAGGTATCACTAGGTCCCCACCGTATATCGTAGAAAGAAAGGAATATAGATAGGAAAAAGTAAAAACCAATAGCCTTGACTATCGTAAATGACTTAGTGAAAAGAAGGTGAAACTTTTGCTGAAGGACAATTTTGAATATTAAAATAAATAAAATAATGTAAGTAAATGATAGTGATAGTCTATTATTTGCCAAATGAAGAAGGGGGAAAAAGAGGATAGTTTCCTGTGCTTATTGAAGCTCATGTACATGTAGAATGAAGATATAAATAAAAATAAATATTAAACTAGTAGGTTATAATATCTACACATGTATACCAGATAATTAAAAATTAGTTTGGAGCACATACACAAAACTTTTATTCACTAATTACAAAATGATACACTTAGAGTACCGATCCATCTCCCATAGGCAGAAAATGAATGGCAGGTAGAAAAAAAAAATGCGCGCCATACAGAATGGTTCCCAAAACCCCCCAACCCAAATAAAATAATAGTTGTTATGTAATTATATAATTAATGAGCAACGACCAGAACTGCAGTTAGAGCTTTAGTTGGTGGACAAGAACTTGAAACTTTATAGCATGTTATAACAAATATGAGATACTCCACCGTAAATTGAAGTCCTGGCCGCACTTGAGCTAAAAACGCTATAAGAGACTGTTGTGGGAGCCCGGCACGAAAAGAGGGAGAGGAGCTGGGAGGAACTGGACATCTAAATTAATCAGAAAAGTATGAATGATGTACATAAATGAATAGGATATAATTCCCTATATCCCCCCTCTCTCTTTTTTCCCTTTTTGAAATTTAGGACAAACAAAACAACCTTTGAAAAGTATCTGAACGAGATTGAACTGCAATATTCATGCCAATAATGAAGATTATTCATACTAATATGAATGCATGTGAATGCAGTTCCATCAAACGATCGACCGGAATCCATTTGCTCATCATGTCATCTATCGAATAGCATAGATTTGGTAGTCAATTTTTTAATCGAATTAATCAATTCGATTGAAATCTTTTAAAATTCAATTCAACTTTTTAAATAACAAAATAAAATAAAATATATATACAGGGTGGTCATAAAATTTTTTTTGCCGAAACATGAACCTCCAACCGAGATGAAATTTCAGATATAGTTATACAAAGGTATGAGCTCGGGATTCTGTGAACGGCAACAAAGTGGCAACGCCCATTTTTTTCAATCTCAAAATGCTCAGCGCATGCAAACACCCTAAAAAGCGTTGGAACGGTACGTGCATCACAAGAAACAAATGCGTTATGCACGAACAAAAAATGGCTCTGCGAACGGCCTTAAAAAGTCACGATCGGGTCACACAGAGGAAATTTTCATATGACAGAGTCAAGACACCAATAAAAGAACACCATTCGCCAGATATTCAATGTAGAAAACGGATAAAAGCGGGGAAATGTTGGTTCTTCTGTCGGGAGCTTACAGATGCCGCTGAAATGATTCTGCCAGCGAAAGTTCGTGGTCAATTGGTAAAACTCTAATCAAAATGGGATGAATGGCACGGAAGTGTTGCGTGTTTACTGTATGAACCATCAACAAATACGTATCCCATGTACACGGCAAGTTCTGCGTGATTTAGTAAAGAAATTCGAAGAAACTGACTGCACCAGTGATAGATCGCGATCCGGACGACGAACTGTTCCTGAGGACACTGTTTATGGTAGTGAATCACATAGTGACTGCAGGATGCATGCAAACTGCAAGAGGTGCAGCTCGTGTATTGGACGTCATGACGCATTTCACGTCATACCGAAAACAACGGTTATAAAGCCTACCGCGCTCTGTAATCCAAATGTTTCCATACCGGTACCAGCGCGTCCAGATGCTGAACGCGGGAGTTCATCAGCAACGTACAGTCTTTGCAAATGAATTTCTTATCGAATATGATGGCGATAGAGACTGGCCTTTTCCCATATTATAGACGTACGAGGCACATTTCACCTTAACTAGCAACGTCAATGCCAAAAATTGAGTGCACTGGGCAGAAACGAATCCGCACGCGGCTGTGACATCAGTACATTTATGCGATGCCAAAGTTACTGTGTGGTACGGCATTGCAGGTACCAATGTTTTCGACCCTTACTTCTTTTATGAAGCGACACCAACGGGTTTTGTAACGTGCTCTCTGATAGGCTCTCGCTGTGCAGATATGATACAAATTTACGTCATACCAAAATAGCTGCAGCCAAATGCACTAAATGACATCGCGTCGATGCAAGATGTCGCATATCCACATATTAGTGAAGCCTGTTCGTCGGGTCCTGGACCAGCATTTTGGCGACTGTGTCACCTCACGTCATTTCCGTATCTGTGGCCTCCACGATCCCACAACCTCACTCCTATGCATGTCTGGTTCTGGGGATATCTCAAGTCTAGAGTGTACATGTACAAATCGCAAACTTTGCCAGATTTGAAAGACTAATTAATGTGAGACTACAAACATCCCCCATGCTATGTTACGCTCGGCTGTATTGTCCACAGTCTCCCGCTTGCAATACGTAATTGCCTGTGATGACACCCATGTGGAAAATGTGTAATCCAAATAAAAGTTTTCTTTTCTCTGATCTGTGTACCAATCAGTGATTGGCGTCTTGCCTCTTTCATATGAAATTTTCCTCCGTGCTACCCGATCCTGCATTTTTTAGGCCGTTCGCAGAACCATTTTTTTCTACGTGCATAACGCGTTTGTTTCTTGTGATGCATTTACCGTTCCAATTCTCTTCAGGGTTTTCGTATATGCTGAACACTTTGCGATTGAAAAAGATGGGCGTTGCCATTCGAAAATTTCGAGTTTCTGTACCTATAACCGTAACCGTGAGCGCCACTTTGTTGCCATTCACAGAATCCTGAACTCATACCTGTGAATAATTTTATCTGAAATCTCATCTCGATCGGTTGTACAGACCAGCCGTTAGAGGTCCATATATCGGCAAAGTTTTTTTTATGACCACCCGGTATATATAATTATGTCTAAAAAATAATTTTCTTCCAATATTTCATCAAACAGTATTCTAAAAGTTTTCGTCAAATCATTTATTAGTGTAAAAAATATCTTCTAATTATTTTTCTTATAAAATTCAGAATCATAATTAACATGCAAAAGAAAACAGAAACCAAACAAAAATATCATAATCGATTAAGATACTATTGCGATTATCGGAGTGAAAACTTTTAATTGATTCCCACTCTTAATATTAAATGCTTTAAAAATATACCGAACTCCAAAATTTAGATTTCTTTGAAAATAATTCAGAAAAAAAAAATAGATGAGCAAGATTAATAAACTTTGTGCAAAAATCAGTTTTCAGGTAAATTGAATAAACTAGAATCAAGGGTTCCCAAACTTTTATACCTACGTACTATAGGTGCAGATTCCCAAAAATTTTAAGGAGCTACTGGCTCCTAAACCCCAAAAATCCAGTCGCCTCTTTGGCTCCTAACTAAAATCTAGTGGCCACATTGTGAAACAAACTCATAAAACAATAGTGTTTATATGGAAAAAACTTAACCAAAAAACTCAGGAATTCAAAATGAAATATAATTTTATTAATAAATACACATGTACAACAAAACACAGACTAATCAGAACAAATGTGTAAATTTAATTTAATTCTAAAATTCTTAAATCTTTGATATTAAAAAAAGTATAATATAAATCTGGAAAAATCAGAAGATAAAGTTGGAAAAGACACAATTGAATAACAAAACTAATGGTAATGAAATGTATAAGCTAAGCAGTCATGATAATGGGGAATATTAGGAAAACTTTACTTCTTATTTTGATTTTGTCCCATAAAAGTATACATATAAAAAACTTAGGAATGTGTAAGGTCATTTTGCAATATAAAAATCTCGCACTTGCAGAAAACATTTACAGAGCAAGAACATACCTCACTTTAAATATTTTTTCGTGCGAGTTTGTTTTTCTTTTAGTTCTTTTTTCTTCAGAGTTCGGAATCCCCTATCCTCGAGACTCCATGATCCAAAGACCTTAAATAATTTCCATCGCATCGGGATCTTTGGAATGTCTCGTGAGACGATCAGCAGTAAAGGAGTATTTATTTCAACTCTGGATTTCGGACGAAACCTTCAAAGAAATGCTTACTTTCGTTGGTGTCCAAAGGAGAAGCTTTACCATTAGCGCGCTCATGTGCCGAGCTTCGCAGATACTAAGCTTTGTAGTG
Source organism: Maratus speciosus (assembly GCA_963932465.1). NCBI lineage: Eukaryota > Metazoa > Arthropoda > Arachnida > Araneae > Salticidae > Maratus > Maratus speciosus. The sequence goes on along the minus strand of OZ010794.1, from coordinate 458,976,854 downwards.
GAGCGGACATGCAAAGAATTATATTCGAACATAATTTTCAGCAAGAAAGCAGTACATCATAGGGGCAGCGTTCACGACAGTTACTGAGATCGCAAAAATTCCCTGACTTTTTATCAAGGTCATACTTAATCTCGGGCAGCGAAAAGAGCAGGTGCTTGCTATTTGCAAAAGAAAAAAATCCGCGACGGGCATTGGGAACACTGCAAATTGATCTCTGGCGACTAAGACACTGAAAGTTAGTCGCCACGTGGCGACTGGGGACCGTAAATCTGTACCTATACTACGTACCACTATATAGAAATCCATACTTTCGCGTACCACCAGGTGACAAACTCAAAGCTAAAACAGAAAAACCTGTGGAAACAGGTTACTGTTTGAAAACAGAAAGAACGAAAACAAAACAAAAGATTTCGCAAAAGCATGCGAAGGTACATTTTATAATAATTTATAGTGTACTTAGCATTATAAATTCTATTATTTTTGGGTGACAATTATAGCTGTATTTAAGTAGAGAAGATAAATACTACATCACTTTGTTAAAAGTGGAAAAAAATACACATTTGAAGTCGCCTTGCTCGACATTTGTTTCATATAAATACTATGTTTATATCAAAATTTAAATACATTTAAGAAAATTTAATAAGTGAATAACTAACAATAACAAATTCACATACCTTCTGAAAATAAACTATTTTTTAATGCGATGTCAAAACTCATTGAAATAAGTAATATACACACGTACAATATAGTAATAGAAGAAAACATTTTCCTTTTTTCAGGGGGAGATGAAACGTCAACTCAACATCTGCGGAAGCATTAGTTCCATTTATCTAAAAATTCTAATCGAAATTATATTAAAATAAGAGAAAACGCTGTTAAGGCACACAGAGCATAACAGAGAGCACACACCACGGACTGGTGAACTGACAAATTAAGAAATAAGAGGAGATATTGAACTGTATTTTGTTTTTGTGTTTTTCATATGCTCCTTTTTTTAGGTGCGTTCGTAATTATATAAATACGTAGCACCTACAGTCGTCGTTCAGTGCGTCTGTCCGCATATAACTGAGCAAAAAGTACCCAACCGAATGGTCTGAAATTTTGAATATACAAGTCTTGCAAAATTTTGTCGAGTCATTTCAAATTTTATGAAAATCGGATGGATAGTTTTATTACAGGGACAGTCAAAGTTTTTCCGTTACATTACGGCCAATGGGAATAAATTATTGCAAGTGCAATTTAATGATGTTACAGCCTTCTGAATGGTCAGAAATTTTAAATATATAATTGTTGTAAACTTTTGTCGAGTCATTTCCACATTTATGAAAATCTGATGTATAGTTTAATTACAGGGACAGCCAAAAGTTTTCCATTACATGACAGCCAATGGGTAAAAAATTATTTGAAGCGCATTTTAATGATGCTACAGACTTTCGAACAGATTGAAATGGATATACACTTATTGAAGTGCAGTAAAATATAGATTCAGTACAATATGCGGTGCAAAACATATTTATAAAACTAGTTATCTTACGAACGCATTTGCCGCGTTTGGCGAGCAATTTCTTGTTTCAACTTGTTTTCATTTCGCTTACCAGTATCGGACTTTCGCGTACCAGTAAACAGAGCTTCACGTACCAGTGCTGGTACGTGTAGCATAGTTTGAGAACCCCTGAGCTAGAACCTTGATATAGTTCCACTGGTTTACACAAAAACAAAATTATAAATCACATTGACTTTTAAACTGTATTTTCGAAAACATAGACATTCATTAATAAATGTATTTTACAATGCGTAGTAATTAAACGTTGTGTTTAATGCTAATAACACATTAATTTCATTGTTATTATAATTGTTATCCATATTAGAATGTCATTGCAGTCGTAAGTGTTTTCTTTTGTACTTTGTTAGAAAGATCGCTATTTTGCAATATTGATTATGCAAATAATCCTAGATACTGGGGGGGGGGGGGAGGGGATGTATTTTTTCAAGGTTTAAGGTGAGTCGCATGAAAATAAAGGTTGGGGGACCGCAAATGCAAAGAAATAAATTATTTATATCATTTTTATTTTTTTTTTTACTGATTTATTAATTGGTATTTATTATTGACTACACGTAGTTAGAAATTTAAGTGTTTTGTAAATATGTACATTTTGTTTTAATTTAGTTAAAAGATTTTTCTGATTAGAAAATAAATTGTAAAACGAAAATATACTATTAATTTAAAAAAGTAAAAAAACACAGCATAATCTCTAGATATATATGTTGATCATTCTATATATCTTCTTCTATATGTTGTTCTTTCGAAATTCCTTGGCGACTTGTCACTTTAAAATTTCACAACTAACTTCAAATTTCCTATCGCCACTTTTATTCTGAAATACCGTTGTGAATAAACAGTAATCTAACTCGGACAAATTTATGGCATATTTCTCTGAATTTTGCAACGTTGTCTTATGGGACCAGTAACTTTTCATTGAATTTTATGGTTTCTGTCAATGACGACGTTTATCGCATGTTACTTTGAAACTATAGTTGTATTTTAATGTAATATGATAATATTTTATTTGATTTGTATTAAAGCAACCCAATACAGACATATTAAAGATTTTGTATCTATTTAAATTTATGTGTATGCTACTGTTTGTTTGTTTGAAGATGTGAGAAAATAAGTATTTGTATAGGCGTATTGCAATTAAACTTTACATAACAATAGTTCGAAAATTGGTGGAAAATTTTTATGTGATTAGTTAATGTATTAGAAACTACTCTAATATTAAAGTGTGAAATATAAAAAAAATTCAGAATGAAACAGTTCTGAAAAAATTTACTTGCTTAAGAATACAGCTCTCTAAAAACTAAAGTGATAAAAAAAAAATATTTCGTACTTTATAAAGGGTTTTATTTCGAAACTCATTGCTTCTGCCTTTCTTTTTGATTTTTCACTGAAGTTTTACTTCTGATGAAGTAATATATCTAAATCGTTTTACGAAACGCTTATTGTCTAATTTGTTTTGTGGTGGTTAAGATTTTTTAAAAATTGTATTTAACTTCAATTTCTAATAGCTTGGTCCATTCTCTATGGAATACCATAGTGAAAAAACTGCAATTTAACTGGGCGAAAACACATAGGATATAGACATATAAAATAGAGAATATCTCAACTGTCAGTTCTCGATTTTGACGAGAGTGGTATTGTTCGAAAGCTTTTGACTCGAAGATCAAAAAATGTATAGGAACTATACTCCCAAATCCAATAATTCACGAAATATATGCAGTGGAAAATAGGAAAAAGAAGGGAAAAAGAAAAGGTTTAAGAACTTTTAATCATAAGACGAAACGCAATTTTTCACCTTGATTCAAACATAAAATGAACAATATGAACTTTAAAAAATCCACAGTGTTAAAAGACGACTAAAATAATGAAAAAGATGTTATAAGTTAAAAATATACATTTTATTTAAAACTTCATAGTACTTTCAAGTCTTTTCCAAGCTCATCATCAGAGAATATTTTAATAACTAATTGTTGTTCATTTATACAAATACATCACTTTGTTTTGAAAGTGAGAGAGTCAATAATTATTAGAGCTGAAAGTAGAAGTAGCAGTAGTAGTTCTCCAATTAAGTTTAATCCAAGAAACTTATACTTCTACTTTCAACTCTAATAATTATTGGTTCTCTCATTTTCGAAACAAAGCGACGTATTTGTATAAATAAACAACATTTAGTTACTAAAATATTCTCTGTTGATAAGCTTGGAAAAGGCTTGAAAGTACTAAGAATAAAATCATAAGACGAATCGCAATTTTTCATCTTGATTCAAACATAAAATATATAATGTGAACTTTAAAAAGTTCACTGTCTTACTTAAAAGGCGACTAAAATAATGAACAAAAGATGCTACAAGTTAAAAATATGCATTTATTTAAAACTTCTTAGAACGTTCAAGCTTTTCCGAGTTCATCATCAGAGAATATTTTAATAACTAAATGTTGTTTATTTATACATATACGTCGCTTTGTTTTGAAAATGAGCGGCACAATAATTATTAGAGTTGAAAATAGAAGTAGCAGTAGTAGTTTTCTAATTACATTTAATCCAAGAAACTGCTACTTCTACTTCCAACTTTAATAATTATTGGCTCTCTCATTTTCGAAACAAACTGACGTATTTGTATAAATAAACAACATTTAGTTATTAAAATATTATCTTATGATGAGCTTGGAAAAGGCTTTAAAGCACTAAGAAGTTTTAAATAAAATGTATATTTTTAAACATCTTTTTCGTTATTTTAGTCGCCTTTTAAATAAGACAGTGAACTTTTTAAAGTTCACGTTATATAGTTTACGTTTAAAAACTTTACGAATTGGTAAACAATGAAGGCAAATTGCGAATATAGTATGATTAGTAACACCAGCTAGCTCCTTGCCTGATCCTATGGGATGGAAAGCGGACACATTCGGGGTTTTGGTAGGATATTCAGGAGTGAATCAAGGCAGCGGTTTTACTGTCAAACAATAATGCCCTTCATCATCTATGGCTGCTGTTGAAAGCATTTGTGTTTTCAATACTTTTACATAGAAAAACCCTATAATGATTAATTATGACAAAATTGCTGCTCTTGATAGCTTTTGAGGGAATCTCATGCTGTTTACCCCTTCTTTATCATCTCTTCTTCCGAAGCAGAAAAGATTACATATCTGGTGAACTATTGTATTTGGGAGTATATTTCCATTTCTTGATTCTCGTGACAAGAGCTTTTCAACGGTGCCATCCTCGTCAAAATCTAGAACTGATAGTTGGGAATGTTGCTTAGTGAGTTCTGAAAATTGATCTGTTCTCCCGTTCAATCTCTACATTTTCGATTAATTTTAAGGTTTTCCTCAATGATTACGATTACTGCATGTTCCTTCCAAAACATCGATATGTTTTATGGCAGTATGCGTATATATTATTTGACATTCGTTAAAACAATGCAATGTAGGGTATCTGAACAAATAAAATGATACAGATTTGGAACCTATTTAAAGGACAATGACGAAATTATATTAACAAATGGCCACGGTGGAATTATTTGCAATTCATATATGTTGTAGTTCATACGACGCTGATCAAATTTCTTAATGGGTACAGTAATACAAAATGACTTATTTTTAATACTTTTCACAATATTTAGCTGCCAACATCCGGTTTTTTTTCAAGTGAAATAGATATAAATTTTACTAGTAAAAATTATTGAAGGGAAAACTTCTTTAGGCGCGTTGAGCTTTTTTTGAGATGGAGAAAAACCACTGATTTGGAGATACTGTTACGTAACCGACATGCTAGCATTTTGGCAGATAGACACTAGCGCGCCAAGCGGTGAATGACAGGAACTTTTCCCTCTTCAGCTCAATCCG